>CM067169.1:117851824-117881824 GCA_034093135.1 Erigeron breviscapus | reverse complement strand
CTTCTTACCCGGATTTGACATAAACCGACTAACAACACCAACTGCATGAGCTATATCAGGCCTAGTGCATACCATAGCATACATCAGGCTACCAACTGCTGAGGCATATGGAACTCTATCCATCTCTTCAACATCCTCCTTTGAAGAAGGGCAATCTGCATCTGTTAGCATAAAGTTGGTAGTAAGAGGGGAACTAACCACTTTAGCATTATCCATGTTGAACCTGCTAAGCACCTTTTCAATGTATTGCTCCTGTGACATATGTAACTTCTTGGCATCTCTATCACGAGTAATCCGAATACCAAGGATCTGCTTTGCTGGCCCTAAGTCTTTCATAGCAAAAGACTTGCTCAATTCTCGCTTCAACTGGGCAATTCTTCCAGTGTTCTTACCAACAATCAACATGTCATCAACATAAAGCAACAATATGATGAAATCATCATCACCAAATCTCTGAAAGAAAACACAATGGTCTGAAGTCGTCTTTCGGTAGCCTTGCTCCCCCATAACCGACTCAAATTTCTTATACCACTGTCTTGGTGCTTGCTTCAAGCTTTGACCTTTCATCTTTGGGAATGTGTACAAATGCCTTGCATCCAAAGACCCGCAAGTGACTATAAGAAACATCTTTGCCGCTCCAAACCCTGTTAGGAACATCAAACTGCAAAGGAACACAAGGGGTTAGATTAATAACATGGACTGCGGTATTCAAAGCTTCACCCCAGAAAGTAGCAGGCAACCCTGCATGTGAAAGCAAACATCTGACTCTCTCAACCAATGTTCTGTTCATCCGCTCTGCTAAGCCATTCAACTGCGGTGTCTTTGGAGGAGTCTTTTGATGTTTAATACCCTGTTCTCTACAATAAGCATCAAAGGGCCCAATGTATTCTCCTCCATTATCAGTCCGAATACACTTGAGCTTCATCCCAGTTTCTCTCTCAACTGAGGCATGAAATTGCTTAAACACATTTAACACTTGATCTTTGGTCTTCAAAGTATAAACCCATACCTTCCTAGAATGATCATCGATGAATGTGACAAAGTAATAGCAACCCCCAAGTGACCTTGTCTTCATAGGACCACAAACATCGGAATGAACCAAATCAAGTATTTTCTCCATTCGAAAAGGAGAATGCTTCTTGAAAGCAACTCTAGTCTGCTTCCCTGCCAAACAATGAGAACACTTACTTAAGCTAACATCATGAACCCCGGATAACACATTCTTCTTTGAAAGAATAGACATTCCCTTTTCACTCATGTGACCAAGTCTCTTATGCCACAATTCGGACATGTCAACATTCTCCACAGCATTAACATTGCTGTAGGAGATCTTAGGGTGTGTCACATATAACTTTGAGACTTTCTCGCCTCTACCCACGATCAGTGAACCAAGAGTTAGTTTCCATTTTCCATTACCAAAACCGTTGTAGTAGCCATCATCATCAAGCAAACCTGTAGAGATAACATTAAGTCTCATATCCGGGACATGTTTTACATTACGCAAAACCAACTCCATCCCTGTATCAAACTTCAAACAAATATCCCCAATACCAACGATCTTTGATAATCCAGTATTACCCATCCTAACAACACCATAATCACCTGGAGTGTATGATGAATAAAAGTCTCTACGTGTAGCAACATGACACGTAGCACCACTATCAGAAATCCAACTCGAATCATCGCGAGTAACATTAACCATATCAAAATCACAACAAACAAAGAACTCATCAGTGATAGAATTAACCTCAGTATTACCATTACCACCGTCATCTTTCTTCTGATTGTTGTTTTGATTATTGTAGTTAGCCTTCTTGTTATCTTTCTTTGCCTGTCTGCAATACTTTTGTGTGTGCCCTTTTCTGCCACAATAGTAGCACTCAACATCAGCAAACTTTCCTTTACTAGAACTGCTGGTACCACGCTGATTACCCCTGTTACTCGGACCTCTACTCTGACTTCTCCCCCGCCTTTCAGTGACCAAGACATCAGAATGTGAAGAAGAGGAACCCTGTGACTTTCTTCTCATCTCTTCATTCATAACACTGCCCTTAGCCAATTCCATGGTGATAATACCATCTTTTGCAGAGTTGGACAAAGATGTCCTAAAAGTCTCCCAAGAATCCGGTAATGTACCAAGTAACCATAGACCTTGAATCTCATCATCAAACTTGATGCCCATTCCAGAAAGCTGATTCACAATACCCTGAAATGCATTTAAATGGTCAGTAATAGGAGTACCATCTTTGTACTGTAACTTGAGTAACTGCTTGATCAAGAACAACTTATTATTCCCAGTTTTTCGAGCATACAACTCTTCAAGCTTACTCCACAAAGTACGAGCATGTTTCTCCTCTATAATATGATTCAAAACATTATCCTCTACCCACTGCCTAATATACCCACAAACCTGTCTATGCAAAATCTCCCACTCTGCATCAGTTTTATTCTCAGGTTTATCTGTAGCAAATACGGGTAAGTAATAATCTTTCACATATAGAAGGTCTTCCATTTTTGCCTTCCAAACATGATAGTTTGAACCATTCAATAAAATCATCCTACTTGAATTAGATTCCATCTTTCAAACAAGCTTAGATTCACTAATGAGCAACCTAGCTCTGATGCCACTATGATGGGAAATAAACACCACAACGGTAAACACAAATGCGGAATAACCCCTTCGTTTGGCAACACTTTCCCAACCCGTGTGAACCTATAAGGAAACTAACAAATAGGGTATACTAAATGCAATCAAAACAGCCCCTAACAATGGCAATAAGATCAGCCAACAACAACACACACAAACACAAGAGCTTTTAGCGTGGAAAACCTCTCAAGACGAGAGTAAAAACCACGGGACCCTTAGGCCGCTTAAAATCCACTACTACCAATAATAGAGCAATACAATCAGACCTTCCCTAGCTATACTAGAGGCATACAACAATCATCATACTCTTGGAATAAACATCAAGATGTATGGAAACAAAACAAAGATAAAAGAAGAAAAACATCACCAAATTTACTGCCCTCTGTTCCAGCCAGTGTATCTCGAGTTTCAGACCACTTGAGACTAATTCAACCGTCAGATATGTTGGCCCAGATGCTGTGAAGCTACTGTCCAAAAATGAGGACGATCCGACCGTTCAATCTCCGGGAATATAAACTTTTCTGAGCTGCTGCAGGGAAAAACGAAACTGAATATTTTCTCTCTTTTTAATCTTTCTCACTCTCTATTATTATTATTCATTGTATGTGTAATAATGGATGCCCACTAGATGATATACATCTTCTACCGACACTCAAAAAATCTGAAGTCAACAATAAATTATTGACCTTTGGTTGGGCCTAACTTGATGGACCTTTCCTCATGGGCCAAAAGAAATAACCCAACAAATCTCCCCTTTTTCCTGACTATGAGGAAGAGTTCGCCTAATGTGTTTACCTTTCTCTTTTAGTTCGGTTTTACAAAGCTACCAAAATATGGCCAGATACCAAAGTGAGTGTTTTTTTTTAACAATTTGGAATCTTATTATTTATATAGTTATTTAGCACCAAATGACGGAAATCTTTTTTTTTGTTTTATTTTTTATATAGAATACAAGGTACTTCACATATTTTTCACTAAATATATTAGGGTAAATTACAAAAATGGTACCTGAGGTATGTCAAAAACTACACTCATCATACCTACAACTCAAAAATTACCCGAGCCATACCCACAGTTTCCAATTTTTTACACTGGCCATACCTAACCCTAACGGAAGCTAACTGGACGTTAAAAGGGCATCACATGCGTGTCACGTGCGTGGGTAAAAGTTTCTTTAGCCACCTATATCATCATCATCATACAATAAAAAAGAAAAAAATTCTATCATCAGATCCAATCATATTCAGACATATATATAAGATATGCAAGATCAATACTTTCAACTCATACACATAGCTTTAATGTATATATATATAAGATATATAATATATACTCATACACATATTTATATATATATATATATATATATATATAAGATATAAGATATGCAAGATCCGTTATTTGTCTCATTAATCTGGAAAAAAGTTTTTTTCTTTGTGAATAAATCGGAGGCACCACCACCACAACAGTCCCATCACTACCTGAAACCCTTAATCGGAGGCACTACCACCACCAGATCTCTTAATAATCGGAGGCACCACAACCACCACAGTCCCATCACTATCTGCACCACCTCTAGCAGATCCGACCACCCCTACCCTATCCATCAATAGCCGTCGCCATCCCTGGCTCTTTATATTGATCAATCGATAACGTTTCTATAGTTTCATTCTTTATTTATTCTCCTTCATTGAAATATATATGATATGGGGTCCTTCATCTTCATCATCATGCGTGAATGAAGAAGACGAGGATAGGAATATAGGGAACGAAGGTAAAAAAGAAAAAAAAAAAAAAAAAAAAAAAAAAAAAAAAAAAAAAAAAAAAAAAAAAAAAAAAAAAAAAAAAAAAAAAAAAAAAAAAAAAAAAAAAAAAAAAAGTTAGTTAGTAAGGGAAAAAAAAAAAAAAAAAAAAAAAAAAAAAAAAAAAAAAAAAAAAAAAAAAAAAAAAAAAAAAAAAAAAAAATTATCGTGAAGAATAAAAAAAAAAAAAAAAAAAAAAAAAAAAAAAAAAAAAAAAAAAAAAAAAAAAAAAAAAAAAAAAAAAGGAATATAGGGAACGAAGGTAGTTTGGGGGAGTTTCAGAAAAGGGGTGTATTTTTGGATGAGTAGAAGTTGTGTAAATAGATACAAATATACTTAAGAAGTGAATATATAGATATATATTTGCTTGATGGATCTTCTTTTCTTTTTTTTTCTTTGAATGATGGGTGGTGAATATATAGATATATGTTGATATAGATATAGATCTGGGTTTGAAGAAATAACATATGAGGAAGAAGAAGAAGTAGTGGGAAAAGTCGTTTTTACCCCTTCACGTGTTTGGCATGTGATAAAACTTAACGATCCGTCAAGCTCCGTTAGGGTTAGGTATGACCAGTGTAAAAAATTGGAAACTGTGGGTATGTCTCGGGTAATTTTTGAGTTGTAGGTATGATGAGTGTAGTTTTTGACATACCTCAGGTACCATTTTTGTAATTTACCCTTATTATTATTTTTTTTACATTCTAGTTTTTCTTTTTCTTTTAACAGACGGTGAATATGGGGATTTTTTATGCCAAATTGGGGTTGTGGAGTTGTCACTTGGTGGGGATGATGTTGGCTCCACAAATGTTGGCAGCTGCGGCGCTCGAAGCTGCATGTGCGTACACAGGTCACAAATATCAGGGTTCTATTGGGTTTAAGAGGAAACAACTTTTTGATTTTTCGAGTCGGATGTTGATTCTCCATATGGTTGGCACTGATTGTCTGCATTTTTGTTGGTGGATTCCATTCAACAACTAACATGACTCAACTGCCATATGCTTTGGAACATGAAGACTCAATGTTACGGCATTTGAAAGAAAGACATCGCTGTCTGTTATGGATTGAAAAATCTAAGAATATTGCTATTATAAATATTATTCAAATGAATCTTTATGGTCATTCATGTTTTCCAAGTATCCTGTACAATTTCTCACATGGTTGCTTTTAATATGAAAAATCTAATCTAAATCTTAAGATAACTCACAAATCACTTCAAAAATAGCATTTCCTTGTAGCACATGACACAAAATCAAATAAGCTCAAGGCTGATGCAAGTTGCAATAAAGGCCAATGCAAAATCTAATCTTGCTGAATTGTGACTACTTGGAGCTAGAGTAGGTTTCTACTTTCTAGCCTCTTGTCACGGTCCAACGTTGATTCTGAAGATGGTTGCTATCTCAAACAAGGTTTCTACTTTCTAGCCTCCTATCATGGTCCAACGTTGATTATGAAGATGGTTGGTATCTCAAACAACCATCGATGATGGTTGCTATTCCAAATCTGCGATTGATTGTTGATATAATGATAAGTTGTGGTTTGCATTGTACTAATATACATAAAGTTACAGTATAAAAACTTGTCGTCAATGAGGCACCATTTCATCTCGTCTTCTCGCATCAAGACAATGATAAATGCTCCACATTTTGACAATCATGTCAAAACCTGGTTGAGTGCTTATCAAGTTGCAGACACAACGAAAAATTCCCCTGCAGTCATATTTTGGCCTCATAAAACAATCAGCTTTTCATGTTTTGAACATTCAACTAAAGAAGCAGCAATGAATCTATTTACGATCCAGAACTTGTTGCAATATATAAGATGCAAGAAATTAAATCTAAATCAGTTTTCATCATAATGGACTTAGATAATTTGATCCCAAACCTATGGCCTGAAATCCAGTCAATCTTATCAACCGAATCGGTTACAGCAGTTAAAATTCAGGCTCTCTCATCCCTTCACATACTCAGTGACTCGATCATTAATTCGTAGGAATTCATGCAAGATCACTGTATCCGGCATTGGTGGAATTTTCTCTCTAAATTATACAGTTTTCAATTACTTATCATCTCTAGCCATCTACGGTACTAAATTACATAATGTCATTCTTAACGATATTAAGGGTTTCTGTCAACTTAAAAAGACGTCACGGATTCAAGTGTAAACAAGTAACTATAAACTTATTGTGCGCAATTCTCGTAATAGTAGTTTGGTAAAAGTAAAAGGTCAAAATTTTTTAATTTAAGTTTAAGAGCAAGTCACCTTCCGATACTACCAAGACTAATCTTGATTCCTCTTTATCTGCTGCCTAAAAAGGAGAATCAAGAAGTTAGTGAATCTAAACAGAATTTAATGTAGTATAGGTGGCAAAACAAACTAGTTCGGGTTGGTAACGGGTGTTCGTGAAATCACTTTGTCTAGTACTAATAAAGTATTTGACCTCTCTTATTTTCTTTAAAAAAACTTGATCTACATAAACTATCCAATAACAGTAGTCACCAGCCCAAGTTCCAGACCCAAGCCCAGCAAGTCAGATTTGGGACAGCTTAGTCCAGTTGGAGCCTGTCAACAATTGATTATTGCACCTGGAGTATGTCCCTTTTATTGTTATTTAATTTATATCATTTTATTATCTAGTCTTTATAAAATTGTCAAAGTAGAAGTTGTCTAGATTCCCCACAAGTGTAGGAACCTGGGAGAATGCTTTGGGCAGCGATTTTCTTTGTACTTATGCAGTCTTATGGAAATGAATAAAAGAGCGGACTTCATTTTCGTAAAATTTAATTCTCTTTTATTAGACTTTTACTTCCATTGCTACCCTGATTATTAGCATTCAATTAGGAGGTGATCTTGAAAACTTGCCCGTTCTTGTGGTGTATCTGTATCAAGAACACACTTTAGGTTGTTGCCCTTCGAAACTCTCGAGTGGTGAGTCTATAACTTGTAAAGATGCGTTGTTTTATAAATTGTTGTCTTGGTATGTTGATGAGTTGATCCATATCTTAGCTTGACACCATCACTTCCTTTCGATTGCGACCTTCAATGTAGATCTTACCAAACACTATTCAAACTTTTTGGCTACATAATAGAAAAAAGAACTCCAATACAACATTATCTGATACACTCAGATCAATTATAAGTCTAGAATGAATTCACATCTATCCACCCAACCGAACTCGCAGCCAATGAAAGGTTCTGGCATTGTAAATTGAGTGTCAGATCATAGAAAGAGCATGGACTTGCTAGTCATGGTCCTCTATTTCTTCATCCTCTGGTACATCTCATAAATAGAGAACGTTATTACATCTGATATCCAACACACAAAACAATTAATATTTATCCATGAATACATATAAAGAATAATCAATTAATCCTTTTCCAAAATCAACAAAAGAACAATATTTGACACACAAGTACAAGTCATTAATTTGAAAGGATAAGACCAGGCTATCAGAAAACTATTTCTAACAATCAGAGTAAAATGGACATTTTTGGGTCAATTCAGACTTCATGGATAAAACTGAAAGTAGTGGTTTAAGAGAAGATGAGTCATACGATTCCAAGTTGCTTGAAGTATATGCAATGCATAAAACTAGAACCTTTAATTCAAAAATGAAATATTATTAAGACGATTAAAAAATCAAAACATACTTGAAATGCTAATTCTACACACACACAAACAGAACATATAATAATCACCTCAATGTCTGCTGCCTATCACTTTATGGAAATGTTATACCCTTGAAAAACTCATGCTCCAATGCCAACTTAGCAGTAATTCTGCCACGCGGGTTGACTGATAGCATTTTCTGAAACACGCCCATGCAAAATTGTAAGCACAACATTTATAATAGCTTAAAACAGACAAGAAACATACTATCACCCGATACGCCGCGTCAGATGAGTTTTAATTATAGGTGCAAAATAGTTTATTAGGCAACACTATAATAACTATGGAACGATATCACCTCTATAGTAATGTTTACACAGAACATGTAATGACGATGCCGGGTAATTAATTCAACAAATGAGACTAATGAAAATTCATATAGTAATTAGTTTGAACTTACACGTAGGAGATCAAGGCCCACTTTATCAAGATCTGGAACAGCAGTTGCAAGGTCCTCGTCCTGAATGTAGATGATGTTATTTAAGAGAAAAAAACAACATGGTGCACATTCTAGAGTGAACGGATGGCAAAATCTATTCACCTTTGCAGCCAACTCTGGAAAAGTTGGCATATGCTCAGGCATTCTGGGCCATGTATCTTCTTTTGGAGTACCCATTATTCTGTAACGTAAGAACAACCACAAGATATGTATTAGAAAAAAAGGCAAGCATCCCCTCCCCTACTCCACCACACATACATGTTTATCTTTTTGTTTTGTGTGTGTGTGTTCCCGTTAGCCTTTAGTGGGATGGATGTGAACATGTACATCTCACCTCATCATTCCCGCCTATGGTGTATACACACAGAAAACAAAATTATTAAAATTAAAGAGAATGTATTACTTGAAAATATGGTAGAGCTGGCGAATCTCTGAGTTTCCTATAACGGAGCTTTCTTTAACGACTTTGCGACTCTCCGAGTCTTCGGCGAAGAGGGGTTTTCGATTCACCATCTCAGCAAAAATACAACCAACGGACCACATATCAGCACTAAAGCAATATTCTTCAGATCCAAGAAGAACTTCCGGTGGCATATAAATAAGCGTGCCTAACTAGAAAATCATACAAACGCTTAAGTAACATGTATCAAAATGGTAATGTCTTATTGCTCTTTACGCAACTTGCCTACATGCCACTAGGTATGCAGTGAACTTTGGGTTACTTCCCTCGTATTTTCATCTAAAACTTGAGGCTAAAAGTTTTCTAATAATGTGATTTTAGGTTATGGAAAACAATTGACGCCTCTGCAAGTGGAATGGGTTTTTATTAAAAACAAGGTAAAATGAATGAATTAAGAAGCGTCTTACACTTCTTTCCTCTAGATCCCTCCCCTAGATATATACTACCAAACTAAATACAACTTCACATGGCTTGCAACACAATTTCTGTTATAGCTTTAATATATATAGTAGGGTTAGGTTTTCCAATACATCCAACCTAAGATGCAAAAAAAATACAAATAAAATACACTTTTTGAAAAAATAAAAAACACGGATTCATGTCAAACAAATATAGCATCCATTGTATATGTTTGAATACTTTTTGAAGCAGATGTAGATCAGATAATACTGAAGGTAAACATGGAACAAAAAAATATGCAAAAACATGGCCAAAAAAAATGGATGCAAAAACATGGAATAAATAATGGATGCACTTTGACCCATTGGATGCATAATACAGTTAACAACTGAAGATTTATATACTTTCGACAAAAAATAATATTGCAAATCTTATAAAAGATTGATAATTTGAATGAATAAATGCATTGTACATCCAATAAGAAGCCCACAACTTAATTTTTTACAATATGTGAAAAACTGTGCCTCCAACTTTAATAATTGGTTGGACTTCACACGATCTCCTTTTCTTTTCCTTTGATTTTCCAAACTCCTCAACACATTAATATATTCTCGAGATATAAGCAATAGATCCAGAAAAATGATAGGCGTTAATTCTGATATATTATGGACAGAAATCGGTGATGTAAGGTCGGGTTGTTATAGAAGGAGATCGCCGATGCCACCATCAGCGATGGGGAGTTTAGACTAAGAGGAGTGGAGCATTAAGGGAATGCCCCTCCTCCACTCCTTGCATGACACGTGTCTAAGAAAGGATTTATAATGATCCTTTAACTATTTAATTATTCTAGAAACTTCTCCGAGCTTGGGGTAAAACTCCTTCGTAAGAAACCTTCGTGTGATGTGAGCTTCGTATGTTGAATCAGAGGGGTACATCGTCAAGCCCCTCAGTCTAATGTTATGAACTGCCAAGGTCATAATTTTAGACTCATATCCGTACCTCATTTACTACTCTAATCTTTTAATCTTTGACGGAGGTTGAAGGATTAAATAAGCATTTTATTTATTTATTTATTTTTTGCTTTGAGGACCAAAGGAAGGTGACTTTTTGTAGAGGGGAGTGAAATGTAAAATGAGTTACTAGAGTATGGGAGAAGATTTGAGCAGTTATTTTGAAATTCAAAAAGTGATCTTCCCTTTATTTGTTCCGCTCCTTTCTCTTCCATTTCTCTATTTCTCCCTCTTTAGGTTTTTTCAACTATTCTCTCGTTACAGCCGCCGTCGTCAATCTTCACTTCAGGTAATATTCCTTCTAAAATTCTTTTGATTCGATGGCTAAGATAGGCATAGAAACTACGTTTTCCATCGTTACACGAGATCAATTTGATGATTTCGTTAATAGGTTTTTTCCGGGTCGGGTTGAATCATGTAGGTTACCTGACCGTAAACAAAGTATACTTTCTCCCCCCGATGGTTTTGTTGGGGTGTATTTGAGATCTTTCACCCATGGTAGCGTTAGGTATCCTTTTACCCCTTTCTTTTTGTCTGTTCTGAAGCACTATGGGAATCACTTATCCCGCTGGCATCCTCAAGGTCATTCAAAAATCATGGCCTTCGAGGTCTTATGTCGTGCTTACGGTGGTGAACCGTCGTTGGAACTTTTTAGGAGATTCGCATATGCTTGCGATGCGGGTGATTGGGTTACCATTGCGACTAGATCTAGGGAGAGTTCCTGTTTTCTCAAAGGGCCAGGGGGCGTAGATATAAGAAATTGGAAGAACAAGTTTATATTTGTAAGTGTTGATCTGATCCCCCAAAATTTTGGTGTGTTGGCAAACAAAGAAAATTTGAGTGTAGTGAAAAAGGGTGTAGACCCGATGCCTGATGGTGAGGGTTTTGGGATGTTGTTTGAGGAGATCATTAGACACCCAATTTTAGTCGTGTCATACCCTGATAGTATTTTGTTCAAAGCCAAAGTGATCAGTGCGTTTCTGCTGGGGAAGAGGAATTTGATGGTGAGTTGTATATATTTCTTTATTCTTGATCGTCGTATTTGTGACTTGACTCTCCTTTGTTTGTACATGTCCAGATATGTCTTTCCAGAACTTCGTTAGGAAGGGTGGTTAGGTTGGTGAAGCTCCGTCTGGCTCTTCTTCTCATGCCCCTTCTGATATTGAGCGTACCCTGAAGGCTGGGGAAAGTGTCCCTTTTAACCTTGGTTCTTCGTCAGGCACTTCTGTTCTGCCTAAGGGGGAGGCCATCTGTAACAACCCTCAATTTCCGACTAGGACAATTTACTTTTATTTATCTAGATATCTATCCCTAGAGGTTTCTTAAGAGATTTTGCCTTCCAGACATTAAGGCATAGTGATACTTGCCATCTAGTTCAGTAGAATTCCCAAAGATAGCTAGTTGCCTTAGAAATGCCATGAACAATAACTATAATCATTCAACACAATCTCAAGCTATAAACTAGTTCTAATTGAACTTGACAAAAGGTCAACAAACCAAAAACTTTATTTCGAGAAGTTAAGTTATATAAATAATAATGTGAGTCTCACAAGTTGATAACAATCAAAATTCTTATAAATGTCCAACAAATCAAACATCAATCGAATTAAAGTATATGCAAACACAAATATATATATGATGACCATCTTAAAATATATATTCATAAACTATTATGCATATAAAAGTGTTGAATAATAATAAGCAAATATATGTATGTCTAATAAAAATGCAAGATTATAACTAAAGAGTTAAGTAACAAATTTAAGACACAAAATGCATATACACATACATATATTTACGGCCACATATATATATACATATTTATACATATGAACACATAATGTACCTTAAAAGTTTACTAACTAGCTAAATTAAATATCCATACATGCACTATACATACATAATATACATATACATAATTAAGCAACAAAATAAGAATAGAAAACCCTTCTCTCACACACATACATTTATCACTTCTCTCATTTCTCTCTCTTTTCCTCTCAATTTTTCTGCACTTTTCTCTCTTCCTCCTCTCCCATTTTCGGCTCATATAATCAACAAAAAGGCAAGGAAAAATCATCTTAATCAATAATAATAATAAGGGTTAAGCAAGGGTTGTTTCAAGATAAGATTAAGGGTTGTTTTAAGCATAGATTAAGGGTATTATAAGGGTTTGAAGGCCACGAATTTTCTGCACTTTTTCACCATCAAAACCAAGTTCTTCAAGGGTATAAATCTTCATCTCTTTACTAGATCTATCTTGTTCTTGCTTATTTTTCAGAGATCTTATCAAAAGTTTATGTTTTCTTCTTGTTTTCTTTGTAATATACACTTGATGAAGGCAAGTTGATAGGATCTTTCTCCTCATGCATATGCATGTCGAAATCTATGAGAAAGATCCAAGGATTCAACAAGTTTAAGACCCAAAAGTGTTGTTATAGATTAGTAGCTTTTAAAGTGATTTTTCTTTTCATAGATCTATATGTTTTTGTATATTTTGAAGAATATATTTCTGAGATTTTTCATTAAAAGATGTTTTTATGTTGTTGAAAGTTAGATCTATAAAGATTGGTATTGAAAAGTGTTGATTTGAATGAATGCATGTTAGATCTAAGAAAGTTGAATCTTGTTGTTGGATTATGAGATGGATAAGGACTTGTATTAAGTGAAAATATGTTAAAATATGTATAATAATCTGAAATTTGATGTTGAGAGATATAAAAATAAAGTATTAATCTTGTAAATGATGAACTCAAGTGTTAATAAAGCAAGAATGGTCATTGGTGAGTTGTTTGGACCCAAATACTTTCTGACAGAATTATTCTTCTGTCTTTGAACGGATGAACTGAACATGTGAGGGCCGTTTCAAGCAAAACTTTCAAAATAAAAGTTGTAGATAAAAGAGTTAAGTTTAACCTCCAACTAGAATCACTCAAAAATACTAAACCAAACCAAAGATATGATTTTTCTACAAAAGTGGTCAAAACTGGATTTTTGTCTTAATGTTGAGTCAACTTTGACGATTTTTAATTTCTTAACTAATAGGTTTCAGAAGTTTAAACTTGGTGTGAACTGAGTTCAAAGTGTCCCTAATTTAAAATAAAATTGGGAGATTTTTCTTAAATGTTCATCATAGAAATCTTTTATAAAATATTTTGAGTCGCACAGCAGCTCTTGTTCTGACCAGTTTTGGTTTGGTAATTTTTAGAGGTAGTAAACAATGTCTAAAAATTTAGCAAAAATTCACATAACTATAGGACACATATATGTCTCTGTATAAAAATCACCAACGTCCAAATAATTCAACTTAACCAAGAATGACTACTCAACATTTCATGAAAATAAGTGTTAAAACAGAAATTCCAAGTAAAAGTTCTTCACAACAAAATAAGCTAAAAGTCACTAGATTGCAACTTTAATCAACTCCAACAATCTCGTAACAAAAAGTATTATAAAAACCTACTGAGAATATGTCAAATAAAAGTTATAAAACTTAACTTGGTTATTAAATGGCAAAGACAAGCCTACAAATCACTAATTCGGTTCATATAAGCACTAAACGAAAGCTTTAATTTGCAAATATCACACCACCACCACGATCACGACTTAAGACACCAAAATATAATGAACATTCTGTAAATAATGAAATAAGGATGAAAATCCATTTTGACGCATTCGAATTGCTTGAAAAATGAGGCTAAAATCACTATTTCGGTAAACGATTTATAAGCTTAGAATCCTCTAAATGAGCAAGACACAAGAGAGGTTGAATTGATATGATTTTCCCATGGTAAAAGTTGCCTAAAAGGCCTGAGGATTTTTAGCCAAAAAGTTATGTGGTGATTTCTAAGAATTTCTATTAATTATTAAATTTAAATGATAATTAAAAAGGTAAATAAATAAATAAATAAATTATATAAATCATGAAATTGGTTAAATAATCACAACCAATGATGAAAGTGACTAAACCTACTGGAGTAAAATCATTTTAAGTCAAAGAACAAATGTCATATAATTTAGAAATAATTAAGTAAGTGAAAATCACTAATTAATAACTATTTTAAATTAATAGAAAAATTACATAAATAAATATATATATCACAATATTCTAAGTTAAAAAGCATAATAATCAGAATATAACCCAAATATAATTAGCCACAATTATAAAGGCAAGTGAGGTACTTAAAAGTATTTTTAAAGAATTATTTGGTTAATAAATCAAGAAAATGAATAAATAATTAATTAAATAATATTAAATTAAATAAATAGTTATAAATCAGAAAGTATTCATGCTTTTCAGGAATTAGCGTAAGCTTTGAGGAATTATATGCATCATGATTATTTGCATTACACTTGGGAGTCAAAGATCAAACCTTGTGACGGGCAATGGAATCCGCCTTGATCATTGTAGTATATCATCTCATGTATTTGTTATTTGTTTCGTGGACTCATTATCCAAGTATGGTAGACGTATTGTACTTGGGAATTGGTTCACATGCTTGTGCATTGTAAAATTATTTTTATCAAATAAAGTTATGGTGAATGTTATCTATTATCCTTTGTTTTGAATACTCGACTTTCTGTACATCTCAACGTTCCGCCTTAGTTGGGGTGTTACAGATTAAGCCATTAAGGATATATTATGATGATGTTGTTATAACTGGTGAGTGTAAGGATGAGCGAAATGCTGCTCCAGTGGAGGGTGTAGCATCTCGCCTTCGTAAGAGGGGTAAGGAGACACCTTCGAATGTTGCTGCTTCGAAGAAGAAGAAGAAGATTGCCGAAGAGAAGACCAGTGCTACGAGTAATGCCCTTTTTCTGTTTCTTCTCTCTTCTCTCCTTGTTTTATTGGATTTTATTTTTTTGACGTCTTCCCTTTACAGTTGATATCTGTCGTATGGAGACAAGGGATTTTGCACAAATTTATTAGGATCGCTTGAATGAGAGGAACATGATGGATGTTGAGATACTTGTTCGACTGAATCATCTTTTGGGTGTTCAACTTGAAGCTGAAAGACTTCTTAAGGAGAAGAAGGCAGAGTGCTCCTTGCTCCAAGAGTCGATGAATGATGCCATTAAAGACTTGGGAGAGGTGAAGTAACTGAAAAGTAGGCTTATGGAGGCGGAGGCTGGTGTAAAGATTCAAGAGGACGAGCTTACTGATCTGAGGTCAAAGTTGTCAAAGACCATGGCGGAGTTGAACATGGAGAAGGAAGTTTCTCAGAATCTTTCGGCTTCTGTCAGGAAACATGTTTCGCATCGTTCTGGTCTAGTGACGGAGGTGATTCCTTATGCCTGTGGGAGTTTAATTGATAGCGAGGAGTTTGGGAAGTTACTTACGGAGGTGATTTCTGCTAACAGGGACGATGAGAGAGCCTTCGTGCTTCGTGGTTTGAGTGAAGAGGGTCTAATTGATTTATCAACGCGCCCAGAATATAAGGAGAACACTGCCGACGCTATTAATGCGGCGGTAGAAAATTATCGGAGCGCCAATTTCCCCTTCCTCGAGAAGCTTGTTGCGAATCCTATGGCTTCGTTTGAGTCGCTTCTTGAGATCAACCAGACAAGATTATCCCTACTGCCGCTGTCATTACTCCAGCTCCACTGATGCCTCTGCTGTTGATACTTCTCAGTCTCATCCCGAAGGTACTTCCGCCTCTTGAGTGATCTCGCCTTTATTAATGGTTTATGGAATATGCTTCACATAAGACTTTTTGGACAATTCTTTTCCTGGCATGCGTGCCTTCGAACAATTGTTTATTTATGAATTGTTAGGTAATGGTTTATGTTGGCCATTTGCCTATTTATGTATGAATATGTGAAACCCTTTATTTTGGAGGGTTTACCTTATTATAGTTCCCTAGAGGTCCACCAGGAACCTCTACAGGGCTATTTGGTATATAAAGATCTTTTCTGCACGGTATCAAGGGCACCGCCACTCGATTATCCCGTGTCTTACATTCATTTATGGTCTGCATGGTATCGAAGGCGACTCCCTTCGTTTTTTCCATGTCTTTTTATTAATGCATGTTTCGTGATAGATAATTATCTTTCACGGTTTGGCTGTATGTTGTGTAGGCGTCCCTTTGAACATACATTTAGCCTTAGATGACATCTCTTTGTAAGAGTGTGCATGCAGTAAGTTTGTGTAATACGATAGGGAGCGACCCTTCGTAATTATTAGTGATAACAATTTATGTAATGTCCTAAAAAGAAAAATCGAATTAATCACGATGTGATTACATAAGTTCCTAAGAGGAAAGCTATTATTCATCTAAGGGAGCAACTTATTACATTCATCGCAATGCGAGTAGTTTTTAAGCTGCTCCGAAGCAATCCTTGCACATTGTGCCAGAAAATATTCTTAACTTGGTTTTAGGGATTTAGCTGGCTTCTTTTTCCCACTTCCGGACTCCTTTCCTTCTCTGATAATTTCCTCTCTTGGTGGATCTTCGTGTAGCATATAGATCGTAGAGTCCGGAGCTTTCTTCGGTTCTTCCGTTATCATGATTCCTTTTCCCTTTTCGCTTGACCGTGATCTAGTTGAGTTCCCTTCGGTACTGCTCTTGGGGTTAGATTCGCTGGCAGTTTCTTTATCTATAAATCCTGCGAAGGGTGTCTTGGTTGCCCTTTTTATGGTTAACGTCTGCCTGGGGCTCGGGGAGAGTTTTCGGAGATTGATTTTGTCCTTAGGCTTTTTGAGCTTTACATGGTAGGACCCTAATTAAACGTAGGTCATGAACTACGTTTAATTATGAGAGCACCATGTAAAACTCAAACGGCCACTTGAACTTATGTTCAAAAGGATTCCTTTTCAAAAAAAAAAAATAAAGATCTTTAATAAACTCGTTTTTATGAGCATACTTGTTGCATTTAGACATTCACCTAGGCATATATAGCGATTCGAGACTTGCCTTACTTGAGGATTATGCTAGTTTAGTAGGATTCCCCTTTTGCACATTAGAAGTGAAATGAATATAAGATTGAAAGGCATATCGTTGATACATGCTACTCTATGCTATAACATGTGAATTTGGGCATGATTTGATTGCAATGTGAAAGCTTATAGTGTGCAATGTGAAAGTTTGTAATATGCAATGTGAAAGTTTGGAATGTGCAATGTGGAAATTATGTGAGGAATGCATGCGTAAAAGCCTTATGATTCATGATGTTGAACTTTAAGTAGCATATGCACTTTAAAATAATGTGATTACTATGATGCATGAAATCATTTTGGGATATGACTTGTTCAATTTATTGAGTAATGACGTTGACTATTTATGATCGATTTAGAAAGAAAATATAGGCCTGACGAGTTGATATGAAATTTCATAGACGATATGGATATAAGAGCCTTTACTCCCTAAGTTTGAGCTATTTGAAACTAGCGCGTGAATATTGCGATGATTATGTAGTCATGCCTTACTATGGAGATAGTTATTGCGCCCTAAGATTTGACTATTGAGAACTAGTACCTGCTAGATATGATTATAATATGGCTAATCCTTACTACTGAGATATAGATATTGCGTTGAGATTTGACCGCTTGAGAACTAGTGATTGTCCCTGAGAAATTCATTATGAAGTTAGATATTTTCTAAGTATGAAAGTTGTTATTAAGTACCCCTCCAATCCAATATTCGTTCACTCGTGCTCTTTTGAAATTATCCCACATCCTATTTCTTATGACACCACTATTCATTATGGACCTACGACAACGCGATATCATCGGTGGAGCATCTTCTCACGAACGTTGGACGATATACTAAGAATTGTAGTCCCAAGGTATGACGCCACTCTATCCCCTCAGATACTACGCATAACCTTTATTCGATCTGAGATGGTGCGAAACATATGGAAACGTCGAATGAAGTTGGAGACTTATGAAAGACGGCGGTATTAAAGCCATATGACGATACAACGACACTAGTAGGACGCATTCCCATGTATATTCTAGACGACACGTCCTGAGAATGGTAACCCTGAAATTTGGTGCGATATTTCTATTCTAACACGTATACGCGAACATCTATCTATATTATCTAAGTCGGTGCGACATATATTGACCTCATTGAAAGTTGGAGTCCATTGGGCAACGAAAGACATATAAGTGATTTCTTTAACTCACGCAAGGAGTCTGATTTGAGCCATAATGATTCTTTTGTTTTTATATTTCCTATTTCATTCATTCGAAACCAAATTCTATATCCTTGATTTTTCAAAGTAATGGTCACCACCGCTTCTCTTCAAAAGTCAGTAACCTAACAACATACAATTCACTTACGCAACACTCAGCAATGGCGAAATCAAGTAAGTAGTACCCTGCTCTCGCTGCGACGTCAAGGGATGCGAAAGACTTTCAGACATCAGTCGTCCACAAGTGGAATACTTGGGATAACTGTATAGCATAGAAGATGCTATTGGGTCACGTACATAACGTAAGACGTGGAAGATATACTATTTGTCAATCGAAGTACATGGAAGCACAAGCGAAGAGTATACTAAGCTTTACTTGGAGAAAGAATTGAAGGCCTTCCCTATCTATGTTGATCGACCAAAAGGAAAAAAATATTGAGCGGCCGACGAAAGGAAGGTCGTGTGACATGAAGGTCACCTTTGGATAAATATAAGACTTCCCTAGAACTTGGGGGAGATCACTAGCAATGTTGGAAGACGAAAGTAATTAGAAGAAGAAAACCAAGGACAATAAGATAATTAGGATGTGTCGAGTAACCCTCAAGATGGAAGAGTAACAAAAAGGATTCTGAGCTATCCTTTTCTTTTTCAAAACACCAAAGCAAACAGATATTTGCTACATGAAGGAATCAGGAATTTGGCGAATTGAAGATCGTCAAGGATGGTGAGATAAAGTGAAAACCCTTACATTTTCTAGAAGAAAATGTTAAGGGGGTAATCGCACAAGGTAGATGCTCGAACAAGGAGTATGAAGTGCAAGATTATACTTTATCTTTCAAGAAGAGTTATTCACTAGCATCATTGAAAATGATTTGGAGTAGAATATGAAGTGAAGAAACGTCATTCGACCCAAACAAATGAAGTGAAGGCATTGACACCATTTACCCGATGTAGTTCCGGTAGCGTTCATCTTTACGGCACTCCACACGTTATCCTCTGAATATCAATTGGAAAACCTCTATCGAAAGACAAGCTATTAGTAGAACATATCAACTGAGCCAAGAGAAAGCGATATACGCTCAACACCCGAGTTTAGAAGCACGGGGAGTCGTGAAAAGTATCCCCTTAAGGTCAACGGTCGTAGGGAGGTAAACTAAAACAAGATGAATCTGAGTGAAAAATTTGCAACACATGGTTAATCGTCAAGGACCATCGACCCAAGGAGTAGTGCGCCCAAGAAGAGTGAAGGAGAAAACAACATGGAATCGCTAAAGTTAATAGTGAAAGCAAATAAGGAATACGACGCTAGAAGTCAAGGCACATACTACCACAACGATCAAGGAAGTTGGTCGTTGAACTACTTTTCAAGAAACTAACAAACTCCGGGAGGAGCTAGTTATGGAATGTTTGAACGGAAGGGTGATAAGGATAATTCGCAATTGTGATGAGTTAGGATTAAAGGATCCGTATCACCATGATCTGACAAGTACCCCTGAGATAACTGCAAGGACCAGCGACTGCCTGTGTGCTGTTCAAGACGACGATTACTCTAGTTAGAGATGGATTTGAGTGACGAAACGGTAAGGAGTATGGTGACCCATAAGAAAACGAAAGGAAAATGGAGAAAACCGAATGGTTGAGAAAAGGATAAAGTGACCGATGTTTCCCCTAAATTATATTATATCATAATTTCTAAGGACATTAGGTTATTGTATTTGAAAAGAAGCTTAGCTTAGAAAGCTGAAAATGGATATGAGGCTCAGGAGAGCAAAGTAATTGAGAGTTTTGTAGAGGTCAGGAGGACCTAAGAAGGATTATTTTAAAGGAGGAGTTCATACGAATAAGGACATCGAAGTGTTTACCTTGAAATGATGGTGGTGATATGATTACTTAAGAGCATAAGGATTGTGTAAATCCTATCATGAGGAATGGTATAGCAAAGAAACCGAATAGGTTATATGTGCGATGTTAAAAGAGATTTGTCGGTGATGGGTCATAGGTAATGGTCCTTATAGCGTAAAAAGAAGTAATTAAAGGTACCTTAAAATGAGTAGCCACCAACGATCGATATCCCAACGTCTCTCACTATTTTATTGTAACTCACGTTACGAGCCGTTTGCTCATTTTACACCTCCGTATTGCCATTCTTATTATCATCCCATTATTTAGTATTGATCTAGGCAAGATTGACAGCCCGCAACGATTACATGCGATTAATCTCCAGTCATCTCAAGAGGTGAGCGACATTCGTAATCTTTTACCGTTATCGAAGTTTCTAATCACGAGAAATGTTAGGGCACCAAGCACGAGATGCCCTCAACTATGAAGTTCAAAAGCTTGTAAGTAACCAAAAAGGTCAGGATGAAATCCAGTTGAATTTTCACATTTTATACGCCTCTGAAGTTATCCTTATCGTCAATCTATTCATTCTTACCGTATGAATGATCGAACTTCGAGGACGAAGTTATTGTTAAGGGGGTAATGATGTAAAACCCTCAATTTTCGACTAGGACAATTTACTTCTATTTATCTAGATATCTATCCCTAGAGGTTTCTTAAGAGATTTGCCTTCCAGACATTAAGGCATAGTGATACTTGCCATCTAGTTCAGTAGAATTTCCAAAGATAGCTAGTTGCCTTAGAAATGCCATGAACAATAACTATAATCATTCAACACAATCTCAAGCTATAAACTAGTTCTAATTGAACTTGACGAAAGGTCAACAAACCAAAAAACTTTATTTCGAGAAGTTAAGTTATATAAATAATAACGTAAGTCTCACAAGTTGAGATAACCATCAAAATTTCTTATAAATGTCCAACAAATCAATCATCAAACCAATTTAAGTAAATATGACATGAAATATATATGATGACCATCTTAAAATATATATTCATAAACTATTATGCATATAAAAGTGTGGAATAATAATAAGCAAATATATGTATGTCTAATAAAAATGCAAGATTATAACTAAAGAGTTAAGTTACAAATTTAAGACACAAAAACTATATACACATACATATACTTACGGCCACATATATATATACATATTTATACATATGAACACATAATGTACCTTAAAAGTTTACTAACTAGCTAAATTAAATATCCATACATGCACTATACATACATAATATACATATACATAATTAAGCAACAAAATAAGAATAGAAAACCCTTCTTCACAAATATTTATTTTTGAACCCCAAAACCCCCCCCCCCACACACACACACACACACACATTTATCACTTCTCTCATTTCTCTCTCTTTTCCTCTCAAATTTTCTGCACTTTTCTCTCTTCCTCCTCTCCCATTTTCGGCTCATATAATCAACAAAAAGGCAAGGAAAAATCATCTTAATCAATAATAATAATAAGGGTTAAGCAAGGGTTGTTTCAAGATAAGATTAAGGGTTGTTTTAAGCATAGATTAAGGGTATTATAAGGGTTTGAAGGCCACGAATTTTCTGCACTTTTTCACCATCAAAACCAAGTTCTTCAAGGGTATAAATCTTCATCTCTTTACTAGATCTATCTTGTTCTTGCTTATTTTTAAAGGTTTTATCAAAAGTTTATGTTTTCTTCTTGTTTTACTTGTAATATACACTTGATGAAGGCAAGTTGATAGGATCTTTCTCCTCATGCATATGCATGTCGAAATCTATGAGAAAGATCCAAGGATTCAACAAGTTTAAGACCCAAAAGTGTTGTTATAGATTAGTAGCTTTTAAAGTGATTTTCCTTTTCATAGATCTATATGTTTTTGTATATTTTGAAGAATATATTTCTGAGATTTTTCATTAAAAAGATGTTTTTATGTTTGAAAGTTAGATCTATAAAGATTGGTATTGAAAAGTGTTGATTTGAATGAATGCATGTTAGATCTAAGAAAGTTGAATTTGTTGTTGGATTATGAGATGGATAAGGACTTGTATTAAGTGAAAAATATGTTAAAAGAGGTATAATAATCTGGAAATTTGATGTTAAGAGGTATAAAAATAAAGTATTAATCTTGTAAATGATGAACTCAAGTGTTAATAAAGCAAGAATGGTCATTGGTGAGTTGTTTGGACCCAAATACTTTCTGACAGAATTATTCTTCTGTCTTTGAATGGATGAACTGAACATGTGAGGGCCGTTTCAAGCAAAACTTTCAAAATAAAAGTTGTAGATAAAAGAGTTAAGTTTAACCTCCAACTGGAATCACTCAAAAATACTAAACCAAACCAAAGATATGATTTTTCTACCAAAAGTGGTCAAAACTGGATTTTTGTCTTAATGTTGAGTCAACTTTGACGATTTTTAATTTCTTAACTAATAGGTTTAAGAAGTTTAAACTTGGTGTGAACTGAGTTCAAAGTGTCCCTAACTTAAAATAAAATTGGGAGATTTTTCTTAAATGTTCATCATAGAAATCTTTTATAAAATATTTTGAGTCGCACAGCAGCTCTTGTTCTGACCAGTTTTGGTTTGGTAATTTTTAGAGGTAGTAAACAATGTCTAAAAATTTAGCAAACATTCACATAAATATAGGACACATATATGTCTCTGTATAAAAATCACCAACGTCCAAATAATTCAACTTAACCAAGAATGACTACTCAACATTTTATGAAAATAAGTGTTAAAACAGAAAATTTCCAAGTAAAAGTCTTCACAACAAAATAAGCTAAAAGTCACTAGATTGCAACTTTAATCAACTCCAACAATCTCGTAACAAAAAGTATCATAAACCTAATGAGAATATGTCAAATAAAAGTTATAAAACTTAACTTGGTTATTAAATGGCAAAGCACAAGCCTACAAATCACTAATTCGGTTCATATAAGCACTAACCGAAAGCTTTAATTTGCACTTATCACACCACCACCACTATCACGACTTAAGACACCAAAATATAATGAACATTCTGGAAATAATGAAATAAGGATGAAAATCCATTTTGACGCATTTGAATTGCTTGAAAAATGAGGCGAAAATCACTATTTCGGTAAACGATTATTAAGCTTAGAATCCTCAAAATGAGCTATACACAAGAGAGGTTGAATTGATATGATTTTTCCCATGATAAAAGTTGCCTAAAAGGCCTGGATTTTTAGCCAAAAAGTTATGTGGTGATTTCTAAGAATTTCTTTTAATTATTAAATTTAAATGATAATTAAAAGGTAAATAAATAAATAAATAAATTATATAAATCATGAAATTGGTTAAATAATCACAACCAATGATGAAAGTGACTAAAACCTACTGGAGTAAAATCATTTTAAGTCAAAGAACAAATGTCATATAATTTAGAAATAATTAAGTAAGTGAAAATCACTAATTAATAACTATTTTTAAATTAATAGAAAAAAATTACATAAATAAATATATATATCACAATATTCTAAGTTAAAAAGCATAATAATCAGAATATAACCCAAATATAATTAGCCACAAATTATAAAGGCAAGTGAGGTACTTAAAAGTATTTTTAAAGAATTATTTGGTTAATAAATCAAGAAAATGAATAAATAATTAATTAAATAATGTTAAATTAAATAAATAGTTATAAATCAGAAAATATTCATAAATATTAATATTATGAAGTTACTAATGTCAAATATTATAATCAAGCAAAGCACACAATGGGAACCATGATAATCAAAGGCAAGTTACCGAAATTCTAACAACTTATAACTACATGTATAATGAAAGTGACCCTTTTACACCAACACTCTCTACAACCAAAAAGATGCAAATATTAACAATATACTTGGATCCAAATTTATGACAACATAATGAAAGTGGCATTTCTTAGTGATGGCTTAAGATAGGAACTTACGTATATTAGTCCTATCGTAGGGATAGTATTGGCTTGAAGTGTGATTGAGGAATATGACGGATATATGATCAAGGAAGCGATAGATGGGAAGTACCCATTTTGGATAAGTGAATATAATATGCGGCATATCAAGGTGAGTCATAGCCCCCTTTCAAACTCTTTTATGTGTTTTACTTTCGGGGTGAAAAGCATGATAAATAAAATTGTTTTCTTTTATGAAATGATGCTTGGAAAGAATGATTATGATATGGGAATTATTGTATGTTCAACATGTTATATATTATATGATGAGCTTGAGTACTGTCAAACTGTTTCACCTCGGTACACTACTATTAACTCTTCGAGAGGCCTGTAGTTATGAGAGTTGCGCAACTAGGACTTGTCCCCTCACCCAACGAGTAACGGTGGGATGCTTGGTTTGCCTTTGTGGCGACCTTCATTCCCAGTCCGACCGCGGTGCTCTAGCTACTATATCAGTGGTCATGCCACGCCCCCTTCTATTATTGGTCGTCTCCATGGCACAACTATTATTATTATTGCACATGATTGACGGCATGTGCTTCTTATTATCTTGGACATAACTGGTCTTAGTAGTGGCTCAAGAACAATCTAATCAAATTATGTCATGGTAGTCTTACCATTGACCAAGTGGTATTGATATTATTTATGGTTGGATATTATGGATTGAACATACGGGTTGGGTATTGGACCTTATATGGAATCTTGAAAGTTGTTGAAATTGGCGATGTTGAAAGATTGATGACCGAATGGTTTTGGTATGACGAATGATTAATCGATTGATATATTTTCTCTCACGATGAATGTGACAAATGAGAACTTTATAATTTACCATGGATTTTCTCAACTCCTTGAAATGGATATGTAACGAGATTTACTTAAAACCTATGCACTCACCAACTACGTTTTCGTAGTTGACACTTTTTCTTCATGCTTTTCAGGATTTAGCGTAAGCTTTGAGGAATTATATGCATCATGATTATTTGCATTACACTTGGGAGTCAAAGATCAAACCTTGTGACGGGCAATGGAATCCGCCTTGATCATTGTAGTATATCATCTCATGTATTTGTTATTTGTTTCGTGGACTCAATATCCAAGTATGGTAGACGTATTGTACTTGGGAATTGGTTTACATGCTTGTGCATTGTAAAATTATTTTTATCAACTAAAGCTATGGTGAATGTTATCTATTATCCTTTGTTTTGAATACTCGACTTTCTGTACATCTCATCGTTCCGCCTTAGTTGGGGTGTTACAAATGGTATCAGAGAACGTAGACGATGATGTTGTTATAACTGGTGAGTGTAAGGATGAGCGAAATGCTACTCAAGTGGAGGGTGTAGCATCTCGCCTTCGTAAAAGGGGTAAGGAGACACCTTTGAATGTTGCTGCTTTGAAGAGGAAGAAGAAGATTGCCGAAGAGAAGACCAGTGCTACGAGTAATGCCCTTTTTCTGTTTCTTCTCTCTTCTCTCCTTGTTTTAGGTTTTTTTTTTACGTCTTCCCTATGACTTTGTAGTTGATATCTGTTGTATGGACACGGGCCTTTGCACATTTATAGGATCGCTTGAATGAGAGGAACATGATGGATGTTGAGATACTTGTTCGACTGAATCATCTTTTGGGTGTTCAACTTGAAGCTGAAAGACTTCTTAAGGAGAAGAAGGCAGAGTGCTCCTTGCTCCAAGAGTCGATGAATGATGCCATTAAAGACTTGGGAGAGGTGAAGTAACTGAAAAGTAGGCTTATGGAGGCGGAGGCTGGTGTAAAGATTCAAGAGGACGAGCTTACTGATCTGAGGTCAAAGTTGTCAAAGACCATGGCGGAGTTGAACATGGAGAAGGAAGTTTCTCAGAATCTTTCGGCTTCTGTCAGGAAACATGTTTCGCATCGTTCTGGTCTAGTGACGGAGGTGATTCCTTATGCCTGTGGGAGTTTGGAAAGTTACTTGCGGAGGTGATTTCTGCTAACAGGGATGAGAGAGAGCCTTCGTGCTTCGTGGTTTGAGTGAAGAGGGTCTAATTGATTTATCAACGCGCCCAGAATATAAGGAGAACACTGCCGACGCTATTAATGCGGCGGTAGAAAATTATCGGAGCGCCAATTTCCCCTTCCTCGAGAAGCTTGTTGCGAATCCTATGGCTTCGTTTGAGTCGCTTCTTGAGATCAACCAGACAAGATTATCCCTACTGCCGCTGTCATTACTCCAGCTTCCACTGATGCTTCTGCTATTAATACTTCTCAGTCTCATCCCGAAGGTACTTCCGCCTTTTGAGTGATCTCGCCTTTATTAATGGTTTATGGAATATGCTTCACATAAGACTTTTTGGACAATTCTTTTCCTGGCATGCGTGCCTTCGAACAATTGTTTATTTATGGACAATTCTTTTTCTGGCTTGCGTGCCTTCGAACAATTATTTATTTATGAATTGTTAGGTAATGGTTTATGTTGGCCATTTGCCTATTTATGTATGAATATGTGAAACCCTTTATTTTGGAGGGTTTACCTTATTATAGTTCCCTAGAGGTCTACCAGGAACCTCTACAGGGCTATTTGGTATATAAAGATCTTTTCTGCACGGTATCAAGGGCACCGCCACTCGATTATCCCGTGTCTTACATTCATTTATGGTCTGCATGGTATCGAAGGCGACTCCCTTCGTTTTTTCCATGTCTTTCTATTAATGCATGTTTCGTGATAGATAATTATCTTTTCACGGTTTTGGCTGTATGTTGTGTAGGCGTCCCTTTGAACACACATTTAGCCTTAGATAACATGTCTTTGTAAGAGTGTGCATGCAGTAAGTTTGTGTAATACGATAGGGAGCGACCCTTCGTAATTATTAGTGATAACAATTTATGTAATGTCCTAAAAAGAAAAATCGAATTAATCACGATGTGATTACATAAGTTCCTAAGAGGAAAGCTATTATTCATCTAAGGGAGCAACTTATTACATTCATCGCAATGCGAGTAGTTTTTAAGCTGCTCCGAAGCAATCCTTGCACATTGTGCCAGAAAATATTCTTAACTTGGTTTTAGGGATTTAGCTGGCTTCTTTTTCCCACTTCCGGACTCCTTTCCTTCTCTGATAATTTCCTCTCTTGGTGGATCTTCGTGTAGCATATAGATCGTAGAGTCCGGAGCTTTCTTCGGTTCTTCCGTTATCATGATTCCTTTTCCCTTTTCGCTTGACCGTGATCTAGTTGAGTTCCCTTCGGTACTGCTCTTGGGGTTAGATTCGCTGGCAGTTTCTTTATCTATAAATCCTGCGAAGGGTGTCTTGGTTGCCCTTTTTATGGTTAACGTCTGCCTGGGGCTCGGGGAGAGTTTTCGGAGATTGATTTTGTCCTTAGGCTCGCTTCTTCCTCCGTAGGGCAAGTACTCGTGCGAGTCTCTTTCAGGGATGAAGACGCTTTGCTTTTTACCTTTTGGAGTATCTTCGTATGGGTAGATCCCAGTTTTAGCTCCACCTTCTGCCATGTCCTGGGCATCCAGCCATGTGTATGCTTTAACTCTTACTTCTTTATATGTTTTTTGGAGTCCTCTGACTAAATACTTGATTATTGAAGGGCTTCGGAATCCGTGAACAAGGCCCAAAATTCTGTGTGTTTCGGGTAATGCAGGTATTCTCTAAGTTTCCTTAGTGTATCTTGCTATGAAGTTTCTGGTATCCTCTGCCTCTTTTTGCTTTATATTATGGACAGTAATGCAGGATCTCACTTGGGTTTCCCCTTTCTGACCGAAGTACAACTTGAACATTTCCTTTAAATCCGAAAAACTGGAAATCGAGCCCTTCGGAAGACTGTTGAACCATTCTCTAGCATCACCCTTGAGTACCCATCTGAAGGCCTTACAAGTCAAAGGATCATTCCATTGATACATTGCCGCGATTCCTATGAATGATTGCAGGAAATCCTCTGGATCGCTATTTCCTTCGTAAGGCTCCATGTTGGTCGGATACTTCATGTTATTGGGCATAGGGTACTTTTGTATCCATTCAGCTAAAGGTGAGGCATCCGTTTTGTCTTCTAGGGGGAATGGTTGCTCTTGTACCGAAGGGCTAACCTTGGGGGTAACCAGCGGTGTGACACCTGCGGTCCATACATTTTTCTCGTAATGGGGATACCATGACAGTGGGTGCGGATATGGGGCAAAATTGCCTGTCCCATGTGAAGGATACCCTTCGGGGGTGCCATACGGAGGCCTGAGATACCATTGTGGGTATTGGGTAGGTACAGGGCTATGTTCGAAGGGCGTTGGGGTCCCCCAGTACGAATAATAACTATTGAGATTTGGGGCATCGGTTGTGGTCTGCACATGGGAACTTACCGGAATTCTGTTTCTTGTCCCTGAGACATAATCAGGGGTTTTGGGGACATACCATGCGTTTCCTGCCCGGGGCTTCAGAAAGGGAGTAAACGGGGACGTCAGGGCTTTGTGAGCTTCGTCCTCCCACTCTTCGTCGAAGTCTAATGCCCTGGCGGATCTCTGGATTGCCTTTCGTTTGTTGAGGTACCTGAGGGCTTCTTCCAGCAGCTCTCGGTCTTCTAAAACGTTGTTCTTCATCTATTGCCCTTGCCTGCTTGGATGGGGTCTTCTTCTATTTCTTGCTCCTTTCTAGGAGAGACAGGTTGTCGTTGACAACTTGTTTTAGGTCATATGTCGACCTACTATCTGCTCCAGATTTGTGCAGGGTCCTGTTAAGGGGAGTGATGAACGTTGGGGACAACGTTTCCTGTAAAGAGACAGGCGGGTTGGTTCCAAAGGTAACTTCTAAAGGTTCTGCAACTCCGGTGCTTGCTCGGGAGATTCCCGTATCGTCTTGATTGGTGTTCGACATGGTTCAGTGAATCGATGTCGTGGTATAGCAGTGGGTTTGTTTGTTAAAGGGATGTGGAGGTCCCACGGATGGCGCCAAATGATTGTGCACCAAACCACGTCGAAGGGTTATTTGACAAAAGAGTGTTTTATGAATGAACTAAAAAGGGTTTAAGGTTTCGTTGGCGATTCCCCGAAGGTTGGAGCAGTGCCACTTTATGCCAACTATGAGTGTTTAGGGTTTTGGCCGATTGAATAATTGTGCCTAATGAGGAGAAATCATTCTCCTTTTATAAGAGAAGGTTTCTTGGGAGAAGGTTAGGGTTTTGCCCTTCCTCCTTTGAGTCAAAATCTTATTGCCATGTTTATCCGATTTGGTTTCCTTAAGAGGTAATCCTTATGTAAATCGGACTAGGCAATTAATATATATATTCTTAATAAATGTCTTCTTATCTTTGGAAAGGATTTATAATGATCCTTTAACTATTTGATGTGACCAATTTATATAGATCGTCCACATCATTATTGGCCTTTTTCGTATGTGGCTTTTGTGTAACACCCCAAGCCGAGGCTCGGAATATCACGAAAATCACATAGCACCAGGTGGAATTACAATAGAACAAACTAAATGCAATTAAAGGATTCAGTGAATCCATACAATAAGGGGAACAAGTCTCAAAATACAACAGGAGCAAGTAAACATCAAGATTACAAACGACAACAAAAGAAGGCTATCAATCCTAAATACAATGCAACATAAGGCAAAT
>CM067169.1:117780526-117850824 GCA_034093135.1 Erigeron breviscapus | reverse complement strand
GCTTGAAGAGGTCCACTTTCTTGGTCACGTGGTGAGCAAGGAAGGAATTCATGTGGATCCAAGTAAGATTGAAGCGGTAAAGAATTGGAGACGACCCGAGACACCAACCGAGATTCGCCAATTTCTTGGTTTGGCGGGTTATTATAGGCGTTTCATTGAGGGCTTTTCAAAGATTGCCCAACCCTTGACTTTGTTGACTCAACGTGAAAGACGATTTGATTGGGGTGAGAAACAAGAACAAGCATTCCAATTGTTGAAAGACAAGTTGTGTGATGCACCCATTTTAAGCTTGCCCGATGGAGCCGATGATTTTGTTGTTTATTGTGATGCGTCCGGGAAAGGATTGGGTTGTGTCTTGATGCAACGGGGTAAGGTGATTGCTTATGCATCTAGGCAATTGAAGGTGCATGAGAAGAATTACCCGACTCATGACTTGGAATTGGGAGCGGTCGTGTTTGCCTTAAAGTGTTGGAGACATTATTTGTATGGCACTAAAAGTGTGATCTATACCGATCACAAAAGCCTTCAACACATTTTTGACCAAAGTGAATTGAATATGAGGCAACGAAGATGGCTTGAGCACTATCTTTTGGAGTCGCGTGTTATTTACACCTGCAAATTTTGCTGTACTTCAAGAAAATCTGCAGAAACATACCACTCTAGTTTTCACAATAGTGAACTTTGAGATGTGGATCGGCGTTCACACAAACTTGTTTCTCTTTGTGGTTATCAATTGTGCAGTGTGGCTAACATTTTTTTTATTGTTGTTTTGTGATGGTTTGCTAAACTAGGAGTCTAGGAACTTCTTGTTATGTGCCGTAAGATAGAAATAGTATTAGAGAAGGTACAACTTACAAGCAGATTGGTAGGCATGAAAAAACATGGGTTGTAAGGTTTATTCATATATGAATAGTCGCTACTTACATAACTAAAAATACAAGGGTATTTTTGTATTATAAATGAACGCTATCGAATTTGTAGGCAAAACTAGCATGTGTGTGATGACTAAACCCAAAATAAGATCGAGAAATGAATTTATATGGTGGTAGCATTTTAAAACTGAACCCAGATTCTTTTGGTAATCATTAAACACCTCTTCAAATTGAAACTTGGAAATGGACTAAACGCTTATTTCTGCACCTGGAATGGCTCAACATCAGATACACTCTTAAAGGAAAATAATAGATTTACATGGTCGAGTCAAACAAGTCTTTTGTGATGTCGGATAGGCTTTGAAGTCTCCTGCACCTGCTTGTCCGATACTATATAATAGGGCACGGGTCAGAATGATTGGGATGAGATTGTTAAATGGTTTATTGCTACCAAGTGTCCAAGCACAATTTGGAACATTGTACAAAGGATCTCATTAGCTGCTAATATGTATTGGATTTGGAAGGAAAGGAATGTCAGGCTATTCAAGCAGAATAGTATTACAAAGAAAAGGAATTGGATTTGATATAGTTGTTGGCATAATGGAAGCATGGTGGATATGGATGGACTTGGTTAGTAGACATTCAAAATTAATTGCAGGTTGCATGGCTAATGCGTGAATATTTGTGATTAAGGACTGTATTGAATTTTGATGAAAATAGTTATAGTGAGAGTGAGTGGATCTTTTAGGAATATAGAATTGTATAGGAATGGTTATATAGGCATATCCATTATTGAACTGGTCGTGTATCGTTGTATAGAGTTTGTTGGTAATTAAGAAAAGACTAATAATAGGCATTGGGTACCCTCCTTGTAAATTCACGATTACATAATGGTTCTCATAGTCTTAGATCCATGGTTCTAATGGTGAGACATTCGGTTTTACCTATGAGGCGAAGGTTTGAACCTTTTCAAGTATAAATTCGTACTGTATTAATTCATAGTTGTCAGGGAGAGCCTAGTCGGGTTTTTCCTTTGGTATCGATGTTAAGTTAAGACCTCACCATTCGATGAGGTTTGTTTCCATTTGAAATTCACTTGTAAAAAAGAAATGGTTCTCAGTCATTTATTAGGGCACACACTCTCCAACATGAGAAAATAGGCGTATGGCCTGACATGCTTAACGAATGGACGATTGTGCCAAATTATTGATAATAAAAAAACCGCCTTAGAAACTGATATAATAATTCTACATCACTGGAAAAGATGCTCGTGTATTCTTATTTGTTGTCGAATGTATAAATTTTTTCTTTATCAAATCAGAGGTAAATTTTTTTGATAGATATTAGAAAATTGTGGTGTAGTCATAATAATTTCATCACAACTTCTTAAATAGTTTTGGTAAAAAGTTGTTTTAAATGAAAAAAAACATAACTATTAGAATTTTAAAAGACAGTTGTTCTAATTACTTATCAACTAATCACAGCTTTCGAATTTTATAAATATTTTGTTTTCAATTTTGACTTTTGTTATTAGTATAAAATTTAAATTTGCAAAGGGCCACAAAAAGCTTAAATTATTAAATTATATTAGTAATTATAGAAATTGTCATTAATTTACTTTTTTTTTCATCATTAATTTATACTTTTTTTAGCTTCAATAAAAAAGTAAATCTTACAAAATAATTAATTTAAATATAATTAACACTTTTTTAGCTTTTTATGATTCCTAATAGATAAATAATTAAAAACATATTTTTACAAAAAATCTAAAACTTGTCTAGGTGTAAACTACTGATGTTAATCCAAATAAATATATAACTGAAAACATATCTTTACAAAAAATCTAAAACTTGTCTATATTTAAATTAGTAATGTTAATCCAAACCACATCCTAAAAATATACAAACTATATTATTAATATACTAAATTATTATCAAAAAATTCATTTTTTTTCTTCAGAAATATCAAATTACTAGTATGTTTTTCTTATATTTTGTTAAAGGTAAACTTGAGATAATCAGGGCATTATTAAGTGGTTGAGATTCACCTGGACACTAGCCTGGCTGGGGGATTAGTGGGTACCAAATGGTACATGGGATCAGGGGGTTCCCATCCAATTACCCTTTTTTTATGTTTTTAATTTTCAATTTATAAGATTTTTTTATTTGCATTTATTTAATAATTCATTTTATTTAAAAATGCATTCATGAGAGTATGAGACTAGTTAAAATGTAATTGCCGGTTTTAAAAAAATAAATTAAAATGTAATTAAAATCACTTTATAGAAATTACGTTTAAAAAACCAAGAATAAACACATCTAAGCCCAACCCAACCAAACAGAATGGAGTAATTTTTAATTTAAACAAACCCAACTAAACAATAAACCCTAGTAACCCAACAACCGTCCCCTTCCTCCCAAACACCACCCAACAGCCGCCCCTCCCTCCCCAACACCACCCGACAGCCACCCTATTGATGTGAGTTTGTCAATTAAACCAACTACCTTAAAAGACAGGTATGATATTTTGTTATGATATTTATATATCTATTTTTTGTATGTATGTAAAAACTTACACAGTTCTGGTACATATTCCATAGAACAGAGTTAGTATGAGTGATTAGCTTTAGTTTTTTGGATGAAAGCTGCCATTTTTCTAACACCCATTTAAGTTTCTTGAGCATATATATTGTATAATTATATATACAGTTGATAAATGGATATTAGGACTAAAGTTGTCATTTTTATTCTACCCTATTTATATTATTAGTTTCTTGAATGCATCTTTAGCTAAAAAAAAATGATTATTTGAATGTCCTGACATTTTTGTCACACTCATTTTAAGTTTTTTGTTTAAATATAATGAATATTTCAGGACAATCAGGTGAGAATTTTGAAAAGATATTGTCATGTTAAAAAAATTCTTAAAAGAATCAGTTGAATTGTAAAAGTCTAACTTCGACTTGTTATGCATAGTGTACGAATTATGATTTTGAAATTTGAGTGTTATAAAGCGAATATTGGAAAACTAAATAGCAGAAAACAAAAGCTCTTAGAAAAATGTCTTATTTAAAAGGATCTGTAAATTATGTCAGATTATAATGTATAATATATTTTTGATTTTGACTTTGGTAGATTTAATAGGAAAGAGCGACCAGCTAAGTAGATTTCTTTAAAGAATTAAAGCTTCGGCGGTTAGTTTTTGTTTAACACGAAACACTCCTTCGCCAACTACTAATTGCTCGGGTAACAAATGTATATCTATTTCTGTATATTTCTGTCTGCTGTGTTTGTTGAAATATTAGATTTACAATTACTTGGTTGTTCAGGAGGAATTTGGTTTCGGATTGATGGATACAAAAATAATGGATAGCGTACACCAAAATGATTTCTTGTTTTGTGAGATATGTGGAAGCATGCTTACTTTTGATTCCCGAAAGTATGTTCATTGCCAACTTTGCAAGTTCAAAAGGAGGACCAAAGGTTTTTCCTTTCTTCATCTCTTACTTGTTATTATTATAAATTAATTTACTAAATAAAAGCGGGGGTTAGGAGTTCCATATCCCTTTACGTGATTTACCTGTCTTATATTGGCCGCAATTAGTAGATATGTGAAGTGGCAGAAATTGGATGGTATAGGATTTTTCATATCTGATTTGTGACTATAAAACAAAACAAGTTTAATATTGGCTTCAAAAGTCCATTCGAAACTCATGATTGTTCCTCTTTGATATAAAGCATTATTATTTGGGTTCAAAAAGCTTATGTTTATTCCCCACTTCTTTTGGGTTCCGTATCCATTTGTCTTCTTGATAAGAGTAATAGTTAAAGAGGGTATATTTCTGAATACTTTCCCTCATATAATAGTCAGTATTTTGAATTTCTTTGAGAAGCAATTACATACAGCAAACCTCTATTTGAAATTTCTCAGTTCTCACCTAAATGAAATTAGAGGGCCACCTGAATTAGGTTTCACATTTTCTTTTTTGTGATCTTACTTGTTTGAACTTTAAACTACCCTGCCTTCTTTCTTCATTAAGTTTATGGGGTGACGATGAAGCTACCATAAGATTCACTTATCCCAGGAAAGGACTCCATTTATATGCTGAGTATGATATGATGAAGCACAAATGTTCATAGATGTTTAACAAACATAGCAATCAAAGTTAGTACAGCCTAGATATAAGTTAGTACTCCGAATTTCCTGTAAACCGATGTCTGTTAACCCTTGGTTTGGAATGTTTCACTATGTTAAAGCTTAAGCATGCATACCCCAAGATTCTTTTGAGACACACAATAGGCTTAGCCTAATTACTCTATTGTAACTAAGTTCTCTTCAGAGATAGAGTGCTTACCTATACCATGTGGCACTGAATTCGTTGAGTTCTATTGCTAAGCTGTCACATGAAGTTAGTACGTCCTAGTTGCCTGAACTTTAGCGTTTCTTGTTTTAAGCCATATAATATGACAAGAACAAGAGGTTGATGCAACAAATTAGTTTATTTACTTAACAAACTGACGATTGTTTCTTTGAATGCTGAATAAACTGTTAATTTATTTGGTTGTTAGGCTACTTTTACTTGTTCTCTACTGCTAAAAGTTGCTGTGAACATATCACCTCCTTTGAGCCTTGGGTACCGACTAATAGAGTTTCCACTTCTCAACGACGTTTGAGTTTTGCAGTTTTTCATGCTACTATAATTTCTAGGTTAAAACTTAAAACAAACAAGTGCCTGTAACAAAAAACAAAATGGCTCTAAGTCCTGATATATGGTTTCTTTTTCTTTTGGGAAATTGCTTGAATGGGCAAATTGGGGATGCTATCTCTGGGTCACAAAATATGTACTAAAGCACCCAGTTCTGCACCCAAATACTAAAAATGTAGCAGCAACCAACGGTGAAATGTCACATTAGCGTATGGGACTTGTGGTAATAGGAGCAACCAATCAATAGCTTCCACGTGTAACCGGTTTGGTAGTAGGTTCTGCAGTGGTGGGGTGGAGAATGTTGGTTCAGCGAGTTTGATGGTGACAGGGTTAGGATTGTGCGGCAATGGTGAAATAGTTAGGGCTGTGCAGTGATGGTGGAATGGTCAGGGTTGCGCAGTGATGGTGAGAGGTCATATAGGGCACTCATTGTGACCGATTTGGTGCATTAAGTTTGATTGCTTTATTCATCATGGACTGCCTTTGGTTGGCTGGTGGATGTTAAATGTTGGGTGTGAAGGCCTTTAGGCCGGTTATTGATTAGAAAGCCCATTAGGGCCCTTTCTTGTTCAACATTCCAGAAACCCTAGCTGTTCTCCTATAAATATACCTCTCATAGTAATTGTAATCTTATGGTTCAGAGCTTAATAAAATAACCTAGTTTGCAGCCGGTGGATTAGGCCCCCCACTGGGGCCGAACCACGTTAAATCTCGTGTGTCGTTTATCTATTTTCTTGTTTAATTGCTTCCGTTGTGCTAAGGCAAAGGGCTGTTCCTAACAAGTGGTATCAGAGCTAAAGGTTCGTTTGATTTGATTAAGGGGCTGTTATCTTTGCCGATTAGGGTTTGGTTTGCCCTTCCCTTGTTCGCTGTTGAAACAGATCTGTTTTTCCTGCTGAGACAGATCTGTTTGGCTGCTGTTTTTTGCGATTAGGGAGCTCGGTTTTTGCTTCCCTTGTTCGCTGATGTTTCATACAGCCACCACCTAGCCTTTTGCTGTTCGGATCTGTGCTGATTTGCAGCTGTTTGCTGTTTTCTGCTGCTGTTTGCTGCTGAAATCTGCTGTTCAGCCGTTATTTGCTGTTTTCTGCTAATTTTGCTGTTGGAACTGCTGTTGCTGCTGGTTTTTTTTGTTCTTCCTGATTCGATCTGTTTCTGGGTCTGGATTGCAGCTGTTTTGCTGCTGTTCTGCCGCTGTTTCATCACTGTTAACCGCCTGCAGCCGCTGCTGTTGCAGCTGTCTTTGTTGTTGTCAGCCGCCGCCAATTAGAACTCTGTTAGGGTTTCTGTTTTTTGGGGTTATTTGGTGTTATGGATCGATTGGAAGATGATAAAAGCACTGTTTTAGTTTTTCTTGTTCGAGAGGTATTAGCTACTGTTCTTGGTTACCACCGTGACATTCTTGTGCGTCATGGGTTGAGTTACTGTCTCTGTTCAATTTATTGTTTGAGTTGTATCTCGGGTTATTCATATTCACGATTAGGGTGTGTTTTTGTGGGTGGTTGTTACTAAGTTTGTTGCTGTGATATTACCTTGATCGATTAGAAAAGAAAAGAAGATAAGTACCATCGTTTGAAGTTAGTCCATTGAAACAAGGTATTAGGTTGATTAGGGTTAAGCCTTTGTTCGACCGGGTATATACAGGTGTTTTGGAGTGGATTGGATTTCTGTTGGATGTGGTACCGTTTTTGAAGAAAATAGAACTAGCAGGTTTGGAGTGCTTTGTTTTGAGTATTCCTGTTCCGGGGTTGCTAGTGTCGACACGAGTGAAAAAAAGTTAGTCAAGTCATGTAACTAACGCTTGTTTTCTCTATTGTTGTTATTGATGGTTGCTGTTAACTGGTCTAGATATATAGATCAGTGGTTTGATTTTTGAGTGGATCTTTGTACGAGTATTGGGTGAAGGTTTTCGCTGGTTGAATACGAGTGGAGGTTCGTCTCATGAAGTCTGGTTTAGCATGGGTTGTAATAACAGGGACAGTGGGAGCTGTGCGTAGTTGACTTGTGGGTTGCATGAGGTGCTCAGGGTTTTAGAGTCGCCCGAGGTTGATAAAATTCTGCTTATGAGAATGTGTCTGGGTTGATGCATTGGGATCATTGGAAGGCAGTGAAGACTCTTGTTACAGATTCTGGTTTGTTTCATTTAAATGTACCTACCGTAATGAAGCACTAGTGAATCTGTTGATTAGACTTTTGGAGTGTGCAGATTACTGCACTACCGGAAGAATTGAACCAACTTTCGGAGAAAAGTCTTGGCTCGCGGATTCGAGAGTTATACGAGTCTGGTGCGGTAGAGGACTCTGGACTTTCAGGTAATCTGTTCGAGCGTATTCAGAGGTTTGAACTTGGACGGGATTTTGTAACAGTGGGAGCACGAGGAGTGTGTTGACATATGTTGAAATCGACGTTGAGTTCTGAAGACCAAGGTTCCGAATGAAATCTCTCCTGTGATGCTACCGCTAGTGGAGAGTGTTGTTGTTCCTCTGGAGTCTCTGGAGCCGGTATTTCAAATCAGTAGGAGCCGGTTGAGATTGAGGATGAGTCATTGGTGGACTTTGCCATGACTGAGTCATCTTTGTCTGACTGTATTGGAGCAATTTACAGCTTCAATGGGCTTTTCAGGTGACTGATGAAAAGGGCCGTTGCAACTAGGTACACTTAAGATGCATGGATTGAAGTTTGGTTTGTTCTTGGGAGATGGACCTGGGGGTGAAGACTTCTGTTCCTATCTGTTTTTATTGAAATCTTAGCTTGTTCATCGAGAACCGAAGACTTGAGAAACTTCCGTTGTTGAAGTTTCTGTTTGTTCTTGGAACGGGAGGCTTGGAGGATTTCTATTATCTGAAGATTACTGGAGTTACTGTTTGTTCGAGATATTGTTTACTTGAAAGGCGGGCTGAAGTTGGCAAGGCCTTCAAGTGGGAGATTGTTGGGTGTGAAGGCCTTTAGGCCGGTTATTGATTAGAAAGCCCATTAGGGCCCTTTCTTGTTCAACACTCCAGAAACCCTAGCTGTTCTCCTATAAATATACCTCTCATAGTAATTGTAATCTTATGGTTCAGAGCTTAATAAAATAACCTAGTTTGCAGCCGGTGGATTAGGCCCCCCACTGGGGCCGAACCACGTTAAATCTCGTGTGTCGTTTATCTATTTTCTTGTTTTATTTTCTTGTTTAAATGCTTCCGTTGTGCTAAGGCAAAGGGCTGTTCCTAACAGTTAAATTTCATTGTGCCTTTTGTTCAACATTTTTAGTTTTGCTGTTACGTTGTTATTTTAGAGTCATTGGATGGCTACTGTCGTTATAGTCATGGTAACTATTACCCCTGCATGTGAAATTACATTACCACAGAATATATTGCTTTCATATAGATAATTGACTAAATTCACGATTCGAATACGTTAGGACCAAAATGAAAAAACCTTCGTTCTTTTTTTTTTCTCTTGTGAATCTGTGTGAGCCACCATATCTTTTGGAGTCATTGCGTGTTATATACACCTGCCAATATTTGCCGTACCTCAAGAAAATTCTGCTGCAACATAAAACTCTAGTTTTTCACTGTAGTGAACTTTTAGATGTGGATGGGCGTCTACACAAAGTAATTTAAACCCATTGTTGATTTCCATATATTTATTTTCTGTTTTAGTAGGCCTTGTAAATTATCGTTTTAGTTTGTTAAGTAACCTGCTACTATTGGGGAGACTCTAATGCCACTGACAAGAGTGGAAAAAAGGCACTTTTAGTTATGTGACTTTAAGTTGGCACTCTAGTTGTATTTTCTCTCTGTTACAGTTACTTTTAGTAGTTAATGTCCAATATTATCAGTTTAAAGATGTAGTAAGCCTGTTAGATGGTACACAGAACATTTTATTCAGTTTGGAATTCATCTGCTTAATCCTTGCTTTCAACAGTTATGTTTTGTATCAATGTACGATTCGTCGACTCTATATCTTTTTTGATCTGACAGAATATATGCACATTTTTATCTGTTTCTTTTTTTCATCTGAATTTAGATATATTGAACATTTGTATGTTGAGATTGAGTTTAACGATTTTCGACCTCAACTAGTATTAATATTGTGACCATACTTCAGAAGTTCCGAGTTCATTTTTATTCTCCTTTTATCGTGTTAGCCATAAAACTATTCATCAAGTCTAACATTAACTTATTTCAGATTTCATTGGAAAGGAAATAACATATACAGTGAGTGAAGAGGTATGTACTTGTGAAGACCTTTTCATACTTTGCTCTCTTTAAAACATATTTCTAATAGTTTGAGATTTTGATCATATCATTTTGTAATCAGCTGTCATAATAAAAACCACTTTGATTGGTTGTTAACATTACACTCCCTAAACTTGCATTATCTCTTAATTGCAGCAAATCAGAAGAGATTTGGGTTTGTCCTCGATCGAGATTTCTGGAGAAAGAACGAGATCAACGGCAAGTGCATTTTCCTTGCATACATTCGTTATTATAAAAATTGCACGTAGATTTAACTATCATATCATTGGTGGCTGTTCTCAACAGGATTATAATGTAACATGTCCAAAGTGTTCAAACAAGGGGGTATACTATCACACACAACAGGTACTCCCAAGTCCCAACATTCTCCCTTTTCGTTTCCATGCACAGGTACAAACCTAAATGCATTTTGTTTAATACATTATACATAACCCTGATAAATTATTATTTATCTAATATTAACTTTTGCTGATGGTGTGCTTCTATGTAAATGAAACAGACCAGATCTGCTGATGAAGGTCAGACCATGTTTTATAACTGCCCCAACTGTGGCCACAACTTCACAGACAATACATGAAGGACCAATGTACTACGTACCCAGCCCCTCCACTTCTCTTAGTTACAGTCAGCACCTCCAAGTTTTCCCAATATGCCCTTTATTTCGATCGGAAAAGATATATGTACTTTGGGTATCCCTAAACTAAACGGTTATACGCCGAGTTGATAACACTGTAATTTGTGGGTATTTATTGATTTTGGTGTTTTGCTTTTTTTCTCAACTACTCCATGTCCGAGTCTTTTGTCGCACAAAATCGACTTAGTTCAGCCCACAATGTCCTTTGAAGAGTTGGCATTTGATCTGTTTATTCGTGTTCTTTTAAATATTTTATACAGTTTAGTTTTACTCTTACTTATTTTGTGTAACATTTTAAACAATATAAAAACATATAATTAAGAAAGGACCTTTAGCATTACTGGGTTTCAGGATGGATACCTTAACCTTAGAGAGACTAGGGCCCCTTTTTTTTTACTCAATGGACTTAATAAGTAAGAAATTAATGTATTCAGTCAAATTTTATGTTCTTTTTTTGACTTAATAAACAAAAATTACCGTCAATTACTTAATTTTTACTTAATACATACTAGCATAGTACCCGCGCAATGCGGTGGCGGTGATGACGATGGCGGTTTAGTGGTGTCGGTGACGGGTGGTGATGACATCGACAATTGGTGTCGAGTGGTGTAACCGTGTAAGTTGATGTAATGGTGATAGTGGAAATATTTTAGAGGATAAAGACTTAGAGTGTGAATTAACAAGATAAGGGTTTAAAGTGTAAATTATGTCATTAAGGATAAATTTGGTAATCTCTAATAACTCATTCCATATGGAGTTTTCATTAAGAGTAATTTAGTACTTTTCTATCTAACCATTTTCTAACACTTTCTAAAAGTAGAAGGTTGATAATTATTATAAAAGAGTATAGATATAGATACATTATATTATAATTATTTAGCACTTAATGACTAAAAAAGGAACGGGTCACTCCAACCACTTAATCCGATATGAATAAAAACATTAACATACGATCCTATTAAAAGGAAAGATTTGGCGAGATGGGATGTAAAATTTATGTACAGAATTAGAAAAATTCTTAAGTAATTAAGTAAAAAGCTATTTCAGTTACGAAATATCTTTATAAAGTCTAAGATGTCGTTTAGAATTAATGGACTTAATCAAAAATACTTAATATATTTTGACGATAAAAACTGCTTGTTTTTTGACTAACTAGACAAATGTTTGTGCGGTGTGGTGGCGACGGTAGCGGTGTAAGTTTTAATGTAAAATAATTGATGTAAAAGAGAGTTGTATAGTTATTTTAAAGGTTGAGAGATGTATTGTAAATAATTTTATTAAGGGTATTTATAGTTATCTTAGGTGGAAATGTTTATTAGTGATAAAAAAAATTGTGTATTTTGGATTATCAACTAAGGCTCGTTCTTTTTTTTTAGTCATTAAGTGCTGAATGTATAAATAATCTTTATATGTATTAAATTAAAAATAAATAATTGACGAGTATTTTTGTTTATAAGTAAAAAAAAAAACATGAAATTTAACTGAATGCATTAAGTTGATAATTATTAAATGTGTTAAATTTTAAAAAAAAACAGATCCTTAATTGAAAAAATTGGAAACAATAAAAATCTTATAATATAGTAGTAATGGAGATAAAAAAAATAACGGTATCATAAAAATTTATACTCGTACAAAAGTTATTTTATCCCGGTTATTGTGACAATGGTTAAAAGAAGAAACCGACACTCGACCGGTGAAAACTGAAAAGTAAAAAGTTGAAAAGGTAACATTTAAAAAAGATGAGCAGCCCACAAATCAAGATTTATTGAAACCCTAGGAGTGAGAGTTTACTCAAACATACAAACAATCAAAAATGTCTGATAACATCCCTTTTGAGATCCAAAGGGAAATCATCCAAAGAATCCCAGATACAAAATCGGTGATTCGGTGTCGATCGGTGTCAAAGGCATGGAAGTCTGTGATCGATAGCAAGAAGTTTGTTAAGGCTCACACCCTCCGCCACTCTCATCATCAGGCCCATCGCCATCTACTTATAAGGAAACGAGATAGCGGTAATAAACAGGTAAAATATGTGTCTGTTGTCGATGATGACACTTTCCCCCATCAAAAACTCAATGTGTTCGTTCCCAATTCAATTGAGAAATTAAGTAATGATTTACATATAAATCAAATAATCGGTGCTTCTCATGGCTTGTTTTGCTTGTATGATAACGTAGAGAGGATAGGGATACCGCTGTCATCTGGAATCCGTCCATCAGGAAAACTGTTGTCATTCCAGTACCTAATGTGTTTATGTTCACTGTTTTTGGTTTTGGCGTCTGTCGTCGGAATCTTGACCCTAAGCTTGTCAAGATTATATATTATACTGAAGATGTAGATGCTAGCACCCAAGTTGAGGTATTTACCTTAAGTTCGGGAGGTACTTGGAGAAGTCCATTAAGTGGCAACCTTCCTCATAAAATGATTGGATTTAGAGATTCTCAGGCAGTTGTAGACGGGTTTATCTATTGGGATGCCGTTGATGGGAGTGATGTGGATGATGGAATTAGGGAACTAATTATGTCATTTGATTTGACAAGTGAAGAATTCACCAAAGTAAACCTCCCTGATTGTTTAGCACTCAACCCCAACCCTTGTATCTCCTTATCTAACCTAAGGGACTCGCTTGCAGTTCTCGACCTCCACAACATGTTCACCGAGAGAGGTATTTGTGATGTATGGATGATGATTGGGCATGGTTGTACTAGATCCTTCAATAAGCTATACTCCATTGATGCATCAATAGGTACAACAGTAGGATTCCGGAAGAGTGGTGCGCCCATTATTGAAGTAGAGAATGACAATGAAGATTATCATCATCATGAACTTGCTATTTATGAACCAGAATCAAAAACCATCACTAACCTCGGAATTCATGGATTTTATTACAAGTTTTTTGTGCATTCCTACAAGGAAACATTACTTTTGCTTGATCATTGAGATGATAGTAATTGTTTCCTCAACAATAGAGGACAAAGATGATGGCCACAACTTCCATGCAGATTAAAAATTAAGTAAAATTCCTCAACAATATAGATATATGCTTTTGTTATTTGTTAGATCCATGTTTAACATTAGTTATGTTGAATCTTACTTTATTGTAAACATTATGCACTATTACTTTGTTGGCATTTAATCATTATTTAGTATTGTTCTATTTTGTTCTACTACTCTGTTGTCATGCGCACTATGCCAGAGATGTATAGTAGATATGTTTTGTTATTTCCATTTTTTCCTATACTATTATACCTGATGATGTTCTATTTCATTAATATATGAGGAGGCTACAGCCTGGGTAAAGCCCTTCAGTTTTTCCTTATGTTTCAAGGTTTATGTTATCCTCTTATTGATATGAAATCAGGTACCTCTATAAACCATCCTCATGGCTGCTTTCTCAAAACCGTTCAAACATGTGAGGATGAGACTGCCTTCACATTGACCTTGGTGAGCTAGTACTTTCGCTTATCTCTTATATTTCGTTAAATCTTTTTATGCCTAATTGTTGATTGCAATTGGGTATACTCGATGTTGATTAAAAATATTTACCCAAATCCTTTGAAACCGATCACTTAAATTTGGCTATAAAATGTCACTAATATGACTACCTTGTGTATTTGCGAGGTCAAACAGGGCCAAGCTGCAAGATGTACCTTTTGTTTGAACTGCGGTTATGTATCAAACAAAGTGATCCTGCAAGTTGCTTGGATCATACAGTTACAACCAAGACGGCTTTAATATGTAAATTGGTCATACGTGATACGTGTTAAGTGGGTAAACATAAACTCGTTGAATACTTTCACTTCTTTTTCAGGCTGACTAGAATTGGTATACTAAGAGTGGATTTGTTTAGTTTTACTGTAATATGAATGTTTTTTTAATGTTTGTTTAAATTTTATCTTTGATTATAATTGCTCCATTACATTTTGATACTAACGGCTATGGCATCTCAAAGATTGATTTGATTAAGAAAAACCAGGTAATTCATTTCTCTTTTTAAAGTAGTTGCTCTTTTAATAAAAGTTGTGTTTTTATATAAAATTTTCTTTTAGAATGAGTGTGAGTTAATCTAACTTCATTTTCTGTTGCAGTAACTAAAAAGAATTGAAGCCATAGTTGTGACGCACAAGGAAGACAATGTTCACTAGATGCCTGGTGCAGATGTTTTTGAAAATATGAAGAATCTTCGCCTATACAATGCTAAGCAGAACTTTACTACTTGTGAACCTTCCATAATCCCTGATGGGTTACGATGACTATGTGTCTATGTTGGAATCAATACCCGTTTTCTTCTCTGCCATTAGCAGACATGTGTAAGCTTGTTGGGCTCGAAATGCACGGTGGTTAGACATTTATGGAAGGGACGAAAAGGTATGTTACAGATGAAATCTGTTTCTTAGTTGCCGAGTTAACTCATAGTTTCTCATGCCTAGACATTTACACAGATAAACAAAAGGTTTATAGTAGTGTTCAGTTGTGACAGTATGCTCACTTATAATTTTATCCTCTCTTTTCTTGTCACAATATGTGGGTCCTGAAATTCATTCACCTTCAACATTTGGAGTGTAAGTGCACGTTCTGGTGCACAATTTGTGTCCGATGCATCTCAATTAAAGGGCTGTTACTTTACAGAGATTATCCAGATAACTGGACAAACTCGTGTGAACAGTACCACGAGTTTGGACAAACTCGTGTGAACAGAAAGACGATAATTTAATTAAGCAAACAGGTTATCACGAGAGGATTCCGCACTCTCGTCATAACTATAAGCGTTCTCGTTGACGATCAGTCCACTAGGACCTATATGGAGTGCCTAGTAAGGTTTCCAGAATGTCTCAGACGCCCAATATTGAGTGGTTGGTTTTGACATATTGTACAAATTTGGTTGAGGTTCATCAGTCTCTTGTATCTCACAAAACACTTGTTTACTTGGACATGAGTGATTGCTAGAAGCTCAACAAGTGTTTTCCTCCCAACAGCCGCCCCTCCCTAGTCCCTCCCCAACACCACTTGATAGCCACCCCTCTCCCCAAACGGACTTGCCTATAAAACCAGTATATGTATATGTCGTGTGTGATGTGGGTTTGTCAATAAAATCAACTACCTTAAAAGACGGTATGATATTTGTTATGATAATATGTTTAAGAGCTATATCTTGCTATGATACATGAAAACTTACACAATTCTGGTACATATTCTATATAACAGAGCTAGTATATATAAGTGGTAAGCTTTAGTTTTGGGATGAAAGCTGCAATTTTGTAACACCTATATGTCGTGTGTGATGTGGGTTTGTCAATAAAGTCAACTACCTTAAAGGACAGTATTATATTTGTTATGATAATATGTTTGATAGCTATATCTTGTTATGATATATGAAAACTTACACAATTCTGGTACATATTCTATATTACAGAGCTAGTATGAGTGGTAAGCTTTAGTTTTGGGATGAAAGCTGCAATTTTTGTAACACCCATTTAAGTTTCTTGAGCATATTATATGTTTATATCTATACAGTTAGTAAATGGATGTTAGGACTTAGGACTAAAGCTGTCACTTTTATTCTACCCCATTTATATTATTACTAACTTGAATGCATTGTTAGCTAAAAAATGAATGTTGGAACTTCCTTTCGTTTTTGTCTCAATTGAGTGAGGATTTTGAATAGATATTGTCATGTTAAAAAGACCCTAAAAGAATCCATTGAACTATAAAAATCTAACTTCAACTTGTAATGCATATTGTACGAATTATGGTTTCAAAATTTTCAGTGTTAAATAGCAAATATTGGAAGACTAAAACGTGGAAAATAAAAACCCATAGAAAAATGTCTTATTTAAAAGCATATTGCAAATTATGTCAGCTTAATGCAACGATATAGTATTATTTTGACTTTGGTAGATTCAATAGGAAAGAGCGGCCAGCTAAGTAGGTTTTTTTTAAGCTTGGGAGGTGGGTTTTTGTTCAACCCCAAACGCTCCTCCGCCAACAACTAAATGCTTCGGTAACAAATAATCTATAATCTATATTCTACACACACACACACACACACACCACACACACACACACACATATATATATACATCTATATATATATGCCTGTTGTGTTTGTTGAGACATTAATTTTTTGCTTGTTCGGGAGAATTTGGTTTCAGATTAATGAGTACAAAAATGATGGATCGCGTACACCAAAATGATTGCTGGTTTTGTGAGATATGTGGAAGCATGCTTTCTTTTGATTCCAGAAAGTATGTTCAATTACAACTTTGCAAGTTCAAAAAGAAGGCCAAAGGTTTCCTTCCTTCATCTCTTGTTATTTTTCTTGTTAGTTATATTATTATCATGTGTTATACATTAATTTTAAGTACGTGATTTCCTTCTCTCATATTGGTCGCAACTAGTACATATGTTTAGTGGCCAAAATTGGATAGTATAGAATTTTTCGTCTTTGATTTATGACTGTAAAACAAACCAATATTGAATTTGTCCTTAAAAGTCCATTCAAAAGTCATGATTGTTTCTCTTTCGTATAAAGCTTATGTTTCGTTAATTTATCCTATTCACTACTTCTTGTGGGTTTATATCCATTCGTCTTCTTGATAAGAGTAATAGCTAAAGCGGATATATTTTTGAATACTTTCCCTGCATATAATAGTCTGTCATAAAATTTTGTTGAGTAGCAATTACAAATTTACATGAACCATGATTTTTATTTCTGATCCACTACTCTGAAATATTCATGTGACAAACCTTTATTTGAAATTTCTGAATTCTCTCCTAAATGAAAATAAAGGACCACTTGAATTAGGCTTCACCCTGGCTTTTTGTGATCTTTGTTTGAACCTTAAACCACCCTGCCTTCTTCTTCAGCAAAAGACTCCTTTTATATGCCAAGTGTGATGAAATATAAACGTCATAGATGTTGAACAAACATATATAGATCAGTATAAAAACTAAGTGGTTGAAAGTATTTTATAAATGGTCCTCAACACGCTCTGAATCCTCAACGCTATTATGCGAGGACTACCAATGAAAATAAAAACAATTGCAAGCTAGTAAACTAGCGTTAAATGGATCTTCACTCCACATTTCCTCCAAACCGATGTCTGTTAACGTCTGGTTTGGAATGTTTCACTAAGTCAAGCTTAAGCATATAGACCCCGAGAGTCTTTTGAGACACACAATAGGCTAGCCGAATTACTCTATTGTAACCAAGTTCTCTTCAGAGATAGAGTGCTTACATATACTGTGTAGCACTGGATTCGTTGAGTTCTATTGCTAATATGTCACATGAAGTTAGTATGCCTTAGTTGCCCAAACTTTGGCATTTATTGATTTAAGTCATATCATATGACAAGGACAAGAGATTGATGCAACAGGTTTACTTGTGTACTTAACAAACTTACTGTTGAATAAACTGATAAATTATTTGGTTGCTATATTCATTATCATTTTACATTTCTTAATAGTACAGCGTAATTGACATTGACTTTCTTAGTGTTAGAATTATATAGTTTGTAGTATAGTAACGCAGTAGGCCATCTTGATTTTCTTAGTCTTTTGTGGTGATATGTTTTGGGCAACAAGTGTGTTCCTACTATTTGGAATTTGGATACTCTAGCCAACTGCTTCTAGGGAGACACCCTAGTGTCACAAGTGGTTTTGCTTCTTTTTGAGAGAAGTTGTGTACACAACCTTTTAGACCGTTTTTTAGTTAATTTGTTATTTATTAACCTGCTATTCTTAGGATACTCTAATGCCGCTGATAAGAGTGGAAAAAGGGTACGTTTAGTTAGTGACTTTAACTTGAAACCCAAGTTGTGTTAATTAAATAGTATTCTGATGTTCTCTGTTACAGTTACTTATAGTAGTTAAGTTCCAACATCATAAATTTAAATAAGATGTGACGAGGCTGTTAGATACACAAAAGATTTTAAATTTTTAATCAGTTATGAACTCATCTGCTTATTTGCTTAGTCCTTGCTCACAAGAGTTAAGTTTTGTTTCAATATATGATTCTATATCTTTTCTGATTTGACAGAATATATGCACATTTGTATATGTTTTTTTTCCTGAATTTACAAGGATAATATGGGAACCGAAAAGTATCTCAATGGATGTTTCTGATAATTTTTTCCCACATTCATTTAGAGTTGCTGCAGTGTATAAATAGGAAATTTACTAAAAAAAAGACTATTGGTGTGAGTAGCTAGAAATATTTCATAATATTAGATCCATTACTTAATAAACTCAAGGAAGCAGGACAGGGCAAACCAAAAAAAGAATAGTTAGAATTTGTAAGTTTCAGTAAAATATAAATCATAAACGTGTCAACACTCTAGTCACGTCTGTGATAGATATATTGAACATTTGTATTGATGTTGTGACCATATTTCAGAAGTTGAGAGTTCATTTTATTCTCTTTTTACCGTGTTAGCCAGTAAAAATATTCATCTAGTCTAACATTAACTTATTTCAGAGTTCAACGGAAAGGAAATAACATACACAGTGAGTGAAGAGGTATGTGCTTACGAAGACATTTTCTACTTTGCTGTCTTTAAAACTTATATCTGACCGTTGGATCATATCATATTGTAATCAGCTCTCATAATAAAAAAGAAAAACACTTTGTTGGTGGTTAACATTACACTCCCCAAACTTGCATTATCTCTTAATTGCAGCAAATTAGAAGAGATATGGGATTTTCCTCAATCGAGATTTCTGGAGAAAGAACGAGATCAACGGCAAGTGCATTTTCCTTGCATACATTCGTTATTATAATCATTGGTGGCTGTTTCTCAACAGGATTATAATGTAACGTGTCCAAAGTGTTCAAACAAGGGGGTATACTATCACACACAACAAGTACTCTCAAGTCCCAACCTTCTCCCTTTTTCTATCCATGCATCATGTACATATACAGTACAAACCAATAAATGCGTCTTGTTTTAACACATTATACATAACCCTGATAAATTATTATTTATCTAATATTAACTTTTGCTGATGGTGTGCTTCTATGTAAATGAAACAGACCAGATCTGCTGATGAAGGTCAGACCATGTTTTATAACTGCCCCAACTGTGGCCACTGGCCACAACTTCACAGATAATACATGAAGGACCAATGTACTACCCAGCCCCTCCACTTCTCTTAATTACAGTCAGCACCTCCAAGTTTTCCCAGTGTGCCCTTTATTTCGATCTAAAAAGATATATATACTTTTGGCATCCCTTAACTTAACAGCTATGCAGAATTCGCCAATGCTACTTTTGTTGATCGAAACATTATACTTGGGTTAAAAGGGTAATGAAGGAAACCCTAGCCCTGATACCACAATTGGATACCCATCGACTCTACTTGGGTTTAGGCTTGATAACAATGTAATTTGTGGGTATTTATTGATTTTGTTGTTTTGCTTTTTTCCCAACTAGTCCATGTCGGAGTCTTTTGTCGCCCAAACTCCACTCGGTTTAGCCACAATGTCCTTGCAAGTAGAGATGGCATATCGTGTCCGACACGAACACGATAGGGTTAAACACGAACACGACACGATAGCTAATCGTGTCAGTTTTTCCAAACACGAACACGACACGATTTTTAACAGGTTACACGATAAAGGACCTGTTAAGGGACTTGTTAAAAGGTACACGATAAGGGACCTGTGATAGGACCTGATAACGTGTCTTAACGTGTCTTTAATGGTTCTTTAATGTGTCTTAACACGTCACTATATATACTACTTGTCTTATTGTGTCTTATCGTGTTTTAATAGGTCCGGACCTGTTGAGACATGAAAAAACCAGGTCGCGTCGTTCGTGCTAACTGGTCCGGGTCAAAAATTGTCAGCTTTACTTTTAAGAGTCGGCATTTGATCTGTTTATTTATGTTCTTTTAAATATTTTACAGTTTAGTTTTATTCATATTTATTATTTTGTTAAACATATTAAACAATAGAAAAACATATAGCTCACACCTCATAAAAGAAAAGAACAGATGAAGTGATTTTAAAAAAAAAAGTAACTCGACATCTTTCGTAACTTTTGGGTACTAATACCGACATACCGTCTTCGACGTTGTATGAGGAAGGTTGAGTCATAGACAGACTTACTTTTATTAAAGGTAGAGAGACTACTTTCGGATTTTACCAAAGATGGAACGGACCTCTAGCATTATTGGGCATGAGAATCGAATTCTTGATATATGAGAGGCAAGAGATCTAACCATTTGATTCAATATGCACAAAAACAATAATATACGATCCTATTAAAAGGAAAGGTGGTGATCTAGAAAGATTTGGCGAGATGGGATGTAAAATTTGTGTAATGAAAAGAAAAATTCTTAAGTAATTCAATAAAAAAGTATTTTAATTACACAGTATCAAGTTAAAAGTTAAAATGAATTATTAATTTAGAAAGACTAAGGTTTTGTTTAATTTAATGAACTTAACAAAAAAGAAAATAAGAATGAGTGAGATGGAAATAAAGAAGAAAGAGGGTTCTCTCTCTAAGGCGATTTTTTCCTGAGTGAAATTTTGTCTAATTAATTCAATTTTCCCTCATCGTTTTTCGTTTGAATTCCTTTCTGAAAATGATGAATCCTTCATCGGATTCATCGATTGTTACTCCGATTCCTCCAGGAGATTCTTCGAATGTTGATAAGCTTCAAAACCCCACTCCTGGGTTTTCTCAACCACCTCCTCGAATTGATTCTTCTCCTGCTTCGATTCGTGCTCGTAGAAGATCGAAGGTGTCAGAAATGATTGATAAGGAAGGAATTACGTCCTTGGCTATTAAATCCAATAAATCCTCGAAATCATCGAAGAAGAACAGGAAGGATATTACTCGATTTGTGTTTTCGGATAAGTTTGTGAATATAATTTCTGAGGAAAAGCATCAAAATGGTGAGGTGAATCAGAATTTAGATTTTGAAGGTCATGATGATGATGTTGAAGGTTTGAGGAAACAACAAATGGCTTCAGATCTGGACTCGGGTGCTGGGAGTGTGAAGAAGGTGGTGGACATGTTTGAAAATAACATTCAGATGCCGAATTCAACTGATAAGGTACATTTTGTGAATGTTAATGGTGGTTTTGATGTTTCTAAATTAGTTAATTTAGATAGAAATGGTTTGGGAAAAGATGTTTATGTTGGGAATATTAATGTGAGTTAAATTATTGATAATATGGGTAAGGTTTCTGGTAAACATAATAGTTTGAATGAACAGGGGATGGGAAATAATGATTGTGGTAATTGTAATGATTTTGAGAAAGTGACTGTGGAAGATGTTGATAGTGAGAATGATGAAAATGAAATGGATAGCAGTGATAGAAATAAGGCTGAATTAGGAAGAAATGTTAATCCATTAAGTGCTAATTCTCCTTATTTTATGTATCCTGTGAGTGATGAAACTAGTAGGAAATTTACTGTGGAAAAGGGACTATATGAGAATCAAAATGTTCCTATGCGTCCAGTTTTTAAGTTTCCTCCAGTTGATGTAAATGTTTCTAATAATTCAGTTCCATTAGTGACTGAGGTTAAAAATGGAATGGGAGTTTTTGGTGGTGATGATGGTTCTGGCAAGGTGAGTGATGAGAATGGGAGTGGTGTGGGTGGAAATGTTTGGAAAGATGCTAAAATCAGTTTTGTAGAATTAATGAAAAAGGCTAATGAGGATATTCATGCAAAATTGAGTTATATGGCTCCAATTTCATGTGAAGATGGTGCTACTAGGGTTGTTTTTTCTAGGGAAGAGCTGAAAATTTGTGAAGAAATTGTGTCTTTGCATTTGTGTGGATATTTTGTGGGTACTTCTATGGATTATAAGGTGGTGAATGCTAATTTAAGAAGAATGTGGAGATCTTATGGATTGGTAGATGTTTCTAAGAATGCTGCTGGATTTTTCTTCTTTAAATTCAAAGATGAAAAGGGTTTGGAGGATGTCTTAGCTAATGGGCCATGGTTAATAGAAAATATTCCATTGATGTTGAATAGATGGGAGCCTGGGTCTGGATTGCAGAAAACTGAGCCAAGTAAAATCCATATTTGGGTGTGTTTGCATAATTTGGGGCTTGAACTTTGGAATGGGTTGTGTATTAGTAAGTTGGTGAGTTTTATTGGGGATCCATTTCTTATGGACAGAATTACTATGGATAGGTGTATCAATAAATCTGGTAGGATGGGTTTTGCTAGGGTGTTGGTTGAGGTAGAGGCTACTAAGGAGTTACCCATGGAAGTTGAAGCTGTTTTTCCTGCTTCTGGTCAAAAGACTGAAAGAATAGTTAAGTTTCCAGTTTCTTATCAATGGAAACCTCCTTTGTGCACTTTTTGTGGTACATTTGGGCATGCAACAAAACAATGTAGAAGAAGACCTCTTACTGAGGAAGAAATTGCGGCCAAAGCTTTGAAAGAATCTAGGAAAGAGGTTGTGGTGGATAAAATTCATGAAGAACAGGGATTGGGGGAGGAAGATGGTTTTACTTTGGTTGGCAGAAGAAATAAAAGTGTTGGTAATAGGAGGGGTTTAGATAGGCAGCAGGGGTATAATAATGGTGAAGGGGGTAGGAAGACAGTGTTTGATAGGCTTGGTAATAGAGGTTTTCAAGATAGAAGGGGATATTCTAATAATAATGGAAGTGATTTTAAAACTAAAGGAAATTTGGGTCCTGTTAAAGATAGGATGCAAAAGAGTTCTTCTCAATCACTAGAAGTTCCTAATTTAAAAGTTGGTGGTGGGAAGGAAGGGTCTGGTCATATGGACTCTTCTCAGCAGCATCCAACTAAAGGGAATTCGGGTCAGGAAAAAGGAGAGGGTAGTGTAGATGGTGTTTATCTTAGTGGTAAAGTTCAGGATGGACTCAAAAATAAAAAGATTAATGAGGCTAATAAGAAGAATGAAGGGAATGGTTGTGAATGATAAGAGAAATCAAACAAAGCAGAATGTTGGTTCTAATGAAGGAAAGATGCTGGTAGAAACTTCTAATAGTTTTTCAGTTCTTGATGACCAGATTATAGAAGATGATTTGCAGTTTCAAAATGAAGAAGGGTTTGCTGATGACTGGGATCCTCAACACATGATTTATGAGCATGAAAAGGAGCATATAATGGCTTTTATTAATGCCAAAAGAGAACCTGATAAGCAGACTGTGTCTTTATGGTCTGAAAAACAGTATGAATTTTACTTGTTTAAGTGTGAAGAATCTGGTTGTTTTCTTGAATCTGAGGGGGATGAAGTTGATTCTGATGATGGTGAAACTGCCAAATTTATGGCAGTTGATGAGGGTGATGGTGTGAAGTATGCAACAGTGGTTGAAGGTACCCCTATTATTCCTGCTATTTAAAATGTTATTACAATTATTAACTTGGAATGTTAGGGGATTATCTAATCTCACTAACCAAGATGAGGTTCTTAGGTTAATGGAGGAAAGTGGTTTTAGTTTATGCTGTTTTATTGAAACTCATTTATCTAATAAAAATTTGAATAAAATTGCTAATAGAATGTTTAGAAACTGGAATTGGGTTTCTAATAGTTCTGTTTGTAAAGGAGGGACCATAATTTTGATTGGTTGGGATCCAAATGCTATTAGATTGATGGTGTTAGATACTCATCCACAATTAATGAGTTGTTTTATAGATCCTGTTAATGGTCAAAAGGGTTTTCATTGCTCTTTTATCTATGACTATCATATAATGTCTCCTAGAAAAGAGTTATGGAAAAATTTGATTTTGCATAAGAGTTTTGTGAAGAATCAACCATGGCTTTTGGTTGGTGACTTCAATGCTACTCTGGATCCTTGTGAGCATTCTGCTGGGGGGTCTAGAATTACTGACAGTATGGAAGCTTTTAGAGATTGTGTTAGCAAGATTCAAGTTGATGATATTTGTAAAACTGGGTTACATTTTACTTGGAATCAATCCCCAGGCAAAGTTGATGGTATTATGAAGAAGTTAGATAGGGCTATGGGTAATGTTGAGTTTTTGAATGATTTTCCAAGTACAAATGCTTTATTCCTTCCTTTTTTTAGGTTTGATCACAGTCCTGTTGTGGTCAGATTGCCTGAAATCCAGAAAGCAAAGCCCAAACCATTTAAATTTCAGAATTTTTTGACCAAAAAGGTGGATTTTTTGCCTGTGGTAAAGAAAGGGTGGGAACAGGAAGTAGCTGGGTATTCTATGTACTGTTTAGTTTCTAAAATGAAGTTACTAAAGGCTCCTTTGAGAAGGCTGAATGTGAAGAATGGTAATGTTTTTGAGAAAGTGAAGAAATTAAGAGAGGAATTGATTGAAATTCAGATTTTGGTAGAAAAGAATCCATATAATGGAGATTTGAGAATAGGAGAGGCTGCTATTTTGAAAGCTTATAATGAGGCAGTGTTGGATGAGGAAATGTTCAAGAAACAAAAATCTAAAATTACTTGGTTGAAGGAAGGTGATCAGAATACTAAGTTTTTTCATAAGGATGTTAAGGGGAGGGTGAATAGGAACAGGATTGAAGTTGTTGAAGATATGGAGGGGGTTAGATTCTATGGGAGTCAAGTTGCTGGACAGTTTATTAAACATTTTCAAAATGTGTTGGGGTGTTCTACTAATGTTAATCCTTTATTGAACCCTGAGCAATTGTTTACTAAAAGGTTGAGCAGGGCAGATTCTGATTGGATGGTGAGACCCATTGCTGATGCTGAAATCAAACTTGCTTTGTTTGATATTGATGATGATAAGGCTCCAGGTCCTGATGGCTTTTCTTCCAAGTTTTTTAAAGCTGCTTGGAGCATTATTGGTGGTGATTTCTGTGCTGCTGTTAAGGAGTTTATTTACAATGGAAAGCTCCTGAAAGAGGTAAATGCTACTGTGATTGCTTTGGTCCCAAAGTCAGATACTCCTTGTAAAGTGTCTGATTTTAGGCCAATTGCTTGTTGTAATGTTATCTATAAGTGTATTAGTAAAGTAATTTCAAATAGGATTAAGGGTTTTCTGGGTAAAATTGTTGATGAAATCCAGAGTGCATTTATTCCTTCTAGGCAGATTAGTGATAATATTTTATTATCACAAGAATTGTTTAGAAATTATCATAGAAATACTGGCCCACAAAAATGTGCTTTTAAAATTGATATTCAGAAGGCCTATGATTCTGTTGAGTGGGCTTTTTTAGAGAATTGTTTGGTTCAATTTGGATTTCATGCTTGTATGGTGAGATGGATAATGGCCTGTGTTTCTTCGCCCTCTTTTACTATTGCTGTTAATGGTGATCATAAGGGGTATTTTCAAGGGAAGAGAGGTTTGAGGCAGGGTGACCCATTGTCCCCTTATTTATTCACTTTAGTCATGGAAATTCTAAATTTGATGATTAAGAGGAAAGTAAGAGAGAGTGATGTGTTTGACTATCATTGGAGGTGTAAAGAAGTTGCATTAACCCACTTGTGCTTTGTTGATGATCTCTTGCTATTTTGTCATGGAGATAAGGAGTCTGTTTTGGTGTTAAGGGAGGCTTTGACTGAATTTAGTGGCTGTTCTATCTTGATTGCTAGCATGGAGAAGAGTATGTCTTTTTTTGGTAATGTGAGTGTGAAGAAAAAAAGGGAAATTAATGATATTATGCCTTTTAGGAATGGTTAGTTGCCTGTGAGGTATTTAGGTGTGCCTTTGATTTCAAAAGATTGTACAAGAAGTGTGTTCAAGTTTAATTGGTAAAGTAAAAAGAGGTTGGCAGATTGGAAGAACAAGTCCTTGTCCTTTGCTGGAAGGTTGCAATTAATCCAGTCTGTGCTTAGTAATTTGCATATCTATTGGTCTTCTGTTTTTGTGCTGCCAAAAGGGATCTCTGATGATATTGAAAGATTGTTGAGGGGTTTTCTATGGTGTCATGGTGATTTGGGTAGGGGTAAAGCTAAGGTTAGATGGGCTGATGTGTGTAAGCCTAAACTGAAAGGTGGTTTGGGTATAAAGAAATTGCATATGTGGAATGTGGCTTTGATGTCTAAACACACATGGAATGTGGTGAGTGATAAAGATTCAATATGGGTTAAGTGGATAAAGAATGTTAAACTCAAAGAAAAGAATTTTTGGGCTTTGTCTAACAAATTTGATTCTTGTTGGGCTTGGAAGAAGATTATGCAGTATAGGGAGCTGTTGAGGGATTTTATTGTTGTTAGTTTGGGAGATGGGACTAACACTTCTGTTTGGTTTGATTTCTGGCACCCTCTTGGTCCTTTGTGTAAATTTATTTCGTATAGGGATATTTATGAGTTTGGTATGGAACAAAATGCCAAGGTTTCTGATATTGTTTCTGAAGGAAGTTGGAATTGACCTGAAGAGATGATTAAGAAGTTTCCAATGCTTGTTCATTTTCCTCCTCCTATTCTGGTGAATGGTAGAAGTGATAAGGTGGTTTGGAGATCTAAAAGTGGAGAGATTGTGCCTTTTGCTGTGAAGAATGTGTGGGTGGATCTTAATGAGGAGTTTGATGATGTCCCTTGGGCTAAACTTGTGTGTATAGCCAATGCATTCCAAGACATTCATTCATTTTATGGCTGGCTTTGCATGCAGGAAATGAAAACTCAAGACAAATTAGAGTTTTTTGAAGATTATTCTGATTTAAGGTGTGCTTTTTGCAAACGGTTTCCAGACAGTCATGATCATGTGTTCATTGCATGTGATTATCCTAGAAGTGTAACAACCCTCAAAATCCGACTAGGACACTTTATTTGGACTTACATAGACATCTATCCCTAGAGGTTTCTCAAGAGATTTTGCCTTCCAGACATTTAGGCATAGTGATACTTGCCCTCTAGTTCAATGAAATACCATAGATGACTAGCTATCTTAGATTTGCCATAAACAATAACTATAATCATTCAAGACAATCTCAAGCTATAAATTAGTTCTAATTGAACTTGGTGAAATATCAACAAACCAAAAACTTTATCTCGAGAAGTTAAGTTATATAAATAATAATGTAAGCCTCACAAGTTGAGCTAACAATCAACAATTCTTATAAATGTCCAACAATTAAATCATCAAGCAAATTAAAGGGTGAATAAACACAAATATATAGTTACCATCTTAAAAATATATTTATAAACCATTAGGTACACAAAAGTGAGCTTGGATAATAATAAGTATATATATATGTTTAAAACAAATACAAGTTTATAAATAAAGGCTTATGTAACAAATTTAAAAACACAAAATATGTGTATATTCATACACATATACACGGCACACATACACACACATAAACTTGTATTTTTGAGCTAGTAAATAAATCCACTTTATAACTAAATCACACATACAACTTATACAAATAAAATATGTACTACACACACTTGATTTTTATAAAAATAAAATGGAAAACCCCTTCCTCTCCCCCTTATTCCAACCGGCCCCAACACCTCACCCCACTCACTTTTCATTTCAAAATCTTCATCCACTTCTCTCCTGTATATTCCATGCCTTTGTCCCCCCTGGCCCCCTTATCTCCCCCCTCCTTAGTCTATTTCGGCTTTTACCTGCCCCCCCTTTACCGCCTCCGTTTCCCCCTTCCCCTTTTATTGTGTCGCACTCTTGTCCGTTTCTGCTTAGCCCCAACACCTCACCCCACTCACTTTTCATTTCAAAATCTTCATCCACTTCTCTCCTAGTAACTCTAAACTTCTCACACACTTCACACACTCACTCCTCTACTCTCAAGAAAAACTTTTCTCTTCTCTTTCTCTCCTTCTTGGTTCGGCACAAACAAGCAAGAAAAGGGCAAGCAAAATCCATCTAAACTAGTAATAATAATAAGGGTTAAGTTAGTTGAATCAAGGGTTATAATAAGCAAGGCTTAAGGGTGATTTACAAGCAATAAAAAGGGTATTATAAGGTTTTGGAGGCCACGAAATTCTGCCCAAAAATCATCATCAAAACCGACTTCAAAAGGGTATAAATCTTCATCCTTTCACTAGATTTAATCTTGTTCTTGTTTATATTCAAAGGTTTTATCAAAAGTTTATGTTTTCTTCTTGTTTCTTTGTTATATACACTTGATGACGGCAAAGTTGATAGGATCTTTCTTCTCATGCTCATGCATGTCAAGATCTAGAAGAATGATTCAAGGATTCAACTCAAATAAGACCCAAAAGTGTTGTTTTATGTTAATGTCTAGTGAAAGTGACTTTTGCTTGAAGAAAATAAAGATATATTTGCATATATTCATAAATATATTTCTGTATATTCTCATGGATAAACTCATTTTGATGTTAAAAGTAAGATTTAATAAAGGTTTTGTTGTTAAAAAGGTTAGATCTTGACATGCATGTACATAAGTGGTGTTAAACTAGTTGTTAAGAGCTTGGATTGAGATGGATCTTTGAATGATGAGTGATGATCTTGAAAATTGATAATAATCTGGAAATTTGATGTGAGAGATATAAAAAAAAAGTATTAATCTTGTAAATGATGAACTCAAGTGTTAATTAAGCAAGAAAGGTCATTGGTGGGTTGATATAACCAAAACACATTCTGACAGAAATAGTTTTCCGTCTTAAATCGGGTAAACTGGACATGTGAGGGCCGATTCAAGAAAAACTTCCAACATAAAAGTTGTAGATAAATGAGTTAAAGTTAACCTCCAACTGGAATTACTCAAAAATACCGAACCAAACAAAAGATATGATTTTTATATCAAAAGTGGTCAAAACTGGATTTTTGTGTAATATCTATATCAACTTTGAGAAATTTTATCTTCAAAATTAAGAGGTTCCAGAAGCTTAAACTTGGTAGGAATTAACTTTGATGTGTTCTATGCTTAAAATAAAATCATGGTATTTTTCTAGCAATCAAAACATCGAGAACTTTTATAAAACTTCTTATGTCGCAAACAGTTCCAATCCTGGACAGTTCGTGTTTGAGAAATTTTTAGAGGTAGTAAACATTACTTAAAAATTCACCCAAAATTCACAAAAATCAGAGACACATATAAGTTGTTGTAGAAAAATCACCAAGGTTCAAATAATTAGATTTAACCCCGAATTAGTGGCCAACATTTCATAAACCTGATGAACAAAAACAGAAAATTTGAAAGGAAACTAACCATGTGTATAATGGGCTAAAAGATGCACTAAAGACCATAATGGGCTAGCCCGGCCCAATTAGTGAACCCAAAGGACCATAAATCAGTAGGCCATTTGGCCCAATAACCACTATGACCCATTAAACACATAACCCAAATAAGGTTAAGCCCAATAACTAAATTGAGCCCAAGTCACTTAAAAACCCATCACATTTAGGCCCAATTGATAATGGCCCATAACACTTAAACAAATTTCATGAACCAAGTAATCATAAGACAAACCGAGAAATATGCAAGTTGAAGATAAGTGTAATCAAAATAAAACAAAGATAATTAAGTACATAAGTAATTACGTTAACCAAACTATATACCCGTCTGATGGCTGCCGACAGGGTGAGCACAGGCGGTGGGACGCAAGTATGCTATGAAGGAGGAGCCTACACTGATTCTTTACTAGCCTACTTTATCGCCTAGCCCCCTAAGTAGCCGGCAGGAGGATAATGATGAATGGCCAACTGACGGAGCTTGCGCACAGTCTGAAATCTGAACTTGCCATGGCATTTTAAGCCGAAGAAACGCAATTGAAGATAAGTGTAATCAAAATAAAACAAAGATAATTAAGTGAGATAGACATACGTAATTATGTTAACCAAACTATATATTGATATCACAAATGCTAATTCGCGCTAAAATCGGTTACACATCAAATGATGAATAAGGATAACATAACTTAATATAGCATTTCTATATGATAACCTAAGATGCCAAGTGAAACCACAAATGAAGCCGAGTTACCGGAAATTTAACAACTTATAACTACGCATGAAATTAAAGTAACCTTTTACACCATCAATCTTTACAACCAAAAAGATGCAAATACTAACAATACACTTGGATCCCATAATTGATGACAACATAATGAAAGTGGCATTTCTAAGTGATGGCTTAAGATAGGAACTTACGTATATTAGTCCTATCGTAGGGATAGTCTTGGCATTGAAAGGTGATTGAGGACCATAAGAATAAATGATCAAGGAAGCGATAGATGGGAAGTACCCATTTTGGATAAGTATATATAATGCTCGGCATATCAAGTGAGTCATAGCCCCCTTTCAAACTCTTTTGTGTGTTTTACTTTCGGGGTGAAAAGCATGATAAATAAAATGCTTTATATATATGAATGATTCTTGAAAGAATGACTATGAAATGGGATATATTGTATGTTCAATGTGTTATAAGTTATATGATGAGCTTGAGTTCTGTCAAACTGTATCACTTCGGTACACTACTATTAACTCCGAAAGGGGAGGCCTGTAGTTAGAGGGTTGCGTAACTAGGAGTCGTCCACTCACCCACTAAAATAGGTAACGGTGGAATGTTGGTTGCCTTTGTGGCCACTTTCATTGCCAGTCCGACCCGAGCGGTGCTCTAATCTACTTTATATTAGGCGGTCGTCTCCATGGCATGATCCCCTTCTTTATAAATTGCACTTGATTGACAGCTTGTGCTATGAAATGAAATATTATGTTGGTTGGGACAGGAAATGGTCTTAGTAGTGGCTCAAGCACAAACTCATCGAATTATGCCTTTGGCTAAATATTATTGATTATCACTTATGGTTGGATATTATGGATTGAATAGTTATCCATTGTTGTTGTAACAACCGTCTTAGAAATGTTCTAAATAAGTTCTTTAGAAAGTACCTTCGCCACTCGAACGGCTAGACAGTTCAATTTATTTAAGTTCTTGACGTACTTTAGACTGAAATTATGTGCTTATATGAAGGTCAACTTGATCTTAATTCTTGACTTATATGACGAATTTATGACTAAATTCGACGAATTAATAAAGTTCTAGACTAAAAATAATTGCAAATGAGTCCTTGCATTTATGATGTTCCTTTAATATGAGAAGACTATAAATAGAAGGTTTAGTGAGAGAAAACCCTATTCATTATCACTCTCAATTTCACTTCTCTCACTAAAGAAACCTCTCCAGGCAGCCATAACCAACCACAAATTCATATTTTGATTTTTGATTGTTAAATCGAAATCGTGTGTACTTTTAGCATCCTTGTGATAATCAAAACATACTTCTTGAATCGTTTCTCAGGTAACAACAACATTTGATGAGTTTTTGATCAAATTAAAAATGTACTTTTCAAAGTTTATGTTCTTGATGATTTGGTCCAATCTTGAATGAAAATCGTGTTAAATGTTAATGGGTTTGTGTCTAAATGTGTTTAACAACATTTGTGTGAACCAATTTGGGTCATAACGTGCTTTAATCTTCAAAACCCATTTTGAAAGTAAGAGTATAACTTGTTCTTGAGTACCACGACCTGTTCATGTTATAGATGGTCTTGAAATCGTTAAAAGTGTTATTGGTTAGTGTTATTGTGTATATGTGCTAGTGCTATGTCCAAACAAGTCCGGAAATCGATCTAGATCCCTTAGTCATGCTCGTACCTGTTCTTGGCCTTGAAACGGTTCTGGAGGGACGATCCTGATTCAAGTCCATTAGGACGATCCTGATTCAAGTCCATTAGGACGATCCTGATTCAAGTCCATTAGGACGATCCTGATTCAAGTCCATTAGGACGATCCTGATTCAAGTCCATTAGGACGATCCTGATTCAAGTCCATTAGGACGATCCTGATTCAAGTCCATTAGGACGATCCTGATTCAAGTCCATTAGGACGATCCTGATTCAAGTCCATTAGGACGATCCTGATTCAAGTCCATTAGGACGATCCTGATTCAAGTCCATTAGGACGATCCTGATTCAAGTCCATTAGGACGATCCTGATTCAAGTCCATTAGGACGATCCTGATTCAAGTCCATTAGGACGATCCTGATTCAAGTCCATTAGGACGATCCTGATTCAAGTCCATTAGGACGATCCTGATTCAAGTCCATTAGGACGATCCTGATTCAAGTGCATAAAACGATCTTGACTTAGCTTAAACCTAAAACGATCTTGACTTAGCTTAAACCTAAAACGATCTTGACTTAGCTTAAACCTAAAACGATCTTGACTTAGCTTAAACCTAAAACGATCTTGACTTAGCTTAAACCTAAAACGATCTTGACTTAGCTTAAACCTAAAACGATCTTGACTTAGCTTAAACCTAAAACGATCTTGACTTAGCTTAAACCCAAAACGATCTTGAACAATCTTGGACGACCTTGCTCATAGCAAACCCTAGACGACCTTGTACCAATCAGAAAACAACACGAACTGTCCTATAACTTGTCATACTTGAACATTAAGACGATCAGATCTTGTGCATAACCTTAGACCTATTCCTAGCTTCATTACATTAAAATAATAGACGCTAAAGGTCGTACAAACATGACAAGGTTAGCCCTAACTCGAGTCCTAGCTATGATCATTGTTCGATCATTGGCCAAGTGCATTAAAGTCATGATTCATCGAAATCATTAAAGTACGAGTTCTATGAACAAACAAATCAAGTTCTTAAGGCTAAAGTTCATTATTAAAGACACATTAACCTTATAATTACTTATGTGTGAGTTCCAAGACGTTCAGTTCGAGTCCAGTTCATGTACTTAAAGTTCATTTAAACTCATTTTGAGTCAAAACGTTCAAAGATCTTCAAGGGACCAAATCATCAGTTCATCAAGGACATTTCAATGATTAATTAATCATGTGAATTAATATGCGTATTTATTTATGATCAATGATATGTACTTAGGCTTCCATCAAGACGTACTTGGAAACTGGTAGATATAACCTATCTATCTCTGTGCTTGTTCTCTGTGCTATATTACTGTGCTTGTACCAGATCACTGTGAGTTCACTCATCCCCTTTTCGTACATTTGTTCAAAGTTCTTTTATCGGGGACTGAAAAGCATGAAAACTACTTTGTACTTATACATATGTTCTTGAACTACTTTACGTACTTTTTATGATCTTACAAGGTACTTATGACATGATTCCTAATTATTTAAAAGAGTATTTAAGTCTTGAATGGGCAGGATCTTAATACATTTATACTATTTAAGGGAGTATTTAAGTCTTGAATGGGCAGGATCTTAAATACCTCCATACTACTATATTGATCTGTAACATGTTCTAGTTCGTACTTGTACTTGTTCAGTTCTTATTCACTGCTATCAATTCATATCCCACAGTTCAGGGATTGAACCGTAGATAATTATGGACAGCGCTGTTTAGGTAGGCCCACCCTCATTCTCCGCAGTTCTGGAGGATGCATATTATCTGTTCTTGTTCTGAATTAGATCTTCGTGAAGTACTTGATTATTATGTGCATAAGTTCATTACAGTTCAATTCTGGCCAATCGGGTTAGCAGTGACAATTCATTTAAAGTTCATTATATGTTCTTGTACCGTTCTTACTATCACAGAGCATTTTTGTTAAACGTACAGATCTTATGACTTGTTCTTACTATACATTTATGTAAGCGTACTAGTACTTTATGTGAATCTCACCAACTACCTTTGTAGTTGACCTTTGAACTTACAATGCTTTTCAGGATAGGGTAAGTAGATCATGTTAGCATAGGAATCTTCCTCTCTAAGCTCATCCTTTTTGGCGATTGTCCGAGCGTTCAAGATCAAGAGCCGTGAAGACTCTCTTTGCTATTCAAGTGCAAGACCTGTTCCCAAAAGACAATTGTTCTGTCTTAAGAATATTGATTATTCTGAGTTCATTTTATGTTCTGTAATAACTATCGTACTTCTGTTCTTATTAATGTTATTGGCTGTGTTGGAACTTGTACTATGTGCTTTTGTGCTTGTCTGTGCATCCCGTATATTCCGCTTTAGCGGGGTGTTACAGTTGGTATCAGAGACATGGTTATAGTGAACACCGAGCTTTTCTTAAGGAAAACTCGAGCTATAACTTGAATCCACTCTGTGGTGATCCCTGGTATGACCGGTTTGAGTAATACGTACTTTTTGTCCTAATTAGATGTAACCTGATCAACTACATCTAATTACGAATAAAGTACCTAGCACTCAAAGTGTGTTATTAAAGGCGTCATCCGTCTCTTAGAACTCTGTTAAGAACTTAGTACAATCTCGTTCTTCGATCATATCAGTTCTAGTTCACTCGTTCTCTTAAGACATACGTTCTAGTACTTCGATTATAGGCCTTAGAGCTTATATGACTATAGGTCCTTATCGTGCGACCGACGACTGTTCTTGTTCATATATTGTGCTAACGACGATCATTTGTAAATGTACTACGTGCTTGGAGCTATAGACTTGTGCGAAACGTAATCGAGTTCATATTTCTATCTTAATAGGGGCATAAGGAAGAATGCCGCCTAAACGTGGACGAAGACCTAAGACTGCCCCAGCCGTTGAACCACCTATCCAACCTGGTGTTAATGCGAACGTCAACTTTACTTTGGAAGACGTAGCGAACCTCATCACTGACCGCATGAATGCGATGATGCCAAATCTTGCTACTCAAGTTGCTCAGATGCTAGAAATTCCGCTAACTGAAGGTACTAGAACTACTAGAGCAACTCAGAATAGGAGGACTCAAGAAGAACCCGAACAGAATCAGGAAGTGAACAGTGAGTCGGAAGGAGCTAGTCATAACAACACTCGAGCTACTGCTGAGGACAGAGTCAGCCAAAGCAGAGGGTGTTCATTTAAGACCTTCACTCAGTGCAAACCCCCAGTCTACACAGGGGAAAAGGGTGCTGCTGAACTATTGATGTGGTTTGAAAACATGGAAGAAGCCCTGTACCACACTCAAACCTCTGAGGACAAGATGGTGGAGCATGCGACCAGTCAATTCGATGGTGCTGCTAGGTCCTGGTGGACGGGCATTGTTACTACTATTGGCAGGAAGTCCGCTTATGCTTACACATGGGAAGAACTTCAGAAGATGATGAGAACTGAATTCTGTACCAAAGATGCCTTGCAAGAGTTAGAACAAGAGTTTTGGGATTTGAAGATGGAAGGTTTGGAGATCGAGAAGTACATTCTGAGGTTTAATGAGCTTGCCAGACTTGTGCCACACTTAGCTTCTTCTGAGGAGAAGAAAATTGATCGTTTTATCTGGGGCTTGATTCCTGAGATCCGTCGTGACCTCACCAGTAAGGGCCCCAAGACCATGTCAAGAGCCACTGTACTGGCTAAGACCTTGACCAAAGATATAATCAGATCAGGAGGGTTGATTGAAAGTACTGATAAGGGGAAGAGGAAGGCTGAAGAAGTGGTGGAAAGGAAAGCTGAACCCCCAAGTAAGAAAGGGAAGATCTTGAAGAACTATGCTGTGACCGCAGTACCTGAACCAACAAGATACTCTGGAGCTTACCCTAAGTGCACTCACTGCAACCTTCATCACACTGGTGCTTGTCCTGTCTGCTATAAGTGCCAAGGAATTGGGCATATGGCTAAGTACTGCAATACTGTTTCAGCGAACTTGACCAGAACTAATCCTCCACCGGTGAACAGAAATCCTCCAGTGAGAAATGTTAGACCTCCCCTACCCCCTACTGTCCCAGTTCAAAGGAACCAGAATCAGAACGCCCAAGTTCAGCGTGTTGCTTATCCACGCGGGCCAAGGAACCAGAACCAGCATCAGCAAAACCAACCAGGCCCTGCTAACGCCCGTGTTTTCGCTTTGAACGCTGAGGAAGCTCGTCAGAACCCTCGGGTTGTGACAGGTACTTTCCTTCTGAACGATCATTATGCTTCTGTACTATTTGACTCCGGTGCCGAACGTAGCTTTGTTGCATTAGACTTTAAAGCTAAGACTAACATGATAACTGGCAAACTAAATGATAAATATGTGATAGAATATGCAAATGGCCAAAAGTACGGTACCGACGAAATCGCTCTAGATTGTCCTTTGATCTTAGTAGACAAGAACTTTACAATTGATCTAATCCCTGTCAAGATTAGTAGCTTCGACATTATCGTGGGAATGGATTGGCTATCCAAACACCACGCGACTATCTGTTGCCACGAGAAATCAGTTCATATACCACTACCGAACGGCGAGATCTTGATCGTACAAGGCGATAAGTCCACGAACGAACTTAAAATCGTCTCAGCAATGAAATTCCGTAAGTACTTGGACAAGAAAGATCATCTTGTGTACCTAGCTCATGTCATTGATAAAAGTGCTAAAGAACCTAAGGTTCAAGACATTCCCATTGTTCGGGACTTCCCAGATGTCTTTCCTGACGACTTACCAGGCATTCCACCTGTTAGACAAGTCGAGTTCAATATTGATCTAGTTCCCGGTGCAGCACCAGTCGCTAAAGCACCGTACCGTTTAGCTCCTCCTGAAATGCAAGAACTGTCCAACCAATTACAGGAACTTTTGAGCAAAGGCTTTATCCGTCCTAGTTCATCCCCTTGGGGAGCACCGATCCTGTTCGTTAAAAAGAAAGATGGCTCCATGAGAATGTGCATAGACTATCGTGAACTGAACAAATTAACCGTTAAGAACCGGTATCCCCTACCTCGCATAGACGATCTGTTTGATCAATTGCAAGGTGCTTCGTACTTCTCTAAGATCGATCTACGTTCAGGCTATCACCAGATTCGTGTTCAGGATGGTGACGTTCCAAAGACAGCTTTTCGTACTCGTTATGGCCACTACGAATTTCTCGTTATGCCATTTGGTCTGACTAATGCTCCAGCGATTTTTATGGACTTAATGAACCGTGTCTGTCGTCCGTTCTTAGACAAATTTGTTATTGTGTTCATCGACGACATACTCGTGTACTCTCGGAACAAAACGGATCATGAACAACACTTACGTTCCATTCTTCAACTTCTTCGAGAGGAAGAGTTATACGCTAAGTTCTCCAAGTGCGAGTTCTGGCTTCGCCAAGTACAGTTCCTCGGCCACGTCGTAAACGAACAAGGCATTCATGTCGACCCGGCCAAAGTTGAAGCCATCAAAAAGTGGGAGGCTCCGAAAGCTCCCACTGAAGTTCGTAGTTTTCTTGGACTAGCTGGTTATTATCGTCGTTTTATCGAGGACTTTTCTAAGATCGCACTACCTTTGACTCAGCTGACTCAAAAGACCAAAGATTTCATTTGGGGTGAACAACAAGAACGAGCATTCCAAACCCTAAAAGACAGACTGTGTGAAGCACCTGTTCTAGCTTTACCAGAAGGCACCGAAGACTTCGTCGTGTACTGTGACGCTTCACATCAGGGACTAGGCTGCGTACTGATGCAAAGAGGCAAAGTGATCGCCTACGCATCCAGACAACTCAAGGTACATGAGAAGAATTACACCACCCATGATCTAGAACTTGGAGCAGTTGTTTTTGCCCTAAAGATTTGGAGGCACTACCTGTACGGAACTAAATGTACTATCTTCACCGACCATAAGAGCTTGCAGCATGTATACAACCAGAAAGAACTGAACATGAGACAGAGACGTTGGGTGGAGTTACTAAGTGATTACGATTGTGAAATCAAGTACCATCCTGGAAAGGCGAATGTAGTGGCTGACGCCCTAAGCAGAAAGGAACGAGTCAAAATCTTATCTATCAAAGAGGCAGATCGTACAGACTTAAGGCAACGCGTGATCGCAGGTCAGGGGGGGGGGGGGGGGGGGGGGGGGGGGGGGGGGGGGGGGGGGGGGGGGGGGGGGGGGGGGGGGGGGGGGGGGGGGGGGGGGGGGGGGGGGGGGGGGGGGGGGGGGGGGGGGGGGGGGGGGGGGGGGGGGGGGGGGGGGGGGGGGGGGGGGGGGGGGGGGGGGGGGGGGGGGGGGGGGGGGGGGGGGGGGGGGGGGGGGGGGGGGGGGGGGGGGGGGGGGGGGGGGGGGGGGGGGGGGGGGGGGGGGGGGGGGGGGGGGGGGGGGGGGGGGGGGGGGGGGGGGGGGGGGGGGGGGGGGGGGGGGGGGGGGGGGGGGGGGGGGGGGGGGGGGGGGGGGGGGGGGGGGGGGGGGGGGGGGGGGGGGGGGGGGGGGGGGGGGGGGGGGGGGGGGGGGGGGGGGGGGGGGGGGGGGGGGGGGGGGGGGGGGGGGGGGGGGGGGGGGGGGGGGGGGGGGGGGGGGGGGGGGGGGGGGGGGGGGGGGGGGGGGGGGGGGGGGGGGGGGGGGGGGGGGGGGGGGGGGGGGGGGGGGGGGGGGGGGGGGGGGGGGGGGGGGGGGGGGGGGGGGGGGGGGGGGGGGGGGGGGGGGGGGGGGGGGGGGGGGGGGGGGGGGGGGGGGGGGGGGGGGGGGGGGGGGGGGGGGGGGGGGGGGGGGGGGGGGGGGGGGGGGGGGGGGGGGGGGGGGGGGGGGGGGGGGGGGGGGGGGGGGGGGGGGGGGGGGGGGGGGGGGGGGGGGGGGGGGGGGGGGGGGGGGGGGGGGGGGGGGGGGGGGGGGGGGGGGGGGGGGGGGGGGGGGGGGGGGGGGGGGGGGGGGGGGGGGGGGGGGGGGGGGGGGGGGGGGGGGGGGGGGGGGGGGGGGGGGGGGGGGGGGGGGGGGGGGGGGGGGGGGGGGGGGGGGGGGGGGGGGGGGGGGGGGGGGGGGGGGGGGGGGGGGGGGGGGGGGGGGGGGGGGGGGGGGGGGGGGGGGGGGGGGGGGGGGGGGGGGGGGGGGGGGGGGGGGGGGGGGGGGGGGGGGGGGGGGGGGGGGGGGGGGGGGGGGGGGGGGGGGGGGGGGGGGGGGGGGGGGGGGGGGGGGGGGGGGGGGGGGGGGGGGGGGGGGGGGGGGGGGGGGGGGGGGGGGGGGGGGGGGGGGGGGGGGGGGGGGGGGGGGGGGGGGGGGGGGGGGGGGGGGGGGGGGGGGGGGGGGGGGGGGGGGGGGGGGGGGGGGGGGGGGGGGGGGGGGGGGGGGGGGGGGGGGGGGGGGGGGGGGGGGGGGGGGGGGGGGGGGGGGGGGGGGGGGGGGGGGGGGGGGGGGGGGGGGGGGGGGGGGGGGGGGGGGGGGGGGGGGGGGGGGGGGGGGGGGGGGGGGGGGGGGGGGGGGGGGGGGGGGGGGGGGGGGGGGGGGGGGGGGGGGGGGGGGGGGGGGGGGGGGGGGGGGGGGGGGGGGGGGGGGGGGGGGGGGGGGGGGGGGGGGGGGGGGGGGGGGGGGGGGGGGGGGGGGGGGGGGGGGGGGGGGGGGGGGGGGGGGGGGGGGGGGGGGGGGGGGGGGGGGGGGGGGGGGGGGGGGGGGGGGGGGGGGGGGGGGGGGGGGGGGGGGGGGGGGGGGGGGGGGGGGGGGGGGGGGGGGGGGGGGGGGGGGGGGGGGGGGGGGGGGGGGGGGGGGGGGGGGGGGGGGGGGGGGGGGGGGGGGGGGGGGGGGGGGGGGGGGGGGGGGGGGGGGGGGGGGGGGGGGGGGGGGGGGGGGGGGGGGGGGGGGGGGGGGGGGGGGGGGGGGGGGGGGGGGGGGGGGGGGGGGGGGGGGAAGTTGGGATAAACATCTTTCATTGATCGAGTTCTCGTACAACAATAGCTATCACACTAGCATTCAGTGTGCACCGTTCGAAGCCTTATATGGGCGTAAGTGCAGATCACCACTTTGTTGGCTAGACGCCGGCGAAAGAAGTTGGATGAAGCTCCCAGTCGTACAGTTCACTATTGACAAAATCGCTGTTATCAAAGAAAAGCTTAAGGCAACGCGTGATCGCAGGTCAAGAGATCGGATTAGCATCAAAAGATAATATAAAGGCAGAACGGTTAGGCCCAATCGCTCAAGAACTTGAAGTTGATAACGAAGGGGTCAGGAAGTTCAAAAACCGAGTTTGGATCCCTGCAGTTAATGGTGTTAGAGAGATCATCATGCAGGAAGCTCACAGTTCAAGGTACTCGATTCATCCGGGAGCAGACAAGATGTACAAGAACTTAAAGCAAGACTACTGGTGGCCTGGGATGAAGAGAGAGATCTTTGAGTACGTCAGTAGATGTCTGACATGTTCTAAAGTTAAGATCGAACATCAGAAACCTTCCGGTTTATTGAAACAGTTAGAAGTTCCGGTGTGGAAGTGGGAAGATATTACCATGGACTTCATCATGAAACTGCCTCGTACAAAAGACAACCATAACTCTATTTGGGTTATCGTAGACAGACTGACGAAATCAGCTCGTTTTCTTCCGATTCGTGATGACTACTCACTGGTGAGACTCGCTGAGATCTATATAGACGATATTGTGACCAAGTACGGTGTCCCTTTATCGATAGTGTCCGATCGAGATCCTCGCTTCACATCTGACTTTTGGCAGTCACTTCAAAAAGCGTTAGGTACTAGACTTAACTTGAGCACCGCTTATCACCCCCAGACGGACGGGCAAAGCGAACGTACTATTCAGACCTTGGAGGACATGCTCCGTGCTTGTGCATTAGAGTTCAGAGGAAGTTGGGATAAACATCTTCCATTGATCGAGTTCTCTTACAATAACAGTTATCACACTAGCATTCAGTGTGCACCGTTCGAAGCCTTATATGGGCGTAAGTGCAGATCACCACTTTGTTGGCTAGACGCCGGCGAAAGAAGTTGGATGAAGCTCCCAGTCGTACAGTTCACTATTGACAAAATCGCTGTTATCAAAGAAAAGCTTAAAGCTGCTCGTGACAGACAAAAGTCCTACGCTGACAAACGCCGTAAACCTTTAGAGTTCCAAGTAGGCGATAAAGTTCTATTAAAAGTTTCCCCATGGAAAGGTACTGCCCGTTTCGGCAAGAAAGGCAAATTGGCGCCTCGGTACATCGGACCTTATAAGATCATTAAACGGATTGGATCAGTTGCGTACAAACTGGAACTACCTTTAGAACTTGGCAATGTTCATGACACATTTCACGTGTCCAATTTGAAGAAGTGCTTGGCTGACGAACCGACCGTCATTCCTGTTAAGGATGTTCATATCGACGAAGGGCTCGAGTTCACCGAAGAGCCCATCGAGATCATTGACAGAGATGCTGATGTGCTAAATCGAGTTTAAAATTTTATAAACTAGAAATACCTAAAAACTCACTACTACACACTATCGGGCAGTGGACCCGATCGTATGCAATATAGTTAAGAGGTAAGTCCAGGTTCGTTCACGGGGATTGGTTGAATTAATTGTTTAGTAAAGGGGTTTGTAAAAAGGGTGGAACACTTTGACGATTAAATTGAAGTAAATTTAGATGACAAATACTTGAAAATAAAGAAGAGCTCAAACAATAATAATAAGGATCATCCACCTTGACTTCACTAGACTTCTAACATGATTGCTTTCAAATAAGACCAAATTCGTTTAGAGTTGACAAGATAACCGTGCAAAGATGAAATGCTCACGTGGTACCACCAACCGCTCACAAATCACCCAAACACCTAAGTTGCTAGTCTAATTACCCAAGCCGGTACCACCAACGCCTAGACAACCATACCAACAAATAGTTTGTTTGATTACCAAATTACCAATTGCGCCTATGTGAAAATAACGTGGTACCACCAACCGTTACTAAACACGTTGACAAAATGACTCCTTTTATTAATTTGACATTCACTATCATACCATGAACTAGTGATAATCGCTCATAGACAAGCGACCGTTAGAAAATCACATATGCATTCGACTAGTACCACTAACGAAGAACACACATGCCACCAATATCAAATTAATACAAATAAAGGAATTAAATCACCAAGATCACGACACAACGATAATTGAAATCAACTCTTTGAATTAAAATATAAAGCAATCACATCATTCGTCTAGTTTCATCAAGGTGGACAATAGAAGAATTAGCCACTCATGATTATATTGAAAATACAATAAGAATCAAGAAAGAACATAAAGTACCAATTGTTTGAAGAAACGAAATTGCAAGACAAATAAGTAGATACGATCTAGTGGGTGCACGTGAATCTCCAATGGATCGAAAGACGATCAAATCTTGAATTGACCCTTGAAGTATCCCTTGAAGTGCAGCTCCTAGAAAGAGTATTTGATACCTAGAATAATAGGTTATTTTTCTATTTATACTCCTCTAATTCTGATGCAGAAAGATGCTAAAACCCTTCAGTTCCGTGTACTCACTGCGGCGCAGTGAGCACCCACTGCGGCGCAGTGGGGGTTTGTACCAATGCCGTGGATTACTGCGGCGCAGTGGACCACGTACATCTCCACTGCGGCGCAGTGGACCAGTTGCATCTCCACTGCGGCGCAGTGGAATTCCACGTCTTTACATCCCCACTGCGGCGCAGTGAGGGTTTGTACAAACAATGCCGTGGAATATGGCTGCGGCGCAGTGGACCACGTACATCTCCACTGCGGCGCAGTCACGAATAGCGGCCGTGGACTAATCTTGCGGCGCAGTGGACCACGTACATCTCCACTGCGGCGCAGTCAACTTCTTAGTGTACAACCTTCACTTTAAAAAAAAAAAAAAAAAAAAAAAAAAAAAAAAAAAAAAAAAAAAAAAAAAAAAAAAAAAAAAAAAAAAAAAAAAAAAAAAAAAAAAAAAAAAAAAAAAAAAAAAAAAAAAAAAAAAAAAAAAAAAAAAAAAAAAAAAAAAAAAAAAAAAAAAAAAAAAAAAAAAAAAAAAAAAAAAAAAAAAAAAAAAAAAAAAAAAAAAAAAAAAAAAAAAAAAAAAAAAAAAAAAAAAAAAAAAAAAAAAAAAAAAAAAAAAAAAAAAAAAAAAAAAAAAAAAAAAAAAAAAAAAAAAAAAAAAAAAAAAAAAAAAAAAAAAAAAAAAAAAAAAAAAAAAAAAAAAAAAAAAAAAAAAAAAAAAAAAAAAAAAAAAAAAAAAAAAAAAAAAAAAAAAAAAAAAAAAAAAAAAAAAAAAAAAAAAAAAAAAAAAAAAAAAAAAAAAAAAAAAAAAAAAAAAAAAAAAAAAAAAAAAAAAAAAAAAAAAAAAAAAAAAAAAAAAAAAAAAAAAAAAAAAAAAAAAAAAAAAAAAAAAAAAAAAAAAAAAAAAAAAAAAAAAAAAAAAAAAAAAAAAAAAAAAAAAAAAAAAAAAAAAAAAAAAAAAAAAAAAAAAAAAAAAAAAAAAAAAAAAAAAAAAAAAAAAAAAAAAAAAAAAAAAAAAAAAAAAAAAAAAAAAAAAAAAAAAAAAAAAAAAAAAAAAAAAAAAAAAAAAAAAAAAAAAAAAAAAAAAAAAAAAAAAAAAAAAAAAAAAAAAAAAAAAAAAAAAAAAAAAAAAAAAAAAAAAAAAAAAAAAAAAAAAAAAAAAAAAAAAAAAAAAAAAAAAAAAAAAAAAAAAAAAAAAAAAAAAAAAAAAAAAAAAAAAAAAAAAAAAAAAAAAAAAAAAAAAAAAAAAAAAAAAAAAAAAAAAAAAAAAAAAAAAAAAAAAAAAAAAAAAAAAAAAAAAAAAAAAAAAAAAAAAAAAAAAAAAAAAAAAAAAAAAAAAAAAAAAAAAAAAAAAAAAAAAAAAAAAAAAAAAAAAAAAAAAAAAAAAAAAAAAAAAAAAAAAAAAAAAAAAAAAAAAAAAAAAAAAAAAAAAAAAAAAAAAAAAAAAAAAAAAAAAAAAAAAAAAAAAAAAAAAAAAAAAAAAAAAAAAAAAAAAAAAAAAAAAAAAAAAAAAAAAAAAAAAAAAAAAAAAAAAAAAAAATAAAAACACACAAATTCGACAAAAAATATAATATAAAGGCCAAAAACAATGTGGGCAATGGGTATAAGTTAGTCACATCAAATCCCCCCACACTTGAGCATTGCTTGTCCTCAAGCAAATCCAACATTTAAAGCATAAAGTATTCCTTGACAATGGAGCTAAATAAACAATGACGAGTATCAAAAAGAAGCCACACCAAGTATGTCAAATGACAAAAAGGTTGGGTGAAGCAGTTTTAATCTTAAATGAAAACCCGAAATGTTTGACAATACCTGAACAATCCGCAAGCCACGATAACACAACCAAGCACAAGTGAAACAAATGAACCTATTAATATCATTCTACTCCAACAAACTTACTTTTGGGGTTGAATATATCAAGAATCACTCATAGCGCAGTCGTGATGCATATCTTACCATAGGCTTGAACAAGGATCATAACTCCACCGACGTGGCGTAAGCACCAAGCACATCATCAAAATAGGCATTAAGGTAGGTTGTATAGTTAAGCTAAGGTATGTATAAGGGACATTTACAATGAAGGAATGGGAATATAGGTTAATGAAGAAAAGAAAAGTCAACGTATATGGATTATGTATAATGGAATATGGTAGTGAGGGTAAGAATTGAAAATGAAACAAAGAAAAAGTATAAGATATGTACGAAAAGTGAACTAATTAGTCTAGCCAACCCGTACCATTGATTGCCAACAAACCAAACCCATAAGATGTTAACCCGCTAATGACACCTCAAACGATACCAAGACAAACCCGACACCATTGTGGTGTATCAACTTCAAACAACTCATATCAACCAAACCTTCCCTTATAAATTATACAACAAAACTTTAGACAATTAAACTCGAGAAGTACCCACTAGTAGCCCAAGTTCTTTTTCTCTTTTTTTTTTTTTTTTTTTTTTTTTTTTTTTTTTTTTTTTTTTTTTTTTTTTTTTTTTTTTTTTTTTTTAATTGAAATCACTTTTACTCTACTAGTAGGCACCCTCTTTTACAATGATGAATATGTCTAAACATTAACACAATCCAAAACCAACCTCCATAATATGACCAAGTGACCTATTCTCAAAGACAAGAACATGCCACTAGGCAATCCACTAAGTATCTCCCAAACCATCCAACAAACCAAACCCATAAGATGTTAACCCGCTAATGACACCTCAAACGATACCAAGACAAACCCGACACCATTGTGGTGTATCAACTTCAAACAACTCATATCAACCAAACCTTCCCTTATAAATTATACAACAAAACTTTAGACAATTAAACTCGAGAAGTACCCACTAGTAGCCCAAGTTCTTTTTCTCTTTTTTTTTTTTTTTTTTTTTTTTTTTTTTTTTTTTTAATTGAAATCACTTTTACTCTACTAGTAGGCACCCTCTTTTACAATGATGAATATGTCTAAACATTAACACAATCCAAAACCAACCTCCATAATATGACCAAGTGACCTATTCTCAAAGACAAGAACATGCCACTAGGCAATCCACTAAGTATCTCCCAAACCATCCAACAAACCAAACCCATAAGATGTTAACCCGCTAATGACACCTCAAACGATACCAAGACAAACCCGACACCATTGTGGTGTATCAACTTCAAACAACTCATATCAACCAAACCTTCCCTTATAAATTATACAACAAAACTTTAGACAATTAAACTCGAGAAGTACCCACTAGTAGCCCAAGTTCTTTTTCTCTTTTTTTTTTTTTCTTTTTTTTTTTTTTTTTTTTTTTTTTTTTTTTTTTTTTTTTTTTTTTTTTTTTTTTTTTTTTTTTTTTTTTTTTTTTTTTTTTTTTTTTTTTTTTTTTTTTTTTTTTTTTTTTTTTTTTTTTTAATTGAAATCACTTTTACTCTACTAGTAGGCACCCTCTTTTACAATGATGAATATGTCTAAACATTAACACAATCCAAAACCAACCTCCATAATATGACCAAGTGACCTATTCTCAAAGACAAGAACATGCCACTAGGCAATCCACTAAGTATCTCCCAAACCATCCAACAAACCAAACCCATAAGATGTTAACCCGCTAATGACACCTCAAACGATACCAAGACAAACCCGACACCATTGTGGTGTATCAACTTCAAACAACTCATATCAACCAAACCTTCCCTTATAAATTATACAACAAAACTTTAGACAATTAAACTCGAGAAGTACCCACTAGTAGCCCAAGTTCTTTTTCTCTTTTTTTTTTTTTTTTTTTTTTTTTTTTTTTTTTTTTTTTTTTTTTTTTTTTTTTTTTTTTTTTTTTTTTTTTTTTTTTTTTTTTTTTTTTTTTTTTTTTTTTTTTTTTTCCCCAAATCTCGATCCCGTACCAGTGGTACCGAATCCCAAATGGGACCGGGACCGGTATCCATTTTTGGTAGTTTACGGGACCGGTACCAAATGGTGCCGGTACCGGGAAATCCCGAGTAAATCCCGAAGGTACCATTTGGTCCCGACAAGAAAGGAATATTGCAAAAAAAAAAAAAAAAAAAAAAAAAAAAAAAAAAAAAAAAAAAAAAAAAAAAAAAAAAAAAAAACAAAAAAAAAAAAAAAAAAAAAAAAAAAAAAAAAAAAAAAAAAAAAAAAAAAAAAAAAAAAAAAAAAAAAAAAAAAAAAAAAAAAAAAAAAAAAAAAAAAAAAAAAAAAAAAAAAAAAAAAAAAAAAAAAAAAAAAAAAAAAAAAAAAAAAAAAAAAAAAAAAAAAAAAAAAAAAAAAAAAAAAAAAAAAAAAAAAAAAAAAAAAAAAAAAAAAAAAAAAAAAAAAAAAAAAAAAAAAAAAAAAAAAAAAAAAAAAAAAAAAAAAAAAAAAAAAAAAAAAAAAAAAAAAAAAAAAAAAAAAAAAAAAAAAAAAAAAAAAAAAAAAAAAAAAAAAAAAAAAAAAAAAAAAAAAAAAAAAAAAAAAAAAAAAAAAAAAAAAAAAAAAAAAAAAAAAAAAAAAAAAAAAAAAAAAAAAAAAAAAAAAAAAAAAAAAAAAAAAAAAAAAAAAAAAAAAAAAAAAAAAAAAAAAAAAAAAAAAAAAAAAAAAAAAAAAAAAAAAAAAAAAAAAAAAAAAAAAAAAAAAAAAAAAAAAAAAAAAAAAAAAAAAAAAAAAAAAAAAAAAAAAAAAAAAAAAAAAAAAAAAAAAAAAAAAAAAAAAAAAAAAAAAAAAAAAAAAAAAAAAAAAAAAAAAAAAAAAAAAAAAAAAAAAAAAAAAAAAAAAAAAAAAAAAAAAAAAAAAAAAAAAAAAAAAAAAAAAAAAAAAAAAAAAAAAAAAAAAAAAAAAAAAAAAAAAAAAAAAAAAAAAAAAAAAAAAAAAAAAAAAAAAAAAAAAAAAAAAAAAAAAAAAAAAAAAAAAAAAAAAAAAAAAAAAAAAAAAAAAAAAAAAAAAAAAAAAAAAAAAAAAAAAAAAAAAAAAAAAAAAAAAAAAAAAAAAAAAAAAAAAAAAAAAAAAAAAAAAAAAAAAAAAAAAAAAAAAAAAAAAAAAAAAAAAAAAAAAAAAAAAAAAAAAAAAAAAAAAAAAAAAAAAAAAAAAAAAAAAAAAAAAAAAAAAAAAAAAAAAAAAAAAAAAAAAAAAAAAAAAAAAAAAAAAAAAAAAAAAAAAAAAAAAAAAAAAAAAAAAAAAAAAAAAAAAAAAAAAAAAAAAAAAAAAAAAAAAAAAAAAAAAAAAAAAAAAAAAAAAAAAAAAAAAAAAAAAAAAAAAAAAAAAAAAAAAAAAAAAAAAAAAAAAAAAAAAAAAAAAAAAAAAAAAAAAAAAAAAAAAAAAAAAAAAAAAAAAAAAAAAAAAAAAAAAAAAAAAAAAAAAAAAAAAAAAAAAAAAAAAAAAAAAAAAAAAAAAAAAAAAAAAAAAAAAAAAAAAAAAAAAAAAAAAAAAAAAAAAAAAAAAAAAAAAAAAAAAAAAAAAAAAAAAAAAAAAAAAAAAAAAAAAAAAAAAAAAAAAAAAAAAAAAAAAAAAAAAAAAAAAAAAAAAAAAAAAAAAAAAAAAAAAAAAAAAAAAAAAAAAAAAAAAAAAAAAAAAAAAAAAAAAAAAAAAAAAATAAAGAACACATTTCGCCGATTAAAAATTTTGCCAAGGAAACAGTTTGTAGTAAAATTGCTTATTAAGATATGAATTAAGTGACCAAAAGCAATTTACCACAAGGACAAGCTCAACTCAAGTTTTACAAACCACATCAACCTCTATTATCCCACCAAATTGACAACACCGATTCCAAACATGCACATCACAGTGAAGAGCTCAAGATAGAAACTCCTACCCTCGGATAAAATCCAAAGGCCTATGAGAGGGACACATCAACAAAACCGGTAGAAATCTCAATGGCAAAACAACAAAAGTGATGTACCCGGTAGCTTAAACCTATTTGCCACCCCCCCACACTTGAGATGGACTACAACTACAATACCTGCTTCATTGCAGAAAACAAAATAAACCAGAATAAGGAAAAATAAAAGAGTATAAAGTTTCATCACCTCGCAGGGTGGATAGCAAAAGAGAAAAGATAATAATGTATGAAAATACAGTCATCCATAATAATCAAACCGTCAAATAACCAGGGAGAGTCAATCACTGTGGTGGAGGATGTGGTGGGTAATGCTGGTAACCAGGAATGTTGCTGTAATCAAATAAGGATCCCACCATGCGCTCTGCATAAGTCTGATCAGCAGTTCCCGTCTGGGCAACATCCATACCTGCATATGTACCTGTATAAGAACCAAATCGGACCGGCATATCCGGTCCCAATGCTCCTGGATCATGACGGGGAGGCTCCTCAACCTGATGCTCGGGAGGAAAGTAAAAACCTCCACCAACACGCTGATAAGGGATAAACATGGAGGGCGGGCGGTACTCGGGAATATCAGCAGGTGGACTAAAATCCTGCCCTCTCAACTGCGCCTCCCACAAAGGCTGGTAACGGCGCGAGTCGTAAACCACTCTCCCTAGACCAGAACCCATCATAGTCAAATCTCCCCCAACCTGCTCTCGAAAACTATCCATGCGAGAGTGGAAAGACTGCTGATCCTCATACATCCTATCCATCAAAGACTGAAGAGAGGTGAAATCAAAACCTGCTGGATGAGCAGAAGCGGAAGAGGAAACTCCTGCAGTATGTCGCACCGGCTCTGGCTCCTCCTCAGCAGCCGCATCCATATCAACATCCACATCCTCCTCCACAATGGGAGGCGGTGCAGGAATCACTCCAATGTCATCAAGCAATCTTGAACTCTCCGTCTTCGTCATCTTCCTAACAATCTTAGCCCTTACCAACTCTCCCTCCTCCAAAGTCTCCTGAAATACTGGTGGTGAAAGATGGGTCTGACAGTCATCAGTATCAAAAACCCCCATCCGCCGATAGATCATGGTAATGAAATGTCCCATAACCAACTCCGCATCGGAGTGGTTCCACATCCTATCCAACACCACCATGGGAGCTAACGCAAACCTCCCCGGTGCCCCCTCAGAAAACAACTTAATCAACCAAAGGTCAGTAAGATATACCTTCTCCCAGTGAGTGGAACGCTGAACCAAGAAAGTCACAATCATACGGTGGAGCATCCTCAGCTTAACACTCCTAATCTTGGACATACTACCTGACCCACCAGACTTCCAAACCTCACCACCAGTAATACGAGTCCAGTACTGCGTAAGGGACTCACCATCGAAAGCCTGCTTCACATACAACCCCTGTCTTAACAAACCCCTAAAGTCATTATTGTTCAGCTCATCCAATGTATACATCCCCGTATAATAACCAAACTGAGCCACAGAAATCTTCCTAAGCATTCCCCCACAATAGAAATGCACAACCCGCTCCTCAAACAGGTCCTTAACCTTATTCAACTCCTTTTTTACCTTGAAAGTAGAGAAAAACTCCAAACAAAGCTCCCTATACACTGGTTCCCTGTTAGCAAACACATTGTGCCACATATTGCTCATAACCAACCTATCATTAACCTGAGCCGCTATGCTAAACCACCCATTAATATCGGCCTGAATTCCAAAATGTTGAGCAGCAGTGGGGTGGAGATACCTGGGTGGGCAAACTACCTCCTTGTGGATAGAAAAGAGCTCATTAAGATAATTGTTGCGGTGAGGTTGCTTCACCCTTGAAAAATCCAGCCACGCGTGCCTCTCATTCAACTGACCCGGCCAAAACTTAAGAACAGGCGCATCAACCTCCGTAACCGACTTGCCTTTCCGCAAAGCGGACCCACTGGATGTACCCTCCTCGGGTTGCTTCCTCTTGTCAGCACCAGATGCATCCTACAATCACATATAATAACGACAAACAAGTAAGTAAAACGAGGAAAGCAAAGCGAGAATAATTTCAAACAATCAACAAAAATTTAGGCAGAAAAAAAAAAAAAAAAAAAAAAAAAAAAAAAAAAAAAAAAAAAAAAAAAAAAAAAAAAAAAAAAAAAAAAAAAAAAAAAAAAAAAAAAAAAAAAAAAAAAAAAAAAAAAAAAAAAAAAAAAAAAAAAAAAAAAAAAAAAAAAAAAAAAAAAAAAAAAAAAAAAAAAAAAAAAAAAAAAAAAAAAAAAAAAAAAAAAAAAAAAAAAAAAAAAAAAAAAAAAAAAAAAAAAAAAAAAAAAAAAAAAAAAAAAAAAAAAAAAAAAAAAAAAAAAAAAAAAAAAAAAAAAAAAAAAAAAAAAAAAAAAAAAAAAAAAAAAAAAAAAAAAAAAAAAAAAAAAAAAAAAAAAAAAAAAAAAAAAAAAAAAAAAAAAAAAAAAAAAAAAAAAAAAAAAAAAAAAAAAAAAAAAAAAAAAAAAAAAAAAAAAAAAAAAAAAAAAAAAAAAAAAAAAAAAAAAAAAAAAAAAAAAAAAAAAAAAAAAAAAAAAAAAAAAAAAAAAAAAAAAAAAAAAAAAAAAAAAAAAAAAAAAAAAAAAAAAAAAAAAAAAAAAAAAAAAAAAAAAAAAAAAAAAAAAAAAAAAAAAAAAAAAAAAAAAAAAAAAAAAAAAAAAAAAAAAAAAAAAAAAAAAAAAAAAAAAAAAAAAAAAAAAAAAAAAAAAAAAAAAAAAAAAAAAAAAAAAAAAAAAAAAAAAAAAAAAAAAAAAAAAAAAAAAAAAAAAAAAAAAAAAAAAAAAAAAAAAAAAAAAAAAAAAAAAAAAAAAAAAAAAAAAAAAAAAAAAAAAAAAAAAAAAAAAAAAAAAAAAAAAAAAAAAAAAAAAAAAAAAAAAAAAAAAAAAAAAAAAAAAAAAAAAAAAAAAAAAAAAAAAAAAAAAAAAAAAAAAAAAAAAAAAAAAAAAAAAAAAAAAAAAAAAAAAAAAAAAAAAAAAAAAAAAAAAAAAAAAAAAAAAAAAAAAAAAAAAAAAAAAAAAAAAAAAAAAAAAAAAAAAAAAAAAAAAAAAAAAAAAAAAAAAAAAAAAAAAAAAAAAAAAAAAAAAAAAAAAAAAAAAAAAAAAAAAAAAAAAAAAAAAAAAAAAAAAAAAAAAAAAAAAAAAAAAAAAAAAAAAAAAAAAAAAAAAAAAAAAAAAAAAAAAAAAAAAAAAAAAAAAAAAAAAAAAAAAAAAAAAAAAAAAAAAAAAAAAAAAAAAAAAAAAAAAAAAAAAAAAAAAAAAAAAAAAAAAAAAAAAAAAAAAAAAAAAAAAAAAAAAAAAAAAAAAAAAAAAAAAAAAAAAAAAAAAAAAAAAAAAAAAAAAAAAAAAAAAAAAAAAAAAAAAAAAAAAAAAAAAAAAAAAAAAAAAAAAAAAAAAAAAAAAAAAAAAAAAAAAAAAAAAAAAAAAAAAAAAAAAAAAAAAAAAAAAAAAAAAAAAAAAAAAAAAAAAAAAAAAAAAAAAAAAAAAAAAAAAAAAAAAAAAAAAAAAAAAAAAAAAAAAAAAAAAAAAAAAAAAAAAAAAAAAAAAAAAAAAAAAAAAAAAAAAAAAAAAAAAAAAAAAAAAAAAAAAAAAAAAAAAAAAAAAAAAAAAAAAAAAAAAAAAAAAAAAAAAAAAAAAAAAAAAAAAAAAAAAAAAAAAAAAAAAAAAAAAAAAAAAAAAAAAAAAAAAAAAAAAAAAAAAAAAAAAAAAAAAAAAAAAAAAAAAAAAAAAAAAAAAAAAAAAAAAAAAAAAAAAAAAAAAAAAAAAAAAAAAAAAAAAAAAAAAAAAAAAAAAAAAAAAAAAAAAAAAAAAAAAAAAAAAAAAAAAAAAAAAAAAAAAAAAAAAAAAAAAAAAAAAAAAAAAAAAAAAAAAAAAAAAAAAAAAAAAAAAAAAAAAAAAAAAAAAAAAAAAAAAAAAAAAAAAAAAAAAAAAAAAAAAAAAAAAAAAAAAAAAAAAAAAAAAAAAAAAAAAAAAAAAAAAAAAAAAAAAAAAAAAAAAAAAAAAAAAAAAAAAAAAAAAAAAAAAAAAAAAAAAAAAAAAAAAAAAAAAAAAAAAAAAAAAAAAAAAAAAAAAAAAAAAAAAAAAAAAAAAAAAAAAAAAAAAAAAAAAAAAAAAAAAAAAAAAAAAAAAAAAAAAAAAAAAAAAAAAAAAAAAAAAAAAAAAAAAAAAAAAAAAAAAAAAAAAAAAAAAAAAAAAAAAAAAAAAAAAAAAAAAAAAAAAAAAAAAAAAAAAAAAAAAAAAAAAAAAAAAAAAAAAAAAAAAAAAAAAAAAAAAAAAAAAAAAAAAAAAAAAAAAAAAAAAAAAAAAAAAAAAAAAAAAAAAAAAAAAAAAAAAAAAAAAAAAAAAAAAAAAAAAAAAAAAAAAAAAAAAAAAAAAAAAAAAAAAAAAAAAAAAAAAAAAAAAAAAAAAAAAAAAAAAAAAAAAAAAAAAAAAAAAAAAAAAAAAAAAAAAAAAAAAAAAAAAAAAAAAAAAAAAAAAAAATGGATACACATGCTTAATCACAAAAGGTCCAATCCACCTAGAAGTCAACTTGGGTTGTTTGATTTTAAATTTGGACAAGAACAACAAAACCTTTGCCCCAACCTTAAAGTCCTTCCTACGGAGCCTTTTGTCATGATAAACTTTGGTCTTTTCCTTATAAAGCCTAGAATTTTCATAAGCTCCCAATCGAAGCTCATCGAGCTCATGGAGCTGCAACATTCTTAGTTCACCGGCCTCCATCATGTCAAGGTTCAAATTTCTCAACGCCCAATAAGCCTTATGCTCTATCTCAATGGGTAAATGGCAAGTCTTACCATAGAGCAACCGGTATGGCGTGGTGCCAATCGGTGTCTTAAAGGCGGTCCTAAACGCCCACAAGGCATCATCAAGCTTCTTAGACCACACCTTGGGGTTATCCCCGACCGTTTTTTCCAAAATCCTTTTTAAGGCCCTGTTGGTGTTTTCCACTTGACCACTGGTCTGTGGATGATAGGAAGTAGAAAAGTAATGACACACACCATATCTTTTAAGAACCTTAGCTAATTGGTGATTGGCAAAGTGGGTACCACGGTCGCTAATTAGAGCTCTAGGACAACCAAAACGGCTAAACAACTGTTTAAGAAAGTCAATGACCACCCTAGCATCATTCGTGGGCAAAGCCTTGGCTTCGGCCCACTTAGACACGTAATCAACAGCAACAAGTATGTAAAGGAACTTGTTAGACGGTGGGAATGGTCCCATAAAGTCTATACCCCAAATGTCAAACACTTCACATACCTGAATTCCTTAACAAAACAAAATCAAATCTAACTAAATGAAAAGAAGAACGAAATGCAATAAAAACAAATGAAACACACGGGTTGCCTCCCGAGAAGCGCTAAGATTATTTACGAGTCTTTAGCTAGACTCGACCTCCTTTCAAGTTTCGGGTTCAAACAAAGGGACTTCCTCAATTGCCCCCTCTTCCTGCTCTTCTTCAAAATACAACTTCAATCTATGACCATTGACAATGAAAGACCCATTTCCATCCCTTTTGAACAATTCAACATAACCGGATGGATACACATGCTTAATCACAAAAGGTCCTATCCACCTAGAAGTCAACTTGGGTTGTTTGATTTTAAATTTGGACAAGAACAACAAAACCTTTGCCCCAACCTTAAAGTCCTTCCTACGGAGCCTTTTGTCATGATAAACCCCCCCCCCCCCCCCCCCCCCCCCCCCCCCCCCCCCCCCCCCCCCCCCCCCCCCCCCCCCCCCCCCCCCCCCCCCCCCCCCCCCCCCCCCCCCCCCCCCCCCCCCCCCCCCCCCCCCCCCCCCCCCCCCCCCCCCCCCCCCCCCCCCCCCCCCCCCCCCCCCCCCCCCCCCCCCCCCCCCCCCCCCCCCCCCCCCCCCCCCCCCCCCCCCCCCCCCCCCCCCCCCCCCCCCCCCCCCCCCCCCCCCCCCCCCCCCCCCCCCCCCCCCCCCCCCCCCCCCCCCCCCCCCCCCCCCCCCCCCCCCCCCCCCCCCCCCCCCCCCCCCCCCCCCCCCCCCCCCCCCCCCCCCCCCCCCCCCCCCCCCCCCCCCCCCCCCCCCCCCCCCCCCCCCCCCCCCCCCCCCCCCCCCCCCCCCCCCCCCCCCCCCCCCCCCCCCCCCCCCCCCCCCCCCCCCCCCCCCCCCCCCCCCCCCCCCCCCCCCCCCCCCCCCCCCCCCCCCCCCCCCCCCCCCCCCCCCCCCCCCCCCCCCCCCCCCCCCCCCCCCCCCCCCCCCCCCCCCCCCCCCCCCCCCCCCCCCCCCCCCCCCCCCCCCCCCCCCCCCCCCCCCCCCCCCCCCCCCCCCCCCCCCCCCCCCCCCCCCCCCCCCCCCCCCCCCCCCCCCCCCCCCCCCCCCCCCCCCCCCCCCCCCCCCCCCCCCCCCCCCCCCCCCCCCCCCCCCCCCCCCCCCCCCCCCCCCCCCCCCCCCCCCCCCCCCCCCCCCCCCCCCCCCCCCCCCCCCCCCCCCCCCCCCCCCCCCCCCCCCCCCCCCCCCCCCCCCCCCCCCCCCCCCCCCCCCCCCCCCCCCCCCCCCCCCCCCCCCCCCCCCCCCCCCCCCCCCCCCCCCCCCCCCCCCCCCCCCCCCCCCCCCCCCCCCCCCCCCCCCCCCCCCCCCCCCCCCCCCCCCCCCCCCCCCCCCCCCCCCCCCCCCCCCCCCCCCCCCCCCCCCCCCCCCCCCCCCCCCCCCCCCCCCCCCCCCCCCCCCCCCCCCCCCCCCCCCCCCCCCCCCCCCCCCCCCCCCCCCCCCCCCCCCCCCCCCCCCCCCCCCCCCCCCCCCCCCCCCCCCCCCCCCCCCCCCCCCCCCCCCCCCCCCCCCCCCCCCCCCCCCCCCCCCCCCCCCCCCCCCCCCCCCCCCCCCCCCCCCCCCCCCCCCCCCCCCCCCCCCCCCCCCCCCCCCCCCCCCCCCCCCCCCCCCCCCCCCCCCCCCCCCCCCCCCCCCCCCCCCCCCCCCCCCCCCCCCCCCCCCCCCCCCCCCCCCCCCCCCCCCCCCCCCCCCCCCCCCCCCCCCCCCCCCCCCCCCCCCCCCCCCCCCCCCCCCCCCCCCCCCCCCCCCCCCCCCCCCCCCCCCCCCCCCCCCCCCCCCCCCCCCCCCCCCCCCCCCCCCCCCCCCCCCCCCCCCCCCCCCCCCCCCCCCCCCCCCCCCCCCCCCCCCCCCCCCCCCCCCCCCCCCCCCCCCCCCCCCCCCCCCCCCCCCCCCCCCCCCCCCCCCCCCCCCCCCCCCCCCCCCCCCCCCCCCCCCCCCCCCCCCCCCCCCCCCCAGTTTTCAGCCCCTTTCTTATCCTTGATCTCAATATCAAATTCTTGTAACAACAAGATCCAACGGATAAGTCTGGGTTTAGCATCTTGTTTGGAAAACAAGTACTTTAGGGCTGAATGGTCCGTAAAAACTATGGTCTTACTTAAAACAAGATATGATCTAAATTTATCAAAAGCAAAAACCACAGCTAGCAACTCTTTCTCAGTAGTGGTGTAATTTTGCTGAGCAGGATTCAATGTTTTGCTAGCAAAGTATATGGGCTTGAAATGTTTCTCAACCCTTTGCCCAAGTACGGCTCCCACAGCAAAATCACTAGCATCACACATTAGCTCAAAGGGCAATTCCCAATCCGGCCCAACCATAATGGGTGAATTGGTCAATTTCTCTTTCAACACCTGAAAAGCACTTACACAAGCATCATCAAATATAAAAAAAAAAAAAAAAAAAAAAAAAAAAAAAAAAAAAAAAAAAAAAAAAAAAAAAAAAAAAAAAAAAAAAAAAAAAAAAAAAAAAAAAAAAAAAAAAAAAAAAAAAAAAAAAAAAAAAAAAAAAAAAAAAAAAAAAAAAAAAAAAAAAAAAAAAAAAAAAAAAAAAAAAAAAAAAAAAAAAAAAAAAAAAAAAAAAAAAAAAAAAAAAAAAAAAAAAAAAAAAAAAAAAAAAAAAAAAAAAAAAAAAAAAAAAAAAAAAAAAAAAAAAAAAAAAAAAAAAAAAAAAAAAAAAAAAAAAAAAAAAAAAAAAAAAAAAAAAAAAAAAAAAAAAAAAAAAAAAAAAAAAAAAAAAAAAAAAAAAAAAAAAAAAAAAAAAAAAAAAAAAAAAAAAAAAAAAAAAAAAAAAAAAAAAAAAAAAAAAAAAAAAAAAAAAAAAAAAAAAAAAAAAAAAAAAAAAAAAAAAAAAAAAAAAAAAAAAAAAAAAAAAAAAAAAAAAAAAAAAAAAAAAAAAAAAAAAAAAAAAAAAAAAAAAAAAAAAAAAAAAAAAAAAAAAAAAAAAAAAAAAAAAAAAAAAAAAAAAAAAAAAAAAAAAAAAAAAAAAAAAAAAAAAAAAAAAAAAAAAAAAAAAAAAAAAAAAAAAAAAAAAAAAAAAAAAAAAAAAAAAAAAAAAAAAAAAAAAAAAAAAAAAAAAAAAAAAAAAAAAAAAAAAAAAAAAAAAAAAAAAAAAAAAAAAAAAAAAAAAAAAAAAAAAAAAAAAAAAAAAAAAAAAAAAAAAAAAAAAAAAAAAAAAAAAAAAAAAAAAAAAAAAAAAAAAAAAAAAAAAAAAAAAAAAAAAAAAAAAAAAAAAAAAAAAAAAAAAAAAAAAAAAAAAAAAAAAAAAAAAAAAAAAAAAAAAAAAAAAAAAAAAAAAAAAAAAAAAAATTTTAAGGCCCTGTTGGTGTTTTCCACTTGACCACTGGTCTGTGGATGATAGGAAGTAGAAAAGTAATGACACACACCATATCTTTTAAGAACCTTAGCTAATTGGTGATTGGCAAAGTGGGTACCACGGTCACTAATTAGAGCTCTAGGACAACCAAAACGGCTAAACAACTGTTTAAGAAAGTCAATGACCACCCTAGCATCATTCGTGGGCAAAGCCTTGGCTTCGGCCCACTTAGACACGTAATCAACAGCAACAAGTATGTAAAGGAACTTGTTAGACGGTGGGAATGGTCCCATAAAGTCTATACCCCAAATGTCAAACACTTCACATACCTGAATTCCTTGTTGGGGCATCTCATCCCGCTTGGTGATGTTCCCTTGTCGTTGGCAAATGTCACAAGTTTCTACTAAAGTTTGAGCCTCCCTGAAAATTGTGGGCCAATAGAAACCTGCATCAAATACCTTTTTACCTGTAACCGAAGGACCATAGTGACCTCCAGTTGGACCGTAATGACAAGCATCCAAAATCTCCCTAGTCTCGGCTCCAGCCACACATCTTCTCACCATCCCATCTGCACAAACTCGAAATAAATATGGGCTATCCCAAAAATAGTGTTTGGCATCTGAAATGAGCTTCTTCTTCTGTTGATGCGTGAAGTCATTGGGAATCTCACCTGTAACCAAATAATTTGCAATGTCAGCAAACCAAGGAACATTATCAGAATTAGATATAAACATTAAGCATTCATCAGGGAAGTGATCATTGATCTCCCCATCACGAAGTTCCTCCCGGTGAGGATCTTCCAATCTACTCAAATGATCAGCAGCCAAGTTTTCAGCCCCTTTCTTATCCTTGATCTCAATATCAAATTCTTGTAACAACAAGATCCAACGGATAAGTCTGGGTTTAGCATCTTGTTTGGAAAACAAGTACTTTAGGGCTGAATGGTCCGTAAAAACTATGGTCTTACTTAAAACAAGATATGATCTAAATTTATCAAAAGCAAAAACCACAGCAAGCAACTCTTTCTCAGTAGTGGTGTAATTTTGCTGGGCTGGATTCAATGTTTTGCTAGCAAAGTATATGGGCTTGAAATGTTTCTCAACCCTTTGCCCAAGTACGGCTCCCACAGCAAAATCACTAGCATCACACATTAGCTCAAAGGGCAATTCCCAATCCGGCCCAACCATAATGGGTGAATTGGTCAATTTCTCTTTCAACACCTGAAAAGCACTTACACAAGCATCATCAAATATAAAAGGAATGTCCTTCTCCAACAAGTGGGTCATAGGACGAGTAATCTTGGAAAAGTCTTTAATAAACCTACGATAAAATCCAGCATGCCCAAGAAAACTCCTTACCCCTTTCACATTGGAAGGCGGGGGTAGTTTGGCTATCACATCAATCTTAGCCCTATCAACCTCTATCCCGGCCTTAGACACTTTGTGGCCTAGCACAATACCTTCGGTCACCATGAAGTGACACTTTTCCCAATTTAGCACAAGTTGTGCTCTTTCACATCTTTCCAACATTTTATCTAAGTTATGCAAACAGGTTCGAAATGAGTCCCCAAATACCGAGAAATCATCCATGAAAACCTCCATGGAGGTTTCAAGCATGTCCTGGAATATAGCAATCATACACCTTTGAAAGGTGCCTGGGGCATTACAAAGACCAAACGGCATTCGCCGATAAGCAAAAGTGCCAAAGGGGCACGTAAAAGTGGTCTTCTCTTGATCCTTTGGATCAATGGGTATTTGGAAATACCCGGAAAACCCATCAAGGAAACAAAAGTACTCATTACCTGCTAATCTCTCTAACATTTGATCAATGAAAGGTAATGGAAAGTGATCTTTACGGGTGGCATCATTTAGCTTACGGTAGTCAATACACACCCGCCACCCCGTAACAGTCCTAGTAGCCAAAAGCTCCCTATTCTCATTTTCAACAACAGTCATACCCCCTTTTTGGGTACACAATGGACAGGGCTAACCCAAGGACTATCAGCTATAGGGAAAATAATTCCCGCATCTAACAATTTAATCACTTCCTTTTTTACCACTTCTTTCATATTTGGATTCAGCCGCCTTTGTCGTTGGACAACGGGCTTCACATCATCTACAAAATCAATCTTATGTTGACAAAAGTTAGGACTAATACCTGGAATGTCGGTAGTCTTCCAAGCAAAAGCCCGCTTATGGGCTCTAAGCACAGCAAGAAGGAGTCCTTTCTCGTCACCCGAGAGTGAAGACGAGATGACAACTGGTAAGGATGATTCACCTGCTAAGTATGCATACTCCAAATGGGCAGGCAGCGGCTTAAGCTCTAAGTCTGTAGGTGGTACATCAACTGAATTAGGTACCAATGAGCTTCCATCAGCGACTACCTCCTCAAAACTCTCATCAACTAGAGGTGTCTCATCCAAACTAAAAGCCATAACTTCAGCAAATAGATCATCATCATCAATCCTGAAACAAGATTCATCATTAGAATAAGTATGCTTAATAGACCGTTCTACATTAAAGACAATCCTATCAGTACCCACACCCAATGAAATCTCCTTGTCCTTCACACGGATGATAGCATCCGCGGTGTTTAGGAAAGGTCTACCAAGAATAAGGGGTACCTGGGCATCCTCCTCCATTTCCAAGATAACAAAATCAACAAGGAAGACAATATGACCGACAGTGACTCTAATATTTTCAGCAATCCCCATGGGATACTGAAATGAGTGGTCGGCTAGCCTAATACTCATACGAGTCGGGCGAAGGATTCCTAAGGCCAACTTACTCCAAACTGAATAAGGCATCAAATTGATACTAGCACCTAAATCAGCTAAAGCCTTACAAATTATAGTTCTAATAGAGCAAGTGATTAGAAAACTCCCTGGGTCTTCAAGTTTAGGAGGAATGCGGTTCTGCAAGATAGCAGAACACTCCGCATTTAGAAATGTAGCTTTTGCTTCCTCCAACTTCCTTTTATCCGTCACAAGTTCCTTGATGAACTTGGCATAGTGAGGCATACCCTGTATCAAATCAACTAAAGGAACATTAATATGCACATTAGAAATCATTTGAACAAACTTATTGTATTGTTCCTTTAGCTTAGCCTTCTTGAACCGTTGTGGAAATGGCACTTTTGGTTTATAAGCCTTAACCTCGGGTTCCACAACCGGTTTTGGTGGAGTGACCGGAGTCTTCACGGTCGGATTCTCCTCCATCTCAATCTCCTCATCTACTTCATCATCATCAATACCTGAATCATGTACATCCGAAACAACCACATTAGGCATAGAAGGAGGGTCATATGACTTACCTGTACGGGTTGTAATGGCTTTGGCCTCCTCATGGCGAGCTGGAGGCGGTGTGTACTTCTGCCCCTGATTGGGTCCCATGCTAAATTGAGGCTTAGGATTCTGTTGAGTAGTGCTAGGTAAAGTACCTTGTGGCCTAGAAAGGGCAGCCATCCTACTCTCAAGATCCTTGAAGTTCACACATTGATTTTTCATGTTTATCTCAACCTTGCCATCAATTCTATCTAACCTCTCATTCAACGCCTTGGTATCATCCCGAATAATTTGTATGCTCTTGTTGGTTTCGGCTTGATTATTTACCAATTGCTTCATCATTTCCCTCAACTCGGCATTAGGATCGGCATTAGAGGAAGAAGAACCGGATCCTTGTCCTTGTTGAGGTTGTTGTTGAGGTTGACTTTGGAAATTGTCCCTTTGCCATCGATTTCCTGAAAAACGAGAGTTGTTAGTAGGAAAAGAAGAGTTATAAGTGGGATTACCTGAAGGACGGTTTTGGTAACCGGTATTGCGTTGGTAGCTTCCTTGTTGTTGGTTTTGGATGTAGTTAACATCTTCGGGTCCCCGACTTGGACAATCTTCCGAATAATGCATATTCCCACAATAGTCACATCCATCGGCAACAACCTTCACATCCCTTTCAATGGCCCCAAATCGACTCTCTTGCATGGCAAAGCCCTTTTCCATGCGCTCCGATAGCGCTCTAATCTCTCCTATCATCCCGAATCATGACTAGCTTCGACCTTCGCAACTCGGCCTTGGCTAGTACCCTTCTTCAATCTTCTCTCATTCTTTAAAAACCGATCATCATCCATGTTGGCATTATCCTTGGCCATGGACTCTAAGATTTCAAATCCCTCATTTGGTGTGATCTTATTGAACCCTCCACCAAAAGCATAACCTAGCTCACGTTTGGACTTCTTATCGAGCCCATCAAAGAATAGTTCAACATATTGCTCTCTAGTCATATTATGACCCGGGCAATTTCTCAACATCTCTTTAAATCGGATCCACGCATCAACAACATCTTCATCTTCGTCTTGTGCAAACGACCTTATCAAGTTTTCCAACTTTCTTTGGGTTCTAAGTGAGTAGAACTCACCAATAAAGGCTTGCTTAAGTTGGTCCCAAGTCGTAATGCAATTTTCCGGAAGGTCATTGAACCAATCAAGAGCATCGCCGGTAATAGACATTGGAAATGTCTCGAGTTTTACGGCATTCATTTGATTCTGCCCGTATTGGTATAACCTAGCCAACTTCTCAAATCTTTCTAGATGTTGATACGGATCCCACTTCCTCTTACCATCAAATTGTTGTTCCTCAATGCTCTTAAGATGATTACCCTTTAGGTTGAAGTCATGAGCAATTTGAGGAGGTCTAATAGGACTACCACGGTTTGCGGGAATAGTACGAACCCTTTCGCCATACCGTATATCATTTGGGTCCCTATCTTCGTCTGCCATTTTCTCCTCTACCTTAACTTCAAGATCAAAAAATTCGTCCAAATTAAACCCCTCCTCGTCTGAATCAGGAGTAGGCTTAGCAATGGGTGAGAATGGTGTTGGTGTTGTGAGGTTAGATCTACGTCTAGATGGTGTTCTCAACGGACTATTAAGTGGTAAACCAGAAGACCTCAAGTTCATCAACTAGAAAGTAAACCTGCAAAACACAACTAACCAAACACGTCAACTGCACCTGTGATAAGATAAGAAAAGAAAAACTAAACTATTAAAGCAAATAACTTCCTCACGCGTGAGGAAGGATCAAACCACTAAATTAACAACTAAAACAGCGCACAATCCCCGGCAGCGGCGCCAAAAACTTGATGTGCTAAATCGAGTTTAAAATTTTATAAACTAGAAATACCTAAAAACTCACTACTACACACTATCGGGCAGTGGACCCGATCGTATGCAATATAGTTAAGAGGTAAGTCCAGGTTCGTTCACGGGGATTGGTTGAATTAATTGTTTAGTAAAGGGGTTTGGAAAAAGGGTGGAACACTTTGACGATTAAATTGAAGTAAATTTAGATGACAAATACTTGAAAATAAAGAAGAGCTCAAACAATAATAATAAGGATCATCCACCTTGACTTCACTAGACTTCTAACATGATTGCTTTCAAATAAGACCAAATTCATTTAGAGTTGACAAGATAACCGTGCAAAGATGAAATGCTCACGTGGTACCACCAACCGCTCACAAATCACCCAAACACCTAACTGCTAGTCTAATTACCCAAGCCGGTACCACCAAAGCCTAGACAACCTTACCAACAAATAGTTTGTTTGATTACCAAATTACCAATTGCGCCTATGTGAATTAAAACGTGGTACCACCAACCGTTTCTAAACACGTTGACAAAATGACTCCTTTTATTAATTTGACATTCACTATCATACCATGAACTAGTGATAATCGCTCATAGACAAGCGACCGTTAGAAAATCACATATGCATTCGACTAGTACCACTAACGACGAACACACATGCCACCAATATCAAATTAATACAAATAAAGGAATTAAATCATCAAGATCACGACACAACGATAATTGAAATCAACTCTTTGAATTAAAATATAGCAATCACATCATTCGTCTAGTTTCATCAAGGTGGACAATAGAAGAATTAGCCACTCATGATTATATTGAAAATACAATAAGAATCAAGAAAGAACATAAAGTACCAATTGTTTGAAGAAACGAAATTGCAAGACAAATAAGTAGATACGATCTAGATGGGTGCACGTGAATCTCCAATGGATCGAAAGACGATCAAATCTTGAATTGACCCTTGAAGTATTCCCTGAAGTGCAGCTCCTAGAAAGAGTATTTGATACCTAGAATAATAGGTTATTTTTCTATTTATACTTCTCTAATTCTGATGCAGAAAACTGCCAAAACCTTTCAGTTCCGTGTACTCACTGCGGCGCAGTGGGCGTGTAAGGCCCCCACTGCGTCGCAGTCCCTCCACTGGTTGACCAACTGGTTGACTGACTGGTGCTGACTGCGGCGCAGTGGTCCAGTTCACCACCACTGCGTCGCAGTGCATTTCCACGTCCCTTTTTTCCCTATATCTGACTGCGGCGCAGTCCCCATCACACCATCCCCACTGCGGCGCAGTATCAAACATGCCGTGGAAATTGGCTGCGGCGCAGTGGACCACGTACATCTCCACTGCGGCGCAGTCAAATGCTTGATGTACAACCTTCATCTTACGATCCCGACACTCGCTATCTCTTCCACTCGAAACGACTCTCGACTTCACAAACGACTTCTGGCCAATAATCATCCGAATTTGCACAAAATGAACGCGTACTTGTTTAGAACCTGAAAACACTAACAAACACATAAACGCGCCAAATGCACACAAATTCGACAGAAAACATGTAATATAAAGGCCAAAAAACGATCTTGACTTAGCTTAAACCTAAAACGATCTTGACTTAGCTTAAACCTAAAACGATCTTGACTTAGCTTAAACCTAAAACGATCTTGACTTAGCTTAAACCTAAAACGATCTTGACTTAGCTTAAACCTAAAACGATCTTGACTTAGCTTAAACCTAAAACGATCTTGACTTAGCTTAAACCTAAAACGATCTTGACTTAGCTTAAACCTAAAACGATCTTGACTTAGCTTAAACCTAAAACGATCTTGACTTAGCTTAAACCTAAAACGATCTTGACTTAGCTTAAACCTAAAACGATCTTGACTTAGCTTAAACCTAAAACGATCTTGACTTAGCTTAAACCTAAAACGATCTTGACTTAGCTTAAACCTAAAACGATCTTGACTTAGCTTAAACCTAAAACGATCTTGACTTAGCTTAAACCTAAAACGATCTTGACTTAGCTTAAACCTAAAACGATCTTGACTTAGCTTAAACCTAAAACGATCTTGACTTAGCTTAAACCTAAAACGATCTTGACTTAGCTTAAACCTAAAACGATCTTGACTTAGCTTAAACCTAAAACGATCTTGACTTAGCTTAAACCTAAAACGATCTTGACTTAGCTTAAACCTAAAACGATCTTGACTTAGCTTAAACCTAAAACGATCTTGACTTAGCTTAAACCTAAAACGATCTTGACTTAGCTTAAACCTAAAACGATCTTGACTTAGCTTAAACCTAAAACGATCTTGACTTAGCTTAAACCTAAAACGATCTTGACTTAGCTTAAACCTAAAACGATCTTGACTTAGCTTAAACCTAAAACGATCTTGACTTAGCTTAAACCTAAAACGATCTTGACTTAGCTTAAACCTAAAACGATCTTGACTTAGCTTAAACCTAAAACGATCTTGACTTAGCTTAAACCTAAAACGATCTTGACTTAGCTTAAACCTAAAACGATCTTGACTTAGCTTAAACCTAAAACGATCTTGACTTAGCTTAAACCTAAAACGATCTTGACTTAGCTTAAACCTAAAACGATCTTGACTTAGCTTAAACCTAAAACGATCTTGACTTAGCTTAAACCTAAAACGATCTTGACTTAGCTTAAACCTAAAACGATCTTGACTTAGCTTAAACCTAAAACGATCTTGACTTAGCTTAAACCTAAAACGATCTTGACTTAGCTTAAACCTAAAACGATCTTGACTTAGCTTAAACCTAAAACGATCTTGACTTAGCTTAAACCTAAAACGATCTTGACTTAGCTTAAACCTAAAACGATCTTGACTTAGCTTAAACCTAAAACGATCTTGACTTAGCTTAAACCTAAAACGATCTTGACTTAGCTTAAACCTAAAACGATCTTGACTTAGCTTAAACCTAAAACGATCTTGACTTAGCTTAAACCTAAAACGATCTTGACTTAGCTTAAACCTAAAACGATCTTGACTTAGCTTAAACCTAAAACGATCTTGACTTAGCTTAAACCTAAAACGATCTTGACTTAGCTTAAACCTAAAACGATCTTGACTTAGCTTAAACCTAAAACGATCTTGACTTAGCTTAAACCTAAAACGATCTTGACTTAGCTTAAACCTAAAACGATCTTGACTTAGCTTAAACCTAAAACGATCTTGACTTAGCTTAAACCTAAAACGATCTTGACTTAGCTTAAACCTAAAACGATCTTGACTTAGCTTAAACCTAAAACGATCTTGACTTAGCTTAAACCTAAAACGATCTTGACTTAGCTTAAACCTAAAACGATCTTGACTTAGCTTAAACCTAAAACGATCTTGACTTAGCTTAAACCTAAAACGATCTTGACTTAGCTTAAACCTAAAACGATCTTGACTTAGCTTAAACCTAAAACGATCTTGACTTAGCTTAAACCTAAAACGATCTTGACTTAGCTTAAACCTAAAACGATCTTGACTTAGCTTAAACCTAAAACGATCTTGACTTAGCTTAAACCTAAAACGATCTTGACTTAGCTTAAACCTAAAACGATCTTGACTTAGCTTAAACCTAAAACGATCTTGACTTAGCTTAAACCTAAAACGATCTTGACTTAGCTTAAACCTAAAACGATCTTGACTTAGCTTAAACCTAAAACGATCTTGACTTAGCTTAAACCCAAAACGATCTTGATTCAAGTCCATTAGGACGATCCTGATTCAAGTCCATTAGGACGATCCTGATTCAAGTCCATTAGGACGATCCTGATTCAAGTCCATTAGGACGATCCTGATTCAAGTCCATTAGGACGATCCTGATTCAAGTCCATTAGGACGATCCTGATTCAAGTCCATTAGGACGATCCTGATTCAAGTCCATTAGGACGATCCTGATTCAAGTCCATTAGGACGATCCTGATTCAAGTCCATTAGGACGATCCTGATTCAAGTCCATTAGGACGATCCTGATTCAAGTCCATTAGGACGATCCTGATTCAAGTCCATTAGGACGATCCTGATTCAAGTCCATTAGGACGATCCTGATTCAAGTCCATTAGGACGATCCTGATTCAAGTCCATTAGGACGATCCTGATTCAAGTCCATTAGGACGATCCTGATTCAAGTCCATTAGGACGATCCTGATTCAAGTCCATTAGGACGATCCTGATTCAAGTCCATTAGGACGATCCTGATTCAAGTCCATTAGGACGATCCTGATTCAAGTCCATTAGGACGATCCTGATTCAAGTCCATTAGGACGATCCTGATTCAAGTCCATTAGGACGATCCTGATTCAAGTCCATTAGGACGATCCTGATTCAAGTCCATTAGGACGATCCTGATTCAAGTCCATTAGGACGATCCTGATTCAAGTCCATTAGGACGATCCTGATTCAAGTCCATTAGGACGATCCTGATTCAAGTCCATTAGGACGATCCTGATTCAAGTCCATTAGGACGATCCTGATTCAAGTCCATTAGGACGATCCTGATTCAAGTCCATTAGGACGATCCTGATTCAAGTCCATTAGGACGATCCTGATTCAAGTCCATTAGGACGATCCTGATTCAAGTCCATTAGGACGATCCTGATTCAAGTCCATTAGGACGATCCTGATTCAAGTCCATTAGGACGATCCTGATTCAAGTCCATTAGGACGATCCTGATTCAAGTCCATTAGGACGATCCTGATTCAAGTCCATTAGGACGATCCTGATTCAAGTCCATTAGGACGATCCTGATTCAAGTCCATTAGGACGATCCTGATTCAAGTCCATTAGGACGATCCTGATTCAAGTCCATTAGGACGATCCTGATTCAAGTCCATTAGGACGATCCTGATTCAAGTCCATTAGGACGATCCTGATTCAAGTCCATTAGGACGATCCTGATTCAAGTCCATTAGGACGATCCTGATTCAAGTCCATTAGGACGATCCTGATTCAAGTCCATTAGGACGATCCTGATTCAAGTCCATTAGGACGATCCTGATTCAAGTCCATTAGGACGATCCTGATTCAAGTCCATTAGGACGATCCTGATTCAAGTCCATTAGGACGATCCTGATTCAAGTCCATTAGGACGATCCTGATTCAAGTGCATAAAACGATCTTGACTTAGCTTAAACCTAAAACGATCTTGACTTAGCTTAAACCTAAAACGATCTTGACTTAGCTTAAACCTAAAACGATCTTGACTTAGCTTAAACCTAAAACGATCTTGACTTAGCTTAAACCTAAAACGATCTTGACTTAGCTTAAACCTAAAACGATCTTGAACTAGAAATAGTGGGACGATCTTGAACAATCTTGGACGACCTTGCTCATAGCAAACCCTAGACGACCTTGTACCAATCAGAAAACAACACGAACTGTCCTATAACTTGTCATACTTGAACATTAAGACGATCAGATCTTGTGCATAACCTTAGACCTATTCCTAGCTTCATTACATTAAAATAATAGACGCTAAAGGTCGTACAAACATGACAAGGTTAGCCCTAACTCGAGTCCTAGCTATGATCATTGTTCGATCATTGGCCAAGTGCATTAAAGTCATGATTCATCGAAATCATTAAAGTACGAGTTCTATGAACAAACAAATCAAGTTCTTAAGGCTAAAGTTCATTATTAAAGACACATTAACCTTATAATTACTTATGTGTGAGTTCCAAGACGTTCAGTTCGAGTCCAGTTCATGTACTTAAAGTTCATTTAAACTCATTTTGAGTCAAAACGTTCAAAGATCTTCAAGGGACCAAATCATCAGTTCATCAAGGACATTTCAATGATTAATTAATCATGTGAATTAATATGCGTATTTATTTATGATCAATGATATGTACTTAGGCTTCCATCAAGACGTACTTGGAAACTGGTAGATATAACCTATCTATCTCTGTGCTATATTACTGTGCTTGTACCAGATCACTGTGAGTTCACTCATCCCCTTTTCGTACATTTGTTCAAAGTTCTTTTATCGGGGACTGAAAAGCATGAAAACTACTTTGTACTTATACATATGTTCTTGAACTACTTTACGTACTTTTTATGATCTTACAAGGTACTTATGACATGATTCCTAATTATTTAAAAGAGTATTTAAGTCTTGAATGGGCAGGATCTTAAATACATTTATACTATTTAAGGGAGTATTTAAGTCTTGAATGGGCAGGATCTTAAATACATTTATACTATTTAAGGGAGTATTTAAGTCTTGAATGGGCAGGATCTTAAATACCTCCATACTACTATATTGATCTGTAACATGTTCTAGTTCGTACTTGTACTTGTTCAGTTCTTATTCACTGCTATCAATTCATATCCCACAGTTCAGGGATTGAACCGTAGATAATTATGGACAGCGCTGTTTAGGGTAGGCCCACCCTCATTCTCCGCAGTTCTGGAGGATGCATATTATCTGTTCTTGTTCTGAATTAGATCTTCGTGAAGTACTTGATTATTATGTGCATAAGTTCATTACAGTTCAATTCTGGCCAATCGGGTTAGCAGTGACAATTCATTTAAAGTTCATTATATGTTCTTGTACCGTTCTTACTATCACAGAGCATTTTTGTTAAACGTACAGATCTTATGACTTGTTCTTACTATTTTTTTTTTTTTTTTTTTTTTTTTTTTTTTTTTTTTTTTTTTTTTTTTTTTTTTTTTTTTTTTTTTTTTTTTTTTTTTTTTTTTTTTTTTTTTTTTTTTTTTTTTTTTTTTTTTTTTTTTTTTTTTTTTTTTTTTTTTTTTTTTTTTTTTTTTTTTTTTTTTTTTTTTACAGATCTTATGACTTGTTCTTACTATACATATTATTATATGTAAGCGTACTAGTACTTTATGTGAATCTCACCAACTACCTTTGTAGTTGACCTTTGAACTTACATGCTTTTCAGGATAGGGTAAGTAGATCATGTTAGCATAGGAATCTTCCTCTCTAAGCTCATCCTTTTTGGCGATTGTCCGAGCGTTCAAGATCAAGAGCCGTGAAGACTCTCTTTGCTATTTCAAGTGCAAGACCTGTTCCCAAAAGACAATTGTTCTGTCTTAAGAATATTGATTATTCTGAGTTCATTTTATGTTCTGTAATAACTATCGTACTTCTGTTCTTTATTAATGTTATTGGCTGTGTTGGAACTTGTACTATGTGCTTTTGTGCTTGTCTGTGCATCCCGTATATTCCGCTTTAGCGGGGTGTTACAATTGGACCTTATATGGAATCTTGAAAATTGTTGAAATTGGCGATATTGAAATATTGATGACCGAATGGTTTTGGTACGATGTATGATTAATCGATTGATATATTTTTCTCTCACGATAAATGTGACAAACGAGAACTTTATAATTTACCATGGATTCTCAACTCTTTGAGATGGCGTTTTGGTATTTTGAAAACTTGATGATTTTGATATGGGAATTTTTGTCGGTCATGTAGTTTGGGCGAATTGACATGAAATAATATATTTTTCTAAGTTTGTTTTGAAATGGATATGTAACGAGATCTACTTAAAAACCTATGCACTCACCAACTACGTTTTCGTAGTTGACACTTTTTCTTCATGCTTTTCAGGAATTAGCATAAGCCTTGAGGAATTATATGCATCATGATTATTTGCATTGCACTTTGGAGTCAAAGATCAAACCTTGTGATGGGCAATGGAATCCGCCTTGATCATTGTAGAATATCGTTTCATGTATTTGTTAATTGTCTCGTGGACTTAATATCCAAGTGTGGTGGACGCATTGTACTTGGGGATTGGTTCACATGCTTGTGCATTTGTAAAATTCTTTTATTAAATAAAGCTATGGTGAATGTTATTTATAATCCCTTGTTTTGAATACTCGACTTTCTGTACATCTCATTGTTCCGCCTTAGTTGAGGTGTTTTAGAAAATGGTATCAGAGCCTAAGGTTATAGAGAACATTGGAGTTCCTCCGGGAATTTCAAAACTATAGCCGCTTTTCAAAACGAATTTTTATAGTCGAGTCGAGCATAAGGTTAAGCGGGTCAGTTTGAGTTTGAGCTTTACATGGTAGGACCATATTTAAACGTAAAGTCATGAATCTACGTTTAATTATGAGAGGACCATGTAAAACTCAAACGGCCACTTGGACTTATGTTCAAAAGGATTCCTTTTCAAAAACAAAAGAAGAGAAGAAGATCTTTAATAAATCCGTTTTTATGAGCATACTTGTTGCATTTAGACATTCACCTAAGCATATATAATGATTCGAGATTTGCTTTATGTAAGGATTATGCTAGTC
>CM067169.1:117680008-117779526 GCA_034093135.1 Erigeron breviscapus | reverse complement strand
CAAGGACTTTCGTATTGGAATTGTGTGTTTTTCCAAAGTTGTTAAAAGTATCTTATCTGGTATCATTAGTTAAGGGGGAGTTTGATTTTGCAGGCTTTCGATTGCTAATGATTATCGGTGACTGAATTGAGTCCAAATCAAGTCCTGGTATCGATGTTTTAAAATGTCCGTTACTTCATGGTTTTATACATCACATTAACTTGTTGTGTAAGATTACCAAAGTTTATGTAATGGTTTTTCAGTTGATACAGGTATATCGTACAGTTAAGATTATCATGTTTGATTTTCAGTTAAAATTTTATCTGCTAATGATGACTTGATTTTCAGGGGGTTCAATCATTGAGTTTCATACAGGTTATCTCTATCCTGTGTGTGTTGGCTGGTTATTCAGGTTTGATGGTAAAGGGTATGAGAATTCTCTAAGTGATTGTTTGAAAATGTGTTTGATTGTACAGGTAACACGCGTTTAATTATGTGATAATCTACTTCACGAGTTTGGATTTGACCACGCGTTTGGAGTTTTCCTTCACGTGTTTGGCTGTCTACAACGTGTTTGGATTTGATCACGCGTTTGGGTGACTACACGTGTTTTACCTTTGTTCACGTGTTTGCCTTAAGTTAAACGCGTGGTTGACCTGGTTTGACCACGCGTTTGGGTCACGGGTATATATATACTATGACCAAACTCGTTCACTTTTACCTTTTTCAATTTTAACATATTTCTTTTCACCCGAGTTTTACCCCCAACACGCGTTTAGATTAAAATCGTTCTATATTCTCATTGATCGGTAACTGTTCACCTTGATACCTTGTTCTTCGTTGATCTTTTTCGTGATTATTATACAGGTATGATTTATCATGCAGGGTTTAATCGATATTCATTTCATTACAAATCTTGAGACTAGTATCATGATTCAACCTATTTTTGAGAAGATGAACAGTGTCACGGGTTTGAATCTTACGCGTGTTTAGGAATTTGTACATCAAAAACACAAGTTTTCTTACCTTTCCACGCGTTTGGCAAATAACGTGTTTACCATTGTACCACGTGTTTACCCTTTGTAACGCGTTTACCTTTGTTTGCACGCGTTTACCATTGTTCACACGTGTTTACCATTGTAACATGCGTTTGAAGAATTTGTACACGTGTTTAGGTCTTTATGGCATACTACACGCGTTTACCCTACTACACGCGTTTACCATTGATCACACGCGTTTACCATTGTAACACGCGTTTGAAGAATGGGTACACGCGTTTGAGACTTTAACACGTGTTTACAACCAGATTCAAAAATTTCCTAAGTTTTATTGTGCAGATTTATTATTGCTAAATTTTTGTTATTGCACTATTGTTTTTGCTTTACAGAAATGGCAGGAAATCCGAGAAATTTTTTCTCCACTCACAATCAGTTGATTGATTTGTCAAGAGATCGCAGAAATGTGGAGTTTAATGGATTGCTTCAGTATTTGGAACGATCACGTATTCATTTCGTGCTCACTCACAATCCAGTCTTATATCAAGGTTATCTGCATCACTTTTGGAACAATGCGTCTGTAAGGGTGGTTCAAGCGCAGCCAGCACAAGGAGATAGAGCTGCTGTCCCTCGGACTGTTAGGTTTCAGACGACTGTGGCTAATCAGACTTTTTCTTTCTCTGCTGCTGATTTGAGAGAGATATTACATTTGGGGACTGTTGAAGAAGAGAATGGTCCGATAGAGTTTGAAGAAACCTTGGTCAGAGGATGTTTTGGAAGGATGGGTCATGCTACGCCTGGTGCTAAATGGCCGATTGCGAAGGCAGGATTTTATGGCAATTGGAGGTTTCTGGCTCATGTTTTGATTGTGGCGATTAGTAATCGTCATGCAGGGTTTGATCAGCTGAATAAACAAGTCGGTTCGCAGATGGTGGCTTTGACCTTGAATAGGCCATACTCATTCTCGAACTATTTTTTCGATATTTTGAGGACCCAGATCACTCAGACAGGGTCACAGAGGTTTATGATTTTGCCAAGGTTAACGATGGCGATTATTCATCATTTTGTACAGAATTTACCAGTATTGGAAGATGTGTATGTGATTGTTTCTCCACCGACTAGAATTTGGTCAATGATGATGAAATTTAAAGACACTTATCCAAATCCACAGATTGTTCCACTGTTTAAATCCAAACTATAGAGCTCCAGCAGTTGGATGGGAAGATGACGATGAAGTCGCAAGAGGTGGAAATAATGATGCACCACCTCCACCACCACCGGGACCTCAAGTTCAAGTTCAAATTCAGGTTCCACGACAACGACGAGTTCGACCTCGAGTCCAACCGCAGGCTCAACCTGAAGTTCAGCCAGTACAAGTTGCTGCTGAAGACTTTCGGGCAGATAATGAAGCAATGGAAGACTTGTTAGATCGGGCTGCGTGTGCTAATCCTGATATTGGTGAAGCTTTTGTGAATGCTGCGTTAAATCCGAATGATGTGATTGCGCAAGTGGATAATTTTCCAGCGTTGGATAACTTAGAGTTGTTTGTAGAATCAAATGCTGAAAGAGATCAAGAGTTGGATAGATTATTGGAGGATGTAGATGATCCTCTGAACTCTGCTAGGGCTGATGTTGCTAGTGCTGCTGCAGAAAGCTCAAGGGGAAAGGCTGTTGACCCAGATGCTACAGAGAGTGATTCAGATGTTGATATAACGGGTCGTGCAAGTGATACTTCTCCTGTTGAAAGAGCTTTGAAGAGGTTTCGCACTGAAGATGAGAGTGATCCTACTTATGAACCACAGGAAGAGGAGATTCCTTTGCAAAGACGAAAGAAAGCGCCTAGGTCAGGAAAGGTTTTACCTGCTCATTTGGCTGAAGCGTTTGAGAAACACAGACAACAAGAGGAGTCTGAGAGAACTGAGGTGACGGAAAGTTCAGTTGCTGATGAACCTGTACAATCAGAGGTACCTATTGTTGCTACTATGTCTGCGTCATCTACACAGGGTACTCTGCTTTATAGAAGAAAAAAATTTCGTCGACCTTCAGTTGCAGTTACTCAAGCTGAATCAAGTCAAGTGTCAATTCCTCAACATACGCAGAGTGCTTTGATTAGATCTGTTGTTCCTGTAAGCACTGCGTTTACGACACTTCTTCGTCCACGTCAATCGCCGTTGATCGGCAGTTCTCAATTTCCTCCAAGACCTCCTACCAGAACCTCTGGAGTTGCACACTTTAGACCAACAGTTGCGTCTACTTCTGAACCTGCGCAGATTATGTTGCCTCAATTCAAGATGAATCATTTGGAGACAAGAGTTATGACATTGGAAGCTCAAATGAAGGCAATGCAAGGGTTAGTAGGGATGTTAGTTGCTGATTTAGCAGACGAAAAGCGTTAAAGTGCTGAACTAAGAGAAAAGCTTAGGCAGTTGTTGGCTCAAGGGGGAGATGGTTGTAGGGAGACAGAGTTGAAGAGGAAAGAGGATGAAGATCATGATGATGATGCAAATGCTGATAGTGAGCCAAGAACTGAAGCTCAAGCAGAAGCAACGACTCAGGGGGAGACACCAAGACAGAGAGAGTCAGAGATTGCTGGTACAGTTGGTGCTAGTACGTCTGGGACTCAGAAAGATTCAGGAAAAGCTGTGATGGTTGTTCCAGATATAGTTATTGCTGATGATGATGATAGAGATTCCAATTCAGGTAACTCCAATTCTGATTCTACTACCAATAAGTCTTCAGAGTCAGATTTGCACCCATTAATAGTGCATAGACTAGAGAAGAGATTGGGATATGATTCACAAGCTCATTTGAGAGCTATGGCAGATTTTATGGATCCTGATGATTATTATGATCCAGGATCATATAAGGATCAAATAAAAGAGCAGTTAGGGTTAACTTCTACATCTTCAGAGTCAGAGTCGGATTCGGATTCAGATTTTGAACCAGAACCTTAAGAGATTAATGATTTGTGTACTTTAGATGTAAATAAGATAAAAATTATAAGATAAATATTGGTGTACTCAATTGTTACATTATATTTATGATATAGTTTATTTTATTTATGCTATCTTTTATGTCTTAATGCTGTTTGTCTTTGCATATTTGAAATATTTGAACTTTTAAATTTCAGATAAGCTTCAAAAGATAGATGCAGGTACATCTGAGGTTCGAAATGATGATTCTGAAAATGATGAAAGTTTGGAGGAAGGTGAAATGATTCCTGATTTGGACTGGGCTAATGTTCTTCAAGATGATGATTTTGTGCAACAACAAGTTCCAGATGATCAACAAGAGATTCAAGCTGAGCGAGTTTTTATTCCAAGTTCAAGAACTCTACACTTTACGGTTTTTACCAAAGTTGGAGATGATGAAGATGGAATTACTCTAAGCTGGAATATTGAAGATTCTAAGGAATTTGATGTGATAGAGTATCCAGTGCCAAGTAGGGATGAAGATCACCTACATCAAATTGATAGAAAGATACTGGCAAGAGGATTTGTAGGAGAAGGTATGAAACCATCTGTCTTTTGGGATTTTGTTAGTGATAGAGATGCTCATACGTATGTTACTACTATTTTGAGTTGGTTTTTCGATGATGAGCTGAAATTGTTTGTTATTAAGAGAGATGATGGTTGTCAGTACTTGAAGCCTATGAAAAGATATTTTAAAAGCCTTAGTGAATCTGATTTAATGGATTTAGGAAGGAAAAGGCTTGTTAATCCTAGTGGTAATGGTTATGCAAATTTCTTTAGTGGGAAGTTACAAGATGATTACAGGAAAAGATTTTATGATGATTTTGATAAAACCAGTTTGTTCATAACGCCAAGATCCTTAAAGAAAGTTACAAAGGATGATGGGACTATTGAATTTGTTCAAAGATCGATTAAGCGTGTATTGAAGGTCCCGGTAAAGAAATGGCCTCAAGATGTTTTGAGTACACTTGATCACTGGGAGATTCATAATAATACTGGTGAAGCGTTGATGTATGGAGATAAAAATAAGAGAGTTACTTTGTTGCGCATATATGATCCTATGCAGATAGTGAATCTTTCCAGAGATGATCAACGAAGGTTATACGACACTCAATGTTTGTTTATTCCTTCATGGACTACTGAGGAAAGAACAGAGTTTGCTAAACTCGTGCTACAGTAACACGAGTTTGACTAAACTCGTGCTACAGTAACACGAGTTTGACTAAACTCGTGCTACAGTAACACGAGTTTGACTAAACTCGTGCTACAGTAACACGAGTTTGACTAAACTCGTGCTACAGTAACACGAGTTTGACTAAACTCGTGCTACAGTAACACGAGTTTGACTAAACACGTGCTACAGTAACACGAGTTTGACTAAACTCGTGCTACAGTAACACGAGTTTGACTAAACTCGTGCTACAGTAACACGAGTTTGACTAAACACGTGCTACAGTAACACGAGTTTGACTAAACTCGTGCTACAGTAACACGAGTTTGACTAAACTCGTGCTACAGTAACACGAGTTTGACTAAACACGTGCTACAGTAACACGAGTTTGACTAAACTCGTGCTACAGTAACACGAGTTTGACTAAACTCGTGCTACAGTAACACGAGTTTGACTAAACTCGTGCTACAGTAACACGAGTTTGACTAAACTCGTGCTACAGTAACACGAGTTTGACTAAACTCGTGCTACAGTAACACGAGTTTGACTAAACTCGTGCTACAGTAACACGAGTTTGACTAAACTCGTGCTACAGTAACACGAGTTTGACTAAACTCGTGCTACAGTAACACGAGTTTGACTAAACTCGTGCTACAGTAACACGAGTTTGACTAAACTCGTGCTACAGTAACACGAGTTTGACTAAACTCGTGCTACAGTAACACGAGTTTGACTAAACACGTGCTACAGTAACACGAGTTTACTAAACTCGTGCTACAGTAACACGAGTTTGACTAAACTCGTGCTACAGTAACACGAGTTTGACTAAACTCGTGCTACAGTAACACGAGTTTGACTAAACACGTGCTACAGTAACACGAGTTTGACTAAACTCGTGCTACAGTAACACGAGTTTGACTAAACTCGTGCTACAGTAACACGAGTTTGACTAAACTCGTGCTACAGTAACACGAGTTTGACTAAACTCGTGCTACAGTAACACGAGTTTGACTAAACTCGTGCTACAGTAACACGAGTTTGACTAAACTCGTGCTACAGTAACACGAGTTTGACTAAACTCGTGCTACAGTAACACGAGTTTGACTAAACACGTGCTACAGTAACACGAGTTTGACTAAACTCGTGCTACAGTAACACGAGTTTGACTAAACTCGTGCTACAGTAACACGAGTTTGACTAAACTCGTGCTACAGTAACACGAGTTTGACTAAACTCGTGCTACAGTAACACGAGTTTGACTAAACTCGTGCTACAGTAACACGAGTTTGACTAAACTCGTGCTACAGTAACACGAGTTTGACTAAACTCGTGCTACAGTAACACGAGTTTGACTAAACTCGTGCTACAGTAACACGAGTTTGACTAAACTCGTGCTACAGTAACACGAGTTTGACTAAACTCGTGCTACAGTAACACGAGTTTGACTAAACTCGTGCTACAGTAACACGAGTTTGACTAAACTCGTGCTACAGTAACACGAGTTTGACTAAACACGTGCTACAGTAACACGAGTGTGTATAAACTCGTGCTACAGTAACACGAGTTTGACTAAACTCGTGCTACAGTAACACGAGTTTGACTAAACTCGTGCTACAGTAACACGAGTTTGTCTAAATACGTGGTCATCACGTGTTTACATATAAAACACGCGTTTGCTAATGGGCTTTGGGCTTTAAGGTATACGGTCCATAATTAGCACGCGTTTATGAACATTAAGTATAAATACTCACACTTAATACGTAATTAAGGACAATTAATTAAGAGATTACGACTAAACTCTGTCAATTAAGCAAACCCGCGCGCGTTTAAGGTCTTAGGTTGTATTAACAACGAAAGACGATAATTTAATTAACCAAACAGGTTATCACGAGAGGATTCCGCACTCTCGTCATAACTATAAGCGTTCTCGTGTACGATCAGTCCACAAGGACCTACACTAACTATGCCTTGAAAATGATAGAAAGATGGTATCATTTGAAGACAATACCAAATTCATTTCCGAAGCAAAAGCTCAGATGACAAAGACTATGAATCAATCACTAGTGTGTCCTAAAAAGAATGAATGATAATCAAATCAATGATCAATCAAAGTAGCTCTAGACACAACGTGATCAAATGAAGTCGGGGACTAAGCAATTATATCACAAAGATAAGCAATTATATCACAAAGATAAGCAATTATATCACAAAGATAAGCAATTATATCACAAAGATAAGCAATTATATCACAAAGATAAGCAATTATATCACAAAGATAAGCAATTATATCACAAAGATAAGCAATTATATCACAAAGATAAGCAATTATATCACAAAGATAAGCAATTATATCACAAAGATAAGCAATTATATCACAAAGATAAGCAATTATATCACAAAGATAAGCAATTATATCACAAAGATAAGCAATTATATCACAAAGATAAGCAATTATATCACAAAGATAAGCAATTATATCACAAAGATAAGCAATTATATCACAAAGATAAGCAATTATATCACAAAGATAAGCAATTATATCACAAAGATAAGCAATTATATCACAAAGATAAGCAATTATATCACAAAGATAAGCAATTATATCACAAAGATAAGCAATTATATCACAAAGATAAGCAATTATATCACAAAGATAAGCAATTATATCACAAAGATAAGCAATTATATCACAAAGATAAGCAATTATATCACAAAGATAAGCAATTATATCACAAAGATAAGCAATTATATCACAAAGATAAGCAATTATATCACAAAGATAAGCAATTATATCACAAAGATAAGCAATTATATCACAAAGATAAGCAATTATATCACAAAGATAAGCAATTATATCACAAAGATAAGCAATTATATCACAAAGATAAGCAATTATATCACAAAGATAAGCAATTATATCACAAAGATAAGCAATTATATCACAAAGATAAGCAATTATATCACAAAGATAAGCAATTATATCACAAAGATAAGCAATTATATCACAAAGATAAGCAATTATATCACAAAGATAAGCAATTATATCACAAAGATAAGCAATTATATCACAAAGATAAGCAATTATATCACAAAGATAAGCAATTATATCACAAAGATAAGCAATTATATCACAAAGATAAGCAATTATATCACAAAGATAAGCAATTATATCACAAAGATAAGCAATTATATCACAAAGATAAGCAATTATATCACAAAGATAAGCAATTATATCACAAAGATAAGCAATTATATCACAAAGATAAGCAATTATATCACAAAGATAAGCAATTATATCACAAAGATAAGCAATTATATCACAAAGATAAGCAATTATATCACAAAGATAAGCAATTATATCACAAAGATAAGCAATTATATCACAAAGATAAGCAATTATATCACAAAGATAAGCAATTATATCACAAAGATAAGCAATTATATCACAAAGATAAGCAATTATATCACAAAGATAAGCAATTATATCACAAAGATAAGCAATTATATCACAAAGATAAGCAATTATATCACAAAGATAAGCAATTATATCACAAAGATAAGCAATTATATCACAAAGATAAGCAATTATATCACAAAGATAAGCAATTATATCACAAAGATAAGCAATTATATCACAAAGATAAGCAATTATATCACAAAGATAAGCAATTATATCACAAAGATAAGCAATTATATCACAAAGATAAGCAATTATATCACAAAGATAAGCAATTATATCACAAAGATAAGCAATTATATCACAAAGATAAGCAATTATATCACAAAGATAAGCAATTATATCACAAAGATAAGCAATTATATCACAAAGATAAGCAATTATATCACAAAGATAAGCAATTATATCACAAAGATAAGCAATTATATCACAAAGATAAGCAATTATATCACAAAGATAAGCAATTATATCACAAAGATAAGCAATTATATCACAAAGATAGCATTGGTAGGATTTCCATTCGATCATCGTGGAATATCACATGGAATATCAATATCACTACGAATGTTCCGGCTTTATCACAAAGATAAGCAATTATATCACAAAGATATGACGCTAGTGTGTCCTAAAAGAATGAAAGATGATCAATTTAATGATCAATTAAATTTGCTCTAGACACAATGTGATCAAATGAAGTCGGGGACTGGAGCAGAATGTCGCCCTTTTTCAATATCAACATCTTCCAAAAGAAGAGTCAATAGAAATGTGAAAATCTCCGTGAGAAATGAAACAAGTATTTGTTAAGAAACACTTGAGTGGTTAGGAATGATGTGCATTGCTTCACTGGGTCCATGAAGACTTTTTCAATATCAAGATATCAACAAATGACATCTGATAGAAACGTGTTTTACCCGGCTTTTGAGAATTTTGGGAAGGGTATCATTTCTTTTATCCCTTTTCTCACAACAAATCACCTTAACCTCTCACTTTTCGACTTTACTCCCTCCATTCTAGTTGCACGAAATCAACATCACTCAAAATACCCTCATTATCTAATGAAAGAAGTGAATACTCCGGGGTTAGAACTCATCGGCGATGATGAAATTCATGGAGTAAAAAAAAAAAAAAAAAAAAAAAAAAAAAAAAAAAAAAAAAAAAAAAAAAAAAAAAAAAAAAAAAAAAAAAAAAAAAAAAAAAAAAAAAAAAAAAAAAAAAAAAAAAAAAAAAAAAAAAAAAAAAAAAAAAAAAAAAAAAAAAAAAAAAAAAAAAAAAAAAAAAAAAAAAAAAAAAAAAAAAAAAAAAAAAAAAAAAAAAAAAAAAAAAAAAAAAAAAAAAAAAAAAAAAAAAAAAAAAAAAAAAAAAAAAAAAAAAAAAAAAAAAAAAAAAAAAAAAAAAAAAAAAAAAAAAAAAAAAAAAAAAAAAAAAAAAAAAAAAAAAAAAAAAAAAAAAAAAAAAAAAAAAAAAAAAAAAAAAAAAAAAAAAAAAAAAAAAAAAAAAAAAAAAAAAAAAAAAAAAAAAAAAAAAAAAAAAAAAAAAAAAAAAAAAAAAAAAAAAAAAAAAAAAAAAAAAAAAAAAAAAAAAAAAAAAAAAAAAAAAAAAAAAAAAAAAAAAAAAAAAAAAAAAAAAAAAAAAAAAAAAAAAAAAAAAAAAAAAAAAAAAAAAAAAAAAAAAAAAAAAAAAAAAAAAAAAAAAAAAAAAAAAAAAAAAAAAAAAAAAAAAAAAAAAAAAAAAAAAAAAAAAAAAAAAAAAAAAAAAAAAAAAAAAAAAAAAAAAAAAAAAAAAAAAAAAAAAAAAAAAAAAAAAAAAAAAAAAAAAAAAAAAAAAAAAAAAAAAAAAAAAAAAAAAAAAAAAAAAAAAAAAAAAAAAAAAAAAAAAAAAAAAAAAAAAAAAAAAAAAAAAAAAAAAAAAAAAAAAAAAAAAAAAAAAAAAAAAAAAAAAAAAAAAAAAAAAAAAAAAAAAAAAAAAAAAAAAAAAAAAAAAAAAAAAAAAAAAAAAAAAAAAAAAAAAAAAAAAAAAAAAAAAAAAAAAAAAAAAAAAAAAAAAAAAAAAAAAAAAAAAAAAAAAAAAAAAAAAAAAAAAAAAAAAAAAAAAAAAAAAAAAAAAAAAAAAAAAAAAAAAAAAAAAAAAAAAAAAAAAAAAAAAAAAAAAAAAAAAAAAAAAAAAAAAAAAAAAAAAAAAAAAAAAAAAAAAAAAAAAAAAAAAAAAAAAAAAAAAAAAAAAAAAAAAAAAAAAAAAAAAAAAAAAAAAAAAAAAAAAAAAAAAAAAAAAAAAAAAAAAAAAAAAAAAAAAAAAAAAAAAAAAAAAAAAAAAAAAAAAAAAAAAAAAAAAAAAAAAAAAAAAAAAAAAAAAAAAAAAAAAAAAAAAAAAAAAAAAAAAAAAAAAAAAAAAAAAAAAAAAAAAAAAAAAAAAAAAAAAAAAAAAAAAAAAAAAAAAAAAAAAAAAAAAAAAAAAAAAAAAAAAAAAAAAAAAAAAAAAAAAAAAAAAAAAAAAAAAAAAAAAAAAAAAAAAAAAAAAAAAAAAAAAAAAAAAAAAAAAAAAAAAAAAAAAAAAAAAAAAAAAAAAAAAAAAAAAAAAAAAAAAAAAAAAAAAAAAAAAAAAAAAAAAAAAAAAAAAAAAAAAAAAAAAAAAAAAAAAAAAAAAAAAAAAAAAAAAAAAAAAAAAAAAAAAAAAAAAAAAAAAAAAAAAAAAAAAAAAAAAAAAAAAAAAAAAAAAAAAAAAAAAAAAAAAAAAAAAAAAAAAAAAAAAAAAAAAAAAAAAAAAAAAAAAAAAAAAAAAAAAAAAAAAAAAAAAAAAAAAAAAAAAAAAAAAAAAAAAAAAAAAAAAAAAAAAAAAAAAAAAAAAGAATAAACAAAAAAAAAAAAAAAACAAAATCTTAAGAAAAACAAATAAACCAAAAAAAAAAAAAAAAAAAAAATCAAATGAAAAAAAAATTAAGGTTTAAGATTTAACATACCAAGCTTGGAGATCAGAAAATTAAACCTCTTTTCGTCCAACGGTTTTGTGAACAAATCTGCAAGTTGAAATTCAGTTCCCACAAAGTAGAGTTCGATGTCACCTTTCTCAATATGATCTTTGAGAAAATGATATCTAACATCAATATGCTTTGATCGAGAGTGGTTTACTGAGTTGACTGCAATGGCAATAGCACTCTGAGAATCACAATAGATAGGAATATGATCATATGTCAGACCATAATCAGTCAGTTGTGTCTTCATCCATAAAACTTGAGCACAACAACTAGCTGCAGCCACATATTCTGCTTCAGCCGTTGATAGTGAAACACAATTCTGTTTCTTGGAAGACCAACTCACAATTTTATCTCCTAAAAATTGTAAAGTACCGGAAGTGCTCTTGCGATCAAGTTTACAACCTGCATGATCTGCATCTGAATAAGCAGTTAGATTGAATCCAGTATCCCTTGGATACCAGAGACCTAAATCGGGTGTACCCTTCAGATAACGAAAGATTCGTTTCACAGCTTGATAATGTAAATCAGTTGGAGCAGCTTGATATCTAGCACACATACATGTTGCAAACATTATATCTGGGCGAGATGCTGTTAGGTACAACAATGAACCAATCATACTTCTATATCTCTTTTGGTCAAATGGTTTCCCATTTGTATCAGTATTAATGGTTGTTCGAGCAGCCATTGGGGTAGAAATTGAAGAACATGAAGTCATATCAAACTTTTTGTAATTTTTCAATTTTGTATTTTGTTTTCTGAACTGTTTCAAGAATTCCTTCAAACAAAATTAAGGTTTAAGATTTAACATACCAAGCTTGGAGATCAGAAAATTAAACCTCTTTTCGTCCAACGGTTTTGTGAACAAATCTGCAAGTTGAAATTCAGTTCCCACAAAGTAGAGTTCGATGTCACCTTTCTCAATATGATCTTTGAGAAAATGATATCTAACATCAATATGCTTTGATCGAGAGTGGTTTACTGAGTTGACTGCAATGGCAATAGCACTCTGAGAATCACAATAGATAGGAATATGATCATATGTCAGACCATAATCAGTCAGTTGTGTCTTCATCCATAAAACTTGAGCACAACAACTAGCTGCAGCCACATATTCTGCTTCAGCCGTTGATAGTGAAACACAATTCTGTTTCTTGGAAGACCAACTCACAATTTTATCTCCTAAAAATTGTAAAGTACCGGAAGTGCTCTTGCGATCAAGTTTACAACCTGCATGATCTGCATCTGAATAAGCAGTTAGATTGAATCCAGTATCCCTTGGATACCAGAGACCTAAATCGGGTGTACCCTTCAGATAACGAAAGATTCGTTTCACAGCTTGATAATGTAAATCAGTTGGAGCAGCTTGATATCTAGCACACATACATGTTGCAAACATTATATCTGGGCGAGATGCTGTTAGGTACAACAATGAACCAATCATACTTCTATATCTCTTTTGGTCAAATGGTTTCCCATTTGTATCAGTATTAATGGTTGTTCGAGCAGCCATTGGGGTAGAAATTGAAGAACATGAAGTCATATCAAACTTTTTCAACATGTCATTTATGTATTTACCTTGTGATATAAAAATACCAGTTGGTAATTGTTTGATTTGAAGACCCAAAAAGTAATTCATTTCCCCAATCATGCTCATTTCAAAATGATTGACCATTAGAGATGAAAAGTTTCGGCAAAATGTTTGACTGGTCGACCCAAATATAATGTCATCAACATATATTTGAACTAGTAGAACATGCTTACCTTGTTTGCGAATGAACAGGGTAGGGTCAATTATGCCTTTGGTAAATCCACCTTTAAGTAAGAAAGTAGTTAAGGAATCATACCATGCTCGGGGTGCTTGCTTAAGACCATAGAGAGCCTTGTCTAACCTGTAGACATGGTTTGGTCTTTGAGGATCAACAAATCCTTCAGGTTGATCAACGTAAACTTCTTCTTTGAGATCACCATTCAGAAAAGCAGTTTTCACATCCATTTGAAACACAGTGAAGTTTCGGAATGCGGCATAAGCTAAGAAAATTCGAATGGCCTCCATTCTTGCTACTGGAGCAAAAGTTTCGTCGAAATCAACACCAGGTTGTTGGCAATAACCCTTAGCAACAAGTCGAGCTTTATTCCTTACTACCACTCCATTCTCATCCTTTTTGTTTTTGAATATCCACTTCGTTCCGATTGGATCAGCTTTTCTAGGATTTGGAACTAACCTCCATACCTTCAGTCTTTCAAATTGAGCGAGTTCATCTTGCATTGCCTTAACCCACTCTGGATCTTGAAGAGCTTCAGATACCGTTTTGGGTTCAATATTGCTAAGAGAAAGTGCAACAAGACACTCATTCACTGAAGTACGAGTAGTTACTCCTGCTTGTGGATCTCCAATTATCTGATCAGTAGGATGGTCTTTCTGCATACGTGTCCACTTGTGAGCATGAGGAAGCGGATCTTGTTCTTGAAGATCAACATCATCATCATTGAAACTTGAGTTTTGTTGAGAGATAGAGTCATAACTTGGTATAACTCTTTCCTCATATGCTGGATGATCAAAGTCAAGTGGTACATACACATTTGGAGTGTTCAGGGGATTAGTTGTCTGAGTGAATTGAGAAGGTTGTTCTTGAACATTCACTTGAGAAGGATTCTCAGGAGAGGATGGTGGAATAGAATTATTTGAAGATGATCTTTGCTCAGAAGAACTTGATGCTGATTCATGAGTGTTGTTAGGAACTGGATCGTGGTTATGAAGAGGTTCATTGTTTGGAATTGGTTCAACGATGATCTGAGGTTCTTGATCATGAACCGGTTTTGAATTATAGAATTCTTCAAAAAGAATATCTAATTCATCACTGGTTGGAGTTGGAAATTTCTTGAATTTAGAAGCTAAGGTAGTATTCCTTGTAGAAGGACTTGAAGCACTTGAATCCATACTTGTTGGTAGCAAGCTTTCTTGCTCAAAAATCATGCCTGACATCTCATCGAACCAAACATTCATCGTCTCTTGAATTGTGTTTGTTCGACGATTATAGATTCGGTAGGCTATAGATGTTTTGGAATAACCAACAAAATATCCTTCATCACCTTTCTTCTCGAATTTTCCAAGATTCTCCCGATCATTCAACGTGTAACAAACACACCCAAATATGTGGAAGTAGTTGATGTTGGGTTTCCGTTTGTTAACAACCTCATAAGGAGTCTTTTCGAACCGCTGATTGATAATGGACCGATTCTGAGTGTGACAAGCAGTGTCAACAGCTTCAGCCCACATATTGGATGGCAATTTGGAATAAGCAAGCATTGTCCTTGCTGCTTCCACCAGCGATCGATTTCTCCTTTCAACAACACCGTTTTGTTGTGGGGTTCGAACTGCTGAGAATTGATGAGTAATACCTTTGGATTTGCAGAATTCATCAAAAACAGCATTCTTGAATTCAGTACCGTTATCCGAACGGATGTAACGAACTGGAAGTTGAAGATTTACTTGAGTAATGGTGATGAAATCTATCAACATCTGAGTTGTTTCATCTTTGGATGCTAGGAACTTAACCCAAGTATATCTTGAATAATCATCAACAATAACCAGGATGTATTTCTTCCCATTTCGGCTTTGTACTTTCATCGGCCCACAAAGATCCATGTGAAGCAAATGAAGAGGTGCTAAAGAATTTGGAGATTTCTTCGGTTTATGAGAAACTCTCTTAATTTTCCCAACAGCACAAGAAGGACAGACATGCTCACTTTCATACTTATAGTCAGGTAAGCCTTCAACAAGATGCTTATTGACTAAAGTATTGATTGTTTGGAAATTCAGATGAGAGAGCCTTCTATGCCATAACCAAGAATTCTTTGAAGTAGCCTTTGAAATGAGACAGATATTATCGGTTGGTTGGTTATCATCGAGATTGACGGTAAAAAGGTTATCGTCACGATCGCCACAAAGAATATCAACTCCATCTAAGGTTTGGACTTTGCAAAGAGATTTTCGAAAAAGAACTTGAAGATTGTTATCACAGAATTGTCCAACACTGAACAAGTTGTGACTTAAACCTTCAACATAGTGAACTTTCTTGATTATAATCCCATTTCGTTCAATGTCCCCATAACCTAAGATAGGAGCGAAATTGTTGTTTCCAAAGCGAACAGTTCCCATGAATCTTTCAACAAAATTCTTCAGCAAAGATTTATTTCCAGTCATGTGCTTCGAACACCCGGAATCGAGTATCCAAACACAGATGGTTATTTCCTGCAATCAAAGAAATTTAACCGTTTTTAGGTACCCACTTGAAAACGGGTCCTTTTTGGTTAGATAAAACAGGCAGGGTATATAACTTAGGATGCGCATTCAAACATGTTATTGAATCAACATAAGCATCAGCAAGCATATTATCAACAAACATATTTGAATAAAATGTACGAACATTCACACAAGAATTAAAAGTAACATGTCTACAAGCATTCATATCCACCACACAGGAATTAAAATTGTTTACAAGCTCACAAGGCCTTGCCTTGGCACATTCAACATTTATTAACAAATCAGAATTGTTTTGTTTAACAGGAACACCTTTCCACCGATTAACAGCTTTTCTCCTCCTTCTTTTCTTCTTTTTCTCAACCTCTTTCTGATTACTAGTGATCTTAGGTACTAATGACTTAGCAACCCATTTAGCATCACTACTTAAGCTCTTTCCACCTGTTGAATTGAAGCTACAAAGATTAGAACGAGGAGTTTTAAAAACTTTCATCTTTTTGGAATCTTTTGGTGGTGAGGAAACTTCTTGCTTCTTTGGTTTATCATGAGAAAACCATCCATATCTATCCCTATATCTAGTTGAACCATTAGATGCATCCTTAGTTAGCAAATTTGAGCTAGACTTAGACACCTTAGGTTTAAAGCTAGATTGAGAGCTAGATTTAGAAGCATTAGGATAGTCTTTCGGAAGTTTCACTTTGGTGTACTTTGTTGTGTGTGGGGTTTCAGCTTGTTCCTTTTTGACATGTTTCACAGGTGTAGCAATGGTCTTTGGTTCAGTCTTGACGAGTTTGGTCTTAACTCGTTTCTTTGAGTAATATGAAGTTGGAGCTTTGGACGATGGTTTTTGAGATTCCATTTCTGTTTCCATTTTGATTTTGGTAGATTCAATCTTTTTCTCAGTTTCTGAATCAAAAATATATTCTCCCTCCATGAATTTATCAAAATCAACCTTCGTGAAATCTTTTGAAAAAGAAAATTTCAATGGAGATTGATTAATTTTAGATTTATTTGAAAATTTGATTCAATTTCTTCCAATTTGAAAATTGAAGATTGTTTTGTTTTGTATGAATCATTGATTGCATCATAATTAACCAAAAAATCTTGATTAGGTATTCTCTCAACTTCATCAGTCTCAAATTCGTCATCCAATGGACGAATAAATTGTTGTATCATACCAAGGCGAAGAAATTTTTCATCATACAGGGGTTCGATTTCCTCTTTGGCCTTTTTTAATGGTGTGATATTCTCAAATCCCAACCCGAGAAGAAGTTCTGTTTTGTCAATTTTTGACTTGTTGAAATAGGCAGTGAAATTCAAGAGAGGATTTTGTTCAACTTTATATAGCTTTTCTTGATAGAAAAGTATATTCTTTTTAAATTCCTCAACTTGTTTTTCAAGATTCTCAATTTCAATGCCTTTAAGAAAACAATTATGATTTAAATCAGAAATCTTCCTTTCGAGTTCAACATTGTTTGGTTTGCTTCTTTGGTTTATCATGAGAAAACCATCCATATCTATCCCTATATCTAGTTGAACCATTAGATGCATCCTTAGTTAGCAAATTTGAGCTAGACTTAGACACCTTAGGTTTAAAGCTAGATTGAGAGCTAGATTTAGAAGCATTAGGATAGTCTTTCGGAAGTTTCACTTTGGTGTACTTTGTTGTGTGTGGGGTTTCAGCTTGTTCCTTTTTGACATGTTTCACAGGTGTAGCAATGGTCTTTGGTTCAGTCTTGACGAGTTTGGTCTTAACTCGTTTCTTTGAGTAATATGAAGTTGGAGCTTTGGACGATGGTTTTTGAGATTCCATTTCTGTTTCCATTTTGATTTTGGTAGATTCAATCTTTTTCTCAGTTTCTGAATCAAAAATATATTCTCCCTCCATGAATTTATCAAAATCAACCTTCGTGAAATCTTTTGAAAAAGAAAATTTCAATGGAGATTGATTAATTTTAGATTTATTTGAAAATTTTGAGAAATCAGGAATCTTGGTGTCCAACTTCACATTATGGGTAGTCTCAGAAATTAGGTCAACTTGAACTGACACATCTTTGGTCTCACAAGAAAATTGAGTAGACGTATCAACACCTATACTAGCACTAGGCTTAGGGTGAACAACTAACTCATCAACAGCGTTGCATGTGAAAAACCTATAGAAGTACCATATCAAAACTAAACTATGTGCAAGTTCTTCATCAGAAAGATCAGATTGCACACAATCATCAGCTATAAAAGTAGCAGTATTTTGACAAGTACATTCAAGAGAATCAGTCAAGGTCTGGGTAGAGGTATTGGTAGATGAATCACAAGTAGTTTGGGTAGAATTTTCTACGGATGCACTTTGGTCAGTTTGAGTAGAAACATTCTCACAAACTTTCTTAGTATTAACAACAATACATTTATCCTCTAGATTCGGACTTTGAGACTTGAGATGATTGATAACTGTTTGTTGAGATTCCACCTTTTGTTGTAAATCTTCTATTTGCTTTTCCAAAAATGTGGTTGGAAAATACATTTTAGTTGATTTAGGTGACGTACCAACAGATTCTTGGTTTTGAAAATTTGATTCAATTTCTTCCAATTTGAAAATTGAAGATTGTTTTGTTTTGTATGAATCATTGATTGCATCATAATTAACCAAAAAATCTTGATTAGGTATTCTCTCAACTTCATCAGTCTCAAATTCGTCATCCAATGGACGAATAAATTGTTGTATCATACCAAGGCGAAGAAATTTTTCATCATACAGGGGTTCGATTTCCTCTTTGGCCTTTTTTAATGGTGTGATATTCTCAAATCCCAACCCGAGAAGAAGTTCTGTTTTGTCAATTTTTGACTTGTTGAAATAGGCAGTGAAATTCAAGAGAGGATTTTGTTCAACTTTATATAGCTTTTCTTGATAGAAAAGTATATTCTTTTTAAATTCCTCAACTTGTTTTTCAAGATTCTCAATTTCAATGCCTTTAAGAAAACAATTATGATTTAAATCAGAAATCTTCCTTTCGAGTTCAACATTGTTTGGTTTGGCTTCTTGGAGCTTCTTATTGAGAATATCAACGTCCATTTGTCTCGCATTTGCCCGAAGCCATTCATTGGTCTTTTGAATTTCAAGATCTTGATTGGCTTTTTCAAGATCATGAATGGTCTTCTCAAGGTTTTGACATCTTTGTAATAATTTAGAATCAGGAGTGACATTCATCTCACATTCTTTAACCAACATTTTTTCTTTGTATGTTTGAAAATCTTGTTTAATAGTATCATGTTCAAAAAGTAATTTTGAGTGTTCTTCAAGAAGATTTGAAAATTCACTTTTTGAAAAAGAAATACTATTTTTCAACCTTTTGTTTTTGTTGGCTAAAGAATTGATAAGATTTGTTAATTTAGATAAAGCTAATCTACAAGACTCTTTGTCCTTAATCAAAGAAAAAGTAGAGTCGAGATTTACCTCATCATCTGGGTACTCATCATCAGTGCTTTCTGCTTCAAGGACTTTGTTCTTGGCCAATCTCGCCATATAGCAAACATTAGCGGAGAGATCTTGATCTTCATCATCAGTGAGCAACAGCCATTTGTCATCTTCGGCAAGCAATGCATGTCCTGCTTCAACTTGTTTGGCTAATAGCATCTTCTGTTTGTAGTACTCATAGTTCCGCTTCTTGGGTTGTTTGCAATCAACAGCAAAATGTCCAGGAATTCCACAATTGTAGCACCTTTTGTCTGATGTCTTCCCCTTTTCAACTGCTTGTTTCTCATAAACATCCTTCTTTTCACCATATCTTGAACCAGTAGCTTCACTTTGATCATTGCTCCTTGGATGATAGTGTTCCTTCTTGGGAAATGCACTTGTTGAAGAAGTGCGGAGATTGTTGTTTGTTGGCCTCGCTTTGTAATATCTCTTCTTGAAATGCTTAGTTACTGCGGCAAGAGCTTGATATAGTTCATCTGATACACCATCTCTTGTAGCCATCACATCATCTCCCTCCTCATCTGACGAAGAAACAACTACCATTTGCCTTTTGAGAGCTTCAGAAATCTTCTTCTCAACGATCAATGCCAAAGGATCAGAAGATACAACTTCTGGCATTTTGTTCGATGAAGCTTTGCTTAGGACTTGGTTTTCATTGAGCTTGAAGGATTCATATAGAGTATGAATGGTGAACTTGGTCAGGTTTTGATGTTGCTTGATTTGGGTTCCAAAATCTTCCCATTCTTGACCAAGTGCTTTGATGAACTTGATGTTTAACTCAATCTCAGTCTTCTTGACATTGTTCTTCCTCAGTTCATTTATGACATTGCAGAATCTGTAGTAAACTGCCTCAAGAGATTCATTTGGCATTTTGGAGAAGTTGTCAAACTCAGTCAAAATGTTGGTCAATCTGATTGTCGAAGTCACGTCAGCTCCTTCCATCTGTCTTGCCACCTCATCCCATATCTCTTTTGCTGTATCATAGGAATCAACAGACCCATAGATTTCATCCGGTAGAGCTCTGTATAAACATGACCTTGCTCTGTTATCTGCAGCTGTTCGATCCTTTTGATCAACAAGGAAATTGAAACGATCTTGATTGAACCAGGTAACTGAAACGATCTTGATCAACAAGGAAATTGAAACGATCTTGATTGAACCAGGTAACTGAAACGATCTTGATCAACAAGGAAATTGAAACGATCTTGATTGAACCAGGTAACTGAAACGATCTTGATCAACAAGGAAATTGAAACGATCTTGATTGAACCAGGTAACTGAAACGATCTTGATCAATCAAGTAAATGAAACGATCTTGATCAACAAGGAAATTGAAACGATCTTGATTGAACCAGGTAACTGAAACGATCTTGATCAACAAGGAAATTGAAACGATCTTGATTGAACCAGGTAACTGAAACGATCTTGATTGAACCAGGTAACTGAAACGATCTTGATTGAACCAGGTAACTGAAACGATCTTGATTGAACCAGGTAACTGAAACGATCTTGATTGAACCAGGTAACTGAAACGATCTTGATTATCAAGGAAATTGAAACGATCTTGATAACAGGAAATTGAAACGATCTTGATCAACAAGGAAATTGAAACGATCTTGATCAACAAGGAAATTGAAACGATCTTGATCAACAAGGAAATTGAAACGATCTTGATCAACAAGGAAATTGAAACGATCTTGATCAACAAGGAAATTGAAACGATCTTGATTGAACCAGGTAAACTGAAACGATCTTGATCAACAAGGAAATTGAAACGATCTTGATTGAACCAGGTAACTGAAACGATCTTGATCAACAAGGAAATTGAAACGATCTTGATACGATTAGGAAATGAAACGATCTTGATCAACAAGGAAATTGAAACGATCTTGATCAACAAGGAAATTGAAACGATCTTGATTGAACCAGGTAACTAAAACGATCTTGATCAACAAGGAAATTGAAACGATCTTGATTGAACCAGGTAACTGAAACGATCTTGATTGAACCAGGTAACTGAAACGATCTTGATTGAACCAGGTAACTGAAACGATCTTGATTAACAAGGAAATTGAAACGATCTTGATAACAGGAAATTGAAACGATCTTGATCAACAAGGAAATTGAAACGATCTTGATCAACTAGGAAATTGAAACGATCTTGATCAACAAGGTAAATGAAACGATCTTGATCAACAAGGAAATTGAAACGATCTTGATTGAACCAGGTAACTGAAACGATCTTGATCAACAAGGAAATTGAAACGATCTTGATCAACAAGGAAATTGAAACGATCTTGATTGAACCAGGTAACTGAAACGATCTTGATCAACAAGGAAATTGAAACGATCTTGATTGAACCAGGTAACTGAAACGATCTTGATCAACAAGGAAATTGAAACGATCTTGATTGAACCAGGTAAACTGAAACGATCTTGATCAACAAGGAAATTGAAACGATCTTGATTGAACCAGGTAACTGAAACGATCTTGATCAACAAGGAAATTGAAACGATCTTGATTGAACCAGGTAACTGAAACGATCTTGATTGAACCAGGTAACTGAAACGATCTTGATCAACAAGGAAATTGAAACGATCTTGATTGAACCAGGTAACTGAAACGATCTTGATCAACAAGGAAATTGAAACGATCTTGATTGAACCAGGTAACTGAAACGATCTTGATCAACAAGGAAATTGAAACGATCTTGATTGAACCAGGTAACTGAAACGATCTTGATCAACAAGTAACTGAAACGATCTTGTTAGGATCGTCTTAACAAGCTACAAAGCACTGAACTAAAACGATCTTAGGCAGATCGTCTTGGTTATCTTCTTCATCTGAACACATTTCCAGAAAAACTCCATTATCAACTTTTTAAAACTTCGATTTCTTATGAATTACTAGGAGTTAGATCACGAAATCACTTCCAAACTGTTTTAATTCACGTCCGCAACACGATTATGAACAAAATTCAACACAAAACACAACAGATTCAAATCCCTGAAATTACGCGCCAAAACTCAAAATTCAATCTCGAGATTTGGATTGAATTGGAACTTGAAAATTGACAGGATTATGTTATCAATAGCCACGAATCTATTGATGAACAAACAACTGTGATTTTATGAGATTTGATGTGTGAATTTTGAAGAACCAGTATGTGAGATATTACGAACAGAATTTGAGATTAAACTTGATTTTGATGAAATTGTGATCAAATTCAGTTATGGATCGTCATCAGATTGATGTTTCTCTCTGATACCACTTGTTATAACACGATTTTAGCTCTGAATTCGATCTAACAATCACAACACACTACTAAAACGATCTTGTTAGGATCGTCTTAACAAGCTACAAAACACTGAACTAAAACGATCTTGTTAGGATCGTCTTAACAAGCTACAAAACACTGAACTAAAACGATCTTGTTAGGATCGTCTTAACAAGCTACAAAACACTGAACTAAAACGATCTTGTTAGGATCGTCTTAACAAGCTACAAAACACTGAACTAAAACGATCTTGTTAGGATCGTCTTAACAAGCTACAAAACACTGAACTAAAACGATCTTGTTAGGATCGTCTTAACAAGCTACAAAACACTGAACTAAAACGATCTTGTTAGGATCGTCTTAACAAGCTACAAAACACTGAACTAAAACGATCTTGTTAGGATCGTCTTAACAAGCTACAAAACACTGAACTAAAACGATCTTGTTAGGATCGTCTTAACAAGCTACAAAACACTGAACTAAAACGATCTTGTTAGGATCGTCTTAACAAGCTACAAAACACTGAACTAAAACGATCTTGTTAGGATCGTCTTAACAAGCTACAAAACACTGAACTAAAACGATCTTGTTAGGATCGTCTTAACAAGCTACAAAACACTGAACTAAAACGATCTTGTTAGGATCGTCTTAACAAGCTACAAAACACTGAACTAAAACGATCTTGTTAGGATCGTCTTAACAAGCTACAAAACACTGAACTAAAACGATCTTGTTAGGATCGTCTTAACAAGCTACAAAACACTGAACTAAAACGATCTTGTTAGGATCGTCTTAACAAGCTACAAAACACTGAACTAAAACGATCTTGTTAGGATCGTCTTAACAAGCTACAAAACACTGAACTAAAACGATCTTGTTAGGATCGTCTTAACAAGCTACAAAACACTGAACTAAAACGATCTTGTTAGGATCGTCTTAACAAGCTACAAAACACTGAACTAAAACGATCTTGTTAGGATCGTCTTAACAAGCTACAAAACACTGAACTAAAACGATCTTGTTAGGATCGTCTTAACAAGCTACAAAACACTGAACTAAAACGATCTTGTTAGGATCGTCTTAACAAGCTACAAAACACTGAACTAAAACGATCTTGTTAGGATCGTCTTAACAAGCTACAAAACACTGAACTAAAACGATCTTGTTAGGATCGTCTTAACAAGCTACAAAACACTGAACTAAAACGATCTTGTTAGGATCGTCTTAACAAGCTACAAAACACTGAACTAAAACGATCTTGTTAGGATCGTCTTAACAAGCTACAAAACACTGAACTAAAACGATCTTGTTAGGATCGTCTTAACAAGCTACAAAGCACTGAACTAAAACGATCTTAGGCAGATCGTCTTGGTTATCTTCTTCATCTGAACACATTTCCAGAAAAACTCCATTATCAACTTTTTAAAACTTCGATTTCTTATGAATTACTAGGAGTTAGATCACGAAATCACTTCCAAACTGTTTTAATTCACGTCCGCAACACGATTATGAACAAAATTCAACACAAAACACAACAGATTCAAATCCCTGAAATTACGCGCCAAAACTCAAAATTCAATCTCGAGATTTGGATTGAATTGGAACTTGAAAATTGACAGGATTATGTTATCAATAGCCACCACTCTCTGAGCTTGATTTTCTTCAGTGTACCTGAAAGCTCCATATAGAGTTGAGAGAGTGTGTGTGTGCAGAGTTTTACCTTGTCGTTAGACCAGGATCATGTGAGACCATTTGGTGGGTAGAATATCACAAAATTTCTCCAGAAGTATATCCTTGTCCTTCTCAACCCCAAGACCTCTCAATTGGTTTATGATACTCATAAGTCTGGTGTAAGTACCAGTGAGAGACTCGTTAGGCTGAGCAAAAAATGACTCATACCTCTTGTTTAAGGAGACCTTTCTGGTGACAATGGTGTCATCTCCTCCTTCATGTTGGTTTAAAAGTTCATCCCACATGGTTTTAGCACTAGGAAAAAGAACTAGTGTGGGAATTAGGGTTTCAGGAACGGCCCCGAGGATCATGTTTTTGAGAAGGGTGTCTATATTCACCAATCTCCTCTCCTCTTCAGACCAATGTTCCTCCCTCTTTTCCCTTTCTCTTCTAGATCCAGAAGGATCAAGAAGAGGATTGAGAGGTGATGTTGGTACATAAGGACCTTCGTTTAAAATTTTCATCATGTTCCTCTCAATACCAGTGACATGCAAAACCATCCTAGCCTTCCACGTACCAAATTCATCACTGTTCCCACTGAATTTAGGAACAGGATTATTTGAGTAGTGCACATGCACGTGTGGAGAAGCAGGAGTAGGAGGAGGAGGTGGATTAGTGTTATTAACAATTGGTGGTTCATTTTGATCATTAATATTTGCATTAGGATCGGGACCAAGACTAAAACCTTGTGTATTTTCTTGGTTAGCCATCAAGAAACAGATCTAGGCAATGTTTAGCCTTCTGCTCTGATACCAAATGTGAGTCCCTTAAGTTCGATGGTTAACCAGGAAAGTGTATAATACAACAAGTCTAATAAGCACTAGAATGGACTAGTATTACTTGTAAATAAATGCAAGAATATATAAACAAAGTAATACAATACTTAAAGCAATAAACAATAATACAACTTAAAGCAATAAACAAGTAAAGTGGACCATTATGTATTTTTCAATTGTGTATTTTATTTATGATGTTAAATAAAATACAAGGTTGTGCGGAATCAAGATAATACAAATAAGTATGTATCCTAACAACCTATGAGTTACAAATGATCTATATTTGTCAAATAACTCTTTTGGATCGAGATACTTAAAGTTGTGAAGTATCCCTATTTAAGATCGAGAGTATTTGGACAAATTCACTTTCATGCAAAGTGTATGCCTAAAAAGTATTTTTCTCAAGGAAATGACTTTGTATTTATAGGCAACAAAATTCACCAGTGAATTTTGTGCCGTACAAATATGGTTGCATACATTTAATGATCCGACAAGAACATTAAATATATTAGATAAGGAATAAGGATAAAGTCACATCAAATGACTTTGTATCCTTTTATCCAACCATCTTTACACACGTATACTTTGGTAAAGAACAAGTGGATTGTTCTTTGGAAAGTGTGTAAAGGCAAAAGTCAATCCTCGATATCAGTGTTCAGACTTGTAGGGTCTAGAACACTGACAATCCTCCAGTGTACAGATCTGGTAAGACTTTCCAGTGGACTCCGCCATTTGTCAGTCTTCTTTCTTCAGACTTCAGTCTTTGACTTCAGTCAGAATGTCTTCAGTAGAGTTGATCTGGACTGGGGTGAAGTCCAGTGAGCTCATCTGGAGAATACTCCAGATTTCCTATACAAGTATTTTGCTCACTGGTCTTCCATTATTTCTGGACAAATCTTCAGAGGGACTCCAGATTCCAAGTCTGGAGTAGGTCCAGTAGAACACGTTTCTGGTCAGATCTTCAGTGAGGCTCCAGTAGTCGAGTCTGGAGCGAGTCCAGTAAATCTGGACTAAATCTGGACCTAACATCAATCTCTCCCTAACGAAGATGGCTGGGTTCGAGTATCACGATTAAAGGGATATTCTTCCGACAGGTATCCTAAAAATGGGAATGTCTATCATGCAAGGATTCGGGCAGAGCATTACCACAATTTTAGAAACCCGAATTTGGAGTTCATCAATATAAAAAAGGTATCTACATCGATTTATGTTACTAACTTTCTCCCTCACACAACTTCAAATGATTTATGGAAATCATGTGATCAATGGGGAACTGTGGTGGATGTGTTTATTTCTAAACGTTTATCCAAATCGGGTAGACGCTTTGGTTTTGTTAGGTTCATTAAGATAGATGATGTAAATCGACTGATTAGCAACCTTCGCACGATCTGGATAGGTAAGTTTCATGTTTTTGCCGATATATAAAAATAGGTTAGTAGTAAAACGGCTAATAAGTCAAAGGATGATGGGGTTGGTACAAATTTCTTGAACTTCGATAAGGGCCTCTGTAATGACTCTCAATCTGATAACCGTATGCCTTCGTATAAGGAATCTCTTACTGGGGGTTCAAAGCACTCGTCCCTCGATGTGAAACGTAAAAAGTTAGTCTTAGAACCTATAGGCTGTCAAGCTGATAATTATTCTGTTGAAATTCTTGGCAAAGCGAAAGATGTGAACCTTATTCCGTTTGCACGCCAAGTTTGTTTCTCAGAAGGTTTCAGTGACATCCCTTGTAAATATGTTGGTGGAAAATGGATTAAGTTCACCTTTCCAAACGAAGAGGCTAGTAAGAATTTCATAGTTTGCCCGACTATTGGTAATCGGTTTGATGAGCTTAAAAAGATGGATAGGAGTTTTGTATCGGAAGAAAGATTGGTTTGGCTTGAGATTGCAGGGCTACCTTTGGGCGCTTGTGTGCCAGCATCTTTTATGACGATTGCAAATATTTGGGGTTCTAGTATGTTTTGCGATGCCGAAATAGATGTGCCGGCTCTAGTGGGTAGGGTTTGTATCCTTATCAAAGGTACTCCAGCTATTTCCGAACACATTGAGATTGAAGTAGATGGTGTGGTGTATGTTGTCTTTGTTAAGGAATTCATGCATTGGACTCCCTCTATCTTACCCCCCAATAATATATCTGACTCGGGTGAGTCTGAATTAGAGGGGTCGGTGACAAACGAGGACGATAGTTCAGTTTCGGGAGACACGTTCACCAAGGGTCAGGAGGAACCGAACATTAGAAATGGTGGGTTTGGTGATGTTTTGGATAGTGATGGTAGAATTAATCTTGAGGAAGCAATCCACAATGACATTTTTAAGCTACAGCACGTGATTGATGAGACATCAATCAGAATTAAAGATAAAGTTTTGACAAAAGACATTGAAAATGAAGCGATGATGGAGTCTTCCTCGCCCTCAGAATTGATTAAGGAAGTTGTTAACGCAATGACCATTAACGACAAGGAGAACGTTTTAGGATCTACCACTAACTCAGCCCACTTACACGAATCAGAGTCTATGCCTAAAGACTCGTCTCCCGCTGTTTCTAGTCCTGAAATCGCTCTTGGTTGGGAACAAGTTGCTAATGAAGCCGGTGTGTTTAATGTCAGTAGGGTTGGTTCGCAACATAGCATCCCTGGAACAAATTCACAAGTTGTAGAATTCAAAAGCTTCTTGGGTATGGGTGAACATATGGGATTTTCAGTGAACAAGTCCCCAACGTCTCAAAAATGTGCTAAAGTAAGGTTGCGTGAAGTTGTTCCCAAATGAATATTATGTCTTTGAATATATGTGGGACGAGGAATGTAAAGAAACATAGAAATATTCATGCTTTATTAACTAAACACAAAAATAATTTTTTGGGCGTGCAAGAATCATTTTTGTCCTCTACTAATCTGTTTCGATTAAGAAGTATTTGGGGTAACTGTTAATTTCAGTATGCAGAGTCATTGTCTATCGGTCACTCTGGTGGTATTATCTCCATTTGGGATCCAGAAAGTTTTAAAAAGATCCATGTTACATCTACTCAAAATGTAGTCATTGTGGAGGGTGTGTGGACTGCAACTGAGTTTCATTGCTTTATGATCAATGTGTATGCTCCCCAAATAGAAGGTGACAAGGTAAATCTGTGGTCGTTTATTCTCAACTTTATTGTGAACAACCCGGGCGAATACTGTGTCTTTGGTGATTTCAAGTCGATGCGTGTAGAAGGTGATCGCTTTGGATCTTTTTTTCATCATTTAAATGCTGCAAATTTTAATGAGTTTATTTTCAACAGTAATTTGGTCAAAATTACCACGGGTGGTAACCAGTTTACGCGTGTTTCCCATAACGGAATGAAAGGTAGTAGGATTGATAGGTTTATGTTCTCTCGAGGCTTCTGTGATGAGTTCCCTAGTTTGGCTGTTACTATTCTTGATGAGCTGATATCAGATCATCGCCCTATTGTCTGTTCTCAGTTGGTACGTGATTTTGGCCCTACTCCATTTAAATTGTTTTATTCATGGATGGATGTTGTTGGCTTCCAAGATGTGGTCAAAACTACTTGGCCGTCTCAGCAGAACTTGCATTGTACATCCGCTGCAATTCGATTTAAAAACAAATTAAAAGTGGTGAAAAATGATATTCGGGTCTGGAGAAAAAATAGCAACGCTCTTTTTGACCGGAACCAATACGTTTCTGAAATTGCATCATTAGAGCATCAAATAGCTATGGGTCACACCAATCATGACTTGGTTCAGCTTCGTAATACAGCAAAGATAAAGTTGAATGAAATTGATTTACGTGTATCAGTCGAGATAACATGCAAAAAGCAAAATTGAAATGGGCTATGGAGGGAGACGAGAACTCCAAATACTTTCACCACATTGTCAACTAGAGAAGGAGATCAAATTCAATAAAGGGCATTAAATATCAAGGCAAGTGTTTGGACGAACCCGATGAGGTGAAAAATGCTTTCTTTTACTACTTTAAAGAGAAATTCAGTGGTCATGAGATTCCCAAATTTCATATTAATTCAGACAAGTTCAAGAAACTGACCGACTCAGATGCTAATTTTTTGGATTCAAGGGTGTCTTTGGAAGAAGTTAAACAGGCAGTATGGAGTTGTGGCAGTGACAAATCGCCGGGTCCGGATGGTTTTACTTTTGGCTTCATTAAACGTTATTGGGATACAATTGGTGGTGAAATCTTTGATGTGGTCTCAGAATTTTTTAAGACTTCAAAAATTCCACAGGGATGCAATTCGGCATTTATTTCCTTGATTCCTAAAGTTGATCACCGTGTTACTATGGCAGATTATAGACCGATTAGTCTTATCGGTACTCAGTATAAAATAATTGCTAAATTATTAGCTAATAGATTAGCAAAGGTCCATGATTCTATAATTAGCCCAGAACAGTCAGCTTTCCTCAAAGGCCGACAAATTCTTGACGGGTCACTCATTTTGAGTGAGGTGATCAATTGGTTTAAAAGGCGAAAGAGTAAACTCCTTCTTTTTAAAATTGATTTTGAGAAGGCTTATGATTCGATTGTGTGAGAGTACTTATTTACTGTTATGAAAAAAAATTGGATTTAGTGACAGGTGGATTACATGGATTACGTCATGTTTGAGTTCAGCCAGGGCTTCAATTCTGATAAATGGGAGCCCAACAAGTGAATTCCCCATAAAGAGAGGATTACGTCAAGGTGACCCAATGGCACCATTCTTGTTCATCATAGCAATGGAAGGCTTACATGTAGCGTTTGAGAATCTGGTAAGACTTGGAAAATTTCGGTCTATAATATCAACCATCTTTCGATCTCGCATCTATTGTATGCTGATGATGTGATTCTATTGGGTGAATGGTCAACGACAAATCTTTACACTATCCAGCTAGCCTTAAAATTCTTTTACACCATTTCGGGCCTCAAAATTAATTTTCATAAGTCATCTATCTTTGGTATTGGCGTGAAAAGTGATGAAGTTGCCTTCACGGCCGAACGATTTGGGTGCAAACCAGGTTCATTTCCTTTCTTTTATCTGGGAATTCCAATTGGTCAATCTATGATGAAAATCAAAGATTGGGACGGTTTGGTGCTAAAATTCAAGAAGAGGCTATCGGTATGGAATGCGAAACTTGTTTCTATAGGTGGTAGATCCACTCTCGTTTCATCATTTTTGGGTTCTTTTGGAATTTACTATTTTTCCCTCTTTAAACTTCCAAAGAAGGTGGATAGCAAACTTGAGTCGTTGAGATCCAATTTCTTTTAGGGAAGTACGGATGATTGTCACAAGATGGCGTGGATTAAATGGAAACTAGCATTAGCTTCTAAAGAGGTTGGAGGTTTGGGCATTGGCAGTCTATATGCGCTTAATCTTGCACTTCTTTATAAATGGAGATGGCGGGCTCTTTCGTCTACGAATAGTTTTTGGTTCAATGTAAAATGGCAGTTCATGGCCAAGTGTGTTGATGAGCGTTCATTTTGTGATAAAAACCCTTATCGAAAGGCCTCATTTCAATGTCTTAAATGAGTTAATATTCCGGAACTATCGGTACTTAATGGATTCTATGTTTATGCAGGTTCATGGAAGATGCGAGTGAGGGTAAATGGCATCAAGTGACTCAAGATGAAGGCCTATGAAGTTACAAGACACAAGGAGATGATTCGGGAACCGAACCAAGCGAAACGAGAAGCAACAGGAGCTGTCAGCGCCGCTGGCCCAGTCCCAGCGCCGCTGGAGCCTATCCAGCGCCGCTGGGCGGCCCAGTTCAGCAAACCGACTTAAATCCCTATTTAAGCCGAAGCAGCCCTCAAAACCCTAAGAGAGAGCCGATTCAGCAGCTCTAGCCGCCCACATCAAACCCTAGGTCGACTTTGCAGATTCCAAGGAGGTTTTGGAGCTTCTAACACCTTCCGATCTTCATCTTCTACCTAGATCTACTTTTTTATTTTACTTTCAGTTGGTAAACAATGTCTTTCATCTTTTCAGACTTTGTTATTCCTTTAATAATGGTAGGCTAGTAGGTTGAATACTTGTTTGGATCGATGTGATCATATAGACGTTTATTTATTTTACTTTATTTGTTAGATCTGTTGGAGTGTGTTTTACTGTTTATCGTAGATCCATGTTTTACTAGTTCTTCATATTAATATCGGTTCTATATCTGAGTATATTAGTTTAATTCTGATGATCGGTCTATAATCATACACTAGGATTAATACATAAAGATGGAAAACACTAGTCGGTCTTTAACTAGTTGTAAAAGGTGATTCACTTATAACTGGGGGATCCAGAACCATAGTAATTAGGATGAATAGAACATGATGCTTAACAATGTCAGAAGCGATCCAGTGACATGGAAATGTGCACTGTGGTCACCGGAGGGAATTATTATCTGGTCATTGCTTAAGAGCCGGGTAACTTAAAGATCAATTAGTAACACAAACTTTAGGTCATTAATGCTTAAACAATGAATCTAACGAGAATTTGTTTAAAGAAGTAGTGCGAGTTTAGGGACAGCACTAGTTACTTAGGCAAAGTGAATCTAACGAGAATCTGAGCCGTGATTAATGTTAGGTCCAGTTCACCTGGAACTGGCCAGTCACCAGTTCACACTGACCAGTTCACCAGTTGCATCTGGTGACCAGTAACTGGTGACCAAGAAGATTTGTCGAGAAATATATTGAAGTCCAGTTGCACCGTACAGTTAACGCAACTGAAGACTTCCTCCAGTTGAGAACTGACCAAGTTGAAGAAACATTCCAGTTGAAGTCGAAGACAACAAATGGAAGAAAGAGAATGACAATGGCAGCGAAGCCCAGTTGACATTCTAGTCAGTTACAAACTGGAGACCTTCAGTGGAAAGCCCTTACAAAGCTTTACACTGATTACGAGGAATTGACTTGTATACTTTATGTACCTTTACCCGGATAATAAGCCTTATCTTATTATTTAAGTATTAAAAGGTACATAAAGGTGGTTGTGTAAAGTCACTGTAACATGCGACTTTACAACACTTTTTAAGGAATTAAATGCTATTCCTTAAATGCTTCCAACCACATTTGTACGGCTAAAGTTAACATCCCAATGTTAACTTTGCCTATAAATACAAGTCATTGCACAACCAAGAAATTAAGTATTCGTTCTCTCAAAGTTATTTCACACACAAACGAATAACTTCATACTTTGCAAACCTGCAATATTCTTGGTGAACTTGTGCAATATTCTCTCAATCGCTAAAAGGAACATTTCACTACTTTAAGTGTTTCGATTGTAGAAGAGAAATTCCGAGTATAGATCAATTGTATTTCATAGGTTGTTAGGATATTTACATTCGTGTATTATCTTGGTTCCGCATCAACCTTGTAATTTGTTTAATATCAATAAATAAATTACACTTTGAAAACTACATATTGTCTCATCAAGATTGTTTACAAGTTATTGTATTATTGCATTGTTCTTTACTTATTGTCTTTTATATAAGTAATCTATCTAGAACTTGGTATATACTTATCTAACTGGTCGTCTCCAGTTTAGTAAGTATATTGCAAAGTAACTCCACCATCGACATAGAGGTGTCTTCAGTAGTACCAATCTAACAAGTTGGGACTTACAAGTGGTATCAGAGCAGAAGGCTAATAAACTTGCCTAGATCTGCAAAGATGAACACTACTGAAGGTGGAGATGGTTCTGGTTTAGGTGAAAACCCGTCGAACACTAATGCACCACCTTTTCAAAACGTTAACACCAACCCTCCTCCTCCTTCTACCCCAAGCCACGTCCATGTACATTACTCTAACACTCCTGTTCCAAAATTTGATGGAAACAGTGAGACCTTTGGTACATGGAAAGCTAGAATGCTGTTGCATTTTGGTGGTATTGAGAGGTATATGTTGAAAATCCTTAAGGATGGACCATATATACCTATGTCTATTGGGGTGAGTCCTCTTCTTGATCCAACTGGAAGAAGAGGCTCAAGGGAAAAGCCAGAAGACCATTGGTCTGATGAGGATCGCAGACTGGTGGACTTGGACACCAGACTGAAAAACATGATCCTTGGGGCTGTCCCTGAAGACCTAATTCCAACACTTGTGTTGTTTCCCAGTGCCAAGTCTATGTGGGATGAATTAGTGATTCAATTTGAAGGAGGTGATGACACCATCGTCACCAGAAAAGTTGCCTTGAACAAGAAGTATGAATCCTTCTTTGCCTTGCCCAACGAAAGTTTAACTGGTACATATACCAGATTTTCTAGCCTCATCAATCAATTGAGAGGTTTGGGTGTAGAGAAGGATAAGGATATTCTTCTTGAAAAGTTTTGTGATATTCTTCCATCTAAATGGGAAAACATGGTTCTTGTCTTGAGACAAGGTAAAACCTTGCACTCTCACACTCTTGCATCGCTCTATGGAGCCTTCAGATTCACTGAAGATAATAATGCTGCAAGACTTGTGGCTGAGCAAGATGCCATGAACCATGCTCAGAGTCCCAAGGTTGCTAATGTAATTGAGCGACCTTGTGCTGCTTTAATGTCTGCTGAGAGTGTCCAGGCACACTCGATGAAGGAGATGTTGAACAGTTTCTTAAACTCTGGCTGACCACTGAAAACAGTGAAGGTTATGATGAAACTGACGATGATGATCTGGTCGCCATGATTGCTAAACCTTTAATAGGTTTAAGCATAAATCTAAAAGATTTAATGGCCCCAACAATGCTTCCAGCTCCAGCTCTCTGGATAAGACCAATCTTACATGCTATAAGTGTGGCAAGAAAGGTCATTTTATGAAGGAATGCAGATCTAGTCAGTTGAATAACCAAACTGGCCCCTCTGTCCCTAATTACAATCGGCCTGATGATAGCTACAAAGCTAAATACAAGCAGCTTAAGGCCCAGATTGCCCTCCTGTCCATGCAAAAAGAAAAGGATCAGTGCTTAATTGCACAAACTGAGGGAAAATGGGAGTACTCTGATGACTCATCTGAGGATGAAGAAGAGGAAAGGGACATGTGTTTCATGGCCTTGGAAGATCAACAACAACAGCAGCATGTGGTGAAAGATGATGTCATCTCTGGAAGATGGGTGGACATCATACTGAAAAAGGTATGTGATTATGATCACCAGGTTGACCCTGAATTAAACTGGACCTGGCTGAATCATTAAGTGGTGATTTGGCATTTGTAGAAACTGTTAGAGCTGATAGTGAAAGATATTTAGACACTATCTTAATTGAACTGAACAATGTCAAACCACAACTGAATGATTTGCAAAGTGTCCAGTTGGCTCTCAAGGAGTCAGTTTTAAAGATTGAGGCATTAGAACTTGATAATCAAAAACTTTCTGATGATTTTGAAAAAGCTCAAAAGATTATCAAGTCCTGGGTAAAAGCATCTGGCAAAAACTATGATGCATTTTCAAGAACATTAACAAGTTGTCTCGCAAACAACTGGTTGATGGGATACCCCAGATTTCCTTCAATAAGGAAAAGCCATGTCCAGGGTGTGAGATGGGTAAGCAGAAGAGAGCCAGTTTCAAAACTAGGCAAAATTTTAGCATCACTGAACCTCTTCACATGCTTGAGACAAGGTAAAACCTTGCACCCTCACACTCTTGCATCGCTCTATGGAGCCTTCAGATTCACTGAAGATAATAATGCTGCAAGACTTGTGGCTGAGCAAGATGCCATGAACCATGCTCAGAGTCCCAAGGTTGCTAATGTAATTGAGCGACCTTGTGCTGCTTTAATGTCTGCTGAGAGTGTCCAGGCACACTCGATGAAGGAGATGTTGAACAGTTTCTTAAACTCTGGCTGACCACTGAAAACAGTGAAGGTTATGATGAAACTGACGATGATGATCTGGTCGCCATGATTGCTAAAACCTTTAATAGGTTTAAGCATAAATCTAAAAGATTTAATGGCCCCAACAATGCTTCCAGCTCCAGCTCTCTGGATAAGACCAATCTTACATGCTATAAGTGTGGCAAGAAAGGTCATTTTATGAAGGAATGCAGATCTAGTCAGTTGAATAACCAAACTGGCCCCTCTGTCCCTAATTACAATCGGCCTGATGATAGCTACAAAGCTAAATACAAGCAGCTTAAGGCCCAGATTGCCCTCCTGTCCATGCAAAAAGAAAAGGATCAGTGCTTAATTGCACAAACTGAGGGAAAATGGGAGTACTCTGATGACTCATCTGAGGATGAAGAAGAGGAAAGGGACATGTGTTTCATGGCCTTGGAAGATCAACAACAACAGCAGCATGTGGTGAAAGATGATGTCATCTCTGGAAGATGGGTGGACATCATACTGAAAAAGGTATGTGATTATGATCACCAGGTTGACCCTGAATTAACACTGGACCTGGCTGAATCATTAAGTGGTGATTTGGCATTTGTAGAAACTGTTAGAGCTGATAGTGAAAGATATTTAGACACTATCTTAATTGAACTGAACAATGTCAAACCACAACTGAATGATTTGCAAAGTGTCCAGTTGGCTCTCAAGGAGTCAGTTTTAAAGATTGAGGCATTAGAACTTGATAATCAAAAACTTTCTGATGATTTTGAAAAAGCTCAAAAGATTATCAAGTCCTGGGTAAAAGCATCTGGCAAAAACTATGATGCATTTTCAAGAACATTAACAAGTTGTCTCGCAAACAACTGGTTGATGGGATACCCCAGATTTCCTTCAATAAGGAAAAGCCATGTCCAGGGTGTGAGATGGGTAAGCAGAAGAGAGCCAGTTTCAAAACTAGGCAAAATTTTAGCATCACTGAACCTCTTCACATGCTTCATATGGATCTTTTTGGTCCAGTGAATGTTCAAACTAGAGCTGGAAAGAAATACACTCTAGTTGTGGTTGATGAATTCACCAGATATTGCTGGGTGGTATTCATCAGATCCAAAAGTGATGCACCTGCTGAAATCATCTCCCTTATCAAAAGAATTGAGCTCAAGTACACTCGAAAAGTTTGTCAGTTGCGAAGTGATAATGGTACTGAATTCCAAAACAAGGTACTTGAAACATTTTGCACTGACACTGGCATTTCTCAAAACTTCTCATCAGTTCACTCTCCAGAGCAAAATGGAGTTGTGGAAAGAAAGAATCGTACACTGATAGAAGCGGCCAGAAGCATGCTATCTGAATCTGGTCTTCCCACCAGTTTTTGGGCTGAGGCAGTTGCAACTGCTTGTCACACCCAAAACCGGTCAGTCTACATCAAGAGACATAAAAAGACTGCCTACGAAGTAATCAGGAATCGTAAACCAAATATTGGATACTTCCATGTATTTGGTTGTCCAGTTTATATACTGAACGATTCCAGTCAGCTTGGAAAGTTTGATGCAAAAGCTGATGAAGGGGTATTTTTAGGCTATTCAGATATTCGAAAGGCCTTTAGAGTTTATAATTATAGACTCCAAAGGTGCATGAGACAATTCATGTCACATTCGATGAATCAACTGAAGCAATCAACAAGAGACCAAGCCTTGATATTTCTCCAGTCATTCCAATCAACTTTGGTGAAACTGACCAAGTTCATCGGTCAGTTGTTTCACCAGAAGATGCTTCCAGTTACAACAAACTGGAACCAGTCAAGAAGAAGAAAAGCACCAGTGACACATCATTTATCCCTCCATCAATTTTAACTTACCACAAGAATTGGTGATTGGATCAGATGTACGTGCCACTCCAATATCAGCACCAGTTCAAGCCCCTACTTCTCCAGTTACTCATGAAATACCTTCAACTGAGGAATTTCATGATGCCAATCGAGACCTCATTGACTCTGATGAGGATGTAGAAGCTGTTTGGACTGATCCTTCTCCAGATGCTGCTGCAACTGAAGAAGATCGCCAGGTACCTTGCACTGATATTGTAGTTCACCAGCCTAGTCAATACACTAGATGGACTAAAGCCCACCCAATTGAACAAATTGTGGGTAATCCAACTAGTGGGGTTCAGACTAGAAGAGCCACCAGTGAGCAATGCTTAAACGTCACCTTCTTATCTTTAATTGAACCAAAGAAGATTGACGAGGCTATGGCAGACCCAAGCTGGGTGGAAGCTATGCAAGAAGAGCTCCTCCAGTTTGAAAGGAACAATGTTTGGGAGCTTGTTCCTTGTCCACCAGGGTTAAAGAAAGAACCTATTGGTACCAGATGGGTCTACCGAAATAAAATGGATGAAGATGGCCATGTTGTAAGAAACAAGGCCAGATTAGTTGCCCAGGGTTATTGTCAAGCAGAGGGCGTTGACTTTGATGAGACTTTTGCTCCAGTTGCAAGACTTGAAGCCATTAGAATATTCTTGGCTTATGCAGCCCATCTGCAGTTCAAGGTCTTCCAGATGGATGTCAAAAGTGCGTTCCTTAATGGAACATTGGAAGAAGAAGTTTATGTTAAGCAGACTCCAGGTTTCATCGATGAGAAGCATCCTCATTGGGTTTATAGACTGAACAAAGCATTGTATGGTCTAAGACAAGCCCCAAGAGCCTGGTATGATACTTTAACTAAACATCTTCTTAAAAATGGCTTTCAAAGAGGTGCAATAGATAATACCTTGTTTATCTTGAAAGAAAGAGGTAATATCTTATTGGTACAAATTTATGTTGATGACATTATTTTTGGTTCAACTGATGATGCAATGTGTAAAAAGTTTTCTAAAATCATGTCATCTGAGTATGAGATGAGTTTAATGGGTGAATTAACATTTTTCTTAGGTCTTCAGATTAAGCAAACTGAAAATGGAATTTTCATAAACCAAGGAAAATATGTCAGAGATTTGTTAAGAAAATACAAATATGATTCAATCCCATCGAAAAACACACCTATTGCAGCACCATTGAATTTGGACTCTGACCCAACTGGCAAACCAGTTAACATAACTGACTATAGAGGTATGGTTGGTTCACTGATGTACTTAACTGCCAGTCGACCAGATATAATGTTTGCAACATGTTTATGTGCCAGGTTTCAGGCTAACCCTAAAGAATCACATTTGCACGCTGTAAAGCGTATCTTTAGATACCTGAAAGGGTGTCCTAATCTTGGTCTTTGGTACCCCAAAGGCTCAGGATTAGATCTAATGGGTTATTCAGATTCTGATCATGCAGGTTGTAAGATTGATAGAAAATCCACAACTGGTGGTTGTCATTTCCTTGGAGGAAAACTGGTGAGTTGGACCAGCAAGAAGCAGACTTCAGTCTCTATGTCCACTGCTGAGGCAGAGTACATTTCTGCGGCCAGTTGTTGTGCCCAGATTCTCTGGATCAAAAACCAGTTACTAGATTATGGTCAGAAGTACACCAAGACCCCAATCTTTTGTGACAACACCAGTGCAATTGCTATCTCTCACAATCCAGTGATGCACTCAAAAACAAAGCATATTGACATCAGGTATCATTTTATTCGTGATCATGTTATGAAAGGTGATATTGAAATTCATTTCATCCCCACTGACAAACAGTTAGCTGATGTTTTTACTAAACCTCTCGATGAGAAAACTTTTAAACATCTCATCAGCGAACTGGGAATGCTAAACCCTTAACTGGAGCTTTCTTTGTTATTGAACGCGTCAGTGACACTGATGAAGTTCTCCAGTTGAGGAGGTCCAGATTATCTTTGCTCGCCAGGCTATCGAACGCCTTTGTGATACTATCTTGGCACTAATTGATATCTGGATCATCATTTTAGGGGGAAAGACTCAAAATAATTTTCTGACTAAAATTCGTTTTTGTTTGAAAATGCAACTGGAGAACTCTTCAGTTGGAAACTGGTACTGGATTGATCCTCCAGTTACCAGGTTCAGTCTTTGTCTAATTTTATAACGTTACAAATACTTGGTCAATTTATGTGACACGTGATGATACTCGAGTGTTTTTAAACTACTTGATATCGTGATCTGACGTGTTGAAACCATTTTTAGTACTTGACAACTGTTTGTGTTGGGAAAACAAAAAGTGTGTGGGGTTATGGGTAAGTAAGCCGTCGTAGCATTTAATGCTGACATGGTAACATTTAATGCTTACATGGAAAATTATATTTTATTTTCAAAATATCTTCAAAAATATTTGGTTTAATAAAATATGATTTGTGGGTTTACATTGGGATCTTGAATCCCCTTATAAATACCCTTATTTACTTCATAACTCATTTACTTTCTTTTTCATTCTCTTCATTTACTCTCTTCATTTACTTCCAATCATAAATTTCAATTTCATTCTTCTCTTTGCTTCCAAATTCAAAACCCTAAATTCCTAAATTTCAATTTCATTCATGGCACCTAAATCATCCCGTTCGAGAGATGTAAATCTCTTGACTGTTCCATATGATCCCTCACCAGATGTCTCACAGGCACCTGGTGCTCCTTATTGTGCTGCCATAAAACTAAATCCAAATAATCCTATGGCCAGCCTACGAGGAAATCAAGGGTCCAATACCCTTATTGGTAGAATTCGAAAGTTTTTAAAGAATTCTCCAATAGGACCCTCGTTCTCTCTAAACCCACGCAAGTTGTTTCACAACTACTTGTGTGAGTTTTGGTACACTGCTGTTCTTTCTTCTGATTGTTCCTCCATCAGTTTCACTTTAAAGGATGGAACAATCCAGTGTACCTTGACCTCTGACGTGTTAAGGGATGCCTTACGCCTTAACTACTGGAGAGAGAATGAATCTCCAGTCGTCTTGCCCCCTAGCATAAATTTTCGCCAAGTACTCCTGGAAATGGGACACAAAGAGTGCTTGGAGAATGGGGTGCTCAAGACAAAAGGTGCGATGACCATGAAGGGTCTTACTCCTTCATGGAGGTATTTTTTCATCCTTATAAATACCCTTATTTACTCCAAAACTCATTTACTTTCTTTTTCATTCTCTTCATTTACTCTCTTCATTTACTTCCAATCATAAACATTGCTTCATTTACTTCTTCATTTACTCTCTTATTTACTTCATAACTCATTTACTCTCTTTTCATTCTCTTCATTTACTCTCTTCATTTATCTTGAATCCCATTATAAATACCCTTATTTACTCCAAAACTCATTTACTTTCTTTTTCATTCTATTCATTTACTCTCTTCATTTACTCTCTATTTACTCCAAAACTCATTTACTTTCTTTTTCATTCTCTTCATTTACTCTCTTCATTTACTTCCAATCATATACATTGCTTCATTCTTCTCTTTGCTCTCTTCATTTACTCTCTTCATTTACTCTCTTCATACCTCTTCATTTACTCTCTTCATTTACTCTCTTCATTTACTCTCTTCATTTACTCTCTTCAGTTATGATTTGTGGGTTTACATTGGGATCTTGAATCCCCTTATAAATACCCTTATTTACTTCATAACACATTTACTTTCTTTTTTTCATTCTCTTCATTTACTCTCTTCATTTACTTCCAATCATAAACTCTCTTATTCATTCCCTTCATTTACTCTCTTCATTTACTTCCAATCATAAACATTGCTTCATTCTCTCTTCATTTACTCTCTTCATTTACTCTCTTCATTTACTCTCTTATTACCCTTATTTACTTCATAACTCATTTACTCTCTTTTCATTCTCTTCATTTACTCTCTTCATTTATCTTGAATTCCTTATAAATACCCTTATTTACTCCAAAACTCATTTACTTTCTTTTTCATTCTATTCATTTACTCTCTTCATTTACTCTCATTTACTCCAAAACTCATTTACTTCTTATTCTCTTCATTTACTCTCTTCATTTACTCTCTTTTCATTATCTTCATTTACTCTCTTCATTTACTCTCCAATCATCATTTACTCTGATTTCTCTCTAAATACCCTTATTTACTTCATAATTCATTTACTTTCTTTTTCATTCTCTTCATTTACTCTCTTCATTTACTTCCAATCATAAATTTCAATTTCATTCATGGCACCTAAATCATCCCGTTCGAGAGATGTAAATCTCTTGACTGTTCCATATGATCCCTCACCAGATGTCTCACAGGCACCTGGTGCTCCTTATTGTGCTGCCATAAAACTAAATCCAAATAATCCTATGGCCAGCCTACGAGGAAATCAAGGGTCCAATACCCTTATTGGTAGAATTCGAAAGTTTTTAAAGAATTCTCCAATAGGACCCTCGTTCTCTCTAAACCCACGCAAGTTGTTTCACAACTACTTGTGTGAGTTTTGGTACACTGCTGTTCTTTCTTCTGATTGTTCCTCCATCAGTTTCACTTTAAAGGATGGAACAATCCAGTGTACCTTGACCTCTGACGTGTTAAGGGATGCCTTACGCCTTAACTACTGGAGAGAGAATGAATCTCCAGTCGTCTTGCCCCCTAGCATAAATTTTCGCCAAGTGCTCCTGGAAATGGGACACAAAGAGTGCTTGGAGAATGGGGTGCTCAAGACAAAAGGTGCGATGACCATGAAGGGTCTTACTCCTTCATGGAGGTATTTTTTCATCCACCTGGTGGAAAGTATGGGTGGGAGTTCTGGTGGACTTGACCAGATCAACTCCACACAAGCAGAGATGGCTTACTGCTTGTGGAATGGTTTGAGGGTGGACTTTGCAGAAATCTTGTACAGAAGCCTGGTACAAAAACTGAAGGGCTCCAGGGGTGTATGTATCCCCTTTTCAAGGTTCCTCTCACTCTGTTTCAAGCAAATTCTGGGCAGGGAAGCATACAATGATACAAACTCTCCATTCAATGCCCCAGATATGCTTAGGAATCTAGACTCACTAGCATCTGAAGCTGGTGAGGTTGAAATTCCTGAACGAATGCAGCTGGCATTCGCTTCAACTGATGCACCTCTTGAAGGTGAGTCAGAAAGGCAACTGGGCGGGCCTCAAAATAATGAGGACCCTCCAGTGTGTCTAATGTTGTGGTAGAGGATAGAGCTACCATAACTGAAGCAACCCCCATCACATCTATCCCTGGTGACGATACTTCGGTATCTGATCCATCAACAGATATACCCATCCAGGAAACTGGGGAAGGTCATCTGGAGTCTGACCAGGTAACTGGTCAGCCCTCTGTCACATTCATGGATCTGGACATGGGTGTTAACGACGAGGAAATCCTTATTGAATCTTCGGATTCAGAAGGTACTGAAACAGACTTGGAGATTCTTGGTGCTTCTGTACAAGCACAAGACCCTTCTATCTCAAGTCTACTTACCAATACTGTCAGAACTTCTGAAGTAGATTTGAAGGAAATTGAAAGGCAGGTCAAGGAACTAATTGAGAGACCTGGCCTAGATTTAACTGGCCTTGGTGAGCAGATGGTATCTTCAGTTGGTCAGAAGATGGAGGATATGTTGGGTGCTAGGGAAGAGCGTTTGGTTGAAAGGGTGATGTCTGAGATCACCAAGCTGGCCACTCCTCAGGTTGATCTGGCCCCACTCACCAGTGAGATCAACCAGTTGAGGGCAGCATTGAAGGTTTAAGCACCCAAGTATCTCTTCACACTGAAACATTGAATAAACTGGCCAATGAAGTGGAGAACTTGAAGAAGAGGGATGATGCTTTGAAGGAAAAGGTGGGTGCTGGTATTGATGAAGAATCAAAGGTCTTGAATGAATTAAAAACTGGTCAAGACAAAGTTGTTGCAAATGTCTTGGCCCAGTCTAAAGAAACCAGCCACCTTTGGAGGTCCTTCCGAATGATGTGTGGGATATTTAAAGAGTGCAAGGACATGCAGTCGTGGCAGCCTCTTGACCGGTTGCCATCACACCCCACTGAATGGGAAGCAATAAGGGCAGGTCTAGATGCTGCCAAGGGGGAAAGAAGTACAGTCCTTGCACCACCAGTTGTACCAAGAAGGGAATTAAGCTTAGCTACCAGTACTGATGCTGGTGAGCAAACTGGTGATGCTAGTGTAAGGGGAAATGTGTTGGATAAGGGAAAGGGCAAAGTAACTGATGAAGCCCAGCCGGCCACTGAAATGGAAATGCTTGAGACTGGTAATGTTGATGTACTGCCTCCAGTTTCAGATAGTGACAGTAGAAGACTGGCCAGACTTGGTGATAGTGTTAAAGAACGAAAGAAAATGAAACAAAGGAACCAAGCTGAAGCCAGGGCACATCTCACATAATTGAATTTGCTAGATATGAGTGATGCCAATCTTCTAGGTATCACTAAGGAGGAGTATCTCAGCATCAAGAATGATCCTAGGATAGTTGACCAGTTAAATGAAATGCTAGATGTTGAACTGGAAGACACTATCATGAGGATGAGGCTGAATTTGATGCCAGAAGCTTGAACATTTCTTTGGAGAGGGCTAAGGAGTTAAGGGCCAGTGGGATTCTGAAAAGAATTGCCAATGTAAAGAAGGTTGTGAAGGAAGTGATGAATCCACCAGTTGTACATAGAAGGATTCCACAACCTAGAAGACCACTGACCAAAGCTGCCAGGGATGCTGATCTTAGAACATTCGTTGAACCAACTGGCGAGGTCACAAATGAAGACATTAAGTCCGCCGTACTGGCTGCTGGTGCTGGGAGTATTAAAATCACTAATGAAACTGAAGCAAGAAACTACTACTCCCAGATCATGTCAACCAGGAGACATGGTGGTACTATAACAAATGTCAACATTACAATTAAGCCAGGCACCAAGGTCTTTCAAGTTGAAGTAAAGTATGCTGGTGGGCCACTAGTGAGGACTGATGATCCTGGTGTGTTGCAGTTTGGGTTCAGTGAATGGGTCGAGATGGTAAAAGTGCTGGATGCGAAGGCACAAAAGAATAGGTTTGAAAAGGCATGGTAAATTTTCTAAAGGGCAAGATTCAACATAAAGAGAATCTGGAGCAAAGGCTGAATATTGACCCTGAAGACACTCAACCTATTTCTCTTGTGACCAAAAGAAGAAGAACTGGCGAAGGGCCATCTGTTTAAGTTCTGTCTTCATTTTTATCTTCTTGTAATTTGTTTTACATTCTGTTGTAACTTGTGTAAATTCACTCCTTGTATAAAAGAAGTTACCAGTTTGTAACCACAAGGTAGATAAAAGATTAAAATCTAACAAACACAAAAGAAAAACCTAAGGCATTTGTTGATCTATAAAAATGCCTTAGATATCTTAGATAGATTTAAATCAAATAAGTCTCTATAGTTCATACTTGTATAGATACAAGAACTAGAAAAGACTTAGACTATATTTCTAGACAAATAGGGGGAATTTGTTAGGTCCAGTTCACCTGGAACTGGCCAGTCACCAGTTCACACTGACCAGTTCACCAGTTTCATCTGGTGACCAGTAAACTGGTGACCAAGAAGATTTGTCGAGAAATATATTGAAGTCCAGTTGCACCGTACAGTTAACGCAACTGAAGACTTCCTCCAGTTGAGAACTGACCAAGTTGAAGAAACATTCCAGTTGAAGTCGAAGACAACAAATGGAAGAAAGAGAATGACAATGGCAGCGAAGCCCAGTTGACATTCTAGTCAGTTACAAACTGGAGACCTTCAGTGGAAAGCCCTTACAAAGCTTTACACTGATTACGAGGAATGACTTGTATACTTTATGTACCTTTACCCGGATAATAAGCCTTATCTTATTATTTAAGTATTAAAAGGTACATAAAGGTGGTTGTGTAAAGTCACTGTAACATGCGACTTTACAACACTTTTTAAGGAATTAAATGCTATTCCTTAAATGCTTCCAACCACATTTGTACGGCTAAAGTTAACATCCCAATGTTAACTTTGCCTATAAATACAAGTCATTGCACAACCAAGAATTAAGTATTCGTTCTCTCAAAGTTATTTCACACACAAACGAATAACTTCATACTTTGCAAACCTGCAATATTCTTGGTGAACTTGTGCAATATTCTCTCAATCGCTAAAAGGAACATTTCACTACTTTAAGTGTTTCGATTGTAGAAGAGAAATTCCGAGTATAGATCAATTGTATTTCATAGGTTGTTAGGATATTTACATTCGTGTATTATCTTGGTTCCGCCTCAACCTTGTAATTTGTTTAATATCAATAAATAAATTACACTTTGAAAACTACATATTGTCTCATCAAGATTGTTTACAAGTTATTGTATTATTGCATTGTTCTTTACTTATTGTCTTTTATATAAGTAATCTATCTAGAACTTGGTATATACTTATCTAACTGGTCGTCTCCAGTTTAGTAAGTATATTGCAAAGTAACTGCACCATCGACATAGAGGTGTCTTCAGTAGTACCAATCTAACAAGTTGGGACTTACAATTAAGTTTCCAACAGTCTAGCAAGTAAGTAGAGTAATATCCGGTCGTGTCATGAGATCTGAGATGCCAAACAAGTATTTTAAGTTAATTACTGTTATTTGCTTTTTCAAACTATTTTCAGACTAAGCCTCTCGCTGAATAAGCGGTTGCGACTTCTATTTACTTTTCAGTATTTTAATTAGTTTAATAGGAAATCGTGACAACCTCCAACCGCTAGAATTACACGTATTACTAGATTAGGTAAAGCAACGCGTCCCTGCGAATGATCCTGTACTTATCACTTAACTATATTACATCTGATCGGGTCCCCTGTCCGTTAAGGTGTGTGTGTGTGTTTTGAGATAATTACTTGTACAACATTTTTATAAATTTAAACACTAAAAAACGCAACCCATCAAGTGTTTTGGCGCCGCTGCCGGGGACGCGACGCATTCTTAGTTTAGTAGTGTAATTGGATCCTTTCTTATGTTTCGGCACGAAAAACTTACTTTTCAGTTTTTAGGTTAAGTCATTTTAGGGTTTAATAGTCAAATTAGGTTTAGGTTAATTAGTTTTTCATTTCATTTTTATATTGGTGCGTTTGATCTTTTTCTTGAGTTTTGCAGGATTATTTTGGTAGTTGATGCTATTGAGGTCGGGAACGATAGTAGATAGTGCATCTTCAAGACCTAGTAAACCTAGAAGGAAAAGGAACCCGTATTTAGTTTAGCAACCCTTTTTGACGAAGACCAACCTTTAGGATCATCCGATTCCTCATCCGACACTATGTCAGAACCGAACTCACCTAGATCCGAAATGGACGCCTTTGACCGACTGATGATGGAAAGGACGAGATTCGTAGCACCTACACCAGGATCGGTTATTGTTCCACCAAACCTTTGAGATTCGTTTTCAGTCAAAGGTCACCACCTTAAGTTAATCCAAGACAACCAATATGACGGCCGAGCCAAATCCGACCCCCATAAGCATGTAAGCAGGTTCACGAGTTTGTGCAAAATTTTCAAATACGGAGGAAACGTCACCGATGACGCCGTGAAACTTAGCTTATTTCCGTCGTCTCTCACGAGAGAGGCACGTGCTTGGTTCGATGAGCTCAATGAAGGTACCATCACTACATGGAATCAACTTCGCGAACAGTTCGTCTCGCGATTCTTTCCCCCGAGTTTAGCAAGGAAAATGCTTCGAGACATCAAGGCTTTCAAGCAAGACGAGGGTGAATCACTAGTTAATGCATGGAAAAGGCTTAGGGAAATGATCAGAAACTGTCACGGGAATGAACTAGACAAGGACGAGATCATGGAGATTTTCTTCTATGGTTTAACCAAGAGTTCCCAAAAGGATTTAGACCTAGCCGGCGGTGGTAACTTTTTGTACAAGTCTACCAATGACGCATACAAAATGATGGAGGATATGGTGCAAGCTAGCTTAGCTCAAGATATGGATGACAAAGATCGAGAAAGGAGGACGAGAAGGACCGTGGCTAGCATTGAAAGCAGCTCTGACAATGAGGTAATTCATGAACTTAAAGCTTTATCTAACCGTTTTTCTACTTTTGAAGATAGGTTGGACATTATGGACAAGGACCTCAAGGTGATTGCACACGGGTGCAACAATTGCGGAGGAATTCACTATACCGAGGATTGTGAAGAGGAGGCTACCGAGCAAGTCAATTTTGTACAAAACCAATACCGAGGAGGCTATCAACGAGGACTATCCCAAAGAAACCCCGGTAATTCTAACCTTAATTCTAGTTATGCTAGAAATAACTATGGTTCTTTTCAAAATAGGTGGCAAAGGAGTAATGGTCAACCCGAGCAACCAAGAGTGGAGAATAAAGTCATGGAGGATCCGATTGCCAAGCTTACCAACATGATGAAGAGGTACATTGAGACGAATGACAAGAGGCACGACTCCTTAGCAAGCTATACAAGGTCGCTCAATGAGAAGAAAAGTAATCTCAATCAAAAGGTTGACGAGGGAGCAAGAAATGAATAAGCCGCAATCAAGGACATGGAGAGGAGGATAGATAGATGGATTGAGCAGAATGCAAAGAAGGAGAATAGCTCAGTTCCAAGGCAAAACATCCAAGGCGGTTCAAGCTCAAATCAAGGAGGCCCGAGCACGAGTCAAAAGTACCAACCACCAATCGGTCTCAATGAGAATATGAACGTCGTGTTCACCGAAGGTAATGACTCTACTGAGCTTTCTAATGATTTTTGTGAAGTGTCCAATCGGGTACAGGTCATACGGGAGCCAAACGGAGAAGAAACGAGCAAAAACGTAAAACTAGAATCTGTCCAGGTACCACCAGCGTCGCTGGCTGCACAAGCCAGCGCCGCTGGGCACTTCCAGTGCCACTCAGATATCACCAGCACCGCTGGTGAGCCCCAGCGCCGCTCCTGGCCCAGAACCAGTGCCGCTCCTGACTCTGTCAGCCCAGATTCGCGCAAAACTTCGTTTTTAGCTATTTTTCAAGGAGTTGTCGAGACCCAATTCGCTTCAAAGTGCAAAATCAAAGATGGGGGCAACTCGGATAGTAGGGATGAAGTTTACAATCCCGAGGCACCGCATGACGGGACACAGCTACCGCAAGCATCTGAAGATCCAGGAAGTTTTCTTATTCCTTGCACTATTAATAATGAATACTTTTCATGTGCATTAGCTGATTTTGGGTCAAGTATTAATGTTATGCCTACTGTGATTTATGAAAACTTACCCTTTGTTTGCTAAAACCCGTTAACATGAGCATTCGGCTAGCCGATCAGACTTACCGACAACCCAAGGGGATTGTCGAACAAGTCCATGTCAGGGTTAAGGAATTAGAATTCTGGACTGAGTTTATTGTGCTTGATTCGGTAAGTGAAGTAGTGACACCCCTAATTTTAGGTCGACCATTTTTGCATGCTGCGGATGCTATCATCCATGTCCTTAAACGTGAAATATCTTTGTCAAATGGTCAAAATAGGATTAGATTGTCTGAGTTAGAAGAAGATGGTGACTTGATTGAAGGGGTATGCCTTAGGATGGAGGTAATAGATGATGACGAAAACCCTAATGAAAATTCGGACATGTCACTAGGAGAGGAGACCAAAGAAACCGAACCTAAAAGGAAAATCTGTTATGAAAGTTTCATGGAATTAAAAGAATTAAAGGAGAAAGTAGAGGAACAACTAAGAAATGGTAGAGAGGTAGCCACTAGGGTTAGGAGAATCCTAGGAAACATTAAGTGGGAAGAGCGTGTAGCTGACCTAGAAAGAGATAAGATGAATGAAATAATAGCTAGAGAACCAAATGGTAAGTTTTATGGTGACCCTAGCATTTTTCAGATTCCTTGCTACATTAGCTCTAACTGTAATCCTAGGAAACATTAAGTGGGAAGAGCGTGTAGCTGACCTAGAAAGAGATAAGATGAATGAAATAATAGCTAGAGAACCAAATGGTAAGTTTTATGGTGACCCTAGCATTTTTCAGATTCCTTGCTACATTAGCTCTAACTGTTTTGAGGATACCTACATAGACCTTAGAGCCACATCTAATATCTTGCCCATAAGTATTTACAAACATAACTTGAGGAAGTATAAAAATGGAGTAAAATGAGAAGATTTAGAGATTAGGTTAGTAAGAGGAGCCAAGATTCTAACTAAGGGCTTCATAAGAAACTTAGTCATTAGGATAGAGGGATTGGACATCCCCACTGATTTCTTTATAGTTGAAGAAGATTCAATTACTAGAGATCATGTGGGTTTAGGTCAACCATTCTTGCTTTCGGTAGGATCATCAGTTAATGTGAAAGCAAAGAAGATGACTTTAACTATGGGGTTCAACCAAGTAGTTTTGACTAAGGAGGACATTAGTAAGACAAACCCCTTCGGGACTAGATGCAAAGCTAGGAGTTTTGCATGGGAAATTAAGAAGAGGATAATCGAATCGCACTTAAAAGACACATCTGACCTTTACATTTGATACCCAACGGGAACCAGCCCTTGGCCGACCCCGTTTTCTTCCTCAACCTAGTTCCTAGGCCGAGTCCGGCTGAAGACTCGTTAAACTTAGCGCTTCTTGGGAGGCAACCCAAGCCGTATTTTTATTTTTATTTTTCATTTTTAGGAATATGTGACTAATTGCAATTAAGTGAATTGTTTTAAATTTAATCATTTGTGATCTGTTTTTATATGAGTTATATCTTTAGAATCACAGATGCAAGCTTTCAACGGATCAAGGAAACAACTTATTGCAATCGTATTTTGTTTTTATTTTTATGTTTTAACTTGTTATTTTCCATTTTGATATTTTGATTGAAGTGTGCAGAAGTATTTAGTTTTGTAGTCTGAAGAAAAACATGCACTTGGTTAAAAGCTAAGTGTGGGGGAATGCCGGAGTCAAATCGTGAAGGAAAATCAGACGTCGAAGCAAGTACAGGACTCGCAAGCGCCGCTAGAAGACTTCCAGTGTCGCTGGGAAAGAACCTGGGCTTCCCAGCGCCGCTCCCTGACTTCCAGCGCCGCTGGACCTGCATCTGTGCAAGTCCAGTGCCGCTCCTACATGTCTAGCGCCGCTCTCATTATGCCAGTGCCGCTCCCGGAGTCTGCCAGCACACCAGATCGCGAAAAATCCAAAAAAAATTTTAAAAAATCAGAAAATACCAAAAAGAGAGGAAGATGGAGAAGCATCAATGGATCGCCATCAAACGGAGACGACTCAAATCTTTGAAGATCTATATCATTCAAGTCACTCCACACATGTTATCTTCAACAACATTCATGCAATTTAAGCCCGGGAAGTTTCGTAAATTCCTTTATCTTATCGTGTTTTTCCTATTACCCTTTCTGTTATGTCATGTTTAGTACAACGGGGACGTTGTATAATTTAAGTGTGGGGGGATGGAATAGTAAAAACCCGTGGTTTAAATGTTTGAATAATCATAAGTTTTCTACAGAAATAAGCTTTGCAAGTAGACAAAAGATGACCATAACTAAGCAACATTAGCTTTGGTAGATGAACGGTTAGTTAGGACTGTTAGTTTAACTATAGATTTGTGGTTGTTCATTTTTCCAAATGGATTAGAGCTTAGACTGAAACTGAATGCGATTATGTTTGCCATAACACATTTAACCGGACTTTAATATGCCTAGCAATTAGAGCTATCTAGTTATTAGTATAGGTGTATTAATTGGACTTAATTATATATGTGCTTGTGTAGGAACTAGTTTAGACGTATGGTTCGCCTTAATTCTTACACTATTAATTGTGAACTAGTTGCATGCGGAGTAAGTGTATGAGTCATCTGGGGTCTCTGATAATGTCTATTGCATGAATAATATAGTAATCTTAAGAAAAGGCAATCAGTAGATTAATTAAAAGAGTTCAAAGTGTTGGGATTTTATTAACTATACAACTCTTTGTATCTAAAATGGATGTTCACAATTTGAAAGGACTTCAAATTAGTTTATTCAAAACTTAGGGTTTAGAATGTAAATAATTAAAATTCAATTTAATTAATCCTAGTCGAACTCAACTTCCCTTGTAAAGGGTTGCCAAATTCAAAAACCCTAATTATATATGAAAGTCGAATTCGACTTCCCTTATGAAAGGGAGGTCGAATTCCATAACCTAATTTGACTCAAAAACGTTTAATTAAAACCTTTTAATAAAACATGAACATCCTAATTAGTTACGATTAATTAATTAAGCAAATAAATTAATCTAGTTTAATTCATTTATGCAATAATTAATTAACCTAACTAATTATAATGCGGAATAAGTTAATAAAACAATTAACTAATTAATTCCCTAAAATGATCTATCATGCATGCAATATAACCAACTAATAAATAAATAAATAAACAAGGATAGAAACCTAACCTCTTTGTAGAAACCCGGAGACGAGAACTTCGTCACGTACTAGAGCCCAAGTGTAGGAACTCCTCTAAAGACTCGTACACACGAACGGATCTTCGGCACTTAGCTAAGTGCTAGCTATAACTCCAAGTTATAACAAAAACCCACCATAATATAAAATTATAACTAGAAAAGCTATATTCGAAATCCTCCTCCAAAGGGAGAGGATTTCGACCAAGCTTCAAGAGAAAGAAGAGAAGATTTTTTAATTGAAAAAGGGTTTTAGGTCTCTATTTATAAGAATAAAAAACCCTTAGGTTTCCTTATCCCAATGAATATGGGACAAGGAAACAACCCCTTTTCCTTTTCTCCTTTGTTTATGCGTGGCCGACCCCATGGGGTATACAGGTCAATCTTGTTTGGCCCATGGTCAAATGGATTGGCCCTTGGTGCTTAGGTGCCCGATCCGATTTCGACCCGGTTCGACCCGCTAGTCATTTCCAAATCTATTTTTGGAAAGTTTCTAAAGACCAATTTTAGAAACTTCTAGTTATTATCTTTTACAATGGATATTTGTTATATATATAAAGTTCAACTAAGCCCTCCCCATTCTTCGCGTGCGACCCTAAAGGTTCATAGATATGAGGCCGTATAAATATATTGGAATATTCTCATAATTTCAACACTCTCACTTGAGGATATGTCCAATATGATGATCATCCCAACATACGTCAAGTATACTGACACCGAACGTTCGTCTAGCAACACGACGATGCCCCCAAATATGTATGAATATAGTTCCGTGACGGGAACCAACATCAACTTCTAGATGTTGTACATTAATCTCTTTTAATGCTTTGGTACAATGTCTAATCCTCCTTATATGTTTTCGATATCACATCGAGTCATGAGGCACGGATCAAGCGACGCTCATATAACTTCGACATATTGCTCGATCTACTGAAAAGAAGTGAAACAATCCAAAATACGATTACTTAGAAACACATTCATAAGTAATGTACTCGGGGCATGGCCATGCACTTAATCAGTTCCTTTCATCGAGTGGCCGCGTGATATCTTTCCAACTCTGTGGCGAACAAATCCTTTCTTGACAACATACGTCCCTTCCATATTTCACCTCACACCCAAAACAGCCCTACTACTGTCGGTTAAGTTACAGGTTCGATACTGAATCAAAGCATGAGACTACGTACTCCGAGACACGCCTATGCGTCTCAAGTCGAAGGACAACTAGACACTACCACTTCTCAAGATTCATGCATGTCAACATGATCCACATGATTACTTGAGGAATGGGTCTAATCCCAATATTCAACTCTCTCTCTTGAATACTTGTGAAATGATTGTACCTCTATACACATTATTTACGCAACGTAAATAATATATCATCTCTCACAATTACCTTTATTCATTATTACTCCCGTAATCAATGAGCAGCAATGGGCAAAGTATTTAGAATCATTTTCATGACTCATGGACTGGTTTTAAGCATGCAAAAATAGAACTCGGAGTATTATGAATAAGAATGCTATCATTCTCTTTCAACACTTCCGATAGGTTCCAATATTCAAATACTAAAATTTTATCACAACGTGATTAATCAGCAAATCTAACCCCAAACTCTTAGTTAATTCACATTAACCAAGAATATGCCTTTCCCTTAGGGGTCTTGCTTAATCCATCACTTGTATTGAACCTTTTAAAATATCCACGCGATCTCTCTCAAGCGTGTCGCAAGCATCTCGTAAATATAATATGATATGATAAAATATCATATATCCCACAAGACCTTGAAGGGCGATATATTCTATAATTCCAATAGTGGACTACTATTGAGATACTATGAAAAAACCATATATCTCTTCCGTCCATAAGGAATTTATTCCTTTCCGCATATCGATAATCCAAGACTCTTGGATCTCGAATGTAGTTTAGCCAAGCTAACCAATTTATTTGAATTATATACATGAATTATGACATAGCCGAGAAACTTCATTTCGTGAGTAACTTTCTCATAAAAATTTGAAGTTTCACTTTGAGTATCTACTCAAATAACGTCACGAGGTTCATCTAAAGTGAACATCTATCTAGAGACAATTCTAGATACGATCATGTAATCTTATTTAAGCTAATATTTATAGATTGAATTCCAAGTCTATACATAACACCTCAATTGTGTTTATATTAACCAACAAAGACGCGTTAATCCATTATGCTTCTAAAGAGCACATTCGAATTGTTGATGATTTGAAGTTTTCCGATCATATCTCAAGATACTATATAAAGGTTTATGATAGCCTTTAGGTTGCACCATTTATCGTCCTCGCTTATGGTGACCTTTTATTGTTTAAAACTCATAGCTAACTTATGAGCTTATGGCAAATAGTATCTTGTTACTTCAAGACAAGCTTTAAGTTGAATTCAGAAATCAATCTCATTGACTTCGAATGCTTTGCAACTTTTACAAGCTTTCAATCATTACTAATATGGATCTTTCGATTAACATCTACTAATCCAACATGTAGATATTCGGTTTAACCTAAATCCACTGCGCCTCTGAGCTTACACTCTAAGGCCCACCACGCGTAATGGCTAATCATCTCAAGAAGGTTGTGATTCGTGTCTCTTGAAACCTTTCAAGATCTACATCACTCCCACTGAATCTAAGAATTCTAGCAATCCTTGATTTCGATAAGTTTCACTTATCGTGGAAACCATGAAGATATTTATCAATCAAGGCTAACTCTTGATCGATTCACGAATCATTACTTGTTAGACATAAAACAAGATAATTCTCATTAATGCCATAACATATCACCTTCTACTACTTGGAATAAGGTTTACCCAAAAGGGATGAAGTTACTCTAGATCATCTTGAACCATACCTTGTATGTTTCAATGGTGAAGACAAACGAAATTCAAGACATTCCTATTTTCACATGTATGATCCAAAATAAACTTTGATTATCAACGAGTAGGAATTTATGTCGCCATATATAAGCAAAATAACTAAGTGTAATACTTTAGAAAATTTCGAATACATATTCAAAATTTTGTATATACGACATTCCAAAGACCAAGAACAATTCTCGTTCAAATGACAAGACTAGATCAAGATTCAATCACTAAAATAAAATCCGACATGCTCTTCTAGAATCTTGAGTCTTGTGTTTCCCACTTGCTTTCCAATACTGAGCAACTCAATAAATCTTAGGTTGACACCTAGTGTCATCCATCTTAGGAAAACATATAATCAATATAGATACTTTATTTAGCAAAGCTTCTATTCGACATAGTCTTGCTAGTAAGATAGTCAAAATCGCTTCACTTTCAAATGACCTATTTAAACCACATTGGTTATAGGTAGTATCTTATAAGAACTCTTCTTATTCCCTTTCTTGGATTAAGAAATGTCATCGTGAAAACAAAACACACTTGTTCTTCACTCTACCTCTTGTACCTTCTATCGGGCTTCTTGACTTCTCCATACTTATCACAACTAGAGCTTTGCCTAGCATAGCTCTATTAGTTGCCCTCAAAACTTGATGCAACTTAAACATACTCTTATTTCACCTTGGCATATTGGATATGCTCGTAGAGTTTGGTCGGTGAATTTAAATTCGTCCTAAACTCCATATAGGTGACATAAGTCGTTGTGATTCATCTATGTACTCGCTTCATAGGTTACATAGATTCTCTTATCATATGAAGTACTAACATGGCTTTCTAGTGAGCTTGTTTCTCGAACATGCTACAAACTTTCTAGCCATGAAGTGAGCATTGAATGCTCGACCCCTTTTGATCATCAAAAGGTACATTGCAATCACAAGACAAATAAACAATCTCACTTTGCTCATCGTATTACTAGAGAATACAAGATAGCAATAGTGTATTGGTTATCGGAGACAACGTCAAGAATACGCAACTTCATTTCATGCCTCAAGAATAAATCCCGAGTTAGATATTGAAGTCGCTTTCATTTAGCTTCTCATTATCTAGCAAAGATATTAGTAAGATAATTCAAATAACATTTAACAACTACCGGAGTTTACTAATTAAAATAAGTTCTCATTTTAGCATTTAATATTTATCTTTAACTAATATAGCTACCCAAGATTTCAAAATAAGATCTTCTATTTAGTTAAAGCTTAAGAACCAAATTGAGTCCACGGCACGTGCATCCGGCAACCGTCCGAACGACCTAGCAAAATCCCGCCTATAAGGTGGCGTGTGGTTGTCCATGTCCGGTAACTGGGATGGGCTGACATGAAGGACCACCCCGTGTCTATCTATGGCTTAGGCAACCGTCCAGAGCAACAGGGAGCGTAGACGGTCGGGTGCTTCTCATAGGATGGCAGGGATTTCTTTATAAGGTAGAATAGTTTAGACTAATATATTAGCCTAATGACAATTTGTTCCGCATGCATTCAAAATAAATTACTTGCACCTACTTAAGTTAACAACTTTAACCTATTAAGTTCTACGAAATATGTTTGTGTCTAAGGCATAAAAGAACAACACAAACAAATATGCATGAAATTAAAACTCTTTCTTAATTTTGAATCATTTCGTAAAACTTTGTTTTGAGTTTCTCGAAATCTCTATTTTATAAAACTCATTTTAGTTTTAATTCTAAAAGCAAGTTTCCCATTAAAACTAATTTATATATGTTCCTTAATCTCTAGGGTTTAAAACAACATGCATCATTTAAACCATATTAATACATATATATATCCGCATGCATAAACTAGTCCATAATACTACATGTAGTTCCAACTAAAACAAGTTACTACGTCTATTACTTTCGTGATCCGTTATCGAGCTCCCACTTACTTCGACAACTAGTATCAATATAAATAAGCTCGAAATGATTTCCGTTTCTCAAGAATTTCCTTTTTAGTATGGAACTCAATTTCGATTTTAAGAATAAAATTACTCATTAATTTAATTTAAAAGACATTTATAAAATTAATTTAGCTAACTCGAAAATCAATTTTAATTTCTCAAAATCCAAATTTTATTTTCTCCAAAATAAATACATATTATTTCAATCTCATTTGAAAAATAAAACTTGAGAAACAATCAACGATCACTACTAATAAAACGTATGGACTAAATCAGAGGGTTTACGCATAATAATATCCTATATTAAATCTTTTGTGACTACGGTCATGACTATGGGTGCATGTACATAGGCATACAATAAAAACAAACTATTATAGTAGTCAAATGGGTGAACCGACCCGGTACGCACATACGGTTAATTCAACCAATTATATACAATTCGAAAAACCTAATGAATTGTATATCTATTAGTGATTATACCATGCATGAGCCTGCGCTCTGATACCACTGTTGGGATTTTATTAACTATACAACTCTTTGTATCTAAAATGGATGTTCACAATTTGAAAGGACTTCAAATTAGTTTATTCAAAACTTAGGGTTTAGAATGTAAATAATTAAAATTCAATTTAATTAATCCTAGTCGAACTCAACTTCCTTGTAAAGGGTTGCCAAATTCAAAATCCCTAATTATATATGAAAGTCGAATTCTTAGAATTCGACTTCCCTTATGAAAGGGAGGTCGAATTCCATAACCTAATTTGACTCAAAAACGTTTAATTAAAACCTTTTAATAAAACATGAACATCCTAATTAGTTACGATTAATTAATTAAGCAAATAAATTAATCTAGTTTAATTCATTTATGCAATAATTAATTACCTAAAACGATCTATCATGCATGCAATATAACCAACTAATAAATAAATAAAAGAAACCTAACCTCTTTGTAGAAACCCGGAGACGAGAACTCCGTCACGTACTAGAGCCCAAGTGTAGGAACTCCTCTAAAGACTCGTACACACGAACGGATCTTCGGCACTTAGCTAAGTGCTAGCTATAACTCCAAGTTATAACAAAAACCCACCATAATATAAAATTATAACTAGAAAAGCTATATTCGAAATCCTCCTCCAAAGGGAGAGGATTTCGACCAAGCTTCAAGAGAAAGAAGAGAAGATTTTTTAATTGAAAAAGGGTTTTAGGTCTCTATTTATAAGAATAAAAAACCCTTAGGTTTCCTTATCCCAATCAATGTGGGACAAGGAAACAACCCTTTTTCCTTTTCTCCTTTGTTTGTGCGTGGCCGACCCCATGGGGTATACGGGTCAATCTTGTTTGGCCCATGGTCAAATGGATTGGCCCATGGTGCTTAGGTGCCCGATCCGATTTCGACCCGGTTCGACCCGCTAGTCATTTCCAAATCTATTTTTGGAAAGTTTCTAAAAACCAATTTTAGAAACTTCTAGTTATTATCTTTTACAATGGATATTTGTTATATATATAAAGTTCAACTAAGCCCTCCCCATTCTTTGCATGCGACCCTAAAGATTCATAGATATGGGGCCGTATAAATATATTGGAATATTCTCATAATTTCAACACAAAGAACTATTAACGAGTAAAATCTATAAGCATCAAGTTATGTCGCTTTGCGCGTGGGGAACCACCGACCTGCCACCGCTGTCTTGATGTAAGGTATAAACTCTAACCATTAGTTTAGTTATGTCGCTCTGCGCGTGGGGACCACCGACCTGTCACCGCTGTCTCAACTATTAAAGATGATGATATCGTATAACTGCTTTAGTGTTTAGCTAGTGAACATGACTGTAGTGTGAGGCTATATCTAAGTAGTGACTCACAAGTACACAAACGATGAAATATAAATGCCTTGCTAGTAGCTAGTAGATCTGATTGCTATACAAACTTTAATTAAGTGCTTAACTAGTCAGCAGAAAGAAGTAAGATTGAGCTGTAGGACATGTGGAATTATAGAACGGTTTTAGAGGTATTAACACAAATATAAGGTTAACTTTTAGTTTTGATTGACTAATTATCTTTACCTCTAGCTATAGCTTACTAATTTTGTATAAAGCTTTCTCAAATCATTTTGCATGACTAATCTTTCAAATGTTTTATAAAGTAGAATAACTTGAACACTTAAGTTGTCCGCTCATCATTGTTTTATTTTCTTGGACTATTTGCTTGAGGACAAGCAAAGACTTAAGTGTGGGGGTATATGATGAGCGTTCATTTTGTGATAAAACCCCCTATCGAAAGGCCTCATTTCAATGTCTTAAATGAGTTAATATTCCAAAACTATCGGTACTTAATGGATTCTATGTTTACGCAGGTTCACGGAAGATGCTAGTGAGGGTAAATGGCATCAAGTGACTCAAGATGAAGGCCTATGAAGTTACATAACACAAGGAGGTGATTCGAGAGTCGAACGAAGCAGCAGGAGCTGCCAGCGCCGCTGGCACCTTGCCAGCGCCGCTGGAGCCCATCCAGCGCCGCTGGGCGGCCCAGTTCAGCAAACCGACTTAAATCCCTATTTAAGCCGAAGCAGCCCTCAAAACCCTAAGAGAGAGCCGATTCAGCAGCCCTAGCCGCCCACATCAAACCCTAGGTCGACTTTGCAGATTCCAAGGAGGTTTTGGAGCTTCTAACACCTTCCGATCTTCATCTTCTACCTAGATCTAGGGATAGAAAAAATACCCGTACCTGACGGGGAATCCGATACCCGCACCCGATTTGACCGGGGAATCCCCGAGTTGACCGGGGATGGGGACGGGTATGGGGATGTAAATCTATTCCCCGATGGGGATGGGAACGGGGATGGGAAACCGTGATCCACGATCCCTGTACCCGAACCCGAAAATACTATATATATTTATTAGAATCACTTTAAGTTCTTTTCTATAAATTAGAATCATTTTTAAGTTTAGAGCTTTTGTTTAATACTTTTCATGTGTTATACTTTATTAATCATTTACTTAACATATATATTAGTTTATACATAGAAAGAAAATGTCGAAATACACATTCTCCTACATATCTTCTACTACGATAAATTTATGTTCATACAAAAAAGGTATCCCCGATACCCGATGGGGACGGGTATGGGGATGTAATTTATTTCCCTGACGGGGGATGGGGATAGGGATTAGAAGTGAAAACCGGGTACGGGGATGGGGATAGAGATCCCCGACAATACCCGCCCCATTGCCATCCCTAGGGTAGATCTACTCTTTTATTTTACTTTCAGTTGGTAAACAATGTCTTTCATCTTTTCAGACTTTGTTATTCCTTTAATAATGGTAGGCTAGTAGGCTGAATACTTGTTTGGATCGATGTGATCATGTAGACGTTTATTTATTTTACTTTATTTGTTAGATCTGTTGGAGTATGTTTTACTGTTTATCGTAGATCCATGTTTTACTAGTTCTTCATATTAATATCGGTTCTATATCTGAGTGTATTAGTTTAATTCTAATGATCGGTTTATAATCATACACTAGGATTAATACATAAAGATGGAAAACACTAGTCGGTCTTTAACTAGTTGTAAAAGGTGATTCACTTATAACTGAGGGATCCAGAACCATAGTAATTAGGATGAATAGAACATGATGCTTAACAATGTCAGACGCGATCCAGTGACATGGAAACGTGCACTGTGGTCACCGGAGGGAATTATTATCTGGTCATGGCTTAAGAGCCGGGTAACTTAAAGATGAATTAGTAACACAAACTTTAGGTCATTAATGCTTAAACAATGAATCTAACGAGAATTTGTTTAAAGAAGTAGTGTGAGTCTAGGGACAGCACTAGTTACTTAGGCAAAGTGAATCTAACGAGAATCTGAGTCGTGATTAAGTTTCTAACAGTCTAGCAAGTAGGTAGAGTAATATCCGGTCGTGTCATGAGATCTGAGATGCCAAACAAGTATTTTAAGTTAATTACTGTTATTTGCTTTTTCAAACTATTTTCAGACTAAGCCTCTCGCTGAATAAGCGGTTGCGGCTTCTATTTACTTTTCGGTATTTTAATTAGTTTAATAGGAAATCGTGACAACCCCCAACCACTAGAATTACACGTATTACTAGATTAGGTAAAGCAACGCGTCCCTGCGAACGATCCTGTACTTATCACTTAACTATATTACATCTGATCGGGTCCCCTGTCCGTTAAGGTGTGTGTGTGTGTGTTTTGAGATAATTACTTGTACAACATTTTTATAAATTTAAACACTAAAAAACGCAACCCATCAAGTGTCTTATGAATTTCAAGGCTAAAAACAGTGGTATATGGGCTTCGATTTGTTCTTCATTCAAAGAAATCCATGCCTTGCCCTCGGTTCCTGCAAATGTCATCGCAAGGCGGCTAGGTAATGGTGAGTCAACCCGTTTTTGGACTGATATTTGGATGGGGAATGAGGCCTTTTCTGTTGGAATATAACATGATTCAATTCGTAATAAACACGTACCGGGGAATCCAGATCGTCCTGTGGAACCTGTAACAGCATAAAGCATGATTGCTATTGTTTTCGGGTTCCCATAACAAGATGATTGATTTAGAATGGAATGATGAATTCTGAATTTATGAATTCAATAGAGGATGATGGACGAATTGGGGTGTTTAGGGAGGCTGTGATTATGTGTGTGATTAACCTGAAATTAGGTTAATTACTCTCCATTTATATAAGGAGCATATTTTCACATTTAGTCCCTCTGGTGTTTAATTCGTGCCTCATTAGTCCTCTTAAGTCCAATCACCTAATGGAAACCCTATAATACGTCTTTAAGAGTAAATACGTCCATCGAATATTTACTAGACATAGGGATTTCAGTTATCGTCAATTATCATATCAGGAAGGATAGATGATCAGTGACGGTCACACTAACGTGGTTCCAACATTCTCCCACTTGACCGAGCGATCATTTATCTATGAGCATTTAATAAGTCCGGCCGGGATAATACTCATTTTGTTTTAAACCGAAATCATAGCCAATAAGTACAGTCGTAGAGAAGAACATCAACTCAGGACCCCACTAGTCAAACTATGACTCAAATTTAAAACTAATAAGCAATGATCAATTGACTAAGACAAATTTTGTTGCATAATGTCTTTACACTGTTATGAGCTCGAAGTGTAACTAATAGACAAACAAAATCTGAATAAGGAGGAAAATTTTCATTAACATAATAATAATAATGACCAACAAGTACAACATGCTATCATAATAGGTCCTTTAGTAAGCCTCATCTTCGATACGTATCCTACGAAGATTTTAGGAGGAGACCTTCGGTCATTGGATCCAGTAGCATCTTATGTGTACTTATGTACTCAATACAAAGAACATTTTCCTCAATCTGTTTACATACAAACAGAAACTTTGTATCAAGATACATCTCAGCGCCAGTTGAACTGTTACTGTTCAAGCAAGTTACGGTAGCTGAGTTATCACAGTAAAGCTTCAATGGTCTATAAATAAAGTTGACGATTTTCGAGTCCACTGACTAAGTTCTTTAACAACATCCCATGACATGAAATTATAAACGTTCAGACATCATGGTAGACGTTGCAGTCAGTTTCTACTTATGACTCCGTCAAAAGATAGGTTTGCCAACTAACCATAAATATATACATTCAGAAGTAGATTTCTTATTGGAATTAAAACATCCTACTACTTCTAAGTTGTCACTCTTCTATAAGTTAATGTGTAGTCTTTGGTCCTTAGCAGATATCGTAAAACCTTTTAGCCGCTTTCCAGTGTGCTAATTCGGGATTAGATAAGTAACTCCCAAGCATACCGGCGATATAATCGATATCTAGATGAGTACAGACCTGAGCGTACATAATGCTCCCAACTACTTATAAGTAAGGTATCATCCTCATTTGCTCCTATTTTATCTCAATGATTGGACTTTGGAAACAATCACATACGTCTCCTTTTACTACTAGAGTTATAGTGGGTGTGTAGTGCTGCATGTTATGGCGTTCTAAGATGTGTTCAATATAAGTCTTTTGAGAAAGAACCAGAACATCATTACGCCTATCTCGATGTACTTCGATACCTATAACATAAGAGGCATCACGGAGATCTTTTATGTCGACATTCTGCGAAAAAGTAAACGCTTCGACTCATGCAACATATCCAAGTTGTTACTTGCAAGAATATCATCCATGTGCAAAACAAGGATTGTAAATTTACTCCCACTGATCTTGAGATAGGTGCAAAGATCCACTTGATTCTTTAGGAAGTCTTGTCCTTTTATGACTTTATTAAACTTAAGGTACCATTTTAAGTGATGCTTGCTTCAACCCGTATATGACTTATTCAACTTGCAGACCATGTGCCATTTACCTTCTGGAATTATAGGTTCACATGTATACGTCTTATTGCAAGTTTCCATTCAGGAAAGTGGTTTTGACATCCATCTGATGTAACTCTAAATCATAATGAGCTACTAATGTCATGACAATCGATTCCTTTGAGACAGGAGATAAGGTCTCTTGATAATCGATTCCTTCCTTTTGAGTAAAACCCTTTCGCAGCTAGTTATGGCCTTATAGCGTTTGACGTTTCCTTTCGGGTCTAATTTGGTTTTGAAGATCCATTTACAACTTATAGGTTTGGATTCTTCAAGAAATTCAACTAAGTCCCAAACGTCATTATGCTATATGGAATTGAGCTTTCAAATTACAGCTTCATTCCACTATGTGGCCTGATCGCTAATAATGGCTTCTTAATAAGAGGTAGGATCAGTAAGCTTTCCAATGTCCTCAACTTCAGTTAAATAAGTTATGAAATCATCAAAAGTTATGGCCTTGCGTGACCTAGATGATCTCCTGAGTTGATTTTCAGGTTGAGTAAGGAAGATGCTTTAGCATTAATAACATTAATAGTAAGATGCTTTGCTTTAGCATTATTTAATAAGATGCTTTATCATTAGTAGTATCATAATTAGGAGGATTAGGATTCTGATTTGGAGAAGGTGGATCAGTGATTTTAGGCGCAGCGTTGAGTACAAGAGGAGTTATCGGAGGAGTAATAATAACCGACGAGTGGTTCCCCCCGCTTCTTGTACTTATAGCAAATCTTAAGATATGATTTGTCGTGCTCCCACTGATCTCTTAGTCTTTGAGAAACGTGGCATGATGCGTGTCAATAATGCTAGTAGTTTAGAAAAGACAGTAAAACTAATAACCGATAAGTTAGGGTTACAGACTTATGCTTCGGCATGACAGCCTCATACTTTCATATATTTTAGACTCAGATTCCTTTCTGTCCAGGACTCTTAGGGACAGATTCTAATGGGACTTTTATTGAGTATATGAGAAGCTGTTTTAAGGCCTTAGTCCAAAGGAAAGTTGGTAAGTTAGTGTTGAAAAAGGCATACTCTTCACCATGTTCATTAAGGTTCTATTTCTCCTTTTAGCAACATAACATTTTGTTGAGGAGAACCTGACATGGTGTATTGGTTACTTATGTCTTGTTCCTTTAAAAGGTTATGGAAAAAGACCATGAGCTTCACCAATATCAGTATGTCTACCATAATACTTACCTTCTTTATCTGATCTCACAACTTTTATTTTTACGATCAAGTTTGTTTTAAACCAAAGGTTTAAGATCAATAAAAGTCTCTAAGGGTTCAGATCAGATTTAGGTGCATATAACGTGAATAATCGTTAATGAATGTAATAAATGATGCATGTCCTGAAATGAATGCGGGATAGGGGTCACTTAACGTCAGAGTGAATTATTTCCAACAAGTTGGAACTTTTAGTATCTCCTTTCTTATTCCCTTTAGCCATCTCACCTTAGAGGCAGTAAATACATGTTTCAAAATCACTAAAGTCAAGAGAATGTAATATTTCATCCTTTATGAGTCGTATCACGCGAACTCGTGATATGTGGCTAAGATATTTATGCCACATTATGGAGGAATTCTCTAATTATTTAGGTGATTTTGTCTTTGTTTTAGTTATGTCATCAATATTAGGAGACAACAAAGACTGTGAGAAATTATGATCTAGTTCTAACTTATACAACATTCCATTCAAGAAACTAGGACCACGTAATGCATTATTATGAGTAATGGCAATCTCGTCATAACCATGAATTATTACATAACCTTCAAGGTCTTAGACTAAAAAACAGATACAAGGTTTCGAGAAATTCTCGATACACATAAGGTATCTACTAGTCTAATACACTTTCCATTGTTTATATGTAAATCATAAGTCTCCATGGTTTCGACATATAGGAGATCAACCCTTCCAACTCTAGGCTTTCTCTGGTCATTTGATAGTTTCTAGATTGCATGGAATCCTTGTATAAAACTAGAATCACTCACACATGTATTGATAAGTACATCAAACATAAAGAATCAAATATTACAAAAATTAAGTTACCTTTCTTAGCTAGCTACTCCTTGATTTTAGGGCAATCATAATTTGCAGTTAGGATTGCTTGTCAAGGACTTAATGCTAGAGGTAGTAGCACCATGATTAGCCTTTGAACTTTATTTGCAGTTTTTATTACTGTTTTTATCTTTCCTCTTAATGGAATTAGCAGTGGTACTAAGATGAACAACTTAAGGTTGGCCCAACTTAAGGCGACCATTTTCTTGCACACACATTGCTATTAGTTCACTCATCAACCATTTATCCTTCATAGCGCTAAAATTAATTTTGAAGGAGTCGAAATGAGCAAGCAATGAGGTCATTAAAATGCAAAAGAAAATTGTCATAGACTTCCATTTTTTTGGACTCTTAAGCTTATGAGTCATGTCAGTCATTTACATTATGTGTTCACAAGCACTGCTATTTCCTTTGTATTTAAGCTACTTGCAACGCCTTATACATTCCCTCGGAAACTATGATTGATGAAGTTTCTGACCATCATTATTGACAAGTGATTCGCCCTATCCCACTTTATTAAAAATTCGCTTTCTGAGATGCGGAAGAGTTAGCAGTAAAGCAGTGGGTTCATTATGGTGAATGACATAGTCAAGGTCTATCATCTACAGAAATTAGAGGTAATTAATCCTTTCATAAAGCAAAGTTTGCATCAGTAAGTGGCTCAATGCCTAAGTTAGGTACTTCAGTGAAAATAAGGAGGATATTAATTTATGATACAAGCAATAGAAGATTATAATAGTAATGCCTAAAATAAGTAGGCCAATAGTAATAGAGAGATGATAAGTTATATAAGGCAGCCTAAGTAATCTCTCTAGAGTAATGGAACTAAAGTAATGACTAAAATAAGTAGGCCTATTAGTACTGTTCCTTAGAGTAATAAGACTATGATCATTATAGTAATGAAGCTAGTGATAAGTAAGCCTATTGTAAACACCAAAACAATAAGCTAAAGTAAGGCTCTACTTAGATGTTACATCACCTTTGGGCAGAAGTAACTAAGATCTAAGCAAACATGAGCATTAGGTCATGCAACACAACGCTTATCTTTTGACCTTTGGGCACAAAATTAAGAATCGTGTATTTTAGGCATGAAAAGAATCCCTTTGCTACACAAAACATATTAAATCACCTTTGGGCAGAATTAATATACTAAGTGTAAGTTATGCAAAAGAGAAAAGAGCGCAACATGAGAATCACATTTGACCTTTGGGCGCAAATGATGAAACCATGTACATTAGTGCGAAGCCCCCACACATTACGGGGTCCGGGGGCAGCGCCCCTGGAAGCGGGGTCCAAGGGGCGGCAGCCCTGGCGGGGTCCAAGGGGCAGAGCCCCTGGCTGGGGTCGAGCTGATAATCAACTAAGTTAATCAGTAATCCATGAAAAAATAAGCATGGTACGAAGATAGTTAAGTTCGTAATAAGGATTAACTTCGTAAGTAGTGATTATCTTCGTAAGTAGTGATTATCTTCGTAAGTAGTGATTATCTTCGTAAGAAGTTATTAACTTCGTAAGAAGTTATTAACTTCGTAAGAAGTTAATTATCTTCGTAATAAAAGTAAATTCGTAAGTAGTTAACTATCTTCGTAAGTAACTTACGAAGATAGCTTACGAACATAAGCAACGAAGATAGCTTACGAAGATAGCTTACGAAAATAGCTTACGAAAATAGCTTACGAAGATAAAGTTCGTGAGGAAGTAAGTGCGAAGATGAGCAGAAGTTTCGTACACAGTTAAGCCTTACGAACTTAGAAATTCCTTACGAATTTAGAGTTCAAACGAATTTAGAGTTCAAACGAATTTAGAGTTCAAACGAATTTAGAGTTCAAACGAATTTAGAGTTCAAACGAATTTAGAGTTCAAACGAACTTTAGAGTTCAAACGAACTTTAGAGTTCAAACGAATTTAGAGTTCAAACGAATTTAGAGTTCAAACAAATTTAGAGTTCAAACGAATTTAGAGTTCAAACGAATTTAGAGTTCAAACGAATTTAGAGTTCAAACGAATTTAGAGTTCAAACGAATTTAGAGTTCAAACGAATTTAGAGTTCAAACGAATTTAGAGTTCAAACGAATTTAGAGTTCAAACGAATTTAGAGTTCAAACGAATTTAGAGTTCAAACGAATTTAGAGTTCAAACGAATTTAGAGTTCAAACGAATTTAGAGTTCAAACGAATTTAGAGTTCAAACGAATTTAGAGTTCAAACGAACTTTAGAGTTCAAACGAATTTAGAGTTCAAACGAATTTAGAGTTCAAACGAATTTAGAGTTCAAACGAATTTAGAGTTCAAACGAATTTAGAGTTCAAACGAATTTAGAGTTCAAACGAATTTAGAGTTCAAACGAATTTAGAGTTCAAACGAATTTAGAGTTCAAACAAACTTAGAGTTCAAACGAATTTAGAGTTCAAACGAATTTAGAGTTTAAACGAATTTAGAGTTCAAACGAATTTAGAGTTCAAACGAATTTAGAGTTCAAACGAATTTAGAGTTCAAACGAACTTTAGAGTTCAAACGAACTTTAGAGTTCAAACGAATTTAGAGTTCAAACGAATTTAGAGTTCAAACGAATTTAGAGTTCAAACGAATTTAGAGTTCAAACGAATTTAGAGTTCAAACGAATTTAGAGTTCAAACGAACTTAGAGTTCAAACGAATTTAGAGTTCAAACGAATTTAGAGTTCAAACGAATTTAGAGTTCAAACGAATTTAGAGTTCAAACGAATTTAGAGTTCAAACGAATTTAGAGTTCAAACGAATTTAGAGTTCAAACGAATTTAGAGTTCAAACGAATTTAGAGTTCAAACGAATTTAGAGTTCAAACGATAAGTTCGTAAGAAGCGTACGTAAATGATCAATTGACTAAGACAAATTTTGTTGCATAATGTCTTTACACTGTTATGAGCTCGAAGTGTAACTAATAGACAAACAAAATCTGAATAAGGAAGAAAATTTTCATTAACATAATAATAATAATGACCAACAAGTACAACATGCTATCATAATAGGTCCTTTAGTAAGCCTCATCTTCGATACGTATCCTACGAAGATTTTTAGGAGGAGACCTTCGGTCATTGGATCCAGTAGCATCTTATGTGTACTTATGTACTCAATACAAAGAACATTTTCCTATCTGTTTACATACAAACAGAAACTTTGTATCAAGATACATCTCAGCGCCAGTTGAACTGTTACTGTTCAAGCAAGTTACGGTAGCTGAGTTATCACAGTAAAGCTTCAATGGTCTATAAATAAAGTTGACGATTTTCGAGTCCACTGACTAAGTTCTTTAACAACATCCCATGACATGAAATTATAAACGTTCAGACATCATGGTAGACGTTGCAGTCAGTTTCTACTTATGACTCCGTCAAAAGATAGGTTTGCCAACTAACCATAAATATATACATTCAGAAGTAGATTTCTTATTGGAATTAAAACATCCTACTACTTCTAAGTTGTCACCTCTTCTATAAGTTAATGTGTAGTCTTTGGTCCTTAGCAGATATCGTAAAACCTTTTAGCCGCTTTCCAGTGTGCTAATTCGGGATTAGATAAGTAACTCCCAAGCATACCGGCGATATAATCGATATCTAGATGAGTACAGACCTGAGCGTACATAATGCTCCCAACTACTTATAAGTAAGGTATCATCCTCATTTGCTCCTATTTATCTCAATGATTGGACTTTGGAAACAATCACATACGTCTCCTTTTACTACTAGAGTTATAGTGGGTGTGTAGTGCTGCATGTTATGGCGTTCTAAGATGTGTTCAATATAAGTCTTTTGAGAAAGAACCAGAACATCATTACGCCTATCTCGATGTACTTCGATACTTATAACATAAGAGGCATCACGGAGATCTTTTATGTCGACATTCTGCGAAAAAGTAAACGCTTCGACTCATGCAACATATCCAAGTTGTTACTTGCAAGAATATCATCCATGTGCAAAACAAGGATTGTAAATTTACTCCCACTGATCTTGAGATAGGTGCAAAGATCCACTTGATTCTTTAGGAAGTCTTGTCCTTTTATGACTTTATTAAACTTAAGGTACCATTTTAAGTGATGCTTGCTTCAACCCGTATATGGACTTATTCAACTTGCAGACCATGTGCCATTTACCTTCTAGAATTATAGGTTCACATGTATACGTCTTATTGCAAGTTTCCATTCAGGAAAGTGGTTTTGACATCCATCTGATGTAACTCTAAATCATAATGAGCTACTAATGTCATGACAATCGATTCCTTTGAGACAGGAGATAAGGTCTCTTGATAATCGATTCCTTCCTTTTGAGTAAAACCCTTTCGCAGCTAGTTATGGCCTTATAGCGTTTGACGTTTCCTTTCGGGTCTAATTTGGTTTTGAAGATCCATTTACAACTTATAGGTTTGGATTCTTCAAGAAATTCAACCAAGTCCCAAACGTCATTATGCTATATGGAATTGAGCTTTCAAATTACAGCTTCATTCCACTATGTGGCCTGATCGCTAATAATGGCTTCTAATAAGAGGTAGGATCAGTAAGCTTTCCAATGTCCTCAACTTCAGTTAAATAAGTTATGAAATCATCAAAAGTTATGGCCTTGCGTGACCTAGATGATTTCCTGAGTTGATTTTCAGGTTGAGTAAGGAAGATGCTTTAGCATTAATAGCATTAATAGTAAGATGCTTTGCTTTAGCATTATTTAATAAGATGCTTTATCATTAGTAGTATCATAATTAGGAGGATTAGGATTCTGATTTGGAGAAGGTGGATCAGTGATTTTAGGCGCAGCGTTGAGTACAAGAGGAGTTATCGGAGGAGTAATAATAACCGACGAGTGGTTCCCCCCGCTTCTTGTACTTATAGCAAATCTTAAGATATGATTTGTCGTGCTCCCACTGATCTCTTAGTCTTTGAGAAACGTGGCATGATGCGTGTCAATAATGCTAGTAGTTTAGAAAAGACAGTAAAACTAATAACCGATAAGTTAGGGTTACAGACTTATGCTTCGGCATGACAGCCTCATACTTTCATATATTTTAGACTCAGATTCCTTTCTGTCCAGGACTCTTAGGGACAGATTCTAATGGGACTTTTATTGAGTATATGAGAAGCTGTTTTAAGGCCTTAGTCCAAAGGAAAGTTGGTAAGTTAGTGTTGAAAAGGCATACTCTTCACCATGTTCATTAAGGTTCTATTTCTCCTTTTAGCAACATAACATTTTGTTGAGGAGAACCTGACATGGTGTATTGGTTACTTATGTCTTGTTCCTTTAAAAGGTTATGGAAAAAGACCATGAGCTTCACCAATATCAGTATGTCTACCATAATACTTACCTTCTTTATCTGATCTCACAACTTTTATTTTTACGATCAAGTTTGTTTTAAACCAAAGGTTTAAGATCAATAAAAGTCTCTAAGGGTTCAGATCAGACTTAGGTGCATATAACGTGAATAATCGTTAATGAATGTAATAAATGATGCATGTCCTGAAATGAATGCGGGATAGGGGTCACTTAACGTCAGAGTGAATTATTTCCAACAAGTTGGAACTTTTAGTATCTCCTTTCTTATTCCCTTTAGCCATCTCACCTTAGAGGCAGTAAATACATGTTTCAAAATCACTAAAGTCAAGAGAATGTAATATTTCATCCTTTATGAGTCGTATCACGCGAACTCGTGATATGTGGCTAAGATATTTATGCCACATTATGGAGGAATTCTCTAATTATTTAGGTGATTTTGTCTTTGTTTTAGTTATGTCATCAATATTAGGAGACAACAAAGACTGTGAGAAATTATGATCTAGTTCTAACTTATACAACATTCCATTCAAGAAACTAGGACCACGTAATGCATTATTATGAGTAATGGCAATCTCGTCATAACCATGAATTATTACATAACCTTCAAGGTCTTAGACTAAAAAACAGATACAAGGTTTCGAGAAATTCTCGATACACATAAGGTATCTACTAGTCTAATACACTTTCCATTGTTTATATGTAAATCATAAGTCTCCATGGTTTCGACATATAGGAGATCAACCCTTCCAACTCTAGGCTTTCTCTGGTCATTTGATAGTTTCTAGATTGCATGGAATCTTGTATAAAACTAGAATCACTCACACATGTATTGATAAGTACATCAAACATAAAAGAATCAAATATTACAAAAATTAAGTTACCTTTCTTAGCTAGCTACTCCTTGATTTTAGGGCAATCATAATTTGCAGTTAGGATTGCTTGTCAAGGACTTAATGCTAGAGGTAGTAGCACCATGATTAGCCTTTGAACTTTATTTGCAGTTTTTATTACTGTTTTTATCTTTCCTCTTAATGGAATTAGCAGTGGTACTAAGATGAACAACTTAAGGTTGGCCCAACTTAAGGCGACCATTTTCTTGCACACACATTGCTATTAGTTCACTCATCAACCATTTATCCTTCATAGCGCTAAAATTAATTTTGAAGGAGTCGAAATGAGCAAGCAATGAGGTCATTAAAATGCAAAAGAAAATTGTCATAGACTTCCATTTTTTTGGACTCTTAAGCTTATGAGTCATGTCAGTCATTTACATTATGTGTTCACAAGCACTGCTATTTCCTTTGTATTTAAGCTACTTGCAAACGCCTTATACATTCCCTCGGAAACTATGATTGATGAAGTTTCTGACCATCATTATTGACAAGTGATTCGCCCTATCCCACTTTATTAAAAATTCGCTTTCTGAGATGCGGAAGAGTTAGCAGTAAAGCAGTGGGTTCATTATGGTGAATGACATAGTCAAGGTCTATCATCTACAGAAATTAGAGGTAATTAATCCTTTCATAAAGCAAAGTTTGCATCAGTAAGTGGCTCAATGCCTAAGTTAGGTACTTCAGTGGAAATAAGGAGGATATTAATTTATGATACAAGCAATAGAAGATTATAATAGTAATGCCTAAAATAAGTAGGCCCAATAGTAATAGAGAGATGATAAGTTATATAAGGCAGCCTAAGTAATCTCTCTAGAGTAATGGAACTAAAGTAATGACTAAAATAAGTAGGCCTATTAGTACTGTTCCTTAGAGTAATAAGACTATGATCATTATAGTAATGAAGCTAGTGATAATCTTCGTAAGTAGTGATTATCTTCGTAAGAAAAGTAAATTCGTAAGTAGTTAACTATCTTCGTAAGTAGTGATTAACTTCGTAAGTAGTGATTATCTTCGTAAGTAGTGATTATCTTCGTAAGTAGTAATTATCTTCGTAAGAAGTTATTAACTTCGTAAGTAGTGATTATCTTCGTAAGTAGTGATTATCTTCGTAAGTAGTGATTATCTTCGTAAGTAGTGATTATCTTCGTAAGTAGTGATTATCTTCGTAAGTAGTGATTATCTTCGTAAGTAGTGATTATCTTCGTAAGTAGTGATTATCTTCGTAAGTAGTGATTATCTTCGTAAGTAGTGATTATCTTCGTAAGTAGTGATTATCTTCGTAAGTAGTGATTATCTTCGTAAGTAGTGATTATCTTCGTAAGTAGTGATTATCTTCGTAAGTAGTATTATCTTCGTAAGTAGTGATTATCTTCGTAAGTAGTGATTATCTTCGTAAGTAGTGATTATCTTCGTAAGTAGTGATTATCTTCGTAAGTAGTGATTATCTTCGTAAGTAGTGATTATCTTCGTAAGTAGTGATTATCTTCGTAAGTAGTGATTATCTTCGTAAGTAGTGATTATCTTCGTAAGTAGTGATTATCTTCGTAAGTAGTGATTATCTTCGTAAGTAGTGATTATCTTCGTAAGTAGTGATTATCTTCGTAAGTAGTATTATCTTCGTAAGTAGTGATTATCTTCGTAAGTAGTGATTATCTTCGTAAGTAGTGATTATCTTCGTAAGTAGTGATTATCTTCGTAAGTAGTGATTATCTTCGTAAGTAGTGATTATCTTCGTAAGTAGTATTATCTTCGTAAGTAGTGATTATCTTCGTAAGTAGTGATTATCTTCGTAAGTAGTGATTATCTTCGTAAGTAGTGATTATCTTCGTAAGTAGTGATTATCTTCGTAAGTAGTGATTATCTTCGTAAGTAGTGATTATCTTCGTAAGTAGTGATTATCTTCGTAAGTAGTGATTATCTTCGTAAGTAGTGATTATCTTCGTAAGTAGTGATTATCTTCGTAAGTAGTGATTATCTTCGTAAGTAGTGATTATCTTCGTAAGTAGTGATTATCTTCGTAAGTAGTGATTATCTTCGTAAGTAGTGATTATCTTCGTAAGTAGTGATTATCTTCGTAAGTAGTGATTATCTTCGTAAGTAGTGATTATCTTCGTAAGTAGTGATTATCTTCGTAAGTAGTGATTATCTTCGTAAGTAGTGATTATCTTCGTAAGTAGTGATTATCTTCGTAAGTAGTGATTATCTTCGTAAGTAGTGATTATCTTCGTAAGTAGTGATTATCTTCGTAAGTAGTGATTATCTTCGTAATAAGGATTAACTTCGTAAGTAGTGATTATCTTCGTAAGTAGTGATTAACTTCGTAAGTAGTGATTATCTTCGTAAGTAGTGATTATCTTCGTAAGAAGTTAATTATCTTCGTAATAAAAGTAAATTCGTAAGTAGTTAACTATCTTCGTAAGTAACTTACGAAGATAGCTTACGAACATAAGCAACGAAGATAGCTTACGAAGATAGCTTACGAAAATAGCTTACGAAAATAGCTTACGAAAATAGCTTACGAAGATAAAGTTCGTGAGGAAGTAAGTGCGAAGATGAGCAGAAGTTTCGTACACAGTTAAGCCTTACGAACTTAGAGTTCAAACGAATTTAGAGCTCAAACGAATTTAGAGTTCAAACGAACTTAGAGTTCAAACGAATTTAGAGTTCAAACGAATTTAGAGTTCAAACGAATTTAGAGTTCAAACGAATTTAGAGTTCAAACGAATTTAGAGTTCAAACGAATTTAGAGTTCAAACGAATTTAGAGTTCAAACGAACTTAGAGTTCAAACGAATTTAGAGTTCAAACGAATTTAGAGTTCAAACGAATTTAGAGTTCAAACGAATTTAGAGTTCAAACGAATTTAGAGTTCAAACGAATTTAGAGTTCAAACGAATTTAGAGTTCAAACGAATTTAGAGTTCAAACGAACTTAGAGTTCAAATGAATTTAGAGTTCAAACGAATTTAGAGTTCAAACGAATTTAGAGTTCAAACGAATTTAGAGTTCAAACGAATTTAGAGTTCAAACGAATTTAGAGTTCAAACGAATTTAGAGTTCAAACGAATTTAGAGTTCAAACGAATTTAGAGTTTAAACGAATTTAGAGTTCAAACGAATTTAGAGTTCAAACGAATTTAGAGTTCAAACGAATTTAGAGTTCAAACGAACTTTAGAGTTCAAACGAATTTAGAGTTCAAACGAACTTAGAGTTCAAACGAATTTAGAGTTCAAACGAATTTAGAGTTCAAACGAATTTAGAGTTCAAACGAATTTAGAGTTCAAACGAATTTAGAGTTCAAACGAATTTAGAGTTCAAACGAATTTAGAGTTCAAACGAATTTAGAGTTCAAACGAATTTAGAGTTCAAACGAATTTAGAGTTCAAACGAACTTTAGAGTTCAAATGAATTTAGAGTTCAAACGAATTTAGAGTTCAAACGAATTTAGAGCTCAAACGAATTTAGAGTTCAAACGAATTTAGAGTTCAAACGAATTTAGAGTTCAAACGAATTTAGAGTTCAAACGAATTTAGAGTTCAAACGAATTTAGAGTTCAAACGAACTTAGAGTTCAAACGAATTTAGAGTTCAAACGAATTTAGAGTTCAAACGAACTTTAAGTTCGTAAGAAGCGTACGAACTTAAGTTTCTGCATTCTTCAGTTCGCGATTTAGGGTACGAAAACGAATCAAATCAAGGGTTTAACTTCGTAACGAGGCTTTGATACCACATGTTGGAATATAACATGATTCAATTCGTAATAAACACGTACCGGGGAATCCAGATCGTCCTGTGGAACCTGTAACAGCATAAAGCATGATTGCTATTGTTTTCGGGTTCCCATAACAAGATGATTGATTTAGAATGGAATGATGAATTCTGAATTTATGAATTCAATAGAGGATGATGGACGAATTGGGGTGTTTAGGGAGGCTGTGATTATGTGTGTGATTAACCTGAAATTAGGTTAATTACTCTCCATTTATATAAGGAGCATATTTTCACATTTAGTCCCTCTGGTGTTTAATTCGTGCCTCATTAGTCCTCTTAAGTCCAATCACCTAATGGGAAACCCTATAATACGTCTTTAAAAGTAAATACGTCCATCGAATATTTACTAGACATAGGGATTTCAGTTATCGTCAATTATCATATCAGGAAGGATAGATGATCAGTGACGGTCACACTAACGTGGTTCCAACATTTTCTAGCAGGTTCCCGAGACTTTATGCTATGGAGACAGACAAACAGGTCCTTGTTAGTAATAGGTGGAATAATGGCGAATGGTCTTGGTTATGGCGCAGGAACATTCGGGATGGGGCTGAAGCAACACAGCTTGCTGATTTAACCTCATTGATCCAATCTATTCAACTTATAGATAAGACTGACTCTTGGACTTGGAATGTTCCAGGTATTACATCCTTCTCTGTTCGTCAATTTCGACTTTGTCTTGAACGTGCTCTGCTCCCATGTGAGCCACTTAAGACAAGTTGGAATTCTTTAGTACCTAAAAATGTTAACATTTTTGTGTGGCGCCTTCTGAGGGATCGTCTCCCAGCTCGATTAAATCGCAGCCTCAAAGGACTAGAGATTGATGATATCTCTTGCCCATTATGCCCATACCAGGTTGAATCAATCGAGCATCTCTTTTCGTCTTGTATGTTTTTTAATGAACTTGCACAGCTCATTAGTAACTGGACACAGATTGACATGGATATTGCTAACCCGTAATCGACGCTAGAATGGATTCATGACTCTCTTTTTCCGTCCAAGTTTAAAAGAATTTTGGAAGCTATTTGTTTCGCGTGGTGGTGGTCGTTGTGGAAACACCGAAATCATGTAATTCACCGGGAGATTGGCGACTCGTGTAATGTTGTATTTCACTCTATTGTTTCTATTTCATTTTGTTGGATCTCTAACCGTGATAGGAAGTATGGGTGACGAGTCCATCATTTTTATTGTAATTTGTAGTAGTTGGTTTATTGCCTAGGCGTCTTGCCGAACAATTTATTATTAATAATAGTAATGCTGTTAAAAAAAAAGGACCCATTTTTGGCCTCTTACGAACTGGTCTTTAATCTTTATAATGAAATTCCCAAATATTAATTGTATATTTTAATATCTATGAACCACTACAAACAATATTGCATTTGTTCACATTTTTAGTGAGTGTGAACAAATTAAAAATTTTGTCACGCTTTTTTGTGTGTAAAAATATATAGAAATAAAAGTGTGTATAAATTTCTCCACACTAAAAAGTGTGTAGAACTAAAAGTTCACACTTTTTAGTGTGAACTTTCATAATTATTTTGTAACGCCTCATTTGTCCACGCTAACTTTTTAGTTACCGTGGACAAATGAGGTGTTACAAAATAATTATGAAAGTCCACACTAAAAAGTGTGAACTTTTAGTTCTACACACTTTTTAGTGTGGAGAAATTTATACACACTTTTATTTCTATATATTTTTACACACAAAAAAGCGTGACAAAATTTTTAATTTGTTCACACTCACTAAAAGTGTGAACAATTGCAATATTGTTTGTAGTGAGATAAATAATTAAGCCATTGGTTTTTAACAAAAAAGTCACATATATATCGATTTATCAATTAAGCCATTGATATTTAATATATCTTTTTTTACACATTGTGATTCAAATCAAACAAACATCAATAATTTTAATTGATACAGACAATATTAATTAATCCAAACAAATATTTTATTGGCTTAGCTTAGATGATGTACGTTAACTACATAATTATTTGATGCAAGTCCTTAAAAATCAGGAGGCATTTTTATTATATATCAATCATCTATTTGATCTGTGTGTGTGGCTGCATCTATCAATTTTGCAGTCAACTGCATAATTGATTTTCCTATAATTTATACGGAATTACGGAGATTAATCTATAAATGAAAAAACAAAGTACAGACATTAAGTAGAATAAGTATAGTGGTGTACGTATTTGGTTTGGGAATTTTAGTCATATCCAAACCTTTTAATATGCCATCTTGCATATAGAAACTCTTGCAATGGGTGATAAAAAAAATACACCTACAAGAATAAATTTGTGTTTAAAAATATACGATAGTAAAATATCTCTATATTAAAATATTTAACTAAAATGCACCCACTAAAAATGTAGTAATACAACTACTATAAAAATGAAAGTGCGAAAAAAATAACATAAATAATAAATATATATTGTTATAATAAATATATTTGTGAACATGGCACAATACTTGTTTCTTGGTCTGCCACTAACCACTAAACTATAACTAAAAGAGACATGATAACATAATGATATGTCATCTCGAATCATTGAATTCTTATTTCTTTATGACTATTACGAGTATTATTCTTCATATATAGTTACACCCTTCTTTATACTATTTTATAATCATAAGTATACTTATAATATAATATCATTTGTATCATCCATCCATATATAATAGTTAAATAGAAAGAAGACTAGACCATCTCCAAACATCTATTTAAAGCTTCATCAGCTGCATGCCATAGACACGCCTATCATCTTATCTCCTTCGTCCACCAAAGCCACTTTCACGTTGGCAATTGAAGTAGACGGCCGCGACCGGAGATCCGAGGTTGTAGAGCTCTGCAAAGTCTTTTGTGTTGAAGTTCTGACGCCATCCCGGGGCGTACACGGTTTGGCGACCCAACTGTCGAAACAACACGAAAACCATGCGATGAATTCCCATTGATGGCCTTGGACTCTCGTAGCACACCACTTCTTGACCTACAACAACACAATAATCATATATTATCACATCATAGGATATGTATAATTAAGTTCTCCATATGTAAAAAAAAAAAAGGTAAATGCGTGAGATCCCTTAATTTGGTCCCGTGTACCGTTTTGGTAACCAGAGCGTAAACCGTACTGAACTTATGCCCGGTGACTCACGCACCATTCTTACACATGAAGCACAAGATGATATAATTATTTCATTTGCTTTTGGCAAGATTTGAATGTATGACTTATAACCTTTATCTGTGACCTCATATGGTGATATGGTGAGTATCAGTTGATCTATACTCAATTGGTAAGTTCTCTATATGTAACCGCGAAAAGTAAGTGATGAAAATATTGCATGCATTAATTATGGTACTTTTAGTCTTTTTTATTATTATGTAATCCGACTTCAAAGATTGGTACGTTGTTACTAACAACTTTGTTACGACGTGTTACTAATTATGCCGGTGAACTAGTTCTCGAGAATAACATTTTTACGAGAATAAAGGATCATATCATCATATCATGTCATATATATATAGAATCGGACTAGCTACTAGATTTGACTCACATTTAGAAAATATTCAAGGAATTCAATTGATTGTATTACGTGAACTTGATTTACTGTTTGATTTCCTAGCTATGTTTTTCTTTTGCTTTTGGACAGAAAAGATTCGTGGACGATAATGCCTATAGTTTTCAGTTTTCACTTTACTTGGACTAGTCACCATGTTTTTTTGTTTGATTCGTACGATAAATGAGTCATACCTTTTCATTTTAAATAATAAATATATATTGTTATAATAAATATATTTGTGAACATGGCACAATACTTGTTTCTTGGTCTGCCACTAACCACTAAACTATAACTAAAAGAGACATGATAACATAATGATATGTCATCTCGAATCATTGAATTCTTATTTCTTTATGACTATTACGAGTATTATTCTTCATATATAGTTACACCCTTCTTTATACTATTTTATAATCATAAGTATACTTATAATATAATATCATTTGTATCATCCATCCATATATAATAGTTAAATAGAAAGAAGACTAGACCATCTCCAAACATCTATTTAAAGCTTCATCAGCTGCATGCCATAGACACGCCTATCATCTTATCTCCTTCGTCCACCAAAGCCACTTTCACGTTGGCAATTGAAGTAGACGGCCGCGACCGGAGATCCGAGGTTGTAGAGCTCTGCAAAGTCTTTTGTGTTGAAGTTCTGACGCCATCCCGGGGCGTACACGGTTTGGCGACCCAACTGTCGAAACAACACGAAAACCATGCGATGAATTCCCATTGATGGCCTTGGACTCTCGTAGCACACCACTTCTTGACCTACAACAACACAATAATCATATATTATCACATCATAGGATATGTATAATTAAGTTCTCCATATGTAAAAAAAAAAAAAAAAAAAAAAAAAAAAAAAAAAAAAAAAAAAAAAAAAAAAAAAAAAAAAAAAAAAAAAAAAAAAAAAAAAAAAAAAAAAAAAAAAAAAAAAAAAACAAAAAAAAAAAATAAAAAAGAAAAGAAAATACTAAATGCAGCCCTTAGGGCGGGCTGCACTTAATATGCATAAAAAAATGCATATCTTCCATATCAAAAATCCTTTGAATTTATGATAAATATAACTATTTAATACACCTTAGCTAGAACCTTTAGTTAAACCTCTCTTAATAAAAAAAAAAAAAAAAGTAGACACACACGGAAATTGTACGTAACAAAAACTCAAAAAAAAAAAAAAAAAAAAAAAAAAAAAAAAAAAAATAATCAAGTCAACATTTTTCTTGGGACAAAAAAAAAATAAAAAAGAAAAGAAAATACTAAATGCAGCCCTTAGGGCGGGCTGCACTTAATATGCATAAAAAAATGCATATCTTCCATATCAAAAATCCTTTGAATTTATGATAAATATAACTATTTAATACACCTTAGCTAGAACCTTTAGTTAAACCTCTCTTAATAAAAAAAAAAAAAAAAAAGTAGACACACACGGAAATTGTACGTAACAAAAACTCACCGAAGCGTGCTCCTGTAGTCGCTGGAATATCAGTCACCAACCTACGGAGAATAAAGTGTTAGATCGAAAAGAAAGAAGCATAATTATCACACCAATCAGAAACAACACATAAATTATCAGGAATTTGTCAAGAATATTTTCTACATACAAAATGGAATTTAGGATAATATATTTGAAAGCAACATAAAGTGTAAAATCAAGCTTGAAAGCACAACCTATATATAATATAATATATATTATAGAATACTAGTTAACCAATGGAATTCAAGAATGAAGTCTTAACCTTGTGTATCGAAGCTTTGCTTTTGTTTTTTGTTGTTCTCTTATGTACGTATGTGTGGTAGACACTAGACAGAATAAAGCCGGCCATGAAAGATCAAGTCAACATTTTTCTTGGGACAAAAAAAAAATAAAAAAGAAAAGAAAATACTAAATGCAGCCCTTAGGGCGGGCTGCACTTAATATGCATAAAAAAATGCATATCTTCCATATCAAAAATCCTTTGAATTTATGATAAATATAACTATTTAATACACCTTAGCTAGAACCTTTAGTTAAACCTCTCTTAATAAAATAAAATATAAAAAAGAAAAGAGAAAAAATCTTGCTTTTTAGTTACGTGGCACATTTGATCTCAAAAGTTATTATATTATTTTTATCTAACTTAGTTCCAAAAACCTTTTCTAAATTTTTTTTTTTTTTTTTTTTTTTTTTTTTTTTTTTTTTTTTTTTTTTTTTTTTTTTTTTTTTTTTTTTTTTTTTTTTTTTTTTTTTTTTTTTTTTTTTTTTTTTTTTTTTTTTTTTTTTTTTTTTTTTTTTTTTTTTTTTTTTTTTTTTTTTTTTTTTTTTTTTTTTTTTTTTTTTTTTTTTTTTTTTTTTTTTTTTTTTTTTTTTTTTTTTTTTTTTTTTTTTTTTTTTTTTTTTTTTTTTTTTTTTTTTTTTTTTTTTTTTTTTTTTTTTTTTTTTTTTTTTTTTTTTTTTTTTTTTTTTTTTTTTTTTTTTTTTTTTTTTTTTTTTTTTTTTTTTTTTTTTTTTTTTTTTTTTTTTTTTTTTTTTTTTTTTTTTTTTTTTTTTTTTTTTTTTTTTTTTTTTTTTTTTTTTTTTTTTTTTTTTTTTTTTTTTTTTTTTTTTTTTTTTTTTTTTTTTTTTTTTTTTTTTTTTTTTTTTTTTTTTTTTTTTTTTTTTTTTTTTTTTTTTTTTTTTTTTTTTTTTTTTTTTTTTTTTTTTTTTTTTTTTTTTTTTTTTTTTTTTTTTTTTTTTTTTTTTTTTTTTTTTTTTTTTTTTTTTTTTTTTTTTTTTTTTTTTTTTTTTTTTTTTTTTTTTTTTTTTTTTTTTTTTTTTTTTTTTTTTTTTTTTTTTTTTTTTTTTTTTTTTTTTTTTTTTTTTTTTTTTTTTTTTTTTTTTTTTTTTTTTTTTTTTTTTTTTTTTTTTTTTTTTTTTTTTTTTTTTTTTTTTTTTTTTTTTTTTTTTTTTTTTTTTTTTTTTTTTTTTTTTTTTTTTTTTTTTTTTTTTTTTTTTTTTTTTTTTTTTTTTTTTTTTTTTTTTTTTTTTTTTTTTTTTTTTTTTTTTTTTTTTTTTTTTTTTTTTTTTTTTTTTTTTTTTTTTTTTTTTTTTTTTTTTTTTTTTTTTTTTTTTTTTTTTTTTTTTTTTTTTTTTTTTTTTTTTTTTTTTTTTTTTTTTTTTTTTTTTTTTTTTTTTTTTTTTTTTTTTTTTTTTTTTTTTTTTTTTTTTTTTTTTTTTTTTTTTTTTTTTTTTTTTTTTTTTTTTTTTTTTTTTTTTTTTTTTTTTTTTTTTTTTTTTTTTTTTTTTTTTTTTTTTTTTTTTTTTTTTTTTTTTTTTTTTTTTTTTTTTTTTTTTTTTTTTTTTTTTTTTTTTTTTTTTTTTTTTTTTTTTTTTTTTTTTTTTTTTTTTTTTTTTTTTTTTTTTTTTTTTTTTTTTTTTTTTTTTTTTTTTTTTTTTTTTTTTTTTTTTTTTTTTTTTTTTTTTTTTTTTTTTTTTTTTTTTTTTTTTTTTTTTTTTTTTTTTTTTTTTTTTTTTTTTTTTTTTTTTTTTTTTTTTTTTTTTTTTTTTTTTTTTTTTTTTTTTTTTTTTTTTTTTTTTTTTTTTTTTTTTTTTTTTTTTTTTTTTTTTTTTTTTTTTTTTTTTTTTTTTTTTTTTTTTTTTTTTTTTTTTTTTTTTTTTTTTTTTTTTTTTTTTTTTTTTTTTTTTTTTTTTTTTTTTTTTTTTTTTTTTTTTTTTTTTTTTTTTTTTTTTTTTTTTTTTTTTTTTTTTTTTTTTTTTTTTTTTTTTTTTTTTTTTTTTTTTTTTTTTTTTTTTTTTTTTTTTTTTTTTTTTTTTTTTTTTTTTTTTTTTTTTTTTTTTTTTTTTTTTTTTTTTTTTTTTTTTTTTTTTTTTTTTTTTTTTTTTTTTTTTTTTTTTTTTTTTTTTTTTTTTTTTTTTTTTTTTCTTTTGTTTCTCTAGTGTTTTTAATTTGTTTATATTGGTGAGAACCTTTAATTGGCTTTTTGTTTCTATTATTTGTTATATTATTATACTTTGTTAGTTGGCTGTTGGTTCTCCTTGTATTAAATAAATAAATAAATAAATAAATAAAAAATCATATAAAAATTATACAAGTTAAAAAGTATTTAAAAATATAAATTATAAAGGTAAATAAATAAATAAATAAATAAATAAATAAATAAATAAATAAATAAATAAATAAATAAATAAATAAATAAATAAATAAATAAATAAATAAATAAATAAATAAATAAATAAATAAATAAATAAATAAATAAATAAATAAATAAATAAATAAATAAATAAATAAATAAATAAATAAATAAATAAATAAATAAATAAATAAATAAATAAATAAATAAATAAATAAATAAATAAATAAATAAATAAATAAATAAATAAATAAATAAATAAATAAATAAATAAATAAATAAATAAATAAATAAATAAATAAATAAATAAATAAATAAATAAATAAATAAATAAATAAATAAATAAATAAATAAATAAATAAATAAATAAATAAATAAATAAATAAATAAATAAATAAATAAATAAATAAATAAATAAATAAATAAATAAATAAATAAATAAATAAATAAATAAATAAATAAATAAATAAATAAATAAATAAATAAATAAATAAATAAATAAATAAATAAATAAATAAATAAATAAATAAATAAATAAATAAATAAATAAATAAATAAATAAATAAATAAATAAATAAATAAATAAATAAATAAATAAATAAATAAATAAATAAATAAATAAATAAATAAATAAATAAATAAATAAATAAATAAATAAATAAATAAATAAATAAATAAATAAATAAATAAATAAATAAATAAATAAATAAATAAATAAATAAATAAATAAATAAATAAATAAATAAATAAATAAATAAATAAATAAATAAATAAATAAATAAATAAATAAATAAATAAATAAATAAATAAATAAATAAATAAATAAATAAATAAATAAATAAATAAATAAATAAATAAATAAATAAATAAATAAATAAATAAATAAATCAATGCATCAAAATCAATAAAAAATAACATAACAAGTAACATAAGCATGCAAAAATAAATAAATAAATAAATAAATAAATCAAAAGGTAATTGGCTACCCGGGTTGTAAATTTAAATTAAATAAATAAATAAATTGCAAGGATCGAACAACATACCAATGCAAGTATTCCCTAAGGTTAGGGTCACTTGGACTTGGAGCATCAGGATCCACCATGACCTAAAACAACAACATTGCAACTTAATTTGTTAGCAATTGCTCAAGACTGATTTTCAGTAATTGAACAATAGAAGAAAACAATGAAGTTAGAACCAATTAAACGTACTAGAGTGTGGAATGCGCGCAGGTCATCTCCTCCGATTTCAACTCTAGGTTGATTTACAACCTGAGAGGGCTTTAGCTCACACCCGTTGTTAACCTCCCTATCATTATATGAAACGGTAAGATTAATCGACTTGGTACAACTATCGAGAACATCCCCAATCACACGTCCAACGACCAATGGGTCACGTTCTCTTGGCATTATATAAAGATATGAAAATTTGTAATGTTGTTAATTAAGTTAATGGGGTTTTTTTTTCTACTTCTTTTCAAGTTAGTTGGTTTTGGTATTGCTTTGCATGGAAATAGAGTTTGTATTTATAGGGAGGTTTTAGAAACATACTATATATGTGGTACCACACAGCTTAGCTCACACACAAATATATTCTCCTTGAGATGTGGTGAATGTAAGATATCTCGACATACGATTCTCGATCATATGAAAGATAGAGACCAGCTGTGGTGTAGGCAGAATGATTTGCCTGTCAAATCTCTTGTCTCACTATATATATATGCTCACCCCATGGAATCTTGGAGTATATATGCCACCGCAACAAGAACTAAGGCTAGCAGTACGTTATTTCTAGAGTAAACCTTCCAATCCTCCATATACATATTTTGAAAGGCTAATAACTTTAGGCTCCATATATATTTTATGAAATTTGGGTTATATATATATATACAAATGAAACAACAAACGATGTTAGAAGCTCAATAGGCCCATTTGAGTTAAATACGGACACATACAACCCTAATAAACGAGTTATATACACACTTGGCACGTTAGGCCCAGACGAACGATCGGAAAAACATATAGGGCCCGTTAGGCCCAATGATTAGACGAATATTAGAAATGATTTTGAATTATATAAGACAAACAAACATCCATATATACATAAATTGTATATACATACATATATTTAAATTATACGATTATATATATACATACATGCATTCATACTTATCCATGAATCATATTGGGTCTATTAGGCTCACATGAGATAAAAAAACAGGTTTAAGGCCCAATAGACCCATTCGAGTGAAAAAACGAACACACAGAACCCATTTGGCCAATTTACACAAGTGATGAATATATTGAGCCCAATAGACCCAATGATTATACGAACACTAAAAAATTAAGCTTTTGAATTATGTAAGACAAACATACATTCATATATACATGTATATACATATATTCATACTTAGCGACAGGGGCGTAGCTAGGTAGGGGCCGGGGGGGGCGCCCGACCCCCCGGAATTTTTTTTGCGATGTAGGGGTATATTGTTTTCGTGTAGAAAAATTTCGATATACTCAGTTTCGACCCCCCATTTTAATAGCGTTAGGAAAAAAATAGCGTTAGGAAAAACAAAATTTAGATCCCGACCCCCCACTCAAAAATTTCTAGCTTCGCCACTGCTTAGCGATAAATCATATTGGGTCTATTAGGCCCACACGAGACAACAAACGAGGTTTAAGGCCTAATAGGCTTATTTGAGTGAGAAACGAACACACACACAACCCATTTGGCCAATTTCCATAAAGTAACTTAGTTTTACTAACCCACCTGATTCATTGTATTTATATTAATAAAAATAGTACTCCGTAACATATTATTATAATAATAAATAAATTATAAATTAATATAGATAATAAATTATAAATTAATATGATAATAAATTATAAATTAATATAATAATAAATTATAAATTAATATGTAATAATTATAATTTAATAATAAATTATAAATTAATATACATGTCGTCGCTATGTATATTTATACCAAAATTTCACGATCATGTCAAATTCCCGCCCAACATTTGTCGTCGACAATGTCGCGACCAAAAAAAATTTCAGGACTATATTTATATCTTTATGTCACATTCTCTCAAACACACAACACAAAAAACACACACAACCACTAGCAGCAACAACAACACCACCCCATCGCCACATCCTCGTCTTCATGTCTTCACCACCACGACCACCGTCATAACCGTTCGATGTTCGAGAATCGGCCACCACCACCGCAACAGTCACCTTCACCACCGCAGTCATCACCGTCACCACCACCTCGACAATCACCACCACCGTGGTTTTCAATTTTCAAAGTTTTTGTTTTGTTACCATTAAATTTGTATAGTTTGTATGGTTTTGTTAGTGAAATTATGTTAGTTTGTATAATGTTTTTGTGTGTATTTTGTGTTGTGTTATAGTTTGTATATTTGTATAATTTTAATGTGAAATATTTTTGCTAGTTAATTAATTGAATTTTAAATATTGTTTATATTCGTTTCATTTTAATTTTTGGTATATTTTGTGTGAAAATTTGTATCATTTATATAGTTTTATTGGGTACAATTTGTTTATTAAACTGTTCTTATGTATTTTTGTTAAAAGATTTTATAACTATGGTTAAATATACTTCATATACACAGTATTGTATATGCACTGTATTTTTTTAAGAAAAAAATTATCGTCAATAAAGCGGTCGCCGAAAGTAAATTTTTTTTTTATAATATTCTTTAATTCTTGTTTTCTTGTAACACCCGTCGTTTAAAAATATGGGTTTTCAAAAACTTTCACCTAACGGTGTCATATTGCGGAAGAAAGGACCTTAAAAGTCAAAACCAATAAAACATTTTGGTTTCTGCATTTAGTTGGTGTTACTTGCGACATCATAGAATAGTTCAAATGAAAACCCAACGGTTGCCCAACATAAAACAACCGTCCAAACGTCATTACATAAATTCGACATTAAGTACTGAATGTAAACAAATGTCTAAACAAAGCGTCTATAGGGTAGCTAAGGCTCCTGCATTGTATCTACCCAAGCCTCACTCGTTCTGCATATAGTTCCTTCAAGCTAAACCTGAGGGAACAACCACATTAAAAGAAACAAGTGTTAGCTATTAAAATAGCTAAGTAAGATAACACTTAATTTAAAAGCATTTGTCCAATTAAAACAATCTTCATTATTAGACAAGTTATTTAGGCACGTCACACATCACACAAATCTGCATAACAACTTCATATCAAATAGGATAATCATCCTAAATGTGCCTATCCTGCATTACTTCATTATCCACATATCTGCTTTCTACATTTCTGCTTTACTACGTTATTAACTGCATTAAGTGTGCTCTACATTGCACCCGACTTGATGGTTCACCAAAAGGCCACCCATCGTACGTCGTTAAGGAATGGCAAGCCAATCCGAGAGTAATCCAAAATCCTGAGGGGTCAATCCTCCGTTAATTACTCAAACTGCGTGTGACCACGTTGCTAGGAGCCACCCAAGCAACAACTGCGTTAACGTACTCATCCGGCTAAGACTTGTACGGGTTAAGCTTAACACTTTACTGCATCAAAGTTTAACGAGCTCGAACCTACGTTATTTAGTTTAGGTGACTGCATTACCTAAACATTTACTGCGTTACTGCTTTTACGTTTTGGGCCCTTAAACGTGCAAGTGACATGGCAACCTAGCAAGTCTAGTGCACTAGGTGTTCAAGCCATACAAACATGCACACAACATACATCAACTTCATTTCGACATTTCATGCATAATACAATACTTCATTAGACTACATCAACTGCATAGCGTCATACTACATTAAGCAATACTTCATTATACTACATAACTGCATAATAGATCACTACATTAGGCAATACTTCATTCTTCTACATTAGGGACTGCATTTCAGGTCTCATGGTCAACTACGTAATCCCATAATACCTCCCAAGTAACCCCATAAGTCCACATGCATTATAAGTTACCAATTGGAAGTATGTAAGTTTGAAACCTGCTTTTAGTTGATCCCCCAGCGTGACAAAAGTAGTGTATCTTACCTGATAGAAGTATACGTGCGCAACCAAAAGCTAGTATTGCCTATAGGTAACCTCCGACACCTATCGTACATTAACATAATGAATATAAGTCATTTAGGACCTTAAATGGACCCTCGCACGAACTTAAGACTGACTACGTAAAATTTCAGAATTACACCTAACGAAGTTAGCCTTCGTACGAACTTAAACTTCGTTTACTCAGTTCTTACGAACTTAAGTATTAACTTCGTTACTTTACAACTTACGAATTTAGACCATAACTTCGTTTAGTTCTTACGAACTTAATCTTCGTACGAACTTTATCTTCGTTGGTTTTACTTTACGAAAATAGTTTACATCTCACGAACTTAGCTCAAACGGAGATAGCTTTTCAACTTACGAAGATAACCTCAAACGAAGATCATCTTCGTTCAAACGCTGTTCGACAGATTTTCCAGAAATGACTAAGTTCTTCGATTTTCCAATAATCGACTCCTCAAAACTTCTTCCAAAACATGTATTAGACACCAGTAAACACCTTTTGATCAACCAAATCGGCTAAGGACTCGATTGACACCATTTTGAACGTTAATTTAATCAAAACACCATTAAACACTAATTCTTTGACAACTCTTTTAAAAATCAGATTTGAATCCATCTAATTCGACCTTAGATCTCGAAAATACATTCAATGATTCAATAATTACCTGCTTGACTCGATGATTGATCAATTTCCAACACCAAAACGTTTGATCAAAACTCAATTAACGGCTTTAGGACTCCAGGAAGGGTTAATTACTTTGTTTGCTGCTAATGACTGCCAATTAACCCTAGATTAGGGTAATCCTAACCTAAACCCGTTTTTCACTTTCCACCTATGTCAAAATCAGTCCTTGGACTTCTATATCCTTCATTATTGGTCACAAACTGCATTATTGACCATATACAACATTAGTCCTTCATTAAAAGGCACTACATAGCCTTTAAGCGACATTAAACACACTTTTATTCGTCATTAGTATTTAGGCTCTCAAACCTAACTACTTTATCTACGTTAATCACACATAGCTACATTCAAATATTAAGTAAAGACTTAACAACACCCCAAATTGACTTAACGGCATTAGTCAACCATTACATAAAAGTTCGGGATGTTACATTTTAGAAAAAATAAATCAAAAATTATTTGGCAACGACAAATGTCGTCGCCGAATCATTTTCCATTTTCTTTTCAATTTTCTTTTGTTGCATGTGGGGCCCACTTTCGATCATTGCCAAAAAATTTAGGTCACGAGGAATTGACGACCAAATTATGTCATCAATATTGTTTTCGCTATAGGCTTTGGCGACGACTTTGCACAATACAATGAGGTTAGTGATTCTATTTGGTGTGTTAATTATAACCGAATTTGCACAATACACCTTTTAAATTTTTGCTTTTTTCTAGACTGTGATAGTAATATTTTGCAACTAGCACCTTGCTAGTTGCTTATACTAATATTATAAAACTTCTGCCATTTTAAAATAAAAAAATTAAAAATTGGCTTGTTTTCCTCTTTTGGTCTAAACTAGCTACATGCATGGTAGTTCCCTAATTACTTATAATATCATTTGGCTGTTTATTTAATAGTTTTGAATCAATAACTTAATAAAATTATTTAGAAATACCTTGTAAAAATGTTAAGGTGTCACTTACAACGTTGTATAGGTATAAGAATTTTCATTTTATCTTTTAACTTCAAATTGTTTGTTGAGGATATATAGTCAATTCATGTCGGGCATAACTTTTTGATGTGAATAAAATATAATTTTCAAAAAAATTTGCAAATCCTAAACTACAAAACAAAAGGTATTAGATTATGTAAGTGTTTTTCGTCATGGGTTGCAAGTGTTTGTGTCATTAAGAACCAATAAGAAAACATTAATTCAAGCGACAAGTACTTGTGAAAACCTTCACATCATTCCCAATAGGATCTTTACAACAATTGGTCACAAGACCACGAGATACTCATCATCTCCTCAAACCAGGGGCGGAACTACATTGATACTAGGGGTAGCCCGGGCTACGGATCCGCTAAATTCATGTAGTTCAAATTTTTCGAAAAATGATGTATTTTTTATTGGTGCTACGGGTCAAATAAATATGGGATACCCGTCATGTAACCAACTTCAAACTTTTGAAACATTTTTTTATCAATAAAACTTATAAAGATGCATCTGTACAACTAAATGATAAAGAAAAACTATTAAAAGTGCCAAAAATTCTTAAAATTCATTAAAAATAGCCAAAAATCTGTTAAAAAATGCTAAAAATCGTAACAATTTAGTCGTTATCGTTGTTATCTTACTTTATGCCGATACAAAGCTAGTGGAAAAAAATTTGTGCTACGGGTCACTTCCGATTCTGGTTCCGCCACTGACTAAAATCTTGTTCACTTTCATTTGTTTGTTTACCAAATATAACAAGCATTCTTTTTTATCTTCTTTTCTTCAATATGAATCTTTCCTTCATATTTCCTTTCTCTTCTAAAACGAACTCAGAAACATGTTAGTGTTTTTTTCCCAGTTAAATTGTGTATAGTTATATAGAGATCTAATAATTGGTTGCAACGATTTATTCAAAATTTCATATTTGGTAGCCCGGGCTACGGATCCGCTAAATTCATGTAGTTCAAATTTTTCGAAAAAACTTCTAAACAAATGGCATCAATGGTTTCTATTCTACAAACAATCAACTTTGTCCATACTTATAATCAACGGAAAATTTGAATAATTAAAACAAAAACGTAGAACATGAAATTCGTTGATTTGCAATCATTAATATAGCTTGGAAATGAAATATATGAATAATTTTGTCAACAAAATACTCATTGAGAACAATGATAGGTTGACAACCACATTACAAAAATCATCCTTGTGGTCTGTTTATTTTACATTATTCATCCCTTGTTGATCAAAAATAACCACATAAGCCACCCAAAGTTATTACATAAACTGTCCCCCATTTAAGATAAATGTCCAATATACCCTTTTAATTTTAATTTCTTGATTTTTTATCTTATGATTTTATTCTCTTTTCTTTGTTAATTAATATGTTAATCAAAGAAGAGAAAAAAACACTCGACTTTTCTTTTAAACCTTTCTAACTAATACCTCACATCCGCTCACGTAAAAATCTCGAATTCGTATTTAGCTTCTATCTTACCTTTTTCCTTTTTTTTTTCTTTTTATCTTAAGAGATGGAAAATTTTATCTGATAACTTTTCTTTTTATGTGCGTACATCAAAAGATAGAAGACATTATCTTTGTTTTGACACTTTATACACATGTTTTTGTCAGTTCTTCTGTTGTGAGCGACGAGTGTCGCTTAGCCGGCGTTGCTAGCACGCCTTTGTTGATTTGAATAGTTGGTTAAGCGACGAGTGAAGGATGAGACTTGTTGGTTCACCCTCAATTGGAGCCGTTAGTTCTTTCTGCTTTTTGTTGTTTCAATTTTATATACGATCGGATAATAACAAACAAATAAATAGATGAAGAAGTAACGAGGTGTTGTGGCGGAATATGTCAGTTTAAAAATGCTGACGTGGTATTGATTTGGCAAAACTAATGCACGTATAGCCTTAATTAGTTTGAGTTCAAGATTAACTATATACAGTATATATTTTCCTTTTATGATGTTTAGCTAAAAAAGTGTTCTGGATAATCAATTCATGTCTGCATGGTTTTATTGGTTGAGACTTCATTAGTTTACAACAAGCAGTATTAGATTATGTAAGTGCTTTCGTCGATTGTTACTTATTAGTGTCTTTGTCATTATTATTAAGAATCGGCCAAAAGGCAGGAACCAATTAAAAAGGACGTTAGTTTAACCGACAAGTACTTGTGGAAACCTTCACATGCACCATTAATTATATATAATTCTCTATAGGATCTTTACTCATCTCCCTGACCCATATATATGGTAAAGCATTTGTTGAAACCTTTGCATCATTTTCAGTAGTAGGATCTTTTCAACAATTAGTTTTCCATCTTTTCTATACATGATTCTACTTTTGAAAACGAAGAAATTAAATTAAATGAAATATTATTTGATGAAGTAAAGTTTTTGTATGAATGTGGTTTCGTAAATTCGTATAATTAAAACCTCTTACATTTTACCAAAAGTACCTAGCTAGTAATCTAAGGAAAATTTTCGAAACAATGTTGAAACATTCAATTCACTCGTGTAAATTGAGAGTAATTAAGTTTGGGCTTGGGATATGATTCACTTGAAATAACATGTTACCGTGAATCAACAGTGTTCGTCACTTGTGAGCGACGTGTCGTGAGCGGCACGCCTTCATCAGTTGTGCTTGTTGGTTAGCTACGTGACGAGTGGAGGACGAGCCTTGTGGGTCCACCTTCAATCTAATCCGTTTTAACTTTATCTTCTCTAATTTAATTCGGTTGGATAATAATAACAATCAAAGTGATCAAGAAGTAGTATGTGAGTTTAAAAATTATCGACATACTCCGTATTATTCATCATAGTGATCAAGAAGTAGTATGTGAGTTTAAAAATTATCGACATACTCCGTATTATTCATCATATGTAAAGGGTGGTGAAACTCACAACGTATTTTTGTCATCTATAACAAGTACAAACAAGAAGGATGATTTGTTGTGAATGGCAAAAATATGTTGTGAGTTTATCATTACTCTACGATAAAACTGACTACTCACGATTTGGATCAGCCTTACTTTGAGTTAAAGATGTACTCCCATCAAATTGCCATCTCTGCACTGTCACACCCCGTTGTAGCGGAAATACAGGGTTAACAAAGAATTGCATACTAATCAGAAGGTTAATAGAGATTACATCCATTTATATCAATACAAGTCAATACAAGTACAATCGTTCAAAGTGTGGACCCCAAAATACGGATACAAGTCATCCTCATTTGGAACTGGACCCACAGAATACAAGTTCAATAAATTGGACAGTCAAATACAATTAAAGCCAAAAGCATGAGAGTCCTCAATGTTTGATGCTAATTGTACGTCCAAAGTCAAAAGATTGGCCCTATAATGCCAAAGACGATTCCAAGACTTACTGATGGTCACCTGAAAAGCATGAAATTTGAGAGGATCAACTATCGAAATAGTTGGTGAGTTTACAGTGTGTTTGACTAAAAGATCAATCGTCGTTTGTTGTAGTTATTTAAGACAGGACTGCCGAGATCGATATCCGGCAATGAGACTAAAACACTTAGGCTTCTACTTCCAACATACTTTCAACGCTTATATATAGGGTGTACCATCGGCGTACCCACCACGCCTACGGTATGTTGTCAATAGTTTTGTCGCCATTGTGATAACATCATTACACGTAATTATAAGACATGACTGTACAGACCGAAGTCCGACAATTATATGCTGACTGTACAGACCGAAGTCCGACAAAGATATTAAGACTGTACAGACCGAAGTCTGACAAAGATAATATATGACTGTACAGACCGAAGTTTGACAAAGATAATATATGACTGTACAGACCGAAGTCTGACAAAGATAATATATGACTGTACAGACCGAAGTCTGACAAAGATAATATGCCTCGTACAGGATTTCCCGTCTACAGTGGGGTACGGACCAGAACCAAGACTGTCAGGTACGAAAGCTGACAAGACTACCATTAAAATCTCATAATGGTAAAACTACATAAGGGGGATCATTTTAGTTCGTCAAACACAGAACAGTTTAGTCTGCCGATCACATGGCAAGTCAAGACATATAGACCAATTTTCATAAGACATGTATACACATTTTCAGACAGCCGTCAACATGGCAATACATAAGAAAAATGATTTCATTTACCAAATCTCATGGCATAGACAAAGACAAATCATTTATAAAGTAGTCGTGTATACAGTACATGCTTTTCAGGCCCAAAGTAAAAGAAAAAGGGCGCCATAAACTCACCTTAGCAGTCTACGAGCTAAAGTAATGAGCAGTCTGAGAATAAGAGCAGTCTAGTCTCCACGTCTATCCAAAACCTAGGATAAGAGTACCAATGGTGAGGATCAAATCTCACGACGACAAGTATCCTACGTACAACTACTTAGCTATCAATCCTAGAATGCCACGACCAAGTGTGATTTAATCTTTCATTTTATTTAACTTTTGTTGGCAATATCAATGAAATTGTCATTATAAGGCAGTCTAAAGTACCATTCGATATTTACCAAGTCCAAACGTTCAAGTTGTCAAAAACTAGAAATGTCAAATATTTCAGCAACATACCACTGCGCCGCAGTGGGAAAAGTTTCACCCACTGCGCCGCAGTCAGCCAAAAACAATATTTTTCCGAGGGTTTACACTGCGCCGCAGTGAGCTAGAAACATGCTCACTGCGCCGCAGTGGCTTAAGTCGACACCAGACCAGAGTCTGGGCACTGCGCCGCAGTGGGCTAAGACAACGCCACTGCGCCGCAGTGGCCCCATTCTGCAGCCAAAAACCAGCAGTTCATATGCAGAAATAACCCAAATCGTTTTTGATTCAATTCCTTTCACTATAACTAGTATAAACATGACCAATAGGTCTGGAAACAATTTATTTCGCTAACCATATACCATTTCAACACTTTTTGATTTCAACTTCTTATTTCTAAATCAAAAATCCATCTAACAACCAATATCAAAACTCATTTCATCTTCTTGACTAATAAGTTCAATTTAAAGTAAATGAAACTAAATAATAAGATTAAATTTAGAAGAATCAAAAGTTTGAAGAATTTAGTCAACTTACCAATTTGAAGTTCTTGAAATAGAATTGATGAAGATAAAGATGATAATGATGATAAAACCCTAACTATTATAGTTATAAAATCCTTTCCTTTGAATCCCCTTTGATTTCTCCTTCCCAAGATTTGAATTAGAGATAAGAGTGTTTTGAGTGTGTGTTTTTGGTGTGGGTTTGTGTCGACCAGCCAAGAAGAACAAAAAGGGGGAAAACATTTTGTTGTTTTGTTTCTAGCCACAAAGAAAGAAAACCGGCCTATGTGGCCCATTTGATATTTTTAATACCCCTTATTTGGTAAAATGCTTACGATTAAATACCGTTTGACCAAAAGGTTATAATTTAAAGTAAAGGTATTTTCCCTCGTCTCATTTTAGTTAGGACAAGTCAATAAAGTTTAGTCAAAGTAACTTTAGAAATATTAAGTTTAGACAGTCTATTTACTGTGTACAAGACATAACATTTAAATATTTATTTAAAGTTATTTTTAAGACTCGGCATTCGTCTAAATAGCTAATAGTCTACGTCATCAAGATACGTCTAATTTGACTAAGTCAAAAGTCCAAAAGTCTAATAAGTAAAGTAAAGGTATTTTTCCTCGTCTCATTTTAGTTAGGACAAGTCAATAAAGTTTAGTCAAAGTAACTTTAGAAATATTAAGTTTAGACAGTCTATTTACTGTGTACAAGACATAACATTTAAATATTTATTTAAAGTTATTTTTAAGACTCGGCATTCGTCTAAATAGCTAATAGTCTACGTCATCAAGATACGTCTAATTTGACTAAGTCAAAAGTCCAAAAGTCTAATAAGTAAAGTAAAGGTATTTTTCCTCGTCTCATTTTAGTTAGGACAAGTCAATAAAGTTTAGTCAAAGTAACTTTAGAAATATTAAGTTTAGACAGTCTATTTACTGTGTACAAGACATAACATTTAAATATTTATTTAAAGTTATTTTTAAGACTCGGCATTCGTCTAAATAGCTAATAGTCTACGTCATCAAGATACGTCTAATTTGACTAAGTCAAAAGTCCAAAAGTCTAATAAGTTCAAAGTAAAGGTATTTTTCCCTCGTCTCATTTTAGTTAGGACAAGTCAATAAAGTTTAGTCAAAGTAACTTTAGAAATATTAAGTTTAGACAGTCTATTTACTGTGTACAAGACATAACATTTAAATATTTATTTAAAGTTATTTTTAAGACTCGGCATTCGTCTAAATAGCTAATAGTCTACGTCATCAAGATACGTCTAATTTGACTAAGTCAAAAGTCCAAAAGTCTAATAAGTTCTAAAGTAAAGGTATTTTTCCCTCGTCTCATTTTAGTTAGGACAAGTCAATAAAGTTTAGTCAAAGTAACTTTAGAAATATTAAGTTTAGACAGTCTATTTACTGTGTACAAGACATAACATTTAAATATTTATTTAAAGTTATTTTTAAGACTCGGCATTCGTCTAAATAGCTAATAGTCTACGTCATCAAGATACGTCTAATTTGACTAAGTCAAAAGTCCAAAAGTCTAATAAGTTAAAGTAAAGGTATTTTCCCTTGTCTCATTTTAGTTAGGACAAGTCAATAAAGTTTAGTCAAAGTAACTTTAGAAATATTAAGTTTAGACAGTCTATTTACTGTGTACAAGACATAACATTTAAATATTTATTTAAAGTTATTTTTAAGACTCGGCATTCGTCTAAATAGCTAATAGTCTACGTCATCAAGATACGTCTAATTTGACTAAGTCAAAAGTCCAAAAGTCTAATAATAATTTAAAGTAAGGTATTTTTCCTCGTCTCATTTTAGTTAGGACAAGTCAATAAAGTTTAGTCAAAGTAACTTTAGAAATATTAAGTTTAGACAGTCTATTTACTGTGTACAAGACATAACATTTAAATATTTATTTAAAGTTATTTTTAAGACTCGGCATTCGTCTAAATAGCTAATAGTCTACGTCATCAAGATACGTCTAATTTGACTAAGTCAAAAGTCCAAAAGTCTAATAAGTTTTAAAGTAAAGGTATTTTCCCTCGTCTCATTTTAGTTAGGACAAGTCAATAAAGTTTAGTCAAAGTAACTTTAGAAATATTAAGTTTAGACAGTCTATTTACTGTGTACAAGACATAACATTTAAATATTTATTTAAAGTTATTTTTAAGACTCGGCATTCGTCTAAATAGCTAATAGTCTACGTCATCAAGATACGTCTAATTTGACTAAGTCAAAAGTCCAAAAGTCTAATAAGTTCAATTTAAAGTAAATGAAACTAAATAATAAGATTAAATTTAGAAGAATCAAAAGTTTGAAGAATTTAGTCAACTTACCAATTTGAAGTTCTTGAAATAGAATTGATGAAGATAAAGATGATAATGATGATAAAACCCTAACTATTATAGTTATAAAATCCTTTCCTTTGAATCCCCTTTGATTTCTCCTTCCCAAGATTTGAATTAGAGATAAGAGTGTTTTGAGTGTGTGTTTTTGGTGTGGGTTTGTGTCGACCAGCCAAGAAGAACAAAAAGGGGGAAAACATTTTGTTGTTTTGTTTCTAGCCACAAAGAAAGAAAACCGGCCTATGTGGCCCATTTGATATTTTTAATACCCCTTATTTGGTAAAATGCTTACGATTAAATACCGTTTGACCAAAAGGTTATAATTTAAAGTAAAGGTATTTTCCCTCGTCTCATTTTAGTTAGGACAAGTCAATAAAGTTTAGTCAAAGTAACTTTAGAAATATTAAGTTTAGACAGTCTATTTACTGTGTACAAGACATAACATTTAAATATTTATTTAAAGTTATTTTTAAGACTCGGCATTCGTCTAAATAGCTAATAGTCTACGTCATCAAGATACGTCTAATTTGACTAAGTCAAAAGTCCAAAAGTCTAATAAGTTCCACGTCAAATGACAGTCTAAATTCGACGAGATTATGATAATGACTAATCTTAAACAAGATTAAGACTAACTCGTTGTTAATTAATTACGAGTTGTCACATGCACAACTGTATGACGATCAAAAGGATCACATCTATGTGCCCATGTATTATGTGGTAGAGAAATTTCATTCCACAATATGTCTACATGCAGCAAGGGTGTAGAAAATGGGTTTATGGGCCAAAAGGTTTTTGAAACAAATACGCAAACTATAGACATGAACTCATTGAATTTTATTAGTGTTTATCTTTGGTCTAATGACCACATTAAAACAGCAATTAACTCCATTTGTTGGTTTGTTGCTCAGGGGCTCATTGTTAGACCAAGAAACACTACACCCCAACGAAATCCAAAGGCAACAAACACGAACACTCTCCATTCTGATAAACACAAGCAACAATCATTGTTACACAGTACGTTCTCCGGAAACTTTTCATGCAGAGTCAAGTCCGGCAGTACGCTGTTTTGGCTGTTGTACCGTGGGAAACAGACGGGAAAAATCTGTTTTAAGGGAATCGTGTTGAACACGGGCTTCGGCCACATTCTTTTTCCTATCTTTTTTTTTTCTGTTTTTTCCGCTTACTTTGTTAGTCCCTTTTGTTATATTGTAATCGTAAAAACGCCTCCTAATTGCAGTGGTGTCACATAAAAATTAAGGTTGATTCAAAAAGGCAAGGTCAGCTACTCAGCTAAAGTATTTTTGATATATGGCATTTTTTATATGCCCGCGTAATGCGGTGGCGATGGTGGTAGCGGCGCGGGGTGGTGGTGGTGACGGGTGTTGGGACGACAATGGTGGTAAATGTAAAAGTAATTGGTGATAAAGGAGGTATTGTAGTTATTTTAAGGATTGAGGGGTTTATTTTGTAAATTATTTTATTAAGGGTATTATAGGTATATTAGGTGGAGATGTTTAAATTAATGAATAAAAGAGAGGAATATGTTTGTTAGTTTGGATTTATAATTTGAGATTCGGGCAAGGAATACCTTTTTATATAAGAATATAGATAAAGTCTGTTGTAATCTTGTCGGGCAACATAAGATATAAGAGGGTTTTATTGGCTGTTGGTCTTGTCCACTTTCACCCCCGCTTGGTCGAATATATATATCTTTCGCCATAACAAAAGCTTGTGGTTGCATATTGACATATGCTCACAATGCTCTTTAGGAATAGTATATGTTTTTCATCTTCTTTTTTTTTCTTCTTCTTAAAGATAATTAAATATAATTTCATACAAATTCTGCACGTATTTATAAAACTTTCACTATATGTTCTATCTTAATTTTGCTAACTCTTTGATCATCAATGAAATGATGACATCATCTATGTCTAATTAAAAAAAGAATTAAACATCATGTTTAATCACTTGCTTATTACAAGCAGGGGAGGCTCAAGAGAAAGACTAACCCGATTCCTCTAAAATGTCTTTCTTTTGTCGGTAAAAAAAAAACTAATTTGTTTTTACACATGAATTATATATTTATAATGTGTTAATAACTATGGTATATATTTTTAAAAATATCATTTTGTTTTATTTATTTTTATTATTATAACATTATTTATGATATACTAAAAAATTTGTCTATATATTTAAATCTACAAAAGACTAGGGGCCTTTATTTCTGATTTTTACATCAACACTTAAATTCTCATGACCCCTAGTCGAAGTTTATGGGTCGACTAATAACTAACTATTGAAACAAATTCAACTAAACAAAAATCAAATGTGGTGGATGTTGTAAACTCTCCACTTTAGCATGATTGTAACCAATGGTAGCATGTCACGTCTCCTCCCATTTTCCATGCCAAACCATGCAAATATATATTTACACAATTTGTGGGGTGTATATTTTGGCATATATTTCCAGCCAAAATGCAGGTCAAGTGTAGACTAGGAAGCTATTATTTATTTAAAGACAAAAGATACACTTATTAAATATGTCTCACTAAAATGAACATAACTTAAACTACGGGGCTCTGTTTTCAACATATGATCAGTCGAAACGATCGTTGAAACGAGGAACACATCTCTACGAACAACCTATAGCGGTTTGGGTCAACCTCCGGGCCAAAAAACGCCATTTTTATGAGTTATTTGACTTTTATGCATTATTTCGGTTTTCTTGGATTTTCTTTTTATAACTTTCAGCCCACTTGTTCTTTTTGGCTCAATTCAAATTCGTCTTGCATTATTTATGTATGTAATAATGGGAACTATTCAGTTATCAAGGATATGAAAAGTCATTTCTCTCCTATCACAAATGTGTGTTAGTGTGTATTTTCATAATATTTGGAAAAAAAAAATTAATCAACCATTATTATAAGAGTTGTTTCAGGTATTCCTTTGAATCAACAGGTTCGATTATTTATCTTTCGGTTTCGTCTACATCAACAAAAGCTATCATATTTACTACATTATAAAACATTTGTTACCTCCAAGTTTTTCAACTAAGTAGTTAATAACCCCAAACTACCTTTTCTTTTTTTTCATCACTAATTAAACATTTTCACCTAAGATACATATAATACCCTTAATGAAATTATTTATAACATACATCTCTCAACCGTTAAAATAAATATACCACTCTCTTTTACATCAATCATTTATACATTAATACTCATATCGCTACCACCACCGCCACCACCCGCTGCCGCCGTCGTCACACCTCCGCATCGCGCGACCATTTGTCTATTTTATTAAAGGCACAATACAATCCCATTAAAATAATAAAGACAACGGGTTGGTGGCCCATTGGTATTCGACACTATTGC
>CM067169.1:117608235-117679008 GCA_034093135.1 Erigeron breviscapus | reverse complement strand
CAAAGAAGAAGAAATCCAAAAGAAAACATAAGTCTGCTGGATCGGAACATATTGGTGCCTCGACAGAGTTGGATGCTGAACAAGTAACTCAAGGAATTCATAATGTTGTATCTGAGTTGGAAACTGAGCATGTTAGCACTGGAGATGATGTTGTGCTGGAGGAACAAGGCAGAATTGAGGGAGGAGTTGAAAATGTAAGAGAGGATGTGCGGTCCGGGTTAGGACAAGGGCATAAATAAAACATTGGCCCTCCGATAGTTCAAACCAATGTGTCTAGCCGGTTTGTTTACCCTAGGGTAGAAGTCGGGAACTGCCCATTCTCGCTTGCACCAAACTCTCCTAGCCATTCTGACTCCTCACAACAGGAGTTAGTCTCACAAATGCACAGGGATCAGCCACGCTCACCACACTCTCCTCATTTGGAGGATGAGAGTGTTGAAATAAGAGAGGACCAGCCCCACCTCTCGCCTTCATTTCGTGCACAAGAGTCTAGATCTCCTAGGTACACGGATTCACAAGCTCAGTTGAGTACTGATGCCGAAACAAGCGGAGGGAGACCCACTTTGTGTGACCCTCAAGGACACCTTGGAAATCCTGCCTTAGCTAACATCACGCCAGCTTTAGCCGCAGGTAACAGTTCTCAGACCGAGACTGGGGGACAGTATGAACGCCGTAGTGACATTGCTGTTCCTCAGGATCAACCTGAGACTGTATTAACGGGCATTCTCAGTGACCCCGGTGTTGTGAGAGGTGTTGCCCAACAACAACAAGTCCAGGACAGTGATTTATCACAGTCTAGGACACAACTTGATTCGGGTTGCAAAGCCCATGAATCTGAAACTGCTGGTGAGGGTATAACCCGAGGATCCGTAGGAAATCCTGAATCAACTTCGCTGAATTTAGGTCACACTACAAATGTGCAAACAACCCCCGGGTTGGCTACTCCACCTCCTACCCAAACACAAAGAACACAAACACCTATTCAAACATCATCAACAACAACAAATCTTCCAACCAAAGATCAAGCATGTGAAGTTTTACTTGGCATTCTACGTTCGGAAGGGGATTTGTTGACTTTAACTGAAAGGGGTGTGTTGAATTCTCTTGAGGTACGAGAAAGAGAACTTGCTAATGAAAGAAGAGTAAAAGCTTTACAAGATCAAGTTGAAAGACAAAAGGCTGAATATGATGCAAAGATTGCGGCATTTGAGCTTAGATTATTAGCATTAGAATCTTGCCGACTGGCCTCGGTTGCTTCTAGACGGGATGATCCTGATTCTGATGATCACCCCGAGGGGGAGAACCAAGGAGAGGGTCAAGCCAATATTGAAAATACTTCGGCAAGAGTTGATGTGAATGTTGAGGATGTGGTAATGCAAGAAAGAGCAGAGGGTGGAAATCAAGCTGAGAACGATACTTTATATGATTTGATTAGAAGAAGATTAGTTGAAGTTTTTGGTGCTGATTTAGATGTAGAAAGTGAAGAAGAATATGAAAATGTTGAGGTTAATGATGAAGAAGGTTTTGTAATTGAAGATGATTTAGTTGAATATGCTGAAGGAGAAGCTGATCTTGAGGCCATAAAAGATAATGTTATATTGGATGAGCCAGAGATAGTTGAAACTCCTGTGAACGTAGAAGCTGTAGAGGAACCTATGTTTGAAGAATTTGCAGATCTTGATTACTTTGAAACAGGTTCTTCAAGCAGAATTGAAGTTGGAGAATCATCTGTTCGTGCTAGCTCAGCTCCACAGCATTACAATTTTAATGAATTTAACAATTTTGATGATCTGAGAAAGACTCCAGAAGCTGCAGTTCAGAACTTTAAGAAATCAACTTACAAACAGGTTTTGAGAGAGGCAATCATATCCGAGGAAGTTCTTCTTGATTATTTTCCAACTGATTTAACTGAAGAACAACTAAGATTTATTAATCGGGGATACTTCTTGAGGGATAGAGAAAGAATGGTTGCTCTCGGCATCAAACCTAAAGAAGTAGCTAAGAAATCGAGATATCTGGAGGAAAGGGCGTATCCTATATTTTGTGGAGCAACCAAAGTCACTAAAACCAAGAGACCAGAGTTAGACTCGATGTACAAGTTTAAGGAAGCAAGGCAAATAGAAGAATACACAGAGCTTCTTAAACTTACAAAACAATACAATCCGAAGTTGCTGGAAGAACAAAGAAATCATAAGATATTGGTGTTGATCAGAGTGATATTAATTAAAAGAGTTACTATCTCTATTCCATGTTTCCATGTTAAAAGAGATAATAACAAGATCTACAGATTTACTGAAGCCCAATTCAAACTTTTGCCAGTTGATGACATTATCTTCCTCTACAACCATTTCCTGAATGCAATGCAAAGATACCGTGAAGATGTAATTGCTTTTGATGTTGTAAAAAGATACATGTTGTAACACCCGTTTCTTAAAAATATGGATTTCCAAAAATTTTCGCCTAAAGGCGTCAATAAAGCGGAAACAGTTTATTAAAAACCTCAACCAATGAAAATAGTTGAGAAACAAAAGTGGTGTTACTAATAGCATCAAATCAGTAATAAAAGAAATCCATAAGATTGCCCAACATAAAGCAACCATAACATAGTCATTACAATAGTTCCATAAAGGAAATCATTAACATTAAGTCTATGCGAAGTTATTGGGTAAACTAAAGCCATCTTGATCATCTACCCATCTCTCGCCCAAGCTTCACACGGCATCTCACTGCTTAACCTGAGGGGTGTCAACACATAAGAAGAAACAAGTGTTAGCTATAAAGCTAAGTAAGATAACACCAGGTTTAAGCAAAACATTTCATCCATTGCACGTCACTTTAAAACATTACGTCATTTGATTTAGGCATTTATATCACCACATAACGTATCCATATCACATATAAGCATAGAGTCCATGACCCTAAGTGTGCCTAATCAATTTCGTCATTTCATCTCATCTCATTAAGTTGTGACTAGGTCACCGTTAAGTTGTAACCGAAGTTACCGTTAAGGAAAGACAATGTCGATCCATGAGTAGCACGTTATGTTCATAACATTAGGTGGGTCATCAGGCCACCCGAACTACTCGCCACATATGACTGGTTGCAAGGAGCCACCCGAGCAACCATTTTAACGTACCCTCCCACATACGGGCACTACGTACTCTCCCACATGCGAGCACGACGTACTCTCCCACATACGAGCACGGTTTATACGTACCTATTACCACCGTCAGGCACGGGTTATGCATAACTCTTAACGTCTAATTAGCTCGAGCATTTACCACGTTTAGTTTAGGTTTCCACATTAATCCTAAACTAATCCACATCTATCATCTTTTCACGTTAGGGCCCTTAAAACGTGCACGTGTCATGGCAACCTAAAAAGGTCTAGTGTTCTAGATGAACAAGCCACATATACATGCACATATCATCATTACATCATATCATTAACCACCATTCATCATAACATATCATATCGTTTAAACATATCATCACATATCATATCATAAACGTATTTACGGGGAAGCATTTTAAGCATAGGCATCGTCATCTTTAATCCCCGAATACCTCCCATATCAACCCAACCACAATATAGGTTATACATTACCGTTTTGGAGGTTATAGTTTATGAAACCATTTTTGTTGCACCCTCAGCGTGACAAAAGTAGTGTATCTTACGTGGTAGTAGAATGTGCGCGCAAACAAAAGCTAACAGTGCTTAATAGTAATCCCCGACACCTATCGTACATAATATATGAAATATAAGTCATTTTAGGACCTTAATGGACTTTGAAAACGAAATTAGTTTTGTTCTTACGAACTTACACCATCAAACGAAGTTAATCTTCGTTTTCAAAACGAATTTAGTTTAGAACAAACGAATTTAAGCTTCAAAACAACTTCAAATGAATTTAGCTTCTCCATTATCAAACGAACTTAGACCAAACGAAGATAGGCTTCTTAAAACGAATTTGTTTAAAACGAATTTAGTTTAGAACAAACGAATTTAAGCTTCAAAACAACTTCAAATGAATTTAGCTTCTCCATTATCAAACGAACTTAGACCAAACGAAGATAGGCTTCTTAAAACGAATTTGGTTTTAAAACGAAGTTAAACTTCGTTTTTACAAACGAATTTAGCATTTCAGGAACGAAGTTAGCTTCAGGAACGAATTTAGTTTAGAACAAACGAATTTAGTTTAGAACAAACGAATTTAGTTTAGAACAAACGAATTTAGTTTAGAACAAACGAATTTAGTTTAGAACAAACGAATTTAGTTTAGAACAAACGAATTTAGTTTAGAACAAACGAATTTAGTTTAGAACAAACGAATTTAGTTTAGAACAAACGAATTTAGTTTAGAACAAACGAATTTAGTTTAGAACAAACGAATTTAGTTTAGAACAAACGAATTTAGTTTAGAACAAACGAATTTAGTTTAGAACAAACGAATTTAGTTTAGAACAAACGAATTTAGTTTAGAACAAACGAATTTAGTTTAGAACAAACGAATTTAGTTTAGAACAAACGAATTTAGTTTAGAACAAACGAATTTAGTTTAGAACAAACGAATTTAGTTTAGAACAAACGAATTTAGTTTAGAACAAACGAATTTAGTTTAGAACAAACGAATTTAGTTTAGAACAAACGAATTTAGTTTAGAACAAACGAATTTAGTTTAGAACAAACGAATTTAGTTTAGAACAAACGAATTTAGTTTAGAACAAACGAATTTAGTTTAGAACAAACGAATTTAGAATTTAACCAAACGAATTTGTTTAACAAACGAATTTATTTCAAACGAATTTATTTCAAACGATAAACTTCGTTTTGTCAAACGAACTTAGATTTCCAGAAAACGAATTTAGTCATCAGAAAACGAATTTAGTCATCAGAAAACGAATTTAAACCTATCTTCGTCCAGAATTCAAAAACGACTATGTTCTTCATTTTTTCCAGAAATCGATCGACTTAGGCTATTCCCAAAACATGTTTTTGACATAATTGAACATCTCTTGATCATAAAGATCGATTATAAACTCGTTTAACACCATTATGAACATCAATTGACCAAAACACATAATAAACCCTAATTCTTTCAAAACTTCATTTAAAATCAGATTTGATTCAAATAGAAACATCTTTAGATCTGAAATATAGCCAACGAATCATTGATTACCTGTAGCAAAAGATGGCCGATTGATTTCCAATATAAAACACTCAATTTATTGACCAAAAACTTGAAGATTATTGTTATAACACGATTTCTACCACTGAATTCGATTCAACAATGGCGGTTTGATAGTGTGTGTTCTTGGTGTGTGTGTGTGTGTGTTTTGAGAGAGAATGATTGATTCAACTGAAAGATTGGGATTAATGTGTGTTAAAATGAAGTGTTAGTTATCAAAAGGTTCTGATCTCTAAGGTATGAGAGGGCTATTTATAGTCTAACTACTCAATTATGCTAATTGTCACAATTAGCCCCTCAACCTTAGTGATCATTTATCTATGACTTAACAACAAGAAATTCTTCTATTCTAGATTACAATTTATCACTATTTTTGGATTTCTAACATTCTCCCCCTTAGTGATATATTGTAATGAATGAAGTACGTGTTATATTGTCTTGTAGGAATGAATTTGATGAGCCCGGTGGTGAAGACAATTGGTGTGTTGAAACAAGTCTTTAAAGCTTTCTCTTTTGTCTTTGGAGAACTTGATTCAGTCTTGGTCTTGGTCTTGAACTTCTTGAAGTTAAATCATGTGAGGATTCTCAATGTTCTTTATGAACAAAGAATAATGAAAGCATGTTTGGCTTGAATCTTCGAGAATTGATGAATCATGAATCAGAGTTGTCTTTTGAAATGCAGAAGAGATGAATCTTGGTTTTGATTCTTCAATCTTCGATTCTTGAGTGAAATTCAACTTCTTGAAACAAACTTTCATGAATATGTACTCTCCCCCTTGATTTATGCATAGTAGTTTCTTGATGAAATGTTCTTGTATGAATTGAAGATCTTGAATAACGTGTGTTTGATGAAGACTCTTTTGACTTGAATCTTCTAAACAATCTTTCAACCTTTATGAAACTTTGATCTTTTTCACATCAACTTGAACACTTCGGAGAGTAAAAATTTGAATGCAGTTTGAATGAAATTCTTATGAAGTAATCATGCTCCCCCTCAATCCATGAGTATACACATTTTGGAGCATTTTTGAACTTTTGAAGCATCTTGAGTGAAATTCAACTTCTTGAAACAAACTTTCATGAATATGTACTCTCCCCCTTGATTTATGCATAGTAGTTTCTTGATGAAATGTTCTTGTATGAATTGAAGATCTTGAATAACGTGTGTTTGATGAAGACTCTTTTGACTTGAATCTTCTAAACAATCTTTCAACCTTTATGAAACTTTGATCTTTTTCACATCAACTTGAACACTTCGGAGAGTAAAAATTTGAATGCAGTTTGAATGAAATTCTTATGAAGTAATCATGCTCCCCCTCAATCCATGAGTATACACATTTTGGAGCATTTTTGAACTTTTGAAGCATCTTGAGTGAAATTCAACTTCTTGAAACAAACTTTCATGAATATGTACTCTCCCCCTTGATTTATGCATAGTAGTTTCTTGATGAAATGTTCTTGTATGAATTGAAGATCTTGAATAACGTGTGTTTGATGAAGACTCTTTTGACTTGAATCTTCTAAACAATCTTTCAACCTTTATGAAACTTTGATCTTTTTCACATCAACTTGAACACTTCGGAGAGTAAAAATTTGAATGCAGTTTGAATGAAATTCTTATGAAGTAATCATGCTCCCCCTCAATCCATGAGTATACACATTTTGGAGCATTTTTGAACTTTTGAAGCATCTTGAGTGAAATTCAACTTCTTGAAACAAACTTTCATGAATATGTACTCTCCCCCTTGATTTATGCATAGTAGTTTCTTGATGAAATGTTCTTGTATGAATTGAAGATCTTGAATAACGTGTGTTTGATGAAGACTCTTTTGACTTGAATCTTCTAAACAATCTTTCAACCTTTATGAAACTTTGATCTTTTTCACATCAACTTGAACACTTCGGAGAGTAAAAATTTGAATGCAGTTTGAATGAAATTCTTATGAAGTAATCATGCTCCCCCTCAATCCATGAGTATACACATTTTGGAGCATTTTTGAACTTTTGAAGCATCTTGAGTGAAATTCAACTTCTTGAAACAAACTTTCATGAATATGTACTCTCCCCCTTGATTTATGCATAGTAGTTTCTTGATGAAATGTTCTTGTATGAATTGAAGATCTTGAATAACGTGTGTTTGATGAAGACTCTTTTGACTTGAATCTTCTAAACAATCTTTCAACCTTTATGAAACTTTGATCTTTTTCACATCAACTTGAACACTTCGGAGAGTAAAAATTTGAATGCAGTTTGAATGAAATTCTTATGAAGTAATCATGCTCCCCCTCAATCCATGAGTATACACATTTTGGAGCATTTTTGAACTTTTGAAGCATCTTGAGTGAAATTCAACTTCTTGAAACAAACTTTCATGAATATGTACTCTCCCCCTTGATTTATGCATAGTAGTTTCTTGATGAAATGTTCTTGTATGAATTGAAGATCTTGAATAACGTGTGTTTGATGAAGACTCTTTTGACTTGAATCTTCTAAACAATCTTTCAACCTTTATGAAACTTTGATCTTTTTCACATCAACTTGAACACTTCGGAGAGTAAAAATTTGAATGCAGTTTGAATGAAATTCTTATGAAGTAATCATGCTCCCCCTCAATCCATGAGTATACACATTTTGGAGCATTTTTGAACTTTTGAAGCATCTTGAGTGAAAATCTTTTATCTTCGATTTCATTCTTATCTCTGAAGTCAATTCAAATTCTCCCACTTTAAAACAAAAGTCTCAATCAACTAAAATCTAGAGAAAATCTGAAACTATTGACATATCTTTAAGAATTTTTGGGAAATAACATCCGAGGTCACATAGACTTCTTGTTAACTCAACAAATTCATAAATGAAAATGTGAGACCTACGTTCAATGTTGGAAAGGATGTTAGCATTGGTAGGATTTCCATTCGATCATCGTGGAATATCAATTAAGATATCACTACAAATGTTCCGGCTATATCACAAAGATAAGCAATTATATCACAAAGATATGACTCGAATGTGTCCTAAAGTGAAGAATAATCAAACTAATGATCAATTAATATAGCTCTAGACACAATGTGATCAAATGAAGGCGGGGACTGGAGCAGAATGTCACCCTTTTTCAATATCAACATCTTCCGAAAGAAGAGTCAATAGAAATGTGAAAATCTCCGTGAGAAATGAAACAAGTATTTGTTAAGAAACACTTGAGTGGTTAGGTAAAGATGTGCATCGCTTCACTGGGTCCATGAAGACTTCTTCAATATCAAGAAATCAACAAATGAAATCTGATAGGAGCGTGTTTTACCCGGCTTTTTGAGAATTTGGGGAAGGGTATTATTTCTTTTAACCCTTTTCTCGCAACATATCACCTTAACCTCTCACTTTTCGACTTTACTCCCTCCATCCTATTTGCACGAAAACAACATCACTCAAAATACCCTCACTATCTAATGAAAGAAGTGAATACTCCGGGGTTAGAACTCATCGGCGATGATGAAATTCATGGAGTATAATTTGAGAAATACTTATCACTCATGTGCAAACTAATCACCGAACTCCATGTGATTGAAAGTCATTGGAAAAACAAAGTTTTGAAGGTTGTTGAAATCACAAACTCCTCCTTAATCTATGCAAGAATAGATCAAAAATTTTCATAGAAAGGTGGAGCAAAAATTGGTTTTTGTGAGTTCAAACATGAGTAAAATCTTTGTTGTGATATTTCGGAAAAATTTTGCTTCAACAACAATGTTGAATGTAAGACAGCTAGGGAGTACACAAAGGCGTTCAATCCGTCGCAACTTACAACAACACGTTGGAGGCAATAAAACTTTTAAGCAAAGGTTAACTTCCAATTGTTCAAGATGAAATTCAGTTCCTACAAAGTAGAGTTCGATGTCACCTTTCTCAATATGATCTTTGAGAAAATGATATCTAACATCAATATGCTTTGATCGAGAGTGGTTTACTGAGTTGACTGCAATGGCAATGGCACTCTGAGAATCACAATAGATAGGAATATGATCATACGTCAGACCATAATCAGTCAGTTGTGTCTTCATCCATAAGACTTGAGCACAACAACTAGCCGCAGCTACATATTCTGCTTCAGCCGTTGATAGTGAAACACAGTTCTGTTTCTTGGAAGACCAACTCACAATTTTATCTCCTAAAAATTGTAAAGTACCGGAAGTGCTCTTGCGATCAAGTTTACAACCTGCATGATCTGCATCTGAATAAGCAGTTAGATTGAATCCAGTATCCCTTGGATACCAGAGACCTAAATCGGGTGTACCCTTCAGATAACGAAAGATTCGTTTCACAGCTTGATAATGTAAATCAGTTGGAGCAGCTTGATATCTAGCACACATACATGTTGCAAACATTATATCTGGGCGAGATGCTGTTAGGTACAACAATGAACCAATCATACTTCTATATCTCTTTTGGTCAAATGGTTTCCCATTTGAATTAGTATTAATGGTTGTTCGAGCAGCCATTGGGGTAGAAATTGAAGAACATGAAGTCATCTCAAACTTTTTCAACATGTCATTTATGTATTTACCTTGTGATATAAAAATACCAGTTGGTAATTGTTTGATTTGAAGACCCAAAAAGTAATTCATTTCCCCAATCATGCTCATTTCAAAATGATTGACCATTAGAGATGAAAAGTTTCGGCAAAATGTTTGACTGGTCGACCCAAATATAATGTCATCAACATATATTTGAACTAGTAGAACATGCTTACCTTGTTTGCGAATGAACAAGGTAGGGTCAATTGTGCCTTTGGTAAATCCACCTTTAAGTAAGAAAGTAGTTAAAGAATCATACCATGCTCGGGGTGCTTGCTTAAGACCATAGAGAGCCTTGTCTAACCTGTAGACATGGTTTGGTCTTTGAGAATCAACAAAACCTTCAGGTTGATCAACGTAAACTTCTTCTTTGAGGTCACCATTCAGGAAAGCAGTCTTCACATCCATTTGAAACACAGTGAAGTTTCGGAATGCGGCATAAGCTAAGAATATCCGAATGGCCTCCATTCTTGCAACTGGAGCAAAAGTTTCGTCGAAGTCAACACCAGGTTGTTGGCAATAACCCTTTGCAACAAGTCGAGCTTTATTTCTTACTACTACTCCATTCTCATCCTTTTTGTTTTTGAATATCCACTTCGTTCCGATTGGATCATCTTTTCTAGGATTTGGAACTAATCTCCATACCTTCAGTCTTTCAAATTGTGCGAGTTCCTCTTGCATTGCCTTAACCCATTCTGGATCTCGAAGAGCTTCAGATACTGTTTTGGGTTCGATATTGCTAAGAGAAAGTGCAACGAGACACTCATTCACTGAAGTACGAGTAGTTACTCCTGCTTGTGGATCTCCAATTATTTGATCAGTAGGATGATTTTTCTGCATGCGAATCCACTTGTGAGCATGAGGAAGAGGATCTTGTTGTTGAAGATCAACATCACCATCATTGAAACTTGAAGTTTGTTGAGAGATGGAATCATAACTTGGTATAACCCTTTCCTCATATGCTGGATGATCAAAGTCAAGTGGTACATACACATTTGGAGTATTCAGGGGATTTGTTGTCTGAGTGAATTGAGAAGGTTGTTCTTGAACATTCACTTGAGAAGAATTATCAGGATAGGATGGTGGAATAGAATCATTTGAAGATGATTTTTGCTCAGAAGAACTTGATGATGATTCATGAGTGTTGTTAGGAACTGGATCGTTGTTATGAAGAGGTTCATTGCTTTGAATTGGTTCAACGATGTCTGGAGGTTCTTGATCATGAATTGGTTTTGACTTATAGAATTCTTCAAAAAGAATATCTAATTCATCACTGGTTGGAGTTGAAAACTTCTTGAATTTAGAAGCTAAGGTAGAGTTCCTTGTAGAATTACTTGAAGCACTTGAATCCATACTTGAATTTGAAGTAGCCTTTGAAATGAGACAGATATTATCGGTTGGTTGGTTATCATCGAGATTGACGGTAAAAAGGTTATCGTCACGATCGCCACAAAGAATATCAACTCCATCTAAGGTTTGGACTTTGCAAAGAGATTTTCGAAAAAGAACTTGAAGATTGTTATCACAGAATTGTCCAACACTGAACAAGTTGTGACTTAAACCTTCAACATAGTGAACTTTCTTGATTATAATCCCATTTCGTTCAATGTCCCCATAACCTAAGATAGGAGCGAAATTGTTGTTTCCAAAGCGAACCGTTCCCATGAATCGTTCAACAAAGTTCTTCAGCAAAGACTTATTTCCAGTCATGTGCTTCGAACACCCGGAATCGAGTATCCAAACACAGATGGTTATTTCCTGCAATCAAAGAAATTTAACCGTTTTTAGGTACCCACTTGAAAACGGGTCCTTTTTGGTTAGATAAAACAGGCAGGGTATATAACTTAGTATGCGCATTCAAACATGTTATTGAATCAACATAAGCATCAACAAGCACATTATCAACAAACATATTTGAATAAAATGTACGAACATTCACACGAGAATTAAAAGTAACATGTCTACAAGCATTCATATCAACCACACAAGAATTAAAATTGTTTACAAGCTCACAAGGCCTTGCCTTGGCACATTCAACATTTATTAACAAAGATGAATTGTTTTGATTAACAGAAGCACTTTTCTTCTTATTAACAGCATTTCTCCTCCTTCTTTTCTTCATTTTCTCAACATTCTTTTGATTACTAGTGATCTTAGGTACTAAAGTTTTAGCAACCCATTTAGCACCACTAGTTAAGCTCTTTCCACCTGTTGAATTGAAACTTTGAAAATTAGAACTAGGAGTTTTAAACACTTTCATCTTTTTGGAATCTTTTGGAGGTGAGGAAACTTCTTGCTTCTTTGGTTTATCATGAGAAAACCACCCATATCTATCTCTATATCTAGTTGAACCATTTGATGTATCTTTAGTTAGCGAAACTGGGCTAGACTTAGACACCTTAGGTAAAAAGCTAGATTGAGAGCTAGATTGAGAGCTAGATTGAGAAGCATTAGGATAGTCTTTCGGAAGTTTCACTTTGGTGTACTTTGTCGTGTGTGGGGTTTCAGCTTGTTCCTTTTTGACATGTTTCACTGGGGTAGCAACAAAGGTTTCTAACTTAATGTTCTTTGGTTCAGTCTTGACGAGTTTGGTCTTAACTCGTTTCCTTGAGTAATATGAAGTTGGAGCTTTGGACAATGGTTTTTGAAATTCCAGAGATTCCTCTTTTGTTCAACTTTGATTTTGGTAGATTCAATCTTTTTCTCAGTTTCTGAATTAAAAACATATTCTCCCTCCATGAATTTATCAAAATCATCCTTTGTGAAATCTTTATCAAAAGAAAATTGCAATGGAGATTGATTAGTTTCAAATTCATTTGAAAGTTTTGAAAAATCAGGAATCTTGGTGTCCAACTTCTCATTATGGGTATTCTCAGAAATTAGGTCAACTTGAACTGACACATCTTTGGTCTCACAAGAAAATTGAGGAGGCGTATCAACACCTATACTAGCACTAGGCTTAGGGTGAACAACTAACTCATCAACAGTGTTGCATGTGAAAAACCTATAAAAGTACCATATCAAAACTAAACTCTGTGCAAGTTCGTCATTAGATAAATCAGATTGCACATAATCATCAGTATGACAAGTACATTCAAGAGAATCAGTCAAGGTCTGAGTGGAGGTATTGGTGGATGAATCACAAGTAGTTTGGGTAGAATTTTCTACTGAGGCACTTTGGTCAGTTTGAGTAGAAACATTCTCACACACTTTCTTAGTATCAACAGCAATACATTTATCCTCTGAATTCGGACTTTGAGACTTGAGGTGATTAATAACTGTTTGTTGAGATTCCACCTTTTGTTGTAAACCTTCTATTTGCTTTTCCAAAAATGTGGTTGGAAAATACATTTTAGTTGATTTAGGTGAAGTACCAACAGATTCTTGGTTTTGAAAATTTGATTCAATTTCTTCCAATTTGAAAATTGAAGATTGTTTTGTTTTGTATGAATCATTGATTGCATCATAATTAACCAAAAAATCTTGATTAGGTATTCTCTCAACTTCATCAGTCTCAAATTCGTCATCCAATGGACGAATAAATTGTTGTATCATACCAAGGCGAAGAAATTTTTCATCATACAGGGGTTCGATTTCCTCTTTGGCTTTTTGCAATGGTGTGATATTCTCAAATCCCAACCCGAGAAGAAGTTCTGTTTTGTCAATTTTTGACTTGTTGAAATAGGCAGTGAAATTCAAGAAAGGATTTTGTTCAACTTTATATAGCTTTTCTTGATAGAAAAATATATTCTTTTTAAATTCCTCAACTTGTTTTTCAAGATTCTCTATCTCAATGTCTTTTAAAAAACAATTATGATTTAAATCAGAAATCTTCCTTTCGAATTCAACATTGTTTGGTTTAGCTTCTTGGAGCTTCTTATTGAGAATATCAACATCCATTTGTCTTGCATTTGCCCGAAGCCATTCATTGGTCTTTTGAATTTCAAGATCTTGATTGGCTTTTTCAAGATCATGAATGGTCTTTTCAAGATTTTGACATCTTTGTAATAACTTAGAATCAGGAGTGACATTCATCTCACATTCTTTAACCAACATTTTGTCTTTGTATGTTTGAAAATCTTGTTTAATAGTATCATGTTCAAAAAGTAATTTTGAGTGTTCTTCAAGAAGATTTTGTTCAACTTTATATAGCTTTTCTTGATAGAAAAATATATTCTTTTTAAATTCCTCAACTTGTTTTTCAAGATTCTCTATCTCAATGTCTTTTAAAAAACAATTATGATTTAAATCAGAAATCTTCCTTTCGAATTCAACATTGTTTGGTTTAGCTTCTTGGAGCTTCTTATTGAGAATATCAACATCCATTTGTCTTGCATTTGCCCGAAGCCATTCATTGGTCTTTTGAATTTCAAGATCTTGATTGGCTTTTTCAAGATCATGAATGGTCTTTTCAAGATTTTGACATCTTTGTAATAACTTAGAATCAGGAGTGACATTCATCTCACATTCTTTAACCAACATTTTGTCTTTGTATGTTTGAAAATCTTGTTTAATAGTATCATGTTCAAAAAGTAATTTTGAGTGTTCTTCAAGAAGATTTGAAAATTCACTTTTTGAAAATGAAATACTATTTTTCAACTTTTTGTTTTTGTTGGCTAAAGAATTGATATGATTTGTTAATTTAGATAAAGCTAATCTACAAGACTCTTTGTCCTTAACCAAAGAAAAAGTAGAGTCGAGATTTACCTCATCATCTGGGTATTCATCATCAGTGAGCAACAGCCATTTGTCATCTTCGGCAAGCAATGCATGTCCTGCTTCAACTTGTTTGGCTAACATCATCTTCTGCTTGTAGTACTCATAGTCCCGCTTTCGAGGTTGTTTGCAGTCAACGGCAAAATGTCCAGGAATACCACAATTGTAGCACTTTTTGTCTGATGCCTTACCCTTCTCAACTGTTTGTTTCTCATATGCTTCCTTCTTTTCACCATACCTTGAACCAGTAGCTTCACTTTGCTCATTGCTCCTTGGATGATAGTGTTCCTTCTTTGGAAATGCACTTGTAGAAGAAGTGCGGAGATTGTTGTTTGTTGGCCTCGCTTTGTAATATTTCCTTTTGAAATGCTTTGTTACCGCGGCAAGAGCTTGATATAGTTCATCCGAAACACCATCTCTTGTAGCCATCAGATCATCTCCCTCCTCATCTGACGAAGAAACAACTACCATTTGCCTTTTGAGAGCTTCAGAAATCTTTTTCTCAACTATCAATGCCAAAGGATCAGAAGATACAACTTCTGGCATTTTGTTTGATGAAGCTTTGCTTAGGACTTGGTTTTCATTGAGTTTGAAGGATTCATATAGAGTATGAATGGTGAACTTGGTCAGGTTTTGATGTTGCTTGATTTGGGTTCCAAAATCTTCCCATTCTTGACCAAGTGCTTTGATGAACTTGATGTTTAACTCAATCTCAGTTTTCTTGACATTGTTCTTCCTCAGTTCATTTATGACATTGCAGAATCTGTAGTAAACTGCCTCAAGAGATTCATTTGGCATTTTGGAGAAGTTGTCAAACTCAGTCAAAATGTTGGTCAATCTGATTGTCGAAGTCACGTCAGCTCCTTCCATCTGTCTAGCCACCTCATCCCATATCTCTTTTGCTGTATCATAAGAATCAACAGACCCATAGATTTCATCCGGTAGAGCTCTGTATAAACATGACCTTGCTCTGTTATCTGCAGCTGTTCGATCCTTTTGCTCAGCATTCAAAAGTTCATGAGTTAGAATAACTGCATTGGTAGTGGGATGGCGATGAACAGCAAGTCCATTCAGAATGGAATCTTTCATCATATGACCATTTGTTTGACTTTCCACATAGTCCATGAATCTTTTCTTCCATAGTCCGTATGAACCACGGTAGAGAACTGGAGGTCTTGTATCAGAACCTAATGCTAATGCTTCACGAGAAGCCATTTGAGATTGATTTGATTTGAAAGATTGAATTGAATTTTTAATGGCAAATGAAACGATCTTGATAAGATCGTCTTAGGTTTTGAGGAAATGAAACGATCTTGTAAAAATCGTTCTGAGCAAGATCGTCTTAGGTTTCGAAGGTATGAAACGATCTTGGTAGAAGATCGTTTTGGGTTCTAAGAAATGAAACGATCTTGGTTTGAAGATCGTTTTTTTTAATGGCAAATGAAACGATCTTGATAAGATCAGGAAATAAAACGACCTTGAAGTAACCAGTAATTGAAACGATCTTGTTAAAGATCGTTGTTCAAGGAAATGAAACGATCTTGGTGAAGATCGTTTTGGTTTAAGAAATGAGACAATCTTTTAGAAGATCGTCTTAGGTTTCGAAGGTATGAAACGATCTTGGTAGAAGATCGTTTTGGGTTCTAAGAAATGAAACGATCTTGGTGAAGATCGTTTTAGATTCTTGAAAATGAAACGATCTTGGTAAGATCGTCTTAGGTTTTGAGGAAATGAAACGATCTTGTAAAAATCGTTCTGAGCAAGATCGTCTTAGAAATTTTTGTGAAAAAATTGGTTAAGTATGGAAATTGAAACGATCTTGAACTGGAATGGTCTGGAAAGGTTAAGTATGGAAATTGAAACGATCTTGAACTGGAATGGTCTGGAAAGAATGAAACGGTCTTGAAGAATGAAACTGTTCTTGAATTAAAGAAACTTTATATTGAAATGATTCAAGAAAATGGGACGATCTTGGTTTAAGATCGTCTTAGGTTTCGAAGGTATGAAACGATCTTGGTAGAAGATCGTTTTGGGTTCTAAGAAATGAAACGATCTTGGTAGAAGATCGTTTTGGGTTCTAAGAAATGAAACGATCTTGGTTTGAAGATCGTTTTAGATTTCTTTCTCAAAATTTCTAAGTATTTGAAATGACCCAACCAATCCTTTCGGATTAATTAGCCAGAATCAAACACTACCACAACACACTCTTGTTTAGAACGATCTTGTGAAGATCGTCTTAGTATAGAACGATCTTGTGAAGATCGTCTAACAAGCCACAATAATGAAAAACAAATTACTAAGACGATCCTGGAAAGATCGTCCTAGTGAAGATCGTCTTGATCATCTTCTTCATCTCAACAGTTTTCCAGAAAAACTCCATTAACAACTTTTTAAAACTTCAATATCTTTTGAATTACTAGGAGTTAGATCACGAATTCACTGGCAAACTGTTTGAATTCATGTCCGCAACAAGATTATGAACAAAATTCAACACAAAACACAACAGATTCAAATCCCTCAAAAATCGCGCCAAAACTCAAAATTCAATCTCGAGATTTAGATTGAATTGGAACTTGAAACTTGACAGGATTATGTTTTCAACTATCACAAATCTATTGATGAACAAATAATTGTGATTTTATGTGATTTAATGTGTGAATTTTGATGAACCAGACGGTGAAAAGTTCGAACAGAATTTGAAAATTAATTTGATTTTGATGAAATTTTGAATGAATTCAGGAATGGATCGTCATCAGATTGATGTTTCTCTCTGATACCACTTGTTATAACACGATTTCTACCACTGAATTCGATTCAACAATGGCGGTTTGATAGTGTGTGTTCTTGGTGTGTGTGTGTGTGTGTTTTGAGAGAGAATGATTGATTCAACTGAAAGATTGGGATTAATGTGTGTTAAAATGAAGTGTTAGTTATCAAAAGGTTCTGATCTCTAAGGTATGAGAGGGCTATTTATAGTCTAACTACTCAATTATGCTAATTGTCACAATTAGCCCCTCAACCTTAGTGATCATTTATCTATGACTTAACAACAAGAAATTCTTCTATTCTAGATTACAATTTATCACTATTTTTGGATTTCTAACAATTATGCTTAAGAATTCAAGAGAGAATTGAAGGAACTTTTGTTTTGTTTTAATTATGATTAATGGCTGCAAAATTAACCTAGATTAGGCTAATCCCATGCCAAACCCGTTTTTAACTTTTCAACTTTGGCAAAATTGGTCCCTGGACTTCATATTGACTTTATTTCGCTTAAAAACACCTATTGGGGATACCTATAACACACTAAAGCACTTTCGCACACTACAAAGGCCTTTTACACATCATTTAGTCCACTTTATCGTCACTCATTAACGATAATTAAATCTCACATATAGGGCACATAAACATATAAACACACATTTTACCACATAACATATCACGGACTTAGAATTTGACCTAACGACGTTAGTCAACAGAAACGATTAAGTTTTGGGATGTTACAATTACCTCCCCCTTAAGAGGATTCCGTCCCCGGAATCACTTCATCATCAAAAAGGTGGGGATAGGTCTCCTGCATTACAGACTCGGTCTCCCAAGTCATACTTTCGCCGTGATTGTGTTTCCACTTAATGAGAACTAGATCGATAGTCTTTCGTCGTAACTTCTTTTGTTTCCTTCCCATTATAGCAACAGGTTCATCGACAATCTGCCTGTTTGGATCAATACTTACGTCCTCGAGTGGAATGACATCCGCTTCATTTGCATAGCATTTACGTAGATAACACACATGAAATGTGTTGTGAATTCCATGAAGTTCTGGAGGTAATTCCAGTTGAAATGCCTGTTCATTAACCTTTTTAATGATCTTAAAAGGTCCAATGAATCTAGGGCTTAGCTTTCCTCGTTTGCCAAATCGTAATACACCTTTCCAAGGCGACACCTTGAGTAAAACCATTTCACCTTCTTTAAAATCAAACGGCCTCCTTTTCTTATCGGCATATGACTTTTGCCTTTCGCGAGCAACACGCAGGGCTTTCTTTGCAACATTAACTTTATCGGCCGTAATTTGTACTACTTCAGGTCCAGCAAATTGCTTTTCCCCGGGCTCCAACCAACAACTAGGAATCCGACACTTTCTACCATATAACATCTCATAAGGTGGCATTCCAATGCTCGCGTGATAACTATTGTTATACGCAAACTCAACAAGAGGTAGGTGTTTATCCCACGAGCCACCATAATCCATCACACAAGCTCTGAGCATATCTTCGAGCGTTTGAATAGTCCTTTCACTTTGCCCATCGGTCTGCGGGTGATAGGCTGTGCTCAGACGAACTTGAGTACCAAATTCCCGTTGAAAACTCTTCCAAAAGTTGGAAACGAATCGAGCATCACGATCTGACACAATCGATATCGGAACACCATGTTTAGTAACCACTTCTTTAATATACAATGTAGCGAAATTCTCCATAGGAGCATTCTCACGAACTGGGAGGAAATGGGCACTCTTCGTTAATTGATCGACAATAACCCATATCATATCGTGACCACGAGGCGTTCTTGGAAGCTTGGTTATAAAATCCATCGTAATACGATCCCATTTCCACTCAGGGATCTCGAGTTGCTGAAACTTCCCGTAAGGCTTTTGATGTTCAGCTTTCACCTTAGTACATGTCAAACACTTCTGTACGTACTTCATCACATCGTTCTTAATACTGGGCCACCAATAAATCGGCTTCAGGTCCGCATGCATCTTTGTGGCACCAGGGTGTACAGAATACTTAGTCTTGTGAGCTTCGTCCATCACTAACTCACGATTGCCTCCATATAGAGGAACCCATATTCTACCTTTGTAAGTTCGAAGACCGCGACTATTTTCTTCCATTTCAAGTCTATTTTTCTTCTTTTTCCCAATAGACTCCTCTTTCACATTCTCCTCCTTCAACGCTTCAATTTGAGCTAATCGAATAGGTTCCATTAAGTTCGACTCAACCTTCATAATCATTGCACATAACCTACTCTTCGCATATCCTTTGCGGCTCAAGGCATCAGCAACCACATTAGCTTTGCCTGGGTGATATTTAATCTCACAATCATAATCCTTTAATAACTCCATCCACCGTCGTTGCCTAACATTCATATCCTTGCATAACCTACTCTTTCGCATATCCTTTGCGGCTCAAGGCATCAGCAACCACATTAGCTTTGCCTGGGTGATATTTAATCTCACAATCATAATCCTTTAATAACTCCATCCACCGTCGTTGCCTAACATTCATATCCTTCTGAGTAAACACGTACTGTAAGCTCTTATGATCCGTGTATAGGGTACACTTTGTACCATACAGATAATGTCGCCACAATTTCAGAGCAAAAACAACAGCAGCCAGCTCAAGATCATGAGTAGGATAATCCGCTCATGTGGCTTCAGCTGTCGAGAGGCGTAAGCGATAACTTTGTCTCGTTGCATTAATACGCACCCTAACCCCGTGATGGATGCGTCACTATAGACCACTAAATCATCGGTTCCTTCGGGTAAAGCTACAACCGGAGCTTCACACAACTTCTTTTTCAACGTTGTGAAGGCTTTCTCTTGAGCATCGGTCCACACAAACTTCACACCTTTCTTCGTTAATTCAGTCATTGGCTTGGCAATGCGTGAGAAATCCTGAATAAAACGTCGATAGTAGCCAGCCAAACCGAGAAAACTCTTAATTTCAGTAGGAGACTTAGGCTGCTCCCACTTCGATACCGCTTCTATCTTCGAAGGATCTACTTTTATACCATCAGTGGAGACGACATGGCCGAGGAAATGAACTTCCTTTAGCCAGAACTCGCACTTGGAGAACTTAGCATATAGCTTTTTCTCTCTGAGGACTTGAAGGACAGCTCTCAAATGCTCTCTATGTTCCTCTTCCGTCTTTGAATACACAAGAATGTCGTCGATAAAAACAATAACGAAATGATCCAAAAATGGTCGACAGACACGGTTCATCAAATCCATAAACTTCGCTGGAGCATTTGTCAATCCGAATGGCATGACAAGGAACTCATAGTGACCATAACGAGTTCGGAACGCTGTTTTGGCTACACTTTCTTCTTCAACTTTAATTGATGATAGCCAGACCGTAAGTCAATCTTTGAAAAACAGGAAGCACCTTGAAGTTGATCGAACAAATCATCAATGCGAGGGAGTGGATACTTATTCTTCACTGTTCTTTTATTCAGCTTGCGATAATCGATACACATACGCATGGATCCGTCTTTCTTCTTTACAAAAAGGATAGGAGCACCCCAAGGAGAGGAACTCGGACGAATGAAACCTTTATCTAAAAGTTCTTGAATTTGCGTCATTAACTCCTTCATCTCCGTCGGAGCTAATCGATAGGGAGCTTTGGCTACAGGAGTAGCACCAGGAATGAGATCAATAGAAAATTCAACCTCACGATCAGGAGGAAGACCTGGAAGATCTTCAGGGAAAACATCAGGAAACTCGGAGAATGAAACCTTTATCTAAAAGTTCTTGAATTTGCGTCATTAACTCCTTCATCTCCGTCGGAGCTAATCGATAGGGAGCTTTGGCTACAGGAGTAGCACCAGGAATGAGATCAATAGAAAATTCAACCTCACGATCAGGAGGAAGACCTGGAAGATCTTCAGGGAAAACATCAGGAAACTCGGAAACAACCTCGACATCAGAGACTGTAGGCTTCGCGATACGAGAATCGATGACATAAGCTAGAAAATGTGACTTAGTTTGCCGTATACAACGAAGTGCTTTCATCATCGAGATCACCTTAACATTTCCCGGCTTCTTGTCACCATAGACACAAACACCTTTTCCGTCAGGGGTAGCGATACGAACTATTTTCTTTGAACATAAAATGACAGCATCATTCTTCGACATCCAGTCCATACCGAGAACAACATCAAAACTGGGAATAGTAGCTGGTAGCAAGTTAGCAGTAAAACACCGACCCTCTATCTCTAAAGGACAATCAGAATAACCCTCACGTACGATAGACGTTGTGCCGTTAGCCACCTCTACTTCAATAGGACACCTTAAGGGACTCGTAATCATGTCTAATTTAGGAGCAAACAGAGTAGACACAAAAGATTTGTTCGCACCAGAATCAAATAACACATTAGCAGGTTTGGAGTTAACAATAAGGGTAGCAGTAACTACCTGGTCGTCATCTTTGGCCTCTTCAGCCGTCATCTGGAAAGCACGGGCTTTGGCTTTGGAAGCTTCCGCTTTCTTTCCCTCATCTTTCTTCATTTGGGGACAATCGGCAATACGGTGCTTTGTATCTCCACATTTATAACATCTTGCTTTATCAGTGCATTCATCAAAAGTATGACCCTGTGCTCCACACCTATTGCACCTGCGGGTCTTAGCAGAATACTGACCAGAATGAAAAGCCTTGCAGCTAGAACACCATTTTCCATCCTTGTCTGTCTTTCCCTTATCAGAGGACGAAGATCCCTTGAACTTCTTACCAAAACGATTTGACCCACCAAACCTCCTCTTATTGCCAGACTTCTTCTCATCCTCTTTCTTTTCCACTTTCTTATCCTCGGGACAATCACAAGCTTCAAAAACCATCTCAGTATCATCAAGCCATTCTATGCAACCTACTGCATTAAGGGTTCCATAGAATTTCTGAGCTCCACACTTCTGGAAACTTTCAAACTTGAATCGAGGGGCGTGAACATCATTAGGAGGAACCACATTAACATTAGCATGGGGAATAACCACATCATCGACCGGTGGCTCAATGTGGTGAGAAGGCACAGAGTGACTGTTACCAGTTCCTTCTGCGTTAGCTGCCAACGCCTGATTCAACTGTTCTTGCGTTTGGGCCAACTGGGCCTGTAGAGTTAGCACAAGATTATACATCTCCGCCTGATTGGGAATCTGATCCACCACTACATCGTTAACTCTCGGAGGATTGCCAGGTGGTGGAGGCATCGGACCCAATGAGCCTGGTTGATTAACACGGCGGGGGTTCACACGATTCACATTAGCATTAGCAGCATTAGAAGCACCTGCACCCGGATGGACAGGTGGAGTAACGCTAGCAGTAGCTCCGTCGCGTTGGACGTTGCGGTTGCGAGTGTTAACCATTTTCCTTCAATAAAATGGTGTAGTCGATAAGCGCAAAATAAAACAAAAATTCGTTGAGATAAGGCTAAAACATATCATCGTAATGTAAACATCTCGTAAGCCCTATCACACTCGCACTCATCCCAACCCATCCTACATCACATGTCATCACTAGCTAAGGCATCCTACGAGTACCTAGCATGCACATCTTAAGTTTAAGTCCAAACCCTATGGTCAATAGGCCTTGGTTCACTTAAACTACTTCTCTGATACCAACTTGTAACACCCGTTTCTTAAAAATATGGATTTCCAAAAATTTTCGCCTAAAGGCGTCAATAAAGCGGAAACAGTTTATTAAAAACCTCAACCAATGAAAACAGTTGAGAAACAAAAGTGGTGTTACTAATAGCATCAAATCAGTAATAAAAGAAATCCATAAGATTGCCCAACATAAAGCAACCATAACATAGTCATTACAATAGTTCCATAAAGGAAATCATTAACATTAAGTCTATGCGAAGTTATTGGGTAAACTAAAGCCATCTTGATCATCTACCCATCTCTCGCCCAAGCTTCACACGGCATCTCACTGCTTAACCTGAGGGGTGTTAACACATAAGAAGAAACAAGTGTTAGCTATAAAGCTAAGTAAGATAACACCAGGTTTAAGCAAAACATTTCATCCATTGCACGTCACTTTAAAACATTACGTCATTTGATTTAGGCATTTATATCACCACATAACGTATCCATATCACATATAAGCATAGAGTCCATGACCCTAAGTGTGCCTAATCAATTTCGTCATTTCATCTCATCTCATTAAGTTGTGACTAGGTCACCGTTAAGTTGTAACCGAAGTTACCGTTAAGGAAAGACAATGTCGATCCATGAGTAGCACGTTATGTTCATAACATTAGGTGGGTCATCAGGCCACCCGAACTACTCGCCACATATGACTGGTTGCAAGGAGCCACCCGAGCAACCATTTTAACGTACCCTCCCACATACGGGCACTACGTACTCTCCCACATGCGAGCACGACGTACTCTCCCACATACGAGCACGGTTTATACGTACCTATTACCACCGTCAGGCACGGGTTATGCATAACTCTTAACGTCTAATTAGCTCGAGCATTTACCACGTTTAGTTTAGGTTTCCACATTAATCCTAAACTAATCCACATCTATCATCTTTTCACGTTAGGGCCCTTAAAACGTGCACGTGTCATGGCAACCTAAAAAGGTCTAGTGTTCTAGATGAACAAGCCACATATACATGCACATATCATCATTACATCATATCATTAACCACCATTCATCATAACATATCATATCGTTTAAACATATCATCATATATCATATCATAAACGTATTTACGGGGAAGCATTTTAAGCATAGGCATCGTCATCTTTAATCCCCGAATACCTCCCATATCAACCCAACCACAATATAGGTTATACATTACCGTTTTGGAGGTTATAGTTTATGAAACCATTTTTGTTGCACCCTCAGCGTGACAAAAGTAGTGTATCTTACCTGGTAGTAGAATGTGCGCGCAAACAAAAGCTAACAGTGCTTAATAGTAATCCCCGACACCTATCGTACATAATATATGAAATATAAGTCATTTTAGGACCTTAATGGACTTTGAAAACGAAATTAGTTTTGTTCTTACGAACTTACACCATCAAACGAAGTTAATCTTCGTTTTCAAAACGAGATTTAGTTTAGAACAAACGAATTTAAGCTTCAAAACAACTTCAAATGAATTTAGCTTCTCCATTATCAAACGAACTTAGACCAAACGAAGATAGGCTTCTTAAAACGAATTTGGCTTTAAAACGAAGTTAAACTTCGTTTTTACAAACGAACTTAGACCAAACGAAGATAGGCTTCTTAAAACGAATTTGGCTTTAAAACGAAGTTAAACTTCGTTTTTACAAACGAACTTAGACCAAACGAAGATAGGCTTCTTAAAACGAATTTGGCTTTAAAACGAAGTTAAACTTCGTTTTTACAAACGAACTTAGCATTCCAGAAAACGAATTTAGTTTAGAACAAACGAATTTAAGCTTCAAAACAACTTCAAATGAATTTAGCTTCTCCATTATCAAACGAACTTAGACCAAACGAAGATAGGCTTCTTTTAAAACGAATTTGGCTTTAAAACGAAGTTAAACTTCGTTTTTACAAACGAACTTAGCATTCCAGAAAACGAATTTAGTCATCAGAAAACGAATTTAAACCTATCTTCGTCCAGAATTCAAAAACGACTATGTTCTTCATTTTTTCCAGAAATCGATCGACTTAGGCTGTTCCCAAAACATGTTTTTGACGTAATTGAACATCTCTTGATCATAAAGATCGATTATAAACTCGTTTAACACCATTATGAACATCAATTGACCAAAACACATAATAAACCCTAATTCTTTCAAAACTTCTTTTAAAATCAGATTTGATTCAAATAGAAACATCTTTAGATCTGAAATATAGCCAACGAATCATTGATTACCTGTAGCAAAAGATGGCCGATTGATTTCCAATATAAAACACTCAATTTATTGACCAAAAACTTGAAGATTATGCTTAAGAATTCAAGAGAGAATTGAAGGAACTTTTGTATTAGTTTTAATTATGATTAATGGCTGCAAAATTAACCTAGATTAGGCTAATCCCATGCCAAACCCGTTTTTAACTTTTCAACTTTGGCAAAATTGGTCCCTGGACTTCATATTGACTTTATTTCGCTTAAAAACACCTATTGGGGATACCTATAACACACTAAAGCACTTTCGCACACTACAAAGGCCTTTTACACATCATTTAGTCCACTTTATCGTCACTCATTAACGATAATTAAATCTCACATATAGGGCACATAAACATATATTTCCACATAAACATATAAACACACATTTTACCACATAACATATCACGGACTTAGAATTTGACCTAACGACGTTAGTCAACAGAAACGATTAAGTTTTGGGATGTTACACATGTCAAGTTGTATTCAATATGCTTCAATGGAAGATTTTCAAATAGGGTTTGAAGTTGTGAAGAGGAAGATAAATGTTCCATATCCAGATCAGAGTCTTTACACTGAAGATATTGAAAAACTCAATATTGGTCATGTCATTGAAGAACCATCTTTTGGGGTTGTCTTTTTAAATATCCGAAAGAAGAAGATTTTCATTCGTATGGATGAACTTGCTTCTTATTCTGATTGAACATTGGAGATTTGTAAAAATGTGTTGTTGTGCTTAAAAGAAGATGAGCAAGATAAAAAGAAAAGGGAAGTATTTGATAAAGTAATCTCCAAGATCAATCAAAGGCTTGAGTACCGAGACAGCATTCGAATGATGAGAGATGCAAAGAATGTTCAGAAGTCGAAGTATGTTGTTCGTCGGAAAGGAGGTTGCTGGATCAAGTACGAGCCTAGTCATCTACCAGGGCCACATAACATTCCTCCAAGAAATTTTGAAGCTAATATGATTGTTCCAGATGACAGACCCGATAGAGAAAATTGGTTCTGGCATCCAAATAAAGACAGACCGAATACTAGAGTTTGAAGATGGACAAAGACTGGATCTTTTTCACAAATCACTACTAAGGGGGAGATTGTTAGAAATATAAATGTAGTAGTTGATTTGTATCTTTTGTACTTACATTGTAAATGTTTAAGTATGGAAGGGGGCATATTGTAATATGTGTATAGGTATATAAACCCCCTCCATAATTCAAAATGTAACCTTTCACCTTATAATACAAACTAATCTTTCCCTGTCAAACACTCTTTCTCTCTCTACTTTCTCTCTCTTAAAAACCTCCATTGTTACACACACTTACACACACATAAGCTCGAATTCTATTCTTTACAAAGGGACATGTGTTTCATGGCCTTGGAAGATCAATAGCAGCATGTGGCAAAAGAAGATGTCATCACTGGAAGATGGGTGGACATCATTCTGAAAAAGGTATGTGATTTTGACAATCAGGTTGACCCAGAACTGAAACTGGACCTTGCTGAATCATTAAGTGGTGATTTGGTTTTTATGGAAACTGTTAGAGCAGATAGTGAAAGATATCTGGATACTATCTTAATTAAACTAAACAATGTTAAACCACAATTAAATGATTTACAAAGTGTCCAGTTGGCTCTCAAGGAGTCAGTTTTGAAAATTGAGGCTTTAAAATTTGATAATCAAAAATTAGTTTCTGATCTTGAAAAAGAACAAATGATTATCAAGTCATGGGTAAAAGCATCTGTAAAGAATTATGATGCATTTTCTAGAACAATTGATGCCCAGAAAAATGCATGGAAATCTGGAGATCTTGAAATGGCAGCTCTCATACCAGATCTTCATGCATTGCCTCCAGCTCTTAGGGTTGATACTCCATATGATCAACCTGAGACAGATAAAACTGAACCCATTAAGACCACCCCCATTGAGGTTAAACCTGGAGCCAATCAGAATAATGCTCCAGTTAAAAAGGCCACCGGTAACAAGCCTTTACCTCAGAGTCTAAGGAGCCCAAGACCCAAAAGACTAAAACTCCTGCTGAACCAAGGTCCAAGGTTCAGCAGCCTGATGAAAATAATATTTTGTCAAAACTGGAAAGTCAACTCCAACTTTTGTCTCGACAGGTTCAGAGTTGTACTACCAGAATTAAAAATCTGGAAGGAGGTTCATCACCTCCAGTTGAAAAACAAAATATTAAACCCCCTTCAAAACCAAAACAAAAGAATGTTCCATCTGGAACTAAATCTGAAAAGAATAATGGGAGCAGGTATCAAGTACCAATCGTTTTTACTCCTGCACCTGGATCTGGTGAAAAAGATCCAGATGTAGTCTTCAACTTACCACCACAACAATCAACTGAGACTTCTGCAGTGAAGTCCAGTGAACCCATCAAGAAAAGATGGGTTCACAAAAATAACTGATGATTTTTGTGGGTGTGCAGGGCGATCGAAATAAGAATATCTTGTATCTGGACAGCGCAGCTGGCCGGACTATGACCGGATGTAAGCCCCTGCTTGAAGAGTTCACTGTCCAAGATGGACCGACAGTGACGTTTGGTAATGATCAAAGTGGAAAGACTGAAGGATATGGTGTGCTCAATAACGGACAGGTCGAATTCAAAAGAGTTGCATTTGTGAACGGTTTGAAATACAACCTGATCAGTGTCAGCCAACTTTGTGATGATGGCTACAGAGTTTTGTTCGATATTGCTCAAGGCACCATATTTAACAAGGATTGGAATGTGGTGATGGTTGCACCAAGAAAAGGAAATGTGTACATCATGGATATGGAACCAGCTCCAAAAGAGCAGTGCTTCTATACCAAGGCTGATGAGGACACCAACTGGCTATGGCATAAAAGATTATCCCATCTTAATTTCAAAAATATTAACAAGTTGTCTCGCAAACAACTAGTTGATGAGATACCTCAGATTTCATTCAATAAAGAAAAGCCATGTCCAGGGTGTGAGATGGGCAAGCAGAAAAGAGCCAGTTTCAAAACAAGGCAAAACTTTAGCATCACTGAACCTCTTCACATGCTACATATGGATCTTTTTGGTCCAGTGAATGTTCAAACTAGAGCTGGAAAGAAGTACACTCTAGTTGTGGTTGATGAATTCACCAGATACTGTTGGGTGGTATTCCTCAGATCCAAAAGTGATGCACCTGCTGAAATCATCTCTCTCATCAAAAGAATTGAACTCAAGTATACTCGAAAAGTCTGTCAGTTGCGAAGTGATAATGGTACTGAATTTCAAAATAAGGTACTTGAAACATTTTGCAATGACACTGGCATCTCTCAAAACTTCTCATCAGCACACTCTCCAGAGCAGAATGGAGTTGTGGAAAGAAAGAATCGCACACTGATAGAAGCAGCTAGAAGTATGCTATCTGAATCAGGTCTTCCCACCAGTTTCTGGGCTGAAGCAGTTGCAACTGCTTGTCACACCCAAAACCGGTCAGTCTACATCAAGAGACATAAGAAGACTGCCTATGAAGTACTCAGGAATCGTAAACCAAATATTGGATATTTTCATGTATTTGGTTGTCCAGTTTATATTTTAAACGATTCCAGTCAGCTTGGAAAGTTTGATGCAAAAGTTGATGAAGGTGTATTTTTAGGCTACTCAGATATTCGAAAGGCCTTTAGAGTTTATAATTATAGACTTCAAAAGGTTCATGAGACAATTCATGTCACATTCGACGAATCAACTGAAGCAATCAACAAGAGACCAAGCCTTGATATTTCTCCAGTCGTTCCAATAAATTTTGGTGAAACTGACCAAGTTCATCAGTCAGTTGTTTCACCAAAAGACATTTCCAGTTACAACCAATTGGAACCAGTTAAGAAGAAGAGCACCACTAGTGACACTTCATTCTATCCCTCCATCAACTGCACTGATATTGTTTTACACCAGCCTAGTCAATACACTAGATGGACTCGAGCACATCCAATTAAACAGATTGTGGGAGATCCAAATAGTGGGGTTCAGACTAGAAGAGCCACCAGTGAGCAATGCTTAAACGTCACCTTCATATCACTAATTGAACCAAAGAAGATTGACGAGGCTATGGCAGACACAAGCTGGGTGAAAGCTATGCAAGAAGAGCTCATCCAGTTTGAAAGGAATAATGTGTGGGAACTTGTTCCTTGCCCACCAGTTTCTGGGCTGAAGCAGTTGCAACTGCTTGTCACACCCAAAACCGGTCAGTCTACATCAAGAGACATAAGAAGACTGCCTATGAAGTACTCAGGAATCGTAAACCAAATATTGGATATTTTCATGTATTTGGTTGTCCAGTTTATATTTTAAACGATTCCAGTCAGCTTGGAAAGTTTGATGCAAAAGTTGATGAAGGTGTATTTTTAGGCTACTCAGATATTCGAAAGGCCTTTAGAGTTTATAATTATAGACTTCAAAAGGTTCATGAGACAATTCATGTCACATTCGACGAATCAACTGAAGCAATCAACAAGAGACCAAGCCTTGATATTTCTCCAGTCGTTCCAATAAATTTTGGTGAAACTGACCAAGTTCATCAGTCAGTTGTTTCACCAAAAGACATTTCCAGTTACAACCAATTGGAACCAGTTAAGAAGAAGAGCACCACTAGTGACACTTCATTCTATCCCTCCATCAACTGCACTGATATTGTTTTACACCAGCCTAGTCAATACACTAGATGGACTCGAGCACATCCAATTAAACAGATTGTGGGAGATCCAAATAGTGGGGTTCAGACTAGAAGAGCCACCAGTGAGCAATGCTTAAACGTCACCTTCATATCACTAATTGAACCAAAGAAGATTGACGAGGCTATGGCAGACACAAGCTGGGTGAAAGCTATGCAAGAAGAGCTCATCCAGTTTGAAAGGAATAATGTGTGGGAACTTGTTCCTTGCCCACCAGGGTTAAATAAAAAACCCATTGGTACAAGATGGGTCTACCGAAACAAGATGGATGAAAATGGCAATGTTGTAAGAAACAAGGCCAGATTAGTTGACCAGGGTTATTGTCAGGCAGAAGGCGTTGACTTTGATGAAACTTTTGCCCCAGTTGCAAGACTTGAAGCCATCAGAATATTTCTGGCTTATGCAGCCCATCTGCAGTTTAAAGTCTTCCAGATGGATGTCAAAAGTGCGTTCCTTAATGGAACATTGGAAGAAGTTGTGTATGTTAAGCAGACTCCAGGCTTCATCAATGAGAAGCATCCTCACTGGGTCTATAGACTGAACAAAGCTTTGTATGGTCTTAGACAAGCCCCAAGAGCCTGGTATGATACTTTAACTAAACATCTTCTTAAAAATGGCTTTCAAAGAGGTGCAATAGATAATACCTTATTTATCTTGAAAGAAAAAGGTAAAATCTTATTGGTACAAATTTATGTTGATGACATTATATTTGGTTCAACTGATGATGCAATGTGTAAAACGTTTTCTAAAATCATGTCATCTGAGTATGAAATGAGTTTAATGGGAGAATTAACATTTTTCTTAGGTCTTCAGATTAAGCAAACTGAAAATGGAATTTTCATAAACCAAGGAAAATATGTCACAGATTTGTTAAGAAAATACAAATATGACTCTATCCCATCGAAAAACACACCTATTGCAGCACCATTAAATTTGGACTCTGACCCAACTGGCAAACCAGTGAACATCACTGAATATCGTGGAATGGTTGGTACATTGATGTATTTAAATTAGCCAGTCGACCAGATATAATGTTTGCAACATGTCTATGTGCCAGGTTTCAGGCTAACCCTAAAGAATCACATTTACATGCTGTTAAGCGTATCTTCAGATACCTGAAAGGGTATCCTAACCTTGGTCTTTGGTACCCCAAAGGCTCAGGGTTAGATCTAATGGGTTATTCATATTCAGATCATGCAGGTTGTAAGATAGATAGAAAGTCAACAACTGGTGGTTGTCATTTCCTTGGAGGAAAACTGGTAAGTTGGACCAGCAAGAAGCAGACGTCAGTCTCTATGTCCACTGCTGAGGTAGAGTAGATTTCTGCGGCCAGTTGCAAGACTTGAAGCCATCAGAATATTTCTGGCTTATGCAGCCCATCTGCAGTTTAAAGTCTTCCAGATGGATGTCAAAAGTGCGTTCCTTAATGGAACATTGGAAGAAGTTGTGTATGTTAAGCAGACTCCAGGCTTCATCAATGAGAAGCATCCTCACTGGGTCTATAGACTGAACAAAGCTTTGTATGGTCTTAGACAAGCCCCAAGAGCCTGGTATGATACTTTAACTAAACATCTTCTTAAAAATGGCTTTCAAAGAGGTGCAATAGATAATACCTTATTTATCTTGAAAGAAAAAGGTAAAATCTTATTGGTACAAATTTATGTTGATGACATTATATTTGGTTCAACTGATGATGCAATGTGTAAAACGTTTTCTAAAATCATGTCATCTGAGTATGAAATGAGTTTAATGGGAGAATTAACATTTTTCTTAGGTCTTCAGATTAAGCAAACTGAAAATGGAATTTTCATAAACCAAGGAAAATATGTCACAGATTTGTTAAGAAAATACAAATATGACTCTATCCCATCGAAAAACACACCTATTGCAGCACCATTAAATTTGGACTCTGACCCAACTGGCAAACCAGTGAACATCACTGAATATCGTGGAATGGTTGGTACATTGATGTATTTAAATTAGCCAGTCGACCAGATATAATGTTTGCAACATGTCTATGTGCCAGGTTTCAGGCTAACCCTAAAGAATCACATTTACATGCTGTTAAGCGTATCTTCAGATACCTGAAAGGGTATCCTAACCTTGGTCTTTGGTACCCCAAAGGCTCAGGGTTAGATCTAATGGGTTATTCAGATTCAGATCATGCAGGTTGTAAGATAGATAGAAAGTCAACAACTGGTGGTTGTCATTTCCTTGGAGGAAAACTGGTAAGTTGGACCAGCAAGAAGCAGACGTCAGTCTCTATGTCCACTGCTGAGGTAGAGTAGATTTCTGCGGCCAGTTGCAGTGCCCAGATTCTCTGGATCAAGAACCAGTTACTAGATTATGGTCAAAAGTATACAAGGACCTCAATCTTTTGTGACAACACCAGTGCAATTGCTATATCTCACAACCCAGTGATGCACTCTAAGACGAAGCATATTGACATCAAGTATCATTTCATTCGTGATCATGTTATGAAAGGAGACATTGAAATTCATTTCATCCCCACTGACAAACAGCTAGCTGATGTTTTTACAAAACCTCTTGATGAGAAAACCTTTAAAAATCTCATCAGCGAACTGGGAATGTTAAATCCTTAAAACTGGAGATTTTTATTATGAATGCGTCAGTGACACTGATGAAGTTCTCCAGTTGAGGAGGTCCAGATAATCTTTGCTCGCCAGGCTATCGAACGCCTTTGTGATACTATCCTGGCACTATTCGATTTCTGGATCATCATTTTAGGGGGAAAGACTCAAAATAATTTTCTGACTAAAATTCGTTTTGTTTGAAAATGGCAACTGGAGAACTCTCCAGTTGGAAACTGGCACTGGACTAATCCTCCAGTGTCCAGGTTCAGTCTTGTCTTAATTTTTCATAACGTTAGAAAATACTTGGTCAATATTTGTGACACGTGATGGTACTCGAGTGTTTTAACCCACTTGATATCGTCATTTGACGTGTTTAAAGTCATTTTGGTAAATGACAACTGTTTTTATTGGGAAAATGAAAATTAGTGGGCGCGTGGGTAAGTTAAGCCGTCGTAGCATTTAATGCTGACACGGTGAATTATATTTTTGATTCAAAATTCAAACTTATTTTGTAAAAATATCTACAAAATTGATTTTGTTAATAAAATATAATTTTTGGTATTTCATTGGGATCTTGAATTCCTTATAAATACCCTTATTTACTCCGATCACATTTACTTTCCTTTACATTCTTTCATTTACTTCCAATCATCATCAAACTCTTCATTTCTCTTAATGCTTCATAAATCAAGAACCCTAATTCCAAAGTTTCAATTTCACTTTCAATGGCACCTAAATCATCCCGTTCTAGAGATGTAAATCTCCTTTCTGTCCCATATGTTCCCCCACCAGATGTCAAACAGGCATCTGGTGCTCCTGGTAATACTACGCTCATCAAACTAAATCCAAATAATCTGATGGCTAGTTTACAAGGAACCCAAGGGTCCGATACCCTTATTGGGAGAATCCAAATTTTTTTGAGGGATTCTCCAATCGGACCCTCCTTCTCCTTAAACCCACGCAAGATGTTTCATGACTACTTGTGTGAGTTTTGGTACACCGCTTCTCTTTCTTCCGACTGTTCTTCCATCACTTTCACATTAAAAGGTGGAACAGTCCGGTGTACCTTATCAGCAGATGTATTGAGGGATGCTCTACACCTCAATTACTGGAGACAAGGAGAGTCTCGTGTTGTCATCTCCCCAAACATAAATTTTCGCCAGGTCCTCCTTGATATGGGACACAAGGAGTGCCTAGAAAAAGGGGTTTTGAAAACAAAAGGTGCGATGACCATGAAGGGCCTTACACCTTCATGGAGGTACTTTTTCATCCACCTTGTGGAAAGTATGGGTGGGAGTTCTGGTGGACTTGACCAGATTAACTCCACACAGGCAGAAATGGCATACTGCTTGTGGAATGGATTGAGAGTGGATTTTGCTGATATCCTATACAGAAGCCTGGTTCAAAAACTGAAGGGCACCAGGGGACTATGTATCCCCTTCTCCAGGTATCTCTCTCTCTGTTTTCTACAAATTCTGGGCAGTGAAGCTTATTTTAGCACAAATTCACTATACACTGTCCCATATTTGTTGAGGAATCTTGACTCTCTAGTATCTGAAGCTGGAGAGGTCGAGATTCCGGAAAGAATGCGGCTGGCATTCGCAAAAACCGATGCACCAGTCCAAGGTGAGTCGGAAAGACAACTGGGCGGGCCTCAAAATAATGAGGGACCCACCAGTTCGTCTACTGGAATTGTGACCATTGCCGAACCCGGGCAACAGTCTAACCCCTCCAGCTCTAGCGTGTCTGTCCCCTCTACCATTTACCATGGAGATCTCCCAACAGGTCTTTCAGGTGTTCCAAAGACAACAAGAACACGCCTCCCTAGGACTATGTCAGCACTTGCCACTGACAGTAGAAACCAGACCAGCCCTCCAGTTTCCTCCCAACAGGAACCTGGAGAAAGTCAAATGGGACAACCGCAAGCAGCCACCCTCGAAATTTCTGTAGGAGAGGGTGGTGAAGATGAAACTAGGCTACCCCAACCCAGATTAGCGTTTGAGTCTGCACAAAGTGTCAACGGCCTATCTTCTGACACTTCTATTACACGAACTGACGACGTCTCTGGCCAGTCACTGCTGGAGACTGAGGTTCCAAACTCTGCGGCTGATGATGTTATGATTGTGGATAGAGCAATTATAACTGAGGCAACCCCAGTGACCTCTATCTCTGGTGAAGTTACCTCGGTAACTGATCCTCCAACAGATGCAACCTTCCAGGAAACTGGAGAAGGTCATCTGGAGACTGACCCATCTGGTCAGCCCTCAGTTACATTCATGGATCAGGACATGAATGTTAATGACGAGGAAATCCTTATTGAATCTTTGGATTCAGAAGGTACTGCATCTAACATTGAGATTTTTGATTCTTCTGTACAAGATCAAAACCCTTCATCTCATGTCTCGCTTCTAGATGAATCAATTTCAATTTTACCATCCCATGATACTGAGCTTACTGAAAATCCTTTTCCCACTTATAGCTATATATCTGGAAACAGACGTATGGCACCATCACCATCTGGGCAGATCTCACTCCTTCGAGAAATGCCACCCCCACCACCGCCGTTGTTCACACCTGAGCATTCTCAGCATGAACAACACATTGTTACTTCAGTCCCTTCTTCTTCTACCACTCTTATTATTACTTCCTCAACTGCTACGACGTCAACTGGGAGGCTTCCCTCAATTTGCCTCCTCCAGTTACTCCAGTGGTAACTGCTGCTGGTCCAGTGACACCTTCCCCTCCGTCACTGGACAGTCAATTTGTGTTTGTTCAAGCCGATATCCAAAACCTTCTTACCAGGGTGGAGGATATTCAAAAGACACTTGACAAAAACACTAAGTCCTTCTCCAGATACCACAAGGATCATCTGACCAATATTAAAGTGGTTGATCTGGGGATTAACAAGTTTTCAAATAATGAAGACTTGGTGTTGAAGAAGCTGAATGAGTTGGTTACTGGCTGCAACAATCTGGCATCTTCATTAAAAGAAGCCTTTGACCTTACTCAGTCCAAAGTCACAACCTCAATCTCAAATTTTCTGGGTAACACTGTTAGAAGATCTGAAGTGGATTTAAGGGAGATTGAAAAACAGGTTAAAGAGTTAGTTGAAAAGCCTGGGTTGAATGTGACTGAGCTTGGGCAGCAGTTGATGGTTTCGGTTGGTCAGAAAATTGATGATACTCTGGGTTTTAGAGAAAAACAGTTGATTGAATAGGTGATAGCTGAGATCACCAAGCTGGCCACTCCTCAGGTTGATCTGGCCCCACTCACTAATGAGATCAACCAGTTGAGAGGCAGCATTGATAATTTGAACACCCAGGTATCTCATCATACTCAGTCTATTGACAAACTTACATCTGAAGTTGATAATTTGAAGAAAAAGGATGAAGAAGTTAAGGAAAAGGTGGTTTCTGGTCTGGATGAAGACTCTAAGAGTTTGAATGAATTAAAAACTGGTCAGCAACAGGTTGCAACCAATGTTCTGACCCAGTCCAAAGAGACCAACCATCTGTGGAGATCTTTCAGGATGATGTGTGGAATATTTAAAGAATGCAAGGACATACAATCGTGGCAGCCTCTTGACCGGTTGCCATCTCACCCTTCTGAATGGGAAGTCATACGGGCAGGTCTAGATGCTGCCAAGGGGGAAAGAAGTGTAGTCCTTGCACCTGGAAGTACTCCATCTGGGAGTCAATCTGGTAGAGAAACGGTAGTGGCTGCCAGTACTGAAACTGGTGAGCAAAGGATTGAAGAAGAGGTGATTGATAGGGGGAATATGGATAAGGGTAAAGCAATAGCATCTGATGAAGCCCAGCCGGCCACTGATGTACCAATGTTGAAAACTGGCAATGCTGATGTCCTTTTCCAGTTTCTGAAAGTGATAGCAAACATCTGGCAAGGCTTGGTGATCAAATTAAAGAAAGAAAGAAAATGAAACAAGCAAACCAAGCTGAAGCCAGAGAACATCTTGCAAAGATTAAATTGCTTGATATTAGTGATGCTCACTTGTTGGGAATCACTAAGGAGGAATGTGCCAGAGTGAAAGATGATGCCAGGATAGTGGGTATGTTAAAAGAAATGCTTGACATTGAACTGGACAGACACTATCCTGATGATGATGCTGAGCATGATGCCAGAAATTTGAATATATCAGTGGAGAAGGCAAAAGAGAACAGGGTCAGTGGGATTCTGAAAAGAATTGAAAATGTAAAGAAGGTTGTGAAAAGGGTCTTGAATCCACCAAGAAGGAACCCTCAACCAAGAAAACCACTGCATAGAGATGCTGATCTTAGAACCTTCCTTGAACCAATTGGCGATGTATCAAATGATGACATCAAGGTTGCTATGCTGGCTGCTGGAGCTGGGAGTATTAAAATCTCAAATGAATCTGAAGATAGAGAGTATTATTCCCAGATCATGGCAACCAGAAGACACAGTGGAGCAATCAATGGTGTTTTGTAACAATTAAGCCAGGCACCAAGTAATTTCATGTTGAAGTCAGTTATGCTAGAGGGCCACTAGTTAGAACTGACAATCCTGGTGTGATGCAATTTGGGTTCTCGGAATGGGTGGAAATGGTAAACTTTTTGGAAGCTAAGGCACAAAAGAATAGGTTTGAGAAAGCTTGGGTTAACTTCTTGAAGGGCAAGATTCAACACAAAGAGAATCTGGAGCTGAAGTTGAATATTGATCCTGAAGACTCTCAGCCTATCTCTTCAGTGTCAAAGAAAAGGAGAATTGGCGAAGGGCCATCTAATTAAATTTTTCTTTCAGTTTATCTGCTTGTAATTTTGTTTACATTTTGTAACTTGTGTAAATTTTATTTCTCTGTATAAATGAAGTTACCAGTTTGTAACCACAAGATAGATAATAGATTAGATATAACAAACTCAAAAGAAAAACCCAAGGCATTTATTGATCTATAAAAATGCCTTGGAAATTTAGATAGATTTAATCGAACAAGTCTTTCCAGTTCATACTTGTATAAATACAAGAACTGAAAAAGACTTGGCAATATTTCAGGACAAATAGGGGGAATTTGTTAGAACCAGTTTCGCTGAAACTGGCCAGTCTCCAGTTGCACCTGGAGACTAAGAAGATTTGTCCAGAAATATATTGAAGTCCAGTTGCAGCGTACAGTTAACGCAACTGAAGACTTCCTCCAGTTGAGAACTGACCAGATGAAGAATCCTTCTAGTTGAAGTCGAAGAAAATAAGTGGAAGTAAGAGAATGACAATGGCAGCGAGGCCCAGTTGACATTCTACTCAGTTTCAAACTGGTGACCATCAGTGGAAAGCTCTTACAAAGTTTTACACTGATTACGAGGAAAAGACTTTTATGCTTTATGTGCTATTACACGGATAATAGGATTTATCTATGTATAAAGTACAAAAAGGTACATAAATCTGGTTGAGTAAAGTTGCTTTATACTGCAACTTTACACAGCATTTTAAGGAATTAAATGTTATTCCTTAAATGTTCTCAACCATATTTGTACGGACAAAGTTGACATCCCAATGTCAACTTTGCCTATAAATACAAGTCATTGCACAACAAGAATTACACACACATACTTTGCAAACCTGCAATATTCTTGGTGAACTTGTGCAATATTCTCTCAATCGTAAAAAGGAACATTTCACAACTTTAAGTGTTTCGATTGTTTAGAGAATTTCCAAGTGTAGATCAATTGTAGTTCATAGGTTGTTAGGATATTTACATACTTTGTATTATCTTGGTTCCGCAACAACCTTGTAATTTATTTAAAGTTAATAAATAAATTACACTTGAAAATTACATATTGTCTCACCAATTTACTTTACAAGTATTTTATATTATTGCATTGTTCTTTACTTATTATCACTTAAATAAGTAATCTATCTAGAACTTGGTATATACTCACTGCAACTGGTCGTCTCCAGTTCAGCGCTTATATTGCAAAGTAACCCCACCATCGACATAGAGGTGTCTTCAGGTAGTACCATCTAGTGAGTTGGGACTTACATCATATAGATACACTTATCATCATATTGTAAACTACATAAGCATGCATATATACACAACATAATATCACCCATATGATTCCCATATGAAGCCGAATCCTTAAACCTTACGTAAGATACTATGCGGATGTTACCAATCATTGACGACCACAAAGTGGTCATTCTTGTCGCATTATGAAAAGTCAATGATCTAACCCAATCTAATAAAATTTTATTAAGAAACACTCACTATCATCGGATTTTTAATATAAAACACAAGATCATGCTTTATTAATCCTAATTGTGCATATTAATAGCTTCAACAACATCTTTTATGAAGGGAGGTGATCCGTATAGCACTTTTTATATGTACTTTAGTGAATTTAATTTAATGTATTTTTCAATACAATATTTAAAGCACAGTTAAAATATGAATAACTAAAAGTAAATGATATACGAGATATCACTCTCTCATGAAATCACACGGCATGCCTTTTGTCTTAATATCAGAGATAAAGATTTTAATTTCCTATTTATAGTTAAAACGCCAATTTATTGACATATTAGAGGGCGTATTGCCATTAATTAATTACAAGCATGGTATCCGCGTATTGCGACGGGAGCCGATGACAGGGTTGTTTGAAATGGAAGGTGATCGCAGGGTTGATCGGACGGGGATTGCGACGGTGGTGATTGAAGCCGACGAGTGATGATGGATTTGGTGGCGGATATGTGATCGGAGATGATAGGGTTGATCAGAACGAAGGGTTGAGTGAGAGTGAGAATTGATGCACCGACAGAGAAGTCTAAATGTGTGAATTAGGGTAACGTGTGAATTAGGAGTATTTTAATAAAAAAAAAATGCTTAATTTCTTTAAAGAGGCTAGTTATTTTTGATAGGGAGTAAAGATAGAGACTATAAGTGTTCACTCTAATAATTAGGTATGTCCATGTAAATAGGTAATACATGCTTTAAAAAAAGGTTTTGTTAAACGAAGTTGTGTTAGGTCGAAAATCGACCAAGTATAATTTGTTCAGAAATAGCTGAAGCTCAGTGAAAAATACTTGTACAGAATTCTGAAGTCGTTCAGAATTAGTTCACTGAAGCTTCACTTCAGTTCAGATCAACGTATCAGAATACCGTTCAGAATGAAGTCAAAGACTGAAGTCTGAAGAAAGAGAATCAAGCTCAGATGTGGAGCTCAGAAGTTGATTCTACCTGATCGAAGACTGAAGCATCTTAGTGTAAAAGTACTTACACACTTTTACACTGATTACGAGGAAGACTTTTTACTTTATATACCTTTACCCGGTTAATAGATTTGTCTGTTAATAAAAGTACAAGGTTAAAGTAAAGGTTGGGAATAAGGTATGATAAGTCACATCAATTGACTTATATACTTAACCTTAAAAGTACGCATGTAAGGAATTAGCTTTAATTCAGAGATAAAGATTTTAATTTCCTATTTATAGTTAAAACGCCAATTTATTGACATATTAGAGGGCGTATTGCCATTAATTAATTACAAGCATGGTATCCGCGTATTGCGACGGGAGCCGATGACAGGGTTGTTTGAAATGGAAGGTGATCGCAGGGTTGATCGGACGGGGATTGCGACGGTGGTGATTGAAGCCGACGAGTGATGATGGATTTGGTGGCGGATATGTGATCGGAGATGATAGGGTTGATCAGAACGAAGGGTTGAGTGAGAGTGAGAATTGATGCACCGACAGAGAAGTCTAAATGTGTGAATTAGGGTAACGTGTGAATTAGGAGTATTTTAATAAAAAAAAAATGCTTAATTTCTTTAAAGAGGCTAGTTATTTTTGATAGGGAGTAAAGATAGAGACTATAAGTGTTCACTCTAATAATTAGGTATGTCCATGTAAATAGGTAATACATGCTTTAAAAAAAGGTTTTGTTAAACGAAGCCTTAAGGTGTTAGGTCGAAAATCGACCAAGTATAATTTGTTCAGAAATAGCTGAAGCTCAGTGAAAAATACTTGTACAGAATTCTGAAGTCGTTCAGAATTAGTTCACTGAAGCTTCACTTCAGTTCAGATCAACGTATCAGAATACCGTTCAGAATGAAGTCAAAGACTGAAGTCTGAAGAAAGAGAATCAAGCTCAGATGTGGAGCTCAGAAGTTGATTCTACCTGATCGAAGACTGAAGCATCTTAGTGTAAAAGTACTTACACACTTTTACACTGATTACGAGGAAGACTTTTTACTTTATATACCTTTACCCGGTTAATAGATTTGTCTATTAATAAAAGTACAAGGTTAAAGTAAAGGTTGGGAATAAGGTATGATAAGTCACATCAATTGACTTATATACTTAACCTTAAAAGTACGCATGTAAGGAATTAGCTTTAATTCCTTAAATGCTCCCAACCATATTTGTACGATCTGGTCCACGTCATCATGGACTTGGTCTATAAATATAAGTCTTCTCACAACTTGCAAAAGGGCTTGAAACTTTAGCATTGCAACTTGTGAGATATACTCTAAGTAATCCTTACGAGTATTTCCAAGTTATTAGATCACTTGTATTTCTAGGTTGTTTAGATATTTACACTTGGATGTTTATCTTTGTTCCGCAACAACCTTTGTATTTGTTTATATCAATAAATCAAATACATTGAAAAAGTACATCGTGTCTCAATGCTACATACTTGAAATATACATATTATTTATATAGTTTTAGCACTTATTGTTTCTAGCATTTACTTTCAGTATCTTTACCTTATTGATTATCCATATCTGGATCGTATTCTGAACTGGTCAACTTCCAGTTAGATCTACTTGCCAGTCGGGTATTAACCATCTATATTTGGGACTTACAATTGGTATCGGAGCAACAAGGTTGAATTATATTAATTCATTAACCTTTGATCTGCAAAGATGGTTGACCAAATGTTCAATACAGGCCCTGACCCTAATGCTAATGCTAATGCTAATGCTAAACTACTACTCCACCTACTCCACCCCCTATCATCAACAACAATATACCAGCGCATAATGTACACGTACACTTTCCAAATAATCCTGTTCCCAAGTTTGATGGGAACAGTGAAAATTTTCAAACATGGAAAGCATGCATGCTCAAATATATTGTTGGTGTTGAAAGACATTTGACCGATATTCTTAAAGAAGGACCCTTTGTCCCCATGAATGCCTCCACTGTTGTCAGAAATGCCGATGGGACTCCTAGGGTATCACCCAAGGAGAAGGATCATTGGTCTGAGGAAAATCATAGGCTGGTAGACCTTGATACTGTTAGAAATATAAATTAGTGGTGTTTAATTGTAAATAGAGTTACATTTGATTTTATTGTTAAAGTACAAGGGGTCTAGGTGAAACTTATATTAGTCATATATAAACCCCTTGTAACTAATCATGTAACAAAACCTTTAACCTCATAATACAAGCAAATCTTTCCCTGACATCTCTCTACTCTCTCTCTAATTTCTCTCACTAGAAACCTCCATTTCACACACAAACACACTTTACACACACTAACCTAAAACCTCCATTAAACCTTCAATTAAGCTCAAGTTTGTTTCTAACATCAAATTAGAAAAATTTTCTTACTTCAACTGTTTGCAGAGCAAAAACCTCTGCAAATAGCTTCAAGTGTTGTGAATCATGGCTGTGTGGTTGTTGTTGTGATTGCTTGAGTCGTGGTTGTGTGATGTGATGACTTGTGATTTTTCTGATCTAAGTATATTCATTTTTGAGTGATTAATCTGTTGTGATTTCCCATTCAATATTTTTCTAGTATTTTCCATTCTTCATTTCTTAATCATCATGTCTTCGAAAGAAGCATTAGCTCTAGGTTCTGGAAAGAATGATGATCAGGTAATCTCTGTCTCTAAGAAATACTTAAAATATCTTATGAATCAAAGTGAAACAGTGATTCTTGAAAAACAAGAACTTGATGCCAAAGTTCTTGAATTGACCAAGACCGTAAGACAACTGCAAGTTGAGAAAACTAATGAAATGCTAAGAGGAAATGCTTTGGTGCAGGACATTGAGTTATTAAATGTGAAACTGAAAGAGTCGAATCCTGAGTTGAAGGAGCTTGAAGACAAAATTTCTAACCTCAAATATGAGTGTTGTATCAAAGATACTCTTTATCAACAACTTGATAAGAAGTATAAAGAGCTCGAATCTGCTGAAAAGGAAAGTCTTCAATCTGAAGTTGACCAAATCAAATCTGAGAACGAAGAGCTCAAGTCTGGTAATACTCTCAATTTGTCTACTATGGAAAGTTTTCGACTTGAAATTGACCAACTCAAATCCGATAATACAGAAATCCAATCTGCAAATGATCTCATTTTGTTCAACATGGAAAGTCTTCAATCTGAAGTTGACCAAATCAAATCTGAGAACGAAGAGCTCAAGTCTGGTAATACTCTCAATTTGTCTACTATGGAAAGTTTTCGACTTGAAATTGACCAACTCAAATCCGATAATACAGAAATCCAATCTGCAAATGATCTCATTTTGTTCAACATGGAAAGTCTTCAATCTGAAGTTGACCAAATCAAATCTGAGAACGAAGAGCTCAAGTCTGGTAATACTCTCAATTTGTCTACTATGGAAAGTTTTCGACTTGAAATTGACCAACTCAAATCCGATAATACAGAAATCCAATCTGCAAATGATCTCATTTTGTTCAACATGGAAAGTCTTCAATCTGAAGTTGACCAAATCAAATCTGAGAACGAAGAGCTCAAGTCTGGTAATACTCTCAATTTGTCTACTATGGAAAGTTTTCGACTTGAAATTGACCAACTCAAATCCGATAATACAGAAATCCAATCTGCAAATGATCTCATTTTGTTCAACATGGAAAGTCTTCAAAAAGAAAATGATCATTTGCAATCTAAGATTTCCAAATTAACAAATGAGTTGGACAATTCTCTCCAAGAGCTCAATAAAATAGATTTGGACAATCAATCAAAAGAACTTGTTTTGCAACAAAAGATTTCTGAACTTAACCATGAGTTGCGAAATAAGTCCACCATTTTTGTAAGCAAAGAGCGAAAATTTCTCAAAGTTTTTGAACAACTTCGAATTGATGTGAGCGATGTTGAAAAAGAAAGAACAAATTTTTGTGCTCAAATCAAGTATCTTGAAGACAAGTGTTTGCAATTTCAGTCAAATGAAACATCTTTGACCAAGAAAATTTCTGACCTTGAGATTGAATTGCAAACACAAACCAAATCTTTTCAAAGTCAAAATCATTGTTCTATCTCTTCTGACACAACCAAAGAAGTTGTTGAAATTTGCACTCAACCTGATTGTCCTATTTGTGAAGTTGTGAATTCCCCTGTGCAAACTAAATGTGATGATGTTGAGACTACCGAGTCCTCAACTCTGACTGATCTTGATTGTGTTTGTGACAAGACTGAGGTGTCCAAAAGTTTTCCAAAACCTATTTCTTCCAAACCAAAAGTTGATGTTTCAAAGAGGATTTACACGGGTAAATCTTCTAAACCTTTTGAAAGAAAGGTGTCTCAGTTTACTAATTACTCCTTGCAAAAGGGTAAGAAGTACTCTAAGAAACCTATTTTTGATGGAACAACTACTTTTGTCTCTTTTCTATCCTTCGAGGATAAGTCTGAACATATTTCACAAGCAAAATCTCAATTGACTAAATCTAAATGGAAACCGATTTCAAAAGATAAGTTAGTTGAGTCAAAATCATTCACATATTCTTTTTCGGAACTTTTTGATCTTGCACCAAAACCTGTGAAAGCAGTTGTGCAAAAAGTGAATGATTTTGCTTCGAAAAATCATTTTCCAAATCAATCTCCCAAGATTGGAAGTTTTTCAAAGAAATCAAATGATTTTTCACCGTTGCTTCCACGAAAACTCTTTTCAACTAAACCACCGGGTTTTAGTTCTCCGTGGAATGCAACTTCGATTCATCAAATCGATGAGACTTACATTTGGACTTTCAAGAATTCAAAAACAATTGGACCCAATCTCAAATGGGTTCCAAAAGTGATTTTCAAGTGATTTGATGAATTGTGGCTTATGCACACATCAGTGTATAACCCGTTCTAAAACCGTGTTTATAATTTCATAAATTTTTTAGAAAAATTCCAAAAAGATTTTCATTTTCTTATTTTAAAAATACAAAAAGATTTTCTCTTTTCATCATTTTTACTTTGTCTTTTAGTTACTCACAAATTATTAGGATGAGATGCAAGGCATCGAACGCCTTTGTGTACTGCCTTTGTTGTTTCATTTTTAATGTTTGTGAGCAACTTTCAAACTCTTTACTCACCCTTTATATGCAAAAACTTTGTTTATATCATGCATATATTTAGGGGGGGTTTGTTTATAAAACCAAAACTTCCAAGTGTTTAAACTCATTTTCCATTTTAAAACACTTTGGAAGATTTTCAAACCATTTTCGATCATCTTTATTGAAGTTCGGTGTTAGATTTGCATGAGAGTTTAGGCCACTCATAAAAACTCCATGATCTTGTCATCGCCGATGAGATCTAACCCCGGAGATAAAATCTCAATTCTAGATTGTGAGGGTTTATGAGCGTGGTGATGATGTTTGTGCAAATAGGACATGAGGGAGTAGTCGAAAAGAGAGGTTAAGGTGAAAAAGATGATGTGAGAAAGGGCTAAAAGAAATAAAAGCCCTCCCTAAAATTCTTAAAAAGCCGGGTCAACACGTTCCTATCGGATTTCATTTGTTGATTTCTCGATATTGAAGAAGACTTCATGGACCCAGTGAAGCAATGCACATCTTTTCCTAACCACTCAAGTGTTTCTTAACAAATACTTGTTTTATTCTCACGGAGATTTTCACATTTCTATCGACTCTTCATTTGGAAGACGTTGATATTGAAACAGGGAGACACTCTGCTCCGATCCTCGACTTCATTTGATCACTTATTGAGTCTAGAGCGTACTTGAAATATTCTTTCATTTGACTAGGACACAATGAGTCTTTATATGTCTTTGTGACATCGCATATCTTTGTGATATTGCCGGAACATTCGTAGTGATATCATATTATTGATATTCCACGATGATCGAATGGAAATCCTACCAATGCTAACATCTTTTCCAACGTTGAACGTAGGTCTCACATTTTCATTTTATGAACTTGTTGAGTAAACGAGAAGTCTATGTGACCTCGGAGTTATTTTCCCAAAAGTCTTTGAGGATAGTAAGACATGGTTATTGAACGCCTTTGTGACACTGACCATGAATTACATTCTTTAAAGCAATCTATCGGTTGAAAAGCCATAGACCGAACCATTTAGAGATAAGCTTTGTACATTTCTCGATGATAATGGGAAGTCCTAAAAATAGTAATCGTATTTTTAGGCCACACCATTAATCCTTTTGATTTTTGGTTGTGTCAACGGATTATTTTTATCCGGATTTCATTTCTCTTCACACAAACAAAAATAACACAAACACCATTATAACATACTTTTTCCAACAACGCAACCTCACATTCTAGTTCACCAATAGGTTCATTGGGAATTGGGAATTGGGTTGGGTTCATTTTCTTGATTATTGTTTGTTGGAATCTACCGTTTATGCTATCAATCAGTATTGTATGATGAAACCATTTCACATTTTCATCATAAGGGGGAGAAATGATTATATGATTGATAGATAGAGTTCAAGGATATAGGTAGAATTTGATTGATAGATATTGTTCGAGGATGAGTGTCATGTTTGGATGTTCAAAGGATCGTAAGTTTAGGTGAAGAGAGTGAATATTTATCGTGCTAAGTTGAGAGATTGTTTTGAGAAAGTTAAAGGATTGATTCGAGATCGAGTATATTCAAGATGATGTACATGGTCGATATTTGAAAGATTTATTGAATAATTGATCATTTGTTTGATGATTAGAAGAGTTTAAGATTGAATGGAGATTGTCATTTTGTTGATAAGTGGATAGTTAAGTCCGTTCATAGTTTGAAGAGATTGTTCATTTGAGGGGGAGCAAGAGTAAACTCATGAGTCGTTAAATATGCTCCAAAATGATTGTTTGTTCGAGGGGGAGCAAGAGATTAAAGATTTGTGATTGAATAATTTGCTCCGAGATAGTTGTTTGATTGAGGGGGAGCAAATGTTAATTGATCAAATAATGAAGTGCTCCAAGATGATTGTTGATTCAGAGACAAGCTAGACCAAGAAATGAATTTTCAAAGCCAAAACCAAGCTTCCGCAAAGCCAAAAGAATTCAAAGTCAAAACCAAGCTTCCGCATGCTACTCAAAGTTCAAGTTACTTCTCCAAGCAACATCAAGTTGAATTCAACATTCAAAAGTTCAAGTTGTGAAAGCTCAAAAGCTACATATATTTCAAAGATGCTTCCAAAGTATTCAAAGTTGCAAGAGAAGATCAAGATTTAATAAGTCATCGTCAAAAATATTTGTTTGTTGGGAAGATTCAAAGTCAAGGTTGATACAAGACGTTGAAGACAATGAGAAAGCTTCAAAGTCCAATCAACATTGAAGATTTTCAACAAATGGGCTCATCATGTTATTTAAAGACCGAAGACGATGCAACATTTACAATTCAACACCAAGGGGGAGATTGTTAGAAATATAAATTAGTGGTGTTTAATTGTAAATAGAGTTACATTTGATTTTATTGTTAAAGTACAAGGGGTCTAGGTGAAACTTATATTAGTCATATATAAACCCCTTGTAACTAATCATGTAACAAAACCTTTAACCTCATAATACAAGCAAATCTTTCCCTGACATCTCTCTACTCTCTCTCTAATTTCTCTCACTAGAAACCTCCATTTCACACACAAACACACTTTACACACACTAACCTAAAACCTCCATTAAACCTTCAATTAAGCTCAAGTTTGTTTCTAACAGATACCAAGCTACAAAATATGATCTTGTATGTTGTTCCTGAAACTCTTATGCCCACCCTTGTTTTACTTGAAAATTCTAAATTAATGTGGGAGGAACTCATGACACAGTTTGAAGGCACCTCTGAGACTATTGTCACAAGAAAAGTTGCTTTAAATAAAAGATATGAGTCTTTTTTTGCTATCCCTGGTGAAACTTTAACTCAAACATACATCAGATTTACTAATCTGGTAAATCAATTGAAAGCACTGGGTGTAACTAAAGACAAAGAAATTTTGTTAGAGAAATTTTGTGACATCTTACCTTCTAAATGGGAAAACTTGATCTTGGTTTTAAGACAAAGAAAAACCTTGCACAGTCACACTCTTGCTTCCCTATATAGAGCCTTCAGATACACTGAAGAGAACAAAGCTGAGAGAGCTGTGGCTGAGCAAGATGCCAAAAATCATGCTTCTACCAGTTCAGCGATGGTTCAGTATTCTGAGCCACATGGGACTGCTCTACTATCTTCTGAGAGTGATCATTATGACTCGATGAAGAAGATGGTCTCTGAAATGTTAAAAACTGGTATTTCTGGTAATGTAACTCATAGTTGTGATGAGGATGACAATGATAATCTGGTTGCCATGCTGGCTAAAACGTTCAATCGTTTTAAGGCCAAATCTAATCGATCTGGCAAACCATTTGCTTCCAGCGCTTCTATTGACAAGTCTAATCTTTAATGCTTTAAGTGTGGCAAGAAAGGACATTTCATGAAGGAATGCAGATCTAGTCAGCCTTCATCATCACAATCTGCCCCTAATCATTCTATTTTTTCAGAAACCTGATGATAGCTATAAGGCTAAGTACAAGAAGCTGAAAGCCCAAATAGCTCTCATGGCTCAAAACAACTCAAGCAATAATAGTTGTATGATTGCCAAGACTGAAAAATGGGAAGAATCTGATGAATCATCTGATGATGAGGAAGAAGTTAGGGATATGTGTTTCATGGCACGTGAAGATCAAGGTCATTTGGTCAAGTATGATGTTGAATCTGGTCGATGGGTGGATATAGTCATGAAAAAGGTTAGTGACTTTGGTTTTGAAAGTAATACTTCTGAACTGAATACCAGTCAGGCCAGACTAAAAGAGCTGAAAGATGTTCATTTGGCTTTAAAAAGTTATCAGTCTATGGTTGCCACTTTGGAGTTGGAAAAAGAAGAATTAAAAACCATCTTTGAAAAGGAACAGAAAATAATTAAATCTTGGATGAAAGCTCCAAAACCAGATGCTGCAATTAAAAATACTTTTGCAACTCAAAGAACAGCATATGAATCTGGTGATCTTCATTTGGCATCTATAATCACTGATTTAGATGCGCTTCCAAAGGAAATAAAACCAGAAATTATTTTTCCTAAAGTTGGCAAACAGAAAACTGTGACTGATAAGGCCCAGGAACAATCTGAGGGTAAATCTGAAACAGCTCAGACAACTGTTTCAGAAAAGAAGGCTAAAACCAAAAAGCCATCCCCTCAGACTTCATCTAAGGTTCCAAAAGGCCAAAAGAAAAAGAAAAATATCTCCCCCACTGAGCCTTCTACCCCAGATTCAGGTAAGGCTCACGTGTCTAATGAAGAATCAATCTTGTTAAGGTTAAAGAGTCAATTTCAGTTATTGGCTAGACAAGTGCAGAGTTGTAATGCACGTTTAAAAAATGTTGAAACCACTCCTCTTCAACCTAAACAAAATGCAAAACCTTTTTCCAAACAAATCAAGCAAAAATATGAGAAGAAAAAGGTTGAGCCCCTCATCAAACCAACTGTTTTTGTGTCATCTGAGATTATGCTGGGATCCCCTTCGATCCTTCAGTTCCTTATGAACCAAAGAATTCTGAGACTGCTAAGGGAGAGTCTAGCGAACCCATCAAGAGATGGGTTCCCAAAAAGAACTAATCTTTGTGTTTGTGCAGGGAGACCGAAAGAAGAATATATGGTATCTTGACAGCGCGGCTGGCAGAACCATGACTGGTTATCAAACCCTGCTGGAGGAATATAGGGTGCAAGAGGGGCCCTCAATAACATTTGGTAATGATGAAAATGGAAAAACTGAGGGATATGGTATTGTGAATAATGGACAAGTCAAATTCACACGTGTTGCATATGTGAATGGTATGAAATATAACCTGATCAGTGTCAGTCAACTGTGTGATGATGGCTTCAAGGTATTATTTGATATTTCACAAGGCACCATATTCAACAGAGATGGAAAGGTAGTATTGATTGCACCAAGAAAAGGAAACATTTATATCATTGATATGAATAGTTCACCCACTGAACAATATTTCTACACAAAGGCAAATGAAGACACAAACTGGTTGTGGCACAAGAGATTATCCCATCTGAACTTCAAGAATATTAATAAGTTGTCAAGAAAACAACTTGTTGATGGGATACCCTCAATGTCTTTCAATAAAGACAAGCCATGTCCAGGTTGTGAAATGGGTAAGCAGAAAAGAGCTTCATTCAAGACAAAGCAAAGTTTTAGTATAACTGAACCTCTTCACTTGCTTCACATGGACCTCTTTGGACCAGTGAATGTTCAGACAAGAGCAGGAAAGAAGTATACCCTTGTTATTGTTGATGAATATTCAAGATATTGCTGGGTAATTTTCCTCAGATCCAAGAGTGAAGTTGCTGCTGAAATCATTACTCTTATCAAACAAATTGAACTCAAGCATAAGCGAAAAGTTTGTCAGCTCAGAAGTGACAATGGAACTGAATTCAGAAATGCCACTCTGGAGTCCTTCTGCACTGAAACTGGCATATCTCAGAACTTCTCCTCAGCACACACCAGAGCAGAATGGTGTTATAGAAAGAAAAAATTGAACGCTGATAGAAGCTGCAAGAAGTAAAAAAAAAAAAAAAAAAAAAAAAAAAAAAAAAAAAAAAAAAAAAAAAAAAAAAAAAAAAAAAAAAAAAAAAAAAAAAAAAAAAAAAAAAAAAAAAAAAAAAAAAAAAAAAAAAAAAAAAAAAAAAAAAAAAAAAAAAAAAAAAAAAAAAAAAAAAAAAAAAAAAAAAAAAAAAAAAAAAAAAAAAAAAAAAAAAAAAAAAAAAAAAAAAAAAAAAAAAAAAAAAAAAAAAAAAAAAAAAAAAAAAAAAAAAAAAAAAAAAAAAAAAAAAAAAAAAAAAAAAAAAAAAAAAAAAAAAAAAAAAAAAAAAAAAAAAAAAAAAAAAAAAAAAAAAAAAAAAAAAAAAAAAAAAAAAAAAAAAAAAAAAAAAAAAAAAAAAAAAAAAAAAAAAAAAAAAAAAAAAAAAAAAAAAAAAAAAAAAAAAAAAAAAAAAAAAAAAAAAAAAAAAAAAAAAAAAAAAAAAAAAAAAAAAAAAAAAAAAAAAAAAAAAAAAAAAAAAAAAAAAAAAAAAAAAAAAAAAAAAAAAAAAAAAAAAAAAAAAAAAAAAAAAAAAAAAAAAAAAAAAAAAAAAAAAAAAAAAAAAAAAAAAAAAAAAAAAAAAAAAAAAAAAAAAAAAAAAAAAAAAAAAAAAAAAAAAAAAAAAAAAAAAAAAAAAAAAAAAAAAAAAAAAAAAAAAAAAAAAAAAAAAAAAAAAAAAAAAAAAAAAAAAAAAAAAAAAAAAAAAAAAAAAAAAAAAAAAAAAAAAAAAAAAAAAAAAAAAAAAAAAAAACAGAGAAAGAAAAGAAGGCTAAAACCAAAAAGCCATCCCCTCAGACTTCATCTAAGGTTCCAAAAGGCCAAAAGAAAAAGAAAAATATCTCCCCCACTGAGCCTTCTACCCCAGATTCAGGTAAGGCTCACGTGTCTAATGAAGAATCAATCTTGTTAAGGTTAAAGAGTCAATTTCAGTTATTGGCTAGACAAGTGCAGAGTTGTAATGCACGTTTAAAAAATGTTGAAACCACTCCTCTTCAACCTAAACAAAATGCAAAACCTTTTTCCAAACAAATCAAGCAAAAATATGAGAAGAAAAAGGTTGAGCCCCTCATCAAACCAACTGTTTTTGTGTCATCTGAGATTATGGCTGGGATCCCCTTCGATCCTTCAGTTCCTTATGAACCAAAGAATTCTGAGACTGCTAAGGGAGAGTCTAGCGAACCCATCAAGAGATGGGTTCCCAAAAAGAACTAATCTTTGTGTTTGTGCAGGGAGACCGAAAGAAGAATATATGGTATCTTGACAGCGCGGCTGGCAGAACCATGACTGGTTATCAAACCCTGCTGGAGGAATATAGGGTGCAAGAGGGGCCCTCAATAACATTTGGTAATGATGAAAATGGAAAAACTGAGGGATATGGTATTGTGAATAATGGACAAGTCAAATTCACACGTGTTGCATATGTGAATGGTATGAAATATAACCTGATCAGTGTCAGTCAACTGTGTGATGATGGCTTCAAGGTATTATTTGATATTTCACAAGGCACCATATTCAACAGAGATGGAAAGGTAGTATTGATTGCACCAAGAAAAGGAAACATTTATATCATTGATATGAATAGTTCACCCACTGAACAATGTTTCTACACAAAGGCAAATGAAGACACAAACTGGTTGTGGCACAAGAGATTATCCCATCTGAACTTCAAGAATATTAATAAGTTGTCAAGAAAACAACTTGTTGATGGGATACCCTCAATGTCTTTCAATAAAGACAAGCCATGTCCAGGTTGTGAAATGGGTAAGCAGAAAAGAGCTTCATTCAAGACAAAGCAAAGTTTTAGTATAACTGAACCTCTTCACTTGCTTCACATGGACCTCTTTGGACCAGTGAATGTTCAGACAAGAGCAGGAAAGAAGTATACCCTTGTTATTGTTGATGAATATTCAAGATATTGCTGGGTAATTTTCCTCAGATCCAAGAGTGAAGTTGCTGCTGAAATCATTACTCTCATCAAACAAATTGAACTCAAGCATAAGCGAAAAGTTTGTCAGCTCAGAAGTGACAATGGAACTGAATTCAGAAATGCCACTCTGGAATCCTTCTGCATTGAAACTGGCATATCTCAGAACTTCTCCTCAGTCCACACACCAGAGCAGAATGGTGTAGTAGAAAGAAAGAATCGTACGCTGATTGAAGCTGCTAGAAGTATGCTGAATGAATCTGGTCTTCCCAAGAATTTCTGGGCTGAAGCTGTTGCAACTGCTTGCTACACTCAGAACAGATCTGTCTATGTCAAAAGACACTAGAAGACAGCCTATGAAGTACTCCGAAATAGCAAGCCTAATATTGGATATTTCCATGTATTTGGATGTCCAGTATACATTCTGAATGATTCCAGTCAGCTTGGAAAATTTGATGCAAAAGCTGATGAAGGGTACTTCCTAGGATATTCAACAAATCGCAAAGCCTTTAGAGTCTTTAACAAGAGACTTGAAAAGGTTGATGAGTCAATTCATGTTCACTTTGATGAATCTAATTCTGCAATCTTTAAGAATTCCATTCCTGAACCACCCTCAGAAAGTCCAATAAGTTTTGGTGATTCTAATCCTATTGTCCAATCTGATCAGTCACCTGAACCTACTTCTGAACATCTCAGTTCAAAACCAGTAATAAACAAGTCAAGCAACATTCCATTCTATCCTTCAGTCAGTTTTAAACTACCTTCTGAACTGACTATTGGATCAGATGTACATGCTGCTTCACCTCAGATATCAGGTTCCACTGAATTACCCCAATTTGAACAGTTTCATGATGCAAATCATGATCTGCAGGAGGAAGATGATGAGACTGGAGTAGTCTTTTCTGAAGCACCTCCTGAAGTAAATCAGAGGAGTTCTTGCACTGATATCATTGTTCATCCTGGTCATTACACTAAGTGGACACGAGCACATCCAATCGATCAAATCATTGAAAATTCCACTAGTGGGGTTCAGACCAGAAGAGCCACCAGTGATCAATGCTTAAATGTCAGCTTCTTATCACTGATAGAACCGAAGAAGATTGACGAGGCTATGAAAGACCCCAGCTGGATTGAAGCCATGCAAGATGAGCTTAATCAGTTCAAAAGGAATGATGTTTGGGAACTTGTTCCTTGTCCCAGTGATCTAAAGAAAGAACCAATTGGGACAATATGGGTCTTCAGAAACAAGATGGATGAAGATGGTCATGTGATTCGAAACAAGGCAAGACTTGTTGCAAAGGGTTACTCACAAGAAGAAGGAGTAGACTTTGATGAAACTTTTGCACCGGTTGCTAGACTAGAAGCTATCAGAATTTTCTTAGCTTTTGCAGCTCATCATGAGTTCAAAGTCTATCAGATGGATGTTAAAAGTGCATTTTTGAATGGTGAATTGGAAGAAGTTGTGTATGTGTATCAGCCACCAGGGTTCATAAATGAAGAAAGACCTCATTGGGTGTACAGACTGAACAAAGCATTATATGGTCTGAGACAAGCACCTAGAGCCTGGTATGATACTCTTACTAAACATCTTCTAAAAATGGTTTTAAAAGGGGTGCAATAGATAACACTTTATTCATATTGCATGATAAAAGTGATATCTTACTTGTACAAATTTATGTTGATGATATTGTGTTTGGGTCTACAAATAACAAAATGTGTGAACAGTTTTCTGAAATAATGTCATCTGAGTATGAAATGAGTATGATGGGCGAACTGACATATTTTCTAGGTCTTCAAGTGAAACAAACCAGTGATGGTATTTTTATAAATCAGGAAAAATATGTCAGAGACTTATTAAAGAAATATCAATTTGATTCAGTCTCATCAAAAGATACTCCCATTTCTGCACCATTGACTTTGGACTCAGATCCCAATGGAAAACAAGTGGATCCCACAAAATATCGTGGTATGGTGGGATCCCTCATGTACTTAACTGCTAGTAGACCTGACATAATGTTTGCAACATGCCTTTGTGCAAGATTTCAGTCTGATCCCAGAGAAGCACATGCAAATGCTGTGAAAAGGATTTTTAGATACCTTAAAGGTGTCCCCAGACTTGGTCTTTGGTATCCCAAAGGCTCAAGTCTAGATCTAATGGGTTATTCAGATTCTGATCATGCAGGTTGTAAAATAGATAGGAAAAGTACCACAGGTGGTTGTCATTTCCTAGGTGGCAAATTGGTTAGTTGGACAAGTAAGAAGCAGACTGCAGTATCACTCTCCACAGCTGAAGCTGAATACATTTCTGCGGCCAGTTGCTGCGCTCAGATTTTGTGGATGAAGAACCAACTAACTGATTATGGTGTTAAGTATACAAAGACTCCAATATTTTGTGATAACACCAGTTCCATTGCCATCTCTCACAATCCTGTCATGCACTCCAAAACCAAGCATATCGAACTCGGGTATCACTTTATTAGAGATCACATTATTAAAGGTGACATTGAACTTCATTTCATTCCCACTGATAAACAACTCGCTGATGTTTTTACAAAACCCTTGGATGTCAAAACGTTTAAACATCTCATCAGTGAGTTAGGTATGCTAAATCCTGTATAGCATCACCTCAGGGGGAAGTGTCGAATATTTTTATGTTTAAAAGAATTTTTTTCTCTAAGGGGGAACTTTGCTTTCAGAAAAATATTTTGACTGAAATGCTTCAGAATTTCTGAAATGATTTCAGAATAATTGTATAAACTGAGATGGTTCAGATTCCTTAAATTTGATCATGCTCGGATTATGTGTATTATTTCTGAGATGAGTCAGTCCTTTATAAATGTATTTTGGATACTTGGTCGTTGTGTGTACACGTGAAGGTTACTGTATAACGTTTGAATAATGATACCTTTTTGCTGACGTGTCACACAAGTTGCGCCGTAAATGGAAAGTAATGATCACTTTTTCTTTAAAGTGTTGAAAAGTTTTGTGAAAATGTGGGGTCATAGCCGTCGTTGCATTAAATGCGGACGTATACCCAAAATTATTTTCGGACTCCAAACCCGATCAAAACTGATTTCATTAAAATAATATATTTTTTTTTGGGTTTGAATTTCAAAATCAATTTTAATTTATTTATTTTGGAAAACCCTTTGTATTCCATCATAAATATAAATACCTTTTCGAGAACAATTCCTTCATTTACTTCTCTTTACATTTACTCCCAATCATCATTCTCTCTCATTTTCTCATTCCTTCATAACTCCAAAACCTTAAATTCATCTTTCATTTTCAGTTTTCCCTTGTAAAAATAATGGCTAAAGTAGTCAAATCACTCATTGCTTTCGAATATAGACCATCCAAAGTAGTCAAGGCCAGTGCTCAATGGCCAAAAGGGTTCGATCCATTGACCCTTAGATTCAATATGAATAATTTTATGGCCGCACTGAATGCCAAAGGCAAAACCTTAATGGGGAGGATTAATAAATTTCTTGAACAATCCCCTCTCCATTATGCCTTGACTGCAGATCCTCAAGTAATGTATCATAGATACTTACTTGAATTCTGGTATACTGCTACACTAAGCAAGGATGAAAAATCCATTGCTTTTTCTTTGAAAGAAGGCACTAAGCAGTTTATCCTTTCACTTGATGGGTTTCGGGAGGCCCTTCACTTGAACTACCTTCCCTCTTCTGCAGCCTATGCTAAAAGGCTAAAAGGAGTTAATTTTAGGGAAGTACTGCACGCCATGGGTCATGATGACATGGTCGATGCTAAGCACAATCTGAGAACATCTGGACATATTTTTCTGTCCGGATTTAAAAATTGTTGGCGTTATTTTTGGACTCAGATTGTGGAGTGCCTAGGTGGAAACTGGGGTGGATTGGACCAGATTTCCTTAACACAAGTAGAAATCGGGTATTACTTGTGGCATGGGATTGAGGTGGACTTCGCTGCGATACTTTTCTCTCAGCTGGTAGCAAAATTAAAAGGGAAAAGAAGTCCACATATCTCATTTCCCAGATTTCTGAGCATTTGCTTCATGAACATGCTTGGAGATGCGTATCATATGGAGGGGCTTGAATCTTCAGCGACGGAGTTCTGCAGGGATCTATCAAAGCTGTCTACTTCAGATCCAGAACCAGAACTCTCCGCTGCAATGCTTCAGGTAATGAATAAAACTGAAACAGCACGACCGGCTGGCTCAAAAAGGTCACCGAGCGGGTCGCAAAAGAATGCGAGACCCATTGGTGCACCTGGTGGTCATATGTTGAAGTTGTTTAAAACCCCAGCAACTTCTTCTACCCAACCACCAATTCCCTCCTCCACTGACCAACCTGAGGATCTCCCAAAAGATCCCTCAGGATCTCCAAAGGGCTTATTAAAACGTCGTAAATATAAGCAGTCCTCACAGCCCAAGGACATTAGTACCGAAGCAAACCACTCTGGATCTTCCCAACAAGAACCAGAGGAATCGAGTCCAAAGGTAAACCCACAAGCAGCCATCTCCAAAACTTCTTTAGGAGGAGATGGTGAAGATAATATTAGTGTGCCAGCCCAGCACACATTAGAGTCCGTGTCTGCACGCGCACCCCCTGTAACTTCACAAATCTCACACTCTTCTGCAGCACGAATTGATGAAGTCTTTGGTATGACACCACCTGAGACTGAGATTCCAGACTCTACGGCCGATGAAATGACTCTTGATGATGGTACGATAGTCATTAAGGCAACCCCTGTGTCTACTGTCTCTGGTGGTGAAGCTATGGCTGAGCCAACCCATAAATCTGATGACGATGCATCTGCAGCAGCAGTTGTTGAACCAGAAGCTGGTTCAGGTACCAGTGATCTGAACCAGGGCATATCTGATCAGACTGCAGTTTTAACTGAACTCTAGGATGAAGATGAGCCACCTCAAGGGAATCTTGATTCCTTTGCTGACTTTGAGTTTGATGAGGGCCTACTGGAGGAGAATCAGTATTCTGATTCTGAGCCAACCTTCAGCCTCACAAACGTCCAACCTCCCCCAGAAAACCAAAATTTAATTGTTGAACAACCATATCGCCAACCTGAAACCTCTCATGCATATCCATACTTTCCACCTGGCTCTACACCTGCCTATGTTACTTCACCTCGTTTTCAACCACAACTACAACACTTACACCCACAAATTCACCAAGTACCAAGGCCCATTAATTATGATGGTGAAACTGAGAAAGAGTTGGACTCGGCTACTGAATCTGACAGTCCAACTGAAATGCAATTGGAGAAGGCATTAGATGGGCTTGGTAGAATTCCCTTTGTGGCTTCTGTTTCTGCACAACCACCTCCTCCTTTGAGTGTAGAAGCACAGTTAGAGAAGCAAAATACCGAAGTCCAACGCCTACTTCTCAAGGTAGAGGACTTAACTAAATCTCTAACTGCCAATACTACGTCCCTGGCTGAAATGAAGGGTGCTCAGATGTTTCTTGGCACTGAGTTTACCAAGGTTGCTGGGAATGAGGGACTAGTAGGTGGGAAGCTAAATGAGCTGGTGCATTCATGTAACAAAATCAGTACAACCATCAAGGAAGGCTTCAGACTGGCGAAAAGAGATGTGCAAGCTTCAGTTGTTGCAAACTTGACATCTGGTATTGAATTGATCAAACAAGAAGTTATGGAAGTCGGGAAGGAAGTGAATGAGTTGGTAAAAAGGCCAAGTGTCAATGAGAAGGAACTTGGGTCTTCTGTTAGTAGTGGTGTGATTGAGAAGCTGAAGTCTGAGATATCTCAGAATCTTGTTGCTCAGATTTCAACTTCTGTGGCTGAAAAGGTTGAAGAGGGGGTCAGAAGGATGGTCTTGGAGCTCACTGCAGACACTTCCGAGAAGGTAGATCTGGCTGTTGCAGAAGTTCAGAAATCTGTATCTACTCTTAATTCAGTTGTTAAGGGCCAGTCCAAGCAGTTAGATGAAATTCTGACCCTGCTCAAGAAAGAAAAAGTCGTTGCCCCTCCTCCCCCTGCTTCATTTACTGAAGAAGATAGAAAAATGCTAAAGGATCTTACTGAGAAAGAGACTCTGAACCTTAACTCATCATTCAGGTTAAGGGCTCAGTTCTCTACAATGGCTAAGGGCATCTCTGATTGCCTTCTACAGCAGAGTTGGGAACCTTTGAAGGCCATCCAGACTGCTATTGATTTATATGCCAAGATGCCTTCTGAGGTCCCCAAAGGGGGAAATGTGCCTATTGGTTTGCTCTCCACTCAAGAATTAATAGAGGCAACCAAGAAGCAGACTGAAGTACAATCTGGTAGTGCTTCAGTTCAGGGGGAACAGGTTCAGAAATCTGAAGTACAAACTTCTGAACCAGCTAAGAAGGATAAGGGCAAGGCCCAGTGGTGGATGAACCTACAAAGAAAAATTCTAAGGGTTCTGGGATTGTTGTTGGTGAAAATGTAGATGAGCATGGTTATCCCCTTCATGACCCTAATGCTGATAGCAAGAAATTAGAGGCTTTGCAGAAGCAAGTTTCTAATCAATTCATTTTGTGGAGGGAAAACAAGGAAAGAGAAAGGGAACAACATCTGAAGATGGGGACCCTTGATCATGTTGATGCTGCAGCTCTTGGTCTCTCTCTGGAAAGATATCTGAAAATCAAAAATGATCCAAGAGTGCAGAAAGCAGTTGTTGATATGCTTGAATATGAATGTGGGATGATGTATTCACCTCTGGAACAAAAGCTGGAAAGCATCACCTTCAAGTTGTCTATTGAAGACTTGGTGAAAAATAGAGAAAAGGAGATGGCAATCAAAAAGAAAGAAATTCTGGCTGGAGTTCTGAAGGTTGAAAAAGAATTGCCAAGGCCACCCACAAAGCCCAAAGTGACTGGACCAAGGTCTTCAAGAAAGAACATTCGTGATGCTGACCTTTCTACCTTCAAGCCAATGTTTGATGATGCTACTGAGATCGAAAGGAAACATGAAAGGGATCAGTATGAGCATTATATGAAGCATCGATCTCATCCAGCTAAAATAGTTGATATAGAAGTAACAAAAGCTGATGGATTGAAGCTTTTTGATTTGGTTGTTAAAAGAGAAGGAAGGGCAGCTGAAGAATATCATCAGGTTTCAGTGCACGAATTTGGGATTTCTGAGCATAGGGAGATGATCCAGATTCTGAGGGGGAAGCCAAAATCTGCTCTGATTGGTGCATGGTTATCAAGAATACAGCAGAAGATGCAAGCCAAAGTAGAGATTGAAGGCAGATTGTTTGGAAAGAAGGATCATTCTCCACTGAAGAGAAAGGCTACTGAAGCACCTTCTGGTTCGAGGCCTGTGAAGAAGTAGTTTTCTTTTCAGTTTATCATTTACTTGTATAAATAATTGCAAATGTAACAAACACTTCAGTTTGTATATATATGTTACATTTTGTAGCTATTAAGTAGATGATAGGTTTAAGTTAGAAAAATCACAAGTAAAATTCTGAGACATCAATGATCTATAAGATGTACTTAGAAAATTCTTACAACTTAAACAAAAACTTGCATTTCAGACTTACAAACATGTATAGATAGAAGTCTGAGATGCATGCACTATTTCAGAACAAATAGGGGGAATTTGTTAGGTCGAAAATCAACCAAGTATAATTTGTTCAGAAATAGCTGAAGCTCAGTGAAGAATACTTGTACAGAATTCTGAAGTCGTTCAGAATTAGTTCACTGAAGCTTCACTTCAGTTCAGATTAACGTATCGGAATACCGTTCAGAATGAAGTCAAAGACTGAAGTCTGAAGAAAGAGAATCAAGCTCAGATGTGGAGCTCAGAAGTTGATTCTACCTGATCGAAGACTGAAGCATCTCAGTGTAAAAGTACTTACACAATTTTACACTGATTACGAGGAAGACTTTTTACTTTATATACCTTTACCCGGTTAATAGATTTGTCTATTAATAAAAGTACAAGGTTAAAGTAAAGGTTGGGAATAAGGTATGATAAGTCACATCAATTGACTTATATACTTAACCTTAAAAGTACGCAAGGAATTAGCCTTAATTCCTTAAATGCTCCCAACCATATTTGTACGATCTGGTCCACGTCATCATGGACTTGGTCTATAAATATAAGTCTTCTCACAACTTGCAAAAGGGCTTGAAACTTTAGCATTGCAACTTGTGAGATATACTCTAAGTAATCCTTACGAGTATTTCCAAGTTATTAGATCACTTGTATTTCTAGGTTGTTTAGATATTTACACTTGGGTGTTTATCTTTGTTCCGCAACAACCTTTGTATTTGTTTATATCAATAAATCAAATACATTGAAAAAGTACATCGTGTCTCAATGCTACATACTTGAAATATACATATTATTTATATAGTTTCAGCACTTATTGTTTCTAGCATTTACTTTCAGTATCTTTACCTTATTGATTATCCATATCTGGATCGTATTCTGAACTGGTCAACTTCCAGTTAGATCTACTTGCCAGTCAGGTATTAACCATCTATATTTGGGACTTACATAAGGGTTTTCTTTAAGGTGCATTAGATAGTTGTAGAGTTACCATAAAATTCAGGGGTGAGCTTTTGATAAGAAAAGATACAACTTTTTTATGCACGAAACCCTAATGACTTCATTTAGCATTTTTCTAAAAAAACATGTTTATGGCTATTTGAAAATGAGATCTAAAGCATCGTTATTTTGGTGTAAAATGTTACTCCTTCCGTTCCATTTTAAATGTCTTATTTTGACTTTTCAAAGTCCTTTTTTAAACTTTGATCGTAAATATTTTTTTGTATTATGTTATATATTAGTTGATGAAACTTATATCAATGAAAAGTACTTTAAAAACTAAATTCATTCATTTATATCAAGTGTTATATAACACAAACAAAATTATTTACGGTTAAATATGAAAGACAAATACTCAAGATGTTAAATTTGAACGATTAAAATGAGAAAGAAAGTTTTTTTTTCACCAAAAATAATGTATCTCTTACGTAGAGCACTAAAAAGTTTACACCATATAACTATTTCAGCTTTTCATAAACTAAAACTTTAGATCATGCATACTTATGTTTAATTATATAATAATAATCTTGATTTATTTTAACTTACCCATTTCAAGTATACTTAACTTTAATATTTAACCAAGATTATAAATGTTTCTTTTTTGGGAATTGATAATAGTACCACAAGTTTTTATAAATCTACCACTTCTGTGCATTGTTTACTTATACTGTTTGCAATAGAAGTTGTACAGTGTGGTACAATAATGAAAAAAAATGGTACCAATATGGGCACCCTTCTTTAAAATAAAAAAAAAGCCCATATTGTAATAATTTTAAATATCTACTGAACTTGTTTTAATTTGTACTTTTTAATTAAATTTGATGTGACAAATGGTGTAGTATCAAATTTGATGCAAAATGTTGAATGAATAATATGACACCAAATTTTGCACCATTTGGGTATGTTGGTTGTATAAATGTTTTTTTAAAAATAAAAAAAAAAAAAGCCCATATTGTAATAATTTTAAATATCTACTGAACTTGTTTTAATTTGTACTTTTTAATTAAATTTGATGTGACAAATGGTGTAGTATCAAATTTGATGCAAAATGTTGAATGAATAATATAACACCAAAATTTGCACCATTTGGGTATGTTGGTTGACGATGGTTTGCATCAAAATTTATACCATTTTGATTTTTTATTACATACATTAGAGATGCTTTGACTAACCACATCCGTTTTACCTACTCTATGAAACAACCTATAGTCGTCCCTTTATCTTTGTCCTAAGATGACATAATGCATTTAATTTAACATCGGTGTTGCATTGATATCATATTATCATGTCATCTAAAATGACATGTTGCTAAAAAAATTGATGTCGTGTTACACCTATCTTGCATAGGAAAAAAATGTCTTGTATACTTAACTTGCGGAAGAGGGTCAAAATAAGGATGCATGTTTAAATATTAAACGGAAGAAGAACCCTCCATTTTTGACAATATGACTGTGACAACTTTACAGTCCTCAAATGTGATCTACAACTCGTAGAAGTCATCAAGCGTGACCCATAATTCATAAAATCCGGTATTATGTGCTACTTATTGTTTTTAACTAATATTTTAGTGTATGTAATTTTTAAAATATTAAAACGTAAAGCCATATCATAGGTATTAAAAATACGTATAATGTCTTATCTAAAATATATATTAAAAATGTAATGATTTCTACCTCAATATAGATTGTTATATACTAATTCGAACCCGACTTAATAACAAAATCGGGTTGGAAGTCTCAACCATAACCCAACCTGCCAACCTTAATAAATCAAATTGGCGATTTAGTGGGTCGTTTATGGGTTCACGGGTTAAACGAGTGGTGGGTTGATTTTAGGTCATATGGGTTATGGGTTGGTGAATTCGATTCCATGTTTAATGAGTTGTGAGTTGCCGGATAAAATGGGTTAGTGGGTCAATCTATTAAAAACATTTTATAAATTGAAAATATACGATTGACATGTTAACCCAAATAGTCAACTCGAAGCCAAGTCAAATAAATCAAGTTGGCGAGTTATACGGAAAAAATTTCACAATCCTAACCCGGTTTCTGTCCATTTGGTTTCAAGTTGGGATTTTCCAGTTCGGGTTTTAAATTGGGTTTCGTGTTTGAGTCAAATACTGACCGCGCTATATACACTTAACCCCTAAACCTAACACGAAACACTTAACATTAAAAAATGAGGAAAAAACCAAAACCTAACACGAAACGCTTAACATTAAAAAATTAGGAAAAAAAAACTAACACATGGAAAGATGCAACAAATATCGTTGTCATACTATACATACTCATACACTACACATGTTCATCAAAAATCACTAAGTTCACGTTTTAAACCCAGAAACTTGTACAAAACAATGTTACATATAATATTAATTAATTAATATTATTACATTATATTATATTATATTATTTTAGAATCTATAATACGGAGTATATAATAACTATCGCCACCCACTACCAAAAACCAAACTCCCATTGCCATCTCATACATAGTATTTCACTCCGCCGTCATTACTCTAACAACAACAAAACAAGAACAAGAAGATGGGTGATGATTCCGGCATGGATGCTGTTCAGAGACGTCTTATGTTTGACGATGAGTATGTTTTTTCATTATCATTTATATTCAGATCTGTTGTTACTTTTGTCAATATTGGTTTTCTTAAGGGAAAAAAATAAAAATAAATTCAATGATCCTTTCTTTTTAAGATGTTTGGTCAAAATGTTAATGAAAAAGATTTGACTTAAGTTGATTGATTTGTATACAGGTGCATTTTGGTTGATGAGTTGGACAATGTGGTTGGCCATGATACTAAATACAATTGTAAGTATTCTTTTTTTTTTTTTAAATGATTATCTATGTATATTATCTGTTTTTATTTCAATGTTATGCTATTTTAACGATAAGACTTTCTACGTCTCACCTCCATAGGCCATAGTACTCACTTATGTCGGGATTCGGTATTGTTATTGTTGTTGTTTTAACAAGTTATCTATGCTTCATGTTGTCTGTTTCTAGGCTAATGGTTTCAAGTATTAAATAAATAAAATGTAAATGTAACACCTAATACCGTCTTTCACGTGTTTTGGGTCCCAATACCTGGAAGGTGTATGGGGTGGTTGAGATGTAGACAATCTTACCTTTACCAAGATAGAGAGGCTGCTTCTAGTTTAATAAATGATAGAAAAGGACCTCAGGTCTTTGCATGGGGTGAGGATTGAACACTTGACCTTTGTCTCCAAAGGCAAGGGTGTTAACCACTTAATCCAACCATGCTACTTTAATTGTTTCAAGTATTAGGTAAGTTTAATTGACGTAGTGTCGAAGTTGTTGTTTGTTTTATAAAAAAGATTGTTGATTTTTTTCATTAATATAAAGGGCATTGGTTAAATTTTCGGATATGTCTAATCCTATGATTTGTTGTTTTTTTAAATGGCAAATATGTATTATATATCTATATATAGATGACAAAAGCTAGCCAAATTCTAGAACTTATATGAAATAGTAAAATGACAGTAACAATGAAACAAACTCTAACTTTATTCTTATAATATCGACATTCGATAGTATGACTGTAAACTTGCAATATTAAGGAAACAAGTTCTGTGTTCTTACATTTGAAAGTGTGTCTTGGTAGCTTTAGAAATGGATGCAGTATTCAAACTCATTGTACGCAGAAGGCGCGTAACACCTTGGAACTTCTAGCTGTTAGAAATTACAAATTAAACTTATTGGTAGCTTATACGAAATTACGAAGAAGGCGCTCTATTTTGTTTTTAAAAAATGAAATATTTATTCACAGGGAAATATGATGTTCATAGATGTAACGAAAAAAGTTACGTGAACACTATGGGGCTCTCTGTTTATGTTTATAGTATTTGATTAGTTGAGCAGTCTTTATTATGTTATGCCGTATTGGCAGTACAAGTGCAACCGGTTAAAAATGGTATAATTGCTGCATTCTTCTGCATTTCAACGATGTTAGTGTAAATATGTAATAATGCCATCCTATTGTATTATTATCAACTGTCGTGTTATCATTACTATGGGCGCAATTATTATCTACAATCCATGAATATGCAGGCCACTTGATGGAGAAGATTGAAACAGGAAAGATGTTGCATAGAGCATTTAGCGTATTTTTGTTCAATTCAAAGTACGAGCTACTCCTCCAGGTAGATGAATTTCAATTAATTATGTAGGTTTGCAGGAAAAATTGGGTCAAATTTGGCTGAAAGTTGTCCAAAGTGTAATATATTGTGGATTATGGTTATTGGGATTATATAAATTTTGCAATTATATTTGAAACTCTAGATGTACATGAAGATCGAAGAAGCTAATACATTTTTTGACAAAAGTGCTTTGGGTCAATCAGACCCGATCAGATTGGTACTAAACGTATCTGTGTTTTCCCGAACTGTTTTAACTTATGACCCAACCCGCCAATTTTGCCACCTATGATGAAGTGTTATGTTTCTGTATAGAGCTGTTGTTCTTGTTGTGTCTGAATTATTCTATTGTTGTAATTCTAATATGTTGTGGTGTATCTGTAGCAACGTTCTGGAACAAAGGTTACATTTCCTTTGGTGTGGACCAACACGTGCTGTAGTCATCCACTATATAGAGAAAGCGAGCTTATTCCTGAAAACGTCCTTGGTATGCAATATGTCATAATTCTATACCTTACTTATGATTGAACATCACCCGCCAATTTGGGGGGTGATGTGTGAATAAAAGTTAACTTATGATTGAACATGTATGCTCACTTGCATGGAAATTAGGGGTCAGAAATGCGGCACAAAGGAAGCTCTTGGATGAGCTCGGTAACCCTGTGGAAGATGTTCCCGTTGACCAGTTTACTCCATTCGCATGCTGTACAAGGCTCCATCGGATGGAAAGTGGGGTGAACATGAACGTAACTTTTCTGTTCTTTCCTTAAATCTTATAAATCATAATATCTTGTTTTGATTGATTATATGCTTACCTTGTGCTACTTTGTCTCGCTAATGTATGCACTTCTCATATGTAAATAATGTTTCCAAAAACTATAGTATAACAATTATAGGTAAATATATGTTTTTTATCTGACCCATTTAACCACTTTGAGATAAAGTTTGAGTTTGACCCAAATCATGTGTATATGCTTACCCTGTGCTACTTTGCCCCTCTTATCTAGATTTTTCAGTTTTGAGATAGAATGTGACCCAAATTACCATTTTATAAGTAAATCTGTGCAAATTGTCATTTTTACAACGCATACCAATTAGTTTGTAGGTACGCTCATATGGTCAATTAGTCTGTCCCAAAGTCGTAGTCCCACATTCACACCCTCATATTGAACACGGTCTGGTGCTTTTTTTTGTTGACAGAAATAAAAAAGTTATAGAACCTGAAAATCAGTGATCATTATTCCCCTCTATGTAGATATAATTGATGACTACATTAATCTTCTACGCTATAAGACAGAAAATGCTATGACTATAATTAATAAACTATCTCCAATGGGGGTGTCCTTAGCCCTTAGGTGCCCTTAGTTGTCCATGGATATCCTTTGCCGTTGAAGCTTGTCCAAAACTAAAGATTTTTTGATGTATGTCCTTACCTGAGGGCATGCCCATAGGCTATCTCCAATACTATTTTTTTGTTTGTATATAGATGTAAGGATATGTAAGGATGTTTGTATGGTTGGAGGTAAAACTAAAGGATTTTAAGGATTTGTAAGGATATGATGTGGCAGCTAAAGGACGCCTAAGGGCGTCCTCAGCATTGGAGATAGCCTAAACATCGATATAAAAACTGTTTTATGATGCAGCCTGTTTAACATTTGAAATTAAAGTGGTATTCATATATGGGACATAATAATATGTCCAAGTTGAAATATATATTCGAATTCGGTTTACATTTTAGCACCAGATCCAATATCAGATTTCACTTTTATTATTTGATATCAATCTAATGCTCAGAAATACTCTTGTTGACCTTAGAAATCAACCTCTGTAGTTATTCTTGGAAATGGGGAGAACTTTTCGAGGTGTGAATCATATACTTCTGCTAATGTGTACAACACCTTTGATTCTTTGTTTTTTGTTTTATAATAGCCTGAATGCAACAAAAGACCAGTCACCATCATTTCATTATGAGATAGAAACTAAATTTCATATTATCCCAAAGTTATGAGGTTGCTAAATAGGTGGGTTGGGCAGGTTGGTTTAGCAGTCAACTTGGATTACTTTCCAGTAGGCATAGTTTTCTTCATTCATTAAAGTTCATTTATAAATAGATATTGTTCTAACCATAATTATAAAAAAACCTATTTATTACTAAAATAATCTATCTATTTTTACATAATCCTTAAAACAGTTTAGGGGGTTGTATGCAGTTAAGATACACTTAGGTGACTTCTACTTGCTCAAGTCTTCAACCCATTTCCGTTCAGCTAGTTTTATTTGATTTTACCTGTTAGACTTGTCGGATCACCTAAAGTCACCCATTTGACTTAACTGATAAAAATTGCCTCTTTTACTGAAAAGCTAGCTTATGTTGTTGACATATTTTTGCCAGTTGACTACCTACTCTTCATCGTGCGTGATGTTGCTGTAAACCCAAACCCAGATGAGGTGGCAGACATCAAATATGTAAACCAGGAGCAGCTAAAAGAGTTGCTAAAGAAGGCAGATGCAGGTGAGGAAGGTTTGAAGCTGTCTCCTTGGTTCAGGTTAGTGGTCGACAACTTCTTGTATAAATGGTGGGATCATGTTAAAAAAGGTACACTTACAGAGGCGATCGATATGAAAACCATCCATAAGCTCTGATGTAAAGGTGTACCTCAACCTGCAGCTTTGGTACTATTAGTTTGGGTGATACGATTTCTTTTAAAAAAGCTCATACTGCATCTGAGCATGTCGATTGTTGTACGTGTAACATAGTACTTATGGTTTTCTTGTGATGAGTGATTATGAACCACGGATCATTTCAAACTATGGAATTTGGCATTATTGTTGATGCCCTCCTGTTTTGATGACTATATCAATAAATCATATAGCTTTGAGTTTGTTTTGGTCTGATTAGATGGGACGTCTACTTTTGACAAATGTACCTATGAATGGTTGATTGGATTATCAATGTATATTATCTGTTTTTATTCTATTGCTATGTTGTTTTAAGATGTTATCTATGGCTTGATTATGATATAAAGGAGCTTTGGTGAAATTTTCGGATACGTCTAATCCTATAATTTGTTGCATTTTTATATTTATTTTTGTTAATGGCAAATATATATTATCTATGGATGATACAATCTAGCAAGATGCTAGAAGTTATATTCAAGCTAAAATGATAATAACAATGAAACCAACTATAACCTTATAATATTGACCGTGTGACCGTAAATTTATAATATCAACCAAACAAGTCCTGCTGTTGTATGCCTCTGGGATGGAACTTTGTTTTGTGTTATCAAGAGAGAGTGTGTCTTTTGGTAGCTTTAGAAATAGATGCAGTACATTGTATCTACCAAAACCAATATGAAAAAACTGCAAAAACAGCTTCTTTAGCTGGTTTATTACGAAGAAGTCAATACAGCCAAATGTGTGAAGACCAGCCTGACTTAAGATCCAAGGCTTAATTGGCGGAAAATTACTTTACAACTTGTAGCAACGAAGGTGACATTTCTTTTAGTATGGACCAACGCTTGTTGTAGCCATCCACTGCAAAATGACAGAATCCTATACCTTAATTATGCTAGAAAGTTCATGCTCACTAGCTTGGAATCAGCTATTCGAAATGTGACACAAAGGAAGCTCTTAGATGAGCTCGGTATCCCTGCGAAAGATGTTCCCGTTGACCAGTTTACACCCATAAGTCTCATACTGTACAAGAATCCATGTGATGGAAAGTGGGGTAACATTTCTCTTCTTACCTTAAATCTTATAAATCCTAATATCTTTGGTTGACTGATATATTTACCTTGTGCTACTTTGCCCCTCTAATGTAGGGCACTTTATATGTAGAAATAATTCCAAAAACTATAATATAACAATTATCTGAATTCTTAATGTTTGAACCAAGTTTTAAAAGTTTTTATGCAAATATGCCTCTAACTCTCTAAGTGAATACTTTTGGGCTTATAGCAAATTTCAACTCTGCAGGCCCATTTGATTCTTAACTAGATATTTTGTTTGACCCATTTAAGTATTTAACACTTTGAGATATGACCCAAATCAACCATCTATATAAATGTGTCCAAATTGCCATCTTTACATTAGGCTTGTATCATATTTCAGTTTGACTAATTGCTAGCCAACACATACCAATTTGTTTGTAGGTATCCCATATGGTAAATTAGTCCGTCCCAATATCGTAGTTCCACACCTACAAGTCACAACCTCAGAAGTCAAAAAAGTTGTAGAATTTTAAAATCATCGATCACTATCCCTCTATGTGGATATTTTTGATGACTACTAATATCTTCCAAGTTTTAAGACACAAAATGTTATGATCTTTAAAATGAATAAGAATCTATATAAAGTTTATTTTGGTATAGGCCGTTTGAAAGATTGAAGTGGAATTCATACATGGGACATAAGTACATTGTCAAGTCCAAATATATATTCGAATTCGGTTTACATTTTAGCACCAGATCCAATGTCTAATTTGCTTTCATTGTTTGACATTAGTTTAAAGTTAAAATAATCTTTTGAATAAAATTAATTTTTATTAGGGTTAATTACAAAAATGGTACTTGAACTATTCATCATATTGCACAAATCATACCCAGGGTTTATTAATTATCCGTCATACCCAAACTTACCATTTTTCTACTCGGACCATACCTGGACCAAACGTCCGTTAGTTGTGCTGTTAAGTGCCCCCATGTACAGGTATGAAATCTGTAATTTTCATTATACTTCAGGTACCATTTTTGTAATTTACCCTTATTATTAATATTTTAGTTTATAAAACTATATTTTATCAATTAGTATTATTTAATAAAAAATTAATATTCTTAATGACTATTATTTAGTAATAAATTATAATTTTATAAACATTTATTAATATTTTATAAATATTTATTTTTTAAAAATATTTACTTTTATTTTATGAAATAATATTTAATTTTTATAAAGATTATTTCTATTCTATAAAAGTTATTAATTTTTATAAAAAAATGTATTTTATTGAAAACTATAAATATATTGAATTATAGATCCATGATTATTTTGATAAATGCGTATTTTCATATTTATTTATTTTTAAAAAAATATTGCATGTGGTTGTGTAGGTACTAATGCGATACAAGAGATTAAAACATTCCTTCTAATTTATCTTTTTTTAAAAGAAGAAAATAAATCTTGAAATACATATCTATCAAGATCATTATAGATATATAATTCAATATGTAATAGTTTTTAATAAAATAAAAATATTAGAAAAATAATATCTTTTATAGACTAATAATAATTTTTTATAAAAATAAAATGTTATATTTTAAAACAATATAAATATTTATAAAATATTAATAAATTTTTATAAAATTATAATACTAATAATAACTTTTTTATAAAATAAAATGTTATATTTTAAAACAATATAAATATTTATAAAATATTAATAATTTTTTATAAAATTATAATTTATTACTACATAATAATCATTAACAATAATATTTTTAATTAATTATACCAATACTAATTGATAAAATATAATTTTATAAGTATTAATAATAAGGGCAGATTACAAAGATGGTACCTGAAGTATAGTAAAAATTACAGATTTCATACCTGTACATCAAATAGAGCATGCAAAATGACGAAAATACCCCTCATGTGCACGGCACATGGGGCACTTAACAGCACAACTAACGGACGTTTGGTCCAGGTATGGTCCGAGTAGAAAAATGGTAAGTTTGGGTATGACGGACGTAATTAATAAACTCTGGGTATGATTTGTGCAATATGATGGATAGTTCAGGTACCATTTTTGTAATTAACCCTTTTAGTTATTCTTCGAGATGGAGAGAACTTTTCGAGGTGCGAATCATATACTTCTGCTTATGTGTACAACAACTTCGATTATTTGGTTTTTGTTTTTTAATAGCCTGAATGCAACAAATGACCAGTCACCATCAT
>CM067169.1:117573656-117607235 GCA_034093135.1 Erigeron breviscapus | reverse complement strand
CTATTTGGACAAATTTGTCATTGTTTTCATCGATGACATTCTCATATATTCTAAGACAAAAGAAGATCATTTGGAACATTTGAAACTAGTCTTAGAGTTACTTCGGAAAGAAAAGCTTCATGCCAAGTTCTCCAAATGTGAATTTTGGCTTGAAGAGGTCCATTTTCTTGGTCACGTAGTGAGCAAAGAAGGAATTCATGTAGACCCAAGTAAAGTTGAAGCAGTAAAGAATTGGAGACGCCCCGAAACACCGACCGAAATTCGCCAATTTCTTGGTTTGGCGGGTTACTATAGACGACTTATTGAAGGCTTTTCAAAAATCACCCAAACCTTTCACCTTGTTGACTCAACGGGAAAGAAGGTTTGATTGGGGTGAAAAGCAAGAACAAGCATTCCAATTGTTGAAGGACAAATTGTGTGATGCACCCATCTTGAGCTTGCCCGATGGAGCCGATGATTTTGTTGTATACTGTGATGCGTCCGGGCAAGGATTGGGTTGTGTCTTAATGCAACGGGATAAGGTGATAGCATATGCATCCAGACAATTGAAGGTGCATGAGAAGAATTATCCGACTCATGACTTAGAATTGGGAGCATTGGTATTTGCATTGAAATGTTGGAGGCATTACTTGTATGGCACCAAGAGTGTGATCTATACCGATCACAAAAGCCTTCAACATATCTTCAATCAAAGCGATCTGAACATGAGGCAAAGAAGATGGCTTGAACTGTTAAGTGATTATGATTGTGTTATCCGGTATCACCCGGGTAAAGCAAATGTGGTAGCCGATGCCTTAAGTCGAAAAGAACGTATAAAACCAAGACGAGTTAAAGCCATGAGCTTTACCGTGTTAAGAAGTGTTCGTGACTCCATTATTGAAGCACAAGAATTGGCAACTAGACCGGAAAATTCATCAATGAAACCTTATACGGTCTAGAAGAACATTTTGATAGGAAAAATGACAATGGTTTGTATTTCGTTGATAGATTGTGGATTCCCCTTCTTGGAGGATGGCGGTTGAAATTGATGGATGAAGCGCATAAGTCGGCCTACTCAGTTCATCCGGGTTCCGACAAAATGTATTTTGGATTAAGAGACTTGTATTGGTGGTCGGGAATGAAGAAAGACATTGCTAGATATGTTAGTGAATGTCTCACTTGTTTGCAAGTAAAGCCGACCACAAGAAACCACCGGGTTTACTAGTCCAATCAGTAACACCGGTGTGGAAATGGGAAGAAATTGCTATGGACTTCATCACGAAGTTACCTAGGACGAGTAGTGGTCGGGACACTATTTGGGTGATAATTGACCGGTTGACTAAGTCGGCTCACTTCTTAGCCATCCGCGAGGACGATAAATTTGACACCATGGCACGATTGTACATCAAAGAGGTGATATCCAAGCATGGAGTGCCAATTTCCGTGATATCCGATCGGGATGCCCGATTTACTTCAAAATTTTGGAAAGCGTTCCAGAAATCTATGGGTACTCGTCTCGGTTTGAGTACGGTGTTCCACCCACAAACCGATGGTCAAAGTGAAAGAACGATTCAAACCTTAGAAGATATGTTAAGAGCCTGTGCCATTGATTTTGGTGGTAATTGGGATGTTCATCTTCCTTTGGTTGAATTCTCCTACAATAATAGCTATCATGCTAGCATTGGAATGGCCCCATTTAGAGCATTATATGGGAGAGATTGTAGGTCACCGCTAGCTTGGGCAGAAGTTGGTGAAAGCCAACTCGTTGGGCCCGAAATTGTTATCGAAACGACGAAAGTGATCTCACAAATCAAAGAAAAGTTAAGAGTGGCCCGAGAACGACAATTGAAATATGCTAATGTTAGACGACGACCCCTCGAATTTGAAATTGGTGATTATGTTTTATTGAAAGTATCCCCATGGAAAGGTGTGATTCGTTTTGTGAAACGTGGCAAGTTGGGGCCACGGTACATTGGCCCGTTCAAGATCTTGGAGCGTATTGGTCCGGTAGCTTATCGATTAGAACTTCCTCAAAATTTGAGTGGAGTTCATAATGTTTTCCATGTTTGTAATCTTAGGAAGTGTTTGACCGATCCAACACTTCACGTACCCTCGAAGAAATCCGTGTTGATAAAACGTTGAAGTTTGTGGAAGAACCAATAGAAATTCTAGATCGACAAACTAGAAAACTAAAGAATACCCGATATACGATTGTCAAAGTGAGATGGCAAGCTAGACGTGGACCCGAGTTTACTTGGGAATGCGAGGACCACATGAAGTCTAAATACCCACACTTGTTTAGTAATTAGTGTTTGTTGAATTTCGGGACGAAATTCTTTAACGGGGGAAGAATGTAACATTCATGATTTTTACCGTTTGACTGTGCATGTAATTTGATTAACTATTTCAATAAACGGAAATTTGGACATAATTGTGTACATTTATCTATAAATTGGGCCAATTATAATGTCATATTTGAACTTCTAGAATTAGGGCCATATTAGCAGACTATGAAATTGGCCAGTACATGTTATGGAAATTATATGATAGATGATAATTGAGTAACTGTGGTAACAGGAAAAAAACGTATATACAAAACCTTAAGTATAATGTACGGTTCCAACAGTGTCGGTGGAACAGTGTCGGTGGCTAGATGATAATTCCATTAATAGGACAAAAACCGACACAACCTTTATATTATATGAAATGATTTATCCATATTATGGATTTATAATAATTTATAAAAGTTGTACACTCGTGAGTATTTTTGTTTGTGTTACTAATTTCGGAATCAATTAACTAGCTAGATATATTGTACATACTAGTAAAAATAAATATGCAATTGTGTACTTGAATTAGATAACTAATAAATATATAAATACATGTAATTGATTTATAACCACATAGATAAAGTAATTATACTTATATAAACTAGTTACTACACTTAATTACACAAATAATAATCAAGAATCAAAGATTAGAGTCAACCAAAGTCAATTAGTCAAGTCAAGCTTGTGTTCTTGACATAAACCCCACACAAACTAACCAAGACTTGGATTATAGCTTGTAATCATGCAATGAACATGTTCCTACTGAATTCTAGTTTGTCTTAAGGCCAAATTTTCAGCCATTACACTCAAGGATGAGTTGTAAACACATGATGAACACCTCATGGCCAAGGTGTGTATTCTTGGCACTTAGTTGCAACTCTTGGACTATATAAGCAAGCATTTGATGATCATTCTATCATCAATCTCTGCTCTTTCCTCTCTCTCTCACATTCATAAAACAAAACAATCAAGTTCATAAAGTCTTGGGTTCATCACTTGAAGTTTCAAGTTGAATTTAAGGACTCTATAGGACTGAAATTTTCAGTCATCTTGCAAACATCATAGAAGATTCATTTGGACGAATTAGGAGACATATCTTATATTTTTGGTAAGGTCCAAGTGTCAGTAAAATTTGATAAGAACGAAGTTTCTTCTGGTTTTGCTCAAAAGAGTGTCAAAAACAATGATTTTCAGAACTGGTCTGATTTCTGACGAGGCTACAGGTTTGTTTTTGTAAAAATCATAACTCTTTCATTAAAGCTCTTCAAGAGCCAAACCTTACATTTTTGAAAAGGCCATTGAGTGCCCAACAAATGTCTAGAACTGAGTTTTGTTGTATATAGTCTTCTTGACTTCCCAAAGTCGTTGTCTAGTAGATGGCGCAAAGCTGGGAACATGCTGAAATTTCCCTATTTTGCACTTAGGCTTTGTGGTAGCTTATAAGTTGATCTTATACTTGTTCTAGGTACCCGGAAGTACATTTTGAGCATAGTAAAGTACTTGTACTAGTACTTGGAATTGCTTTACTTCCAGGTGAGTTTCGTAAACCCTCCCTACTCAATTGAGATTCGGTCGCTTTGATTATCATGTAAATGATATATCATGTTAGGCGTATTGGTTAATGATAATTGTCGCTTTGATTATCATGTAAATGATATATCATGTTAGGCGTATTGGTTAATGATAATTGTCGCTTTGATTATCATGTAAATGATATATCATGTTAGGCGTATTGGTTAATGATAATTGTCGCTTTGATTATCATGTAAATGATATATCATGTTAGGCGTATTGGTTAATGATGATTGTCGCTTTGATTATCATGTAAATGATATATCATGTTAGGCGTATTGATTAATGATGATTGTCGCTTTGATTATCATGTAAATGATATATCATGTTAGGCGTATTGGTTAATGATGATTGTCGCTTTGATTATCATGTAAATGATATATCATGTTAGGCGTATTGATTAATGATGATTGTCGCTTTGATTATCATGTAAATGATATATCATGTTAGGCGTATTGGTTAATGATGATTGTCGCTTTGATTATCATGTAAATGATATATCATGTTAGGCGTATTGGTTAATGATGATTGTCGCTTTGATTATCATGTTAGGCGTATTGATTAATGATGATTGTCGCTTTGATTATCATGTAAATGATATATCATGTTAGGCGTATTGGTTAATGATAATTGTCGCTTTGATTATCATGTAAATGATATATCATGTTAGGCGTATTGATTAATGATGATTGTCGCTTTGATTATCATGTTAGGCGTATTGGTTAATGATGATTGTCGCTTTGATTATCATGTAAATGATATATCATGTTAGGCGTATTGGTTAATGATAATTGTCGCTTTGATTATCATGTAAATGATATATCATGTTAGGCGTATTGATTAATGATGATTGTCGCTTTGATTATCATGTAAATGATATATCATGTTAGGCGTATTGGTTAATGATAATTGTCGCTTTGATTATCATGTAAATGATATATCATGTTAGGCGTATTGGTTAATGATAATTGTCGCTTTGATTATCATGTAAATGATATATCATGTTAGGCGTATTGGTTAATGATAATTGTCGCTTTGATTATCATGTAAATGATATATCATGTTAGGCGTATTGGTTAATGATAATTGTCGCTTTGATTATCATGTTAATGATAAATCATGTTAGGCGTATTATCATGTAAATGATATGATCATGTTAGGCGTATTGGTTAATGATAATTGTCGCTTTGATTATCATGTAAATGATATATCATGTTAGGCGTATTGGTTAATGATAATTGTCGCTTTGATTATCATGTAAATGATATATCATGTTAGGCGTATTGGTTAATGATGATTGTCGCTTTGATTATCATGTAAATGATATATCATGTTAGGCGTATTGGTTAATGATAATTGTCGCTTTGATTATCATGTAAATGATATATCATGTTAGGCGTATTGGTTAATGATGATTGTCGCTTTGATTATCATGTAAATGATATATCATGTTAGGCGTATTGGTTAATGATGATTGTCGCTTTGATTATCATGTTAGGCGTATTGATTAATGATGATTGTCGCTTTGATTATCATGTAAATGATATATCATGTTAGGCGTATTGGTTAATGATAATTGTCGCTTTGATTATCATGTAAATGATATATCATGTTAGGCGTATTGGTTAATGATAATTGTCGCTTTGATTATCATGTAAATGATATATCATGTTAGGCGTATTGGTTAATGATGATTGTCGCTTTGATTATCATGTAAATGATATATCATGTTAGGCGTATTGGTTAATGATGATTGTCGCTTTGATTATCATGTTAGGCGTATTGGTTAATGATGATTGTCGCTTTGATTATCATGTAAATGATATATCATGTTAGGCGTATTGGTTAATGATGATTGTCGCTTTGATTATCATGTAAATGATATATCATGTTAGGCGTATTGGTTAATGATGATTGTCGCTTTGATTATCATGTAAATGATATATCATGTTAGGCGTATTGATTAATGATGATTGTCGCTTTGATTATCATGTAAATGATATATCATGTTAGGCGTATTGATTAATGATGATTGTCGCTTTGATTATCATGTAAATGATATATCATGTTAGGCGTATTGGTTAATGATGATTGTCGCTTTGATTATCATGTAAATGATATATCATGTTAGGCGTATTGGTTAATGATGATTGTCGCTTTGATTATCATGTAAATGATATATCATGTTAGGCGTATTGGTTAATGATGATTGTCGCTTTGATTATCATGTAAATGATATATCATGTTAGGCGTATTGATTAATGATGATTGTCGCTTTGATTATCATGTAAATGATATATCATGTTAGGCGTATTGGTTAATGATGATTGTCGCTTTGATTATCATGTAAATGATATATCATGTTAGGCGTATTGGTTAATGATGATTGTCGCTTTGATTATCATGTAAATGATATATCATGTTAGGCGTATTGGTTAATGATGATTGTCGCTTTGATTATCATGTAAATGATATATCATGTTAGGCGTATTGATTAATGATGATTGTCGCTTTGATTATCATGTAAATGATATATCATGTTAGGCGTATTGATTAATGATGATTGTCGCTTTGATTATCATGTAAATGATATATCATGTTAGGCGTATTGGTTAATGATGATTGTCGCTTTGATTATCATGTAAATGATATATCATGTTAGGCGTATTGATTAATGATGATTGTCGCTTTGATTATCATGTTAGGCGTATTGGTTAATGATGATTGTCGCTTTGATTATCATGTAAATGATATATCATGTTAGGCGTATTGATTAATGATGATTGTCGCTTTGATTATCATGTAAATGATATATCATGTTAGGCGTATTGATTAATGATGATTGTCGCTTTGATTATCATGTAAATGATATATCATGTTAGGCGTATTGGTTAATGATGATTGTCGCTTTGATTATCATGTAAATGATATATCATGTTAGGCGTATTGATTAATGATGATTGTCGCTTTGATTATCATGTAAATGATATATCATGTTAGGCGTATTGATTAATGATGATTGTCGCTTTGATTATCATGTAAATGATATATCATGTTAGGCGTATTGGTTAATGATGATTGTCGCTTTGATTATCATGTAAATGATATATCATGTTAGGCGTATTGGTTAATGATGATTGTCGCTTTGATTATCATGTAAATGATATATCATGTTAGGCGTATTGATTAATGATGATTGTCGCTTTGATTATCATGTAAATGATATATCATGTTAGGCGTATTGATTAACGTTTAATGGTGTATTGTATAATGATATTGATGTTGAAACGTTGATTGTATTGAACTGTGCTAATGTGAAACCTTTTAGGGTTTCCTTGGACATGATTAGGTATTCTAATCCTCGCTTATCGTTAACGGTTGTTATCCGATACGGTTATTCCTTGTTACTTGTCCCTACGAACTCACCAACTTTATGTTGACGCTCTTTAGTACACTTTTCAGGTAATCAGGTTAATCAGAGACAAAATGGATGATTATGTGCTTGCATTGCTAGGATTGGACTAGCTTTGGACTTCTGGATCCGTGATCCTTATTTTCCTTTAACGGGTTATGCTTAGGGTCAACTACTATCATTTAAACATTTTCATTTAATATTGATTGAGTGTGTATCTTTGATAGATATTGATTATTGTATATATTTGAGTGAGTTTATGGATTGTTTCAATCCTATGAATGCATATAGTTTGACTCTACATAATTCCATGTCGTGCTGTGCTTTTCTAAGTGATACCCCATGATTCCGCCATGTTGGGGTGTTACAACTTTGGTGGTAACTGGGATGACCATCTGTATTTGATAGAATTCTCTTACAACAATAGTTATCACGCGAGTATTAATATGGCCCCTTTCAAGGCATTGTATGGACGGAAGTGCAGATCACCTGTCGCGTGGGCTGACTTTGGGGATAGTCAGTTGGTTGGGCCTGAGCTTATTGAAGAGACTGCCGAGAAAATAATTCAAATTAAAGAGCGACTTAGATTAGCCCGGGAACGACAAAAGAAGTATGCTGACGTCAGGCGTAGACCTTTGGAATTCAGTGTTGGAGATCGTGTACTTCTCAAGGTTTCCCCTTGGAAAGGAGTGGTTAGATTTGTCAAAAGCGGAAAGCTCGGACCAAGATATATCGGACCATTTGAGGTACTGGAAAGGGTTGGTAAGGTAGCCTATCGATTGAGACTTTCAGAAGAACTTAAAGGAATTCACGACGTATTTCATGTGTCGCACATCTATATATATATATATATATATATATATATATATATATATATATATATATATATATATATATATATATATATATATATATATATATATATATATATATATATATATATATATATATATATATATATATATATATATATATATATATATATATATATATATATATATATATATATATATATATATATATATATATATATATATATATATATATATATATATATATATATATATATATATATATATATATATATATATATATATATATATATATATATATATATATATATATATATATATATATATATATATATATATATATATATATATATATATATATATATATATATATATATATATATATATATATATATATATATATATATATATATATATATATATATATATATATATATATATATATATATATATATATATATATATATATATATATATATATATATATATATATATATATATATATATATATATATATATATATATATATATATATATATATATATATATATATATATATATATATATATATATATATATATATATATATATATATATATATATATATATATATATATATATATATATATATATATATATATATATATATATATATATATATATATATATATATATATATATATATATATATATATATATATATATATATATATATATATATATATATATATATATATATATATATATATATATATATATATATATATATATATATATATATATATATATATATATATATATATATATATATATATATATATATATATATATATATATATATATATATATATATATATATATATATATATATATATATATATATATATATATATATATATATATATATATATATATATATATATATATATATATATATATATATATATATATATATATATATATATATATATATATATATATATATATATATATATATATATATATATATATATATATATATATATATATATATATATATATATATATATATATATATATATATATATATATATATATATATATATATATATATATATATATATATATATATATATATATATATATATATATATATATATATATATATATATATATATATATATATATATATATATATATATATATATATATATATATATATATATATATATATATATATATATATATATATATATATATATATATATATATATATATATATATATATATATATATATATATATATATATATATATATATATATATATATATATATATATATATATATATATATATATATATATATATATATATATATATATATATATATATATATATATATATATATATATATATATATATATATATATATATATATATATATATATATATATATATATATATATATATATATATATATATATATATATATATATATATATATATATATATATATATATATATATATATATATATATATATATATATATATATATATATATATATATATATATATATATATATATATATATATATATATATATATATATATATATATATATATATATATATATATATATATATATATATATATATATATATATATATATATATATATATATATATATATATATATATATATATATATATATATATATATATATATATATATATATATATATATATATATATATATATATATATATATATATATATATATATATATATATATATATATATATATATATATATATATATATATATATATATATATATATATATATATATATATATATATATATATATATATATATATATATATATATATATATATATATATATATATATATATATATATATATATATATATATATATATATATATATATATATATATATATATATATATATATATATATATATATATATATATATATATATATATATATATATATATATATATATATATATATATATATATATATATATATATATATATATATATATATATATATATATATATATATATATATATATATATATATATATATATATATATATATATATATATACATAGAAAATACTAATAATTATTTTAGTAATAAAAATTATATTTATTGTATTTAGACTTATATATATATATATAAATAATGAGATAGTTTATTTAATTTGTAAAACTTTACAATAAAATAAATACATATACAAAACACTAATATAAATATGTGTATATATCATAATTTACCTATTTCATTTAGCAGTATCTATGTAATTCCATGTCATGCTGTACTTTTCATGACACCTCATGTTTCCGCCAACGATGGGGTGTTACACATACCATGCGAACTCGTGAGATGTGACAAGATGTTTATGCCACAACATGGAGGAATTATCTAATTATTTAGGTGATTTTGTCTTTGTTTTAGTTATGTCATCAATATTAGGAGACAACAAAGACTGTGAGAAATTATGATCTAGTTCTAACTTATACAGTAATCCATCCAAGAAACCAGGACCAAGGAATTCATTATTATGAGTAATGGCAATCTCGCAACCATGAATTATTACATAACCTTCAAGGTCTTAGACTAGAAAAATAGATACAAGGTTCTGAGAAATTCTTGATACACATAAGGTATCTACTAGTCTAATACACTTTCCAGTATTTATATGTAAATTATAAGTTTCCATGGCTTCGACATCTAAGAGATCACCCTCCCAACTCTAAGCTTTCTTTGACCTTTTTGACAGCTTCTGGATTGTATGGACTCCTTGTATTGAGGTAATCACATGAACCATAGAACTAGAATCACTTACACATGTATTAATAGGTACATCAAACATAAAAAAATCAAATATTACAGGAAATAAGTTACCTTTCTTAGCTAGCTACTCCTTGATTTTAGGGCAATCTGGACACAATCAGAATTTGCAGTTAGGATTGCTCGTCAAGGACTCAGTGCTAGAGGCAACAGCACCATGATTAGCCTTTTGAACTTTAATTGCAATCTTATTACTGTTATTATCCTTCCTCTTAATGGAATTAGCAGTGGCAGTAAGGTGAACAACTTCAGGTTGGCCTTAAGGCTACCATTTTCTTGCACACAAATTGCGGTTAGTTCACTCATCGACCATTTATCCTTCATAGCGCTATATTTAATTTTGAAGGATTCAAAATGAGCAGGCAATGAGGTCATTATAAAATGCACAAGAAAACTGTCATAGACTTCCATTTTTTTAGGACTCTTAAGCTTATAAGTCATGTCAGTCATCTTCATTGTGTGTTCACAAACACTGCTATTTCCTTTGTATTTAAGCTACTTGCATACGCTCTAGACATTCCCTCGGATACTGTGATTGATGAAGTTCATGACCATCATTAGTGACAAGCGATTCGCCTTATCCACGATTCATAAGTTCGTGATGACGTAAGCATGAAGATGTCATAAGTTCGTGATGACGTAAGCACGAAGTGTCATAAGTTCGTGATGACGTAGCACGAAGTGTCATAAGTTCGTGATGACGTAGCACGAAGTGTCATAAGTTCGTGATGACGTCAGCACGAAGTGTCATAAGTTCGTGATGACGTCAGCACGAAGTGTCATAAGTTCGTGATGACGTCAGCACGAAGTGTCATAAGTTCGTGATGACGTCAGCACGAAGTGTCATAAGTTCGTGATGACGTCAGCACGAAGTGTCATAAGTTCGTGATGACGTCAGCACGAAGTGTCATAAGTTCGTGATGACGTCAGCACGAAGTGTCATAAGTTCGTGATGACGTCAGCACGAAGTGTCATAAGTTCGTGATGACGTCAGCACGAAGTGTCATAAGTTCGTGATGACGTCAGCACGAAGTGTCATAAGTTCGTGATGACGTCAGCACGAAGTGTCATAAGTTCGTGATGACGTCAGCACGAAGTGTCATAAGTTCGTGATGACGTCAGCACGAAGTGTCATAAGTTCGTGATGACGTCAGCACGAAGTGTCATAAGTTCGTGATGACGTCAGCACGAAGTGTCATAAGTTCGTGATGACGTCAGCACGAAGTGTCATAAGTTCGTGATGACGTCAGCACGAAGTGTCATAAGTTCGTGATGACGTCAGCACGAAGTGTCATAAGTTCGTGATGACGTAGCACGAAGTGTCATAAGTTCGTGATGACGTAGCACGAAGTGTCATAAGTTCGTGATGACGTAAGCACGAAGTGTCATAAGTTCGTGATGACGTCAGCACGAAGTGTCATAAGTTCGTGATGACGTCAGCACGAAGTGTCATAAGTTCGTGATGACGTCAGCACGAAGTGTCATAAGTTCGTGATGACGTCAGCACGAAGTGTCATAAGTTCGTGATGACGTAGCACGAAGTGTCATAAGTTCGTGATGACGTCAGCACGAAGTGTCATAAGTTCGTGATGACGTCAGCACGAAGTGTCATAAGTTCGTGATGACGTCAGCACGAAGTGTCATAAGTTCGTGATGACGTCAGCACGAAGTGTCATAAGTTCGTGATGACGTCAGCACGAAGTGTCATAAGTTCGTGATGACGTCAGCACGAAGTGTCATAAGTTCGTGATGACGTCAGCACGAAGTGTCATAAGTTCGTGATGACGTCAGCACGAAGTGTCATAAGTTCGTGATGACGTCAGCACGAAGTGTCATAAGTTCGTGATGACGTCAGCACGAAGTGTCATAAGTTCGTGATGACGTCAGCACGAAGTGTCATAAGTTCGTGATGACGTCAGCACGAAGTGTCATAAGTTCGTGATGACGTCAGCACGAAGTGTCATAAGTTCGTGATGACGTAGCACGAAGTGTCATAAGTTCGTGATGACGTAGCACGAAGTGTCATAAGTTCGTGATGACGTCAGCACGAAGTGTCATAAGTTCGTGATGACGTAGCACGAAGTGTCATAAGTTCGTGATGACGTCAGCACGAAGTGTCATAAGTTCGTGATGACGTCAGCACGAAGTGTCATAAGTTCGTGATGACGTCAGCACGAAGTGTCATAAGTTCGTGATGACGTCAGCACGAAGTGTCATAAGTTCGTGATGACGTCAGCACGAAGTGTCATAAGTTCGTGATGACGTCAGCACGAAGTGTCATAAGTTCGTGATGACGTCAGCACGAAGTGTCATAAGTTCGTGATGACGTCAGCACGAAGTGTCATAAGTTCGTGATGACGTCAGCACGAAGTGTCATAAGTTCGTGATGACGTCAGCACGAAGTGTCATAAGTTCGTGATGACGTCAGCACGAAGTGTCATAAGTTCGTGATGACGTCAGCACGAAGTGTCATAAGTTCGTGATGACGTCAGCACGAAGTGTCATAAGTTCGTGATGACGTCAGCACGAAGTGTCATAAGTTCGTGATGACGTCAGCACGAAGTGTCATAAGTTCGTGATGACGTCAGCACGAAGTGTCATAAGTTCGTGATGACGTAGCACGAAGTGTCATAAGTTCGTGATGACGTCAGCACGAAGTGTCATAAGTTCGTGATGACGTCAGCACGAAGTGTCATAAGTTCGTGATGACGTCAGCACGAAGTGTCATAAGTTCGTGATGACGTCAGCACGAAGTGTCATAAGTTCGTGATGACGTCAGCACGAAGTGTCATAAGTTCGTGATGACGTAGCACGAAGTGTCATAAGTTCGTGATGACGTAGCACGAAGTGTCATAAGTTCGTGATGACGTCAGCACGAAGTGTCATAAGTTCGTGATGACGTAGCACGAAGTGTCATAAGTTCGTGATGACGTCAGCACGAAGTGTCATAAGTTCGTGATGACGTAGCACGAAGTGTCATAAGTTCGTGATGACGTCAGCACGAAGTGTCATAAGTTCGTGATGACGTCAGCACGAAGTGTCATAAGTTCGTGATGACGTCAGCACGAAGTGTCATAAGTTCGTGATGACGTCAGCACGAAGTGTCATAAGTTCGTGATGACGTAAGCACGAAGTGTCATAAGTTCGTGATGACGTCAGCACGAAGTGTCATAAGTTCGTGATGACGTCAGCACGAAGTGTCATAAGTTCGTGATGACGTAGCACGAAGTGTCATAAGTTCGTGATGACGTCAGCACGAAGTGTCATAAGTTCGTGATGACGTAAGCACGAAGTGTCATAAGTTCGTGATGACGTAAGCACGAAGTGTCATAAGTTCGTGATGACGTAGCACGAAGTGTCATAAGTTCGTGATGACGTCAGCACGAAGTGTCATAAGTTCGTGATGACGTCAGCACGAAGTGTCATAAGTTCGTGATGACGTCAGCACGAAGTGTCATAAGTTCGTGATGACGTCAGCACGAAGTGTCATAAGTTCGTGATGACGTCAGCACGAAGTGTCATAAGTTCGTGATGACGTAGCACGAAGTGTCATAAGTTCGTGATGACGTCAGCACGAAGTGTCATAAGTTCGTGATGACGTAGCACGAAGTGTCATAAGTTCGTGATGACGTCAGCACGAAGTGTCATAAGTTCGTGATGACGTCAGCACGAAGTGTCATAAGTTCGTGATGACGTCAGCACGAAGTGTCATAAGTTCGTGATGACGTCAGCACGAAGTGTCATAAGTTCGTGATGACGTCAGCACGAAGTGTCATAAGTTCGTGATGACGTCAGCACGAAGTGTCATAAGTTCGTGATGACGTCAGCACGAAGTGTCATAAGTTCGTGATGACGTCAGCACGAAGTGTCATAAGTTCGTGATGACGTCAGCACGAAGTGTCATAAGTTCGTGATGACGTAAGCACGAAGTGTCATAAGTTCGTGATGACGTAAGCACGAAGTGTCATAAGTTCGTGATGACGTAGCACGAAGTGTCATAAGTTCGTGATGACGTCAGCACGAAGTGTCATAAGTTCGTGATGACGTCAGCACGAAGTGTCATAAGTTCGTGATGACGTCAGCACGAAGTGTCATAAGTTCGTGATGACGTAAGCACGAAGTGTCAGAAGTTCGTGATGACGTAAGCGCGAATTCGTGATGACGTAAGCGCGAAGAGGAGTAGAAGTCGTGATGACGTCAGCACGAAGTGGTCATAAGTTCGTGATGACGTCAGCACGAAGCTCGTGATGACGTCAGCACGAAGTGTCATAAGTTCGTGATGACGTCAGCACGAAGTGTCATAAGTTCGTGATGACGTCAGCACGAAGTGTCATAAGTTCGTGATGACGTAAGCACGAAGTGTCAGAAGTTCGTGATGACGTAAGCGCGAATTCGTGATGACGTAAGCGCGAAGAGGAGTAGAAGTCGTGATGACGTCAGCACGAAGTGGTCATAAGTTCGTGATGACGTCAGCACGAAGCTCGTGATGACGTCAGCACGAAGTGTCATAAGTTCGTGATGACGTAAGCACGAAGTGTCATAAGTTCGTGATGACGTAGCACGAAGTGTCATAAGTTCGTGATGACGTCAGCACGAAGTGTCATAAGTTCGTGATGACGTCAGCACGAAGTGTCATAAGTTCGTGATGACGTCAGCACGAAGTGTCATAAGTTCGTGATGACGTAGCACGAAGTGTCATAAGTTCGTGATGACGTCAGCACGAAGTGTCATAAGTTCGTGATGACGTCAGCACGAAGTGTCATAAGTTCGTGATGACGTCAGCACGAAGTGTCATAAGTTCGTGATGACGTCAGCACGAAGTGTCATAAGTTCGTGATGACGTAAGCACGAAGTGGTCAGAAGTTCGTGATGACGTAAGCGCGAATTCGTGATGACGTAAGCGCGAAGAGGAGTAGAAGTCGTGATGACGTCAGCACGAAGTGGTCATAAGTTCGTGATGACGTCAGCACGAAGCTCGTGATGACGTCAGCACGAGTTCGTGCTTCTGCAGATTTTAATTTCGCGAAATTCATCAAATTCGAACCAAATCATGACCGATCGTTTATAACATAGCTCTGATACCACATGTTGGAATAAACATGATTCGATTCGAGTGATAAAACATCCCAGATCGTCCTGTGGAACCTGTAAGAGCATTAAGCATGATTGCTATTGATTTCGGGTTCCCAAAACAAGATTATTGAGTAATAATGGGATGAGAAATTCGGCTGGAACATGATGCACGAATTTCTTAGAGGAGAGGCACACGAAATTAAGTGAGGGATTAGTTTCTCATTAACCTTAATTTAGGGTTTATGACTCTCTATTTATAATGAGAGCATTTACACATTCAACCCCTCTGGTGTTTAATGTGTGTAGCATTAGTCCTCATAGTCCAATCATCTAATGGGAAACCCTATAGTATGTCTTTAAGATTAAATATGCCCATTATATATTTACTAGACATAGGGATTTCAGTTATCGTCAGTTATCATATCAGGAATGATACATTATCGGTGTCGGTCACACTAACGTGGTTCCAACATTACTTTCAAGTTTCTAGTGAGTATTGAAATGGAATTTTCTTTCATTTATTTATAGATATTGTTATAACCATAATTATAAAAAACTTATCTGTTACAAACAATAGTTTATGTATTTTTACATAATTCATAAACAGTTTGACGGGTTGTATGCAGTTAATACTGAGAAATAACTTGAATGATGATATTTTTTAAAGCAAATAAATTATCTCATGTCATTAGTTTATGTATTTTTAAAGCAAATAAGTTAGATTCTCCGGTAGAAGTCCATCGACATCTAATGATGTTCGCACCGGACGATCATGGGTTATCCCCAACCCATACGGATACGGTAACACCGCTGCCGATCCCACGGGTTGGACGGGTTAAGGGTGCCGTGTTTGTGAACCCCTTGTAATCCTCACAACTTTTGACCTTCTTTTGACCATTTGAAGTGATAGTTGGAGAAATTTTCCTTGTGGGGCTAGTTAATTAGAAGGAAAAAAAGTTGGAAGAAAATGCAAATGAGGGAGTGGGAACGGTGAAGAAGATGCAAGTGAATTTTGGGCATTCTCTTACTTTTGGGCCTTGTTGTTTATTTCTTATTAGATATATATATATATATATATATATATATATATATATATATATATATATATATATATATATATATATATATATATATATATATATATATATATATATATATATATATATATATATATATATATATATATATATATATATATATATATATATATATATATATATATATATATATATATATATATATATATATATATATATATATATATATATATATATATATATATATATATATATATATATATATATATATATATATATATATATATATATATATATATATATATATATATATATATATATATATATATATATATATATATATATATATATATATATATATATATATATATATATATATATATATATATATATATATATATATATATATATATATATATATATATATATATATATATATATATATATATATATATATATATATATATATATATATATATATATATATATATATATATATATATATATATATATATATATATATATATATATATATATATATATATATATATATATATATATATATATATATATATATATATATATATATATATATATATATATATATATATATATATATATATATATATATATATATATATATATATATATATATATATATATATATATATATATATATATATATATATATATATATATATATATATATATATATATATATATATATATATATATATATATATATATATATATATATATATATATATATATATATATATATATATATATATATATATATATATATATATATATATATATATATATATATATATATATATATATATATATATATATATATATATATATATATATATATATATATATATATATATATATATATATATATATATATATATATATATATATATATATATATATATATATATATATATATATATATATATATATATATATATATATATATATATATATATATATATATATATATATATATATATATATATATATATATATATATATATATATATATATATATATATATATATATATATATATATATATATATATATATATATATATATATATATATATATATATATATATATATATATATATATATATATATATATATATATATATATATATATATATATATATATATATATATATATATATATATATATATATATATATATATATATATATATATATATATATATATATATATATATATATATATATATATATATATATATATATATATATATATATATATATATATATATATATATATATATATATATATATATATATATATATATATATATATATATATATATATATATATATATATATATATATATATATATATATATATATATATATATATATATATATATATATATATATATATATATATATATATATATATATATATATATATATATATAAGCACAAGTGGTAGTTATCGTTAAGTTGGTGCAACACATATATATATATATGATATATATGTTGCATATTTCTATCAGAGATAATGCTTAAGAATTTTATTTTGTAATGTAACACATAAGCCTTGAATTTATTGTTTTTCGTCAACTTCTTTTAATTTGGGGTCATCGTTAAACTTAATGAATAAGTATATGTTAATTTGTATACATTTATTTAATATAAAGAAATTCAGATTTAATTTAAACTTAATGAATAAGCATATGCTATTTTGTATACCTGTATTTAAAATAAAGAAATTCAGGCGTTACACGTATGCCACTAGAGTATTATATAAGGGAGGGGGTTTCCTAAAGTTATCCCAATTTGACTAGTCAAGTTGGGAAGATCTTGACACTTGGATGAAAATCAAGGGTCAAGATTTAAAACTTATCTTTAAATCTTGACCCTTGATTTTCATCTGAGAGTCAAGATTATCTCAACTTGACTAGTCAAGTTGGGATAACTTTAGGGAATCCTTTCCCATTATATAAAAAGGTGTTTTTCTTAATATGGTGTTACTATTAAGTTTTGTTGTAAATTTTCATTATCAAATACAAAATAGTATTGTTTGTTAACTGAAAGATGATACGTAGTTGTTTCTTAAGTGTAAGACAATGGTTATCCTTATTCTATAAGTTTGTTTTTGTATACATTTTTATCAGACATGGTATTCTAAAAAGTAAAGTAAAGTAACTCCCAATGCCGTTTTCCACGAGTTTTGGGTCCCAATACCGTCTTCCAGGTTCTGCCAAAGGTAGAGAGGCTGCTTCCAACCTTGCTGGGCATGAGGATCAAACCCATGATCTCTGTCTCCAGAGGCAAAGACTCAAACCACTGATCCAACCCAGTTGATTTTTTTAGACATGGTATCTATTATTATCAATTTTTTGTTCTAATGGGTTGTTTCTAATAGAAAATTTTGATTATTCTTGTCATCAATGTCATCAATTCAATAACAAATCCAATATTTTAGAAAAATAAAACCCGTAAAATGATCAATTTTTCTGCCTTTTTACATGTTTGTAACTATGAAAATATAATTTTAATTTATCACACCATTTTATTCACGTATTATTATGAAGTAATAATAACTTACTTCATCTATTTCCGAGGGCCATATATGAAAAAGACCGTCGCAACCAATTAGGGTTCTTCCCTTTATTTTTTTTCCTCCTCTATTAATCCTTTTCCTCCTCTTCCCTCCTCTCATAATCCATCCCCACCGTCCGATCAAAAAAAAAAAAACCCTAATCAATCATGACCGGAAAAGCAAAGCCAAAGAAGCACACGGCGAAGGAAATCCAAGCAAAAGTGGACGCAGCAACAACAAACAGAGGCGGAGGAAAAGCCGGCGTGGCAGATCGAACCGGAAAAGAAAAAGGCGGACATGCGAAATTTGAATGTCCACACTGCAAAATAACAGCACCTGATATCAAAACTATGCAGATTCATCATGAATCCAAACATCCTAAACTTCCTTATGATGAATCCAAAGTTACTAATCTTCATGCTGTTCTTGCTCCTCAAGTTGAATCTTCTAAACCTCGTCCCGGTGTTCGCGGCAGTTTGAAGAAATAAAATTATTATTATTATTATTATATGTATGTTTGGGTCGGCCGCCTGATGATGCTGGCGGCGGTTTAAGATGCCGTTTTTTTTTTTTTTTTTTTTTTTTTTTTTTTTTTTTTTTTTTTTTTTTTTTTTTTTTTTTTTTTTTTTTTTTTTTTTTTTTTTTTTTTTTTTTTTTTTTTTTTTTTTTTTTTTTTTTTTTTTTTTTTTTTTTTTTTTTTTTTTTTTTTTTTTTTTTTTTTTTTTTTTTTTTTTTTTTTTTTTTTTTTTTTTTTTTTTTTTTTTTTTTTTTTTTTTTTTTTTTTTTTTTTTTTTTTTTTTTTTTTTTTTTTTTTTTTTTTTTTTTTTTTTTTTTTTTTTTTTTTTTTTTTTTTTTTTTTTTTTTTTTTTTTTTTTTTTTTTTTTTTTTTTTTTTTTTTTTTTTTTTTTTTTTTTTTTTTTTTTTTTTTTTTTTTTTTTTTTTTTTTTTTTTTTTTTTTTTTTTTTTTTTTTTTTTTTTTTTTTTTTTTTTTTTTTTTTTTTTTTTTTTTTTTTTTTTTTTTTTTTTTTTTTTTTTTTTTTTTTTTTTTTTTTTTTTTTTTTTTTTTTTTTTTTTTTTTTTTTTTTTTTTTTTTTTTTTTTTTTTTTTTTTTTTTTTTTTTTTTTTTTTTTTTTTTTTTTTTTTTTTTTTTTTTTTTTTTTTTTTTTTTTTTTTTTTTTTTTTTTTTTTTTTTTTTTTTTTTTTTTTTTTTTTTTTTTTTTTTTTTTTTTTTTTTTTTTTTTTTTTTTTTTTTTTTTTTTTTTTTTTTTTTTTTTTTTTTTTTTTTTTTTTTTTTTTTTTTTTTTTTTTTTTTTTTTTTTTTTTTTTTTTTTTTTTTTTTTTTTTTTTTTTTTTTTTTTTTTTTTTTTTTTTTTTTTTTTTTTTTTTTTTTTTTTTTTTTTTTTTTTTTTTTTTTTTTTTTTTTTTTTTTTTTTTTTTTTTTTTTTTTTTTTTTTTTTTTTTTTTTTTTTTTTTTTTTTTTTTTTTTTTTTTTTTTTTTTTTTTTTTTTTTTTTTTTTTTTTTTTTTTTTTTTTTTTTTTTTTTTTTTTTTTTTTTTTTTTTTTTTTTTTTTTTTTTTTTTTTTTTTTTTTTTTTTTTTTTTTTTTTTTTTTTTTTTTTTTTTTTTTTTTTTTTTTTTTTTTTTTTTTTTTTTTTTTTTTTTTTTTTTTTTTTTTTTTTTTTTTTTTTTTTTTTTTTTTTTTTTTTTTTTTTTTTTTTTTTTTTTTTTTTTTTTTTTTTTTTTTTTTTTTTTTTTTTTTTTTTTTTTTTTTTTTTTTTTTTTTTTTTTTTTTTTTTTTTTTTTTTTTTTTTTTTTTTTTTTTTTTTTTTTTTTTTTTTTTTTTTTTTTTTTTTTTTTTTTTTTTTTTTTTTTTTTTTTTTTTTTTTTTTTTTTTTTTTTTTTTTTTTTTTTTTTTTTTTTTTTTTTTTTTTTTTTTTTTTTTTTTTTTTTTTTTTTTTTTTTTTTTTTTTTTTTTTTTTTTTTTTTTTTTTTTTTTTTTTTTTTTTTTTTTTTTTTTTTTTTTTTTTTTTTTTTTTTTTTTTTTTTTTTTTTTTTTTTTTTTTTTTTTTTTTTTTTTTTTTTTTTTTTTTTTTTTTTTTTTTTTTTTTTTTTTTTTTTTTTTTTTTTTTTTTTTTTTTTTTTTTTTTTTTTTTTTTTTTTTTTTTTTTTTTTTTTTTTTTTTTTTTTTTTTTTTTTTTTTTTTTTTTTTTTTTTTTTTTTTTTTTTTTTTTTTTTTTTTTTTTTTTTTTTTTTTTTTTTTTTTTTTTTTTTTTTTTTTTTTTTTTTTTTTTTTTTTTTTTTTTTTTTTTTTTTTTTTTTTTTTTTTTTTTTTTTTTTTTTTTTTTTTTTTTTTTTTTTTTTTTTTTTTTTTTTTTTTTTTTTTTTTTTTTTTTTGGTTTGGATTTTCATGTTCATGATAAGCAGCAGTTTTTGTTTAGAGTTCACGATATGGTGTCTTTCTAATTGCCGTTTTTTTTTTTTGAATTTGTGTCTTTGGATGATATGGATGGATGATGATGTTGTGTTTGGTTGCTTGTTTGTTATTATTAATCTATGCTTATAATAGTCCACTTGATGTTACTATGTTAGTAAATGATTGTATTTGGATTAACTTATGGTTTAGATTTATTGGAAAATCAAGAATGGATAAGATCAAGTAGTGCATCTTTATTCGGCTTATGACCTTTAGAATAAGTTCAAGTTGATAACCCCATAAGCCGCTAAAAATGACTTTTCTGGTTTTATATTTCTGATAAGCCCAGAAAGTAAGATATTCCAACCAATTTATCCTTAGCCTAAAGGCGCGTTAAATTAAGGGTGGTACAGTGTGACCGGATCCCCCTAGGAGGAGATATTTTGTTATGATGAAGCTTAAGTTTTCCGTCATGTTTGTATTATATATGAAGCGGGCTTTAGGATATATGACATGAATATGCCTTGCTTTTGGGCGTTTAGTTGTCACTTATCATCCCACAAACCTGACTATGCTGTTATGTGATCAGTTATGCAGTTTACTTTTGATTGAAGATTTAGTCTTTTGGCAGATAATATGTTTGGCAGATTTAGTCTTTTGGCAGATAATAGTGATCAGTTATGCAGTTTCCTTCTGATTGAAAATAGCTTTTGGTTGATTTACAGAATAACAGGGTCCAAGTCTTACTGTAATGTAAATGTGGACTGCATAAAGATCATTTTAAATCTATTTTTTAGATTATGATTTTTGCTGTGATTTTTTTAATGGATGGTAAATAATTGGCATGTGTTTGTTTAAGCTTTGGATCATTTGATAATAACAAGCAGTATTTGTATAGAGTTCTTGATTTAGATGTTTGGTGTATTGATGGTTATTCTCTCTTTTTGTGTGTGTATACATGTGTCTTTTGGTGCCGATCAGCTTGTGCTTGTATTTCTCTGAATCATACTATTGAGTACTTGAAGGGGTGAGTTGAGGGTTGTTTGTATGTGTGTTTCAACCGATAGGACTGCCCGAGAACAGTTGGATGATTTTACATATCTCAATAGTTATGTTTTCTCCTCTTGTTTGATGTACCAATAACAACTTATATTCGGAACATCAATTTTTGTCATATCCGGAGAGTGCAGTTCATGATAATCTAGAAACCGACTACATGTTATTTTGAATGTGTGAACGAGTATAAGTTGAAGTCACATTGGTAGTGTTTTCATTGTTTGGCTAGACTAGTTATGATTTTTGTTTTGAGCACCTATCTGTTGATCACTGGGTTCAACACTGGGTATCTGGTTTTTCTAATGTGTAAGCTTTGTAATAATCATTTTCAAAATGAGCATCCAGGCACTTCTTTAGGTTCAGATTGCCTTATATTTTCCTCTATAAAAGATGGTCGGGGGTCGGTCATTGATATGAGCTACGTAGTAGTTATGCGCTTATGCTTGAAGTTTTGCATTGTGTTGTATTTCATGTCACATTCTTAGCTTTTAGTGAATATTCCTTCATTTTTGTTGTACATGCATCACAGGATTCAACATTGATGCATACTAAGATCTTTGAGGTAACATGTTAATCTATGTTTAGTTTCGGGATCTCTGTATGATTCTTTTGAGAAATCTTTCTGCTGCTTATTTACTTAATGGTAAAAAGAAGCTATTGATTTGGAGGTAGACATCAGTGCTATTTCGCAAGCTCATTATGTGGTTACTTTATTCGAAATCTGCTACTGTAAGCTTGCAGCTCCGGTAATCTACAGAGGTGGAGAAAGAAAGGGATTTGGGGCTAAATAATAGAGAATTGGTGTGTCTTGCTGATTATTTATGGTCAAATAACCATATTGGGAGAAGCAGACTATGCTTTAAGAAGATCTAATTATTGAGGTAAATGTGAAGTTATTTACCCATTTATGCTTTTGTCATAGGCTTATGATTTTTAATTACTGAAGTGTGAAGAATGAATAGCAACACCCCCACTAGGAAGGATGAGTTTCGCGTTTTGGTGAGAAAAACAGGATGCAGAAATACAAAGCAATCACAGATGTTAAAGTTTACCGTCGCTCTGGTGTGGGTATACTTTTGGACTTCAATTAACGGTGGATGTGTGGTGAGATTAGGTGGAAGGAGTTTTTTTTTTTTTTTTTTTTTTTTTTTTTTTTTTTTTTTTTTTTTTTTTTTTTTTTTTTTTTTTTTTTTTTTTTTTTTTTTTTTTTTTTTTTTTTTTTTTTTTTTTTTTTTTTTTTTTTTTTTTTTTTTTTTTTTTTTTTTTTTTTTTTTTTTTTTTTTTTTTTTTTTTTTTTTTTTTTTTTTTTTTTTTTTTTTTTTTTTTTTTTTTTTTTTTTTTTTTTTTTTTTTTTTTTTTTTTTTTTTTTTTTTTTTTTTTTTTTTTTTTTTTTTTTTTTTTTTTTTTTTTTTTTTTTTTTTTTTTTTTTTTTTTTTTTTTTTTTTTTTTTTTTTTTTTTTTTTTTTTTTTTTTTTTTTTTTTTTTTTTTTTTTTTTTTTTTTTTTTTTTTTTTTTTTTTTTTTTTTTTTTTTTTTTTTTTTTTTTTTTTTTTTTTTTTTTTTTTTTTTTTTTTTTTTTTTTTTTTTTTTTTTTTTTTTTTTTTTTTTTTTTTTTTTTTTTTTTTTTTTTTTTTTTTTTTTTTTTTTTTTTTTTTTTTTTTTTTTTTTTTTTTTTTTTTTTTTTTTTTTTTTTTTTTTTTTTTTTTTTTTTTTTTTTTTTTTTTTTTTTTTTTTTTTTTTTTTTTTTTTTTTTTTTTTTTTTTTTTTTTTTTTTTTTTTTTTTTTTTTTTTTTTTTTTTTTTTTTTTTTTTTTTTTTTTTTTTTTTTTTTTTTTTTTTTTTTTTTTTTTTTTTTTTTTTTTTTTTTTTTTTTTTTTTTTTTTTTTTTTTTTTTTTTTTTTTTTTTTTTTTTTTTTTTTTTTTTTTTTTTTTTTTTTTTTTTTTTTTTTTTTTTTTTTTTTTTTTTTTTTTTTTTTTTTTTTTTTTTTTTTTTTTTTTTTTTTTTTTTTTTTTTTTTTTTTTTTTTTTTTTTTTTTTTTTTTTTTTTTTTTTTTTTTTTTTTTTTTTTTTTTTTTTTTTTTTTTTTTTTTTTTTTTTTTTTTTTTTTTTTTTTTTTTTTTTTTTTTTTTTTTTTTTTTTTTTTTTTTTTTTTTTTTTTTTTTTTTTTTTTTTTTTTTTTTTTTTTTTTTTTTTTTTTTTTTTTTTTTTTTTTTTTTTTTTTTTTTTTTTTTTTTTTTTTTTTTTTTTTTTTTTTTTTTTTTTTTTTTTTTTTTTTTTTTTTTTTTTTTTTTTTTTTTTTTTTTTTTTTTTTTTTTTTTTTTTTTTTTTTTTTTTTTTTTTTTTTTTTTTTTTTTTTTTTTTTTTTTTTTTTTTTTTTTTTTTTTTTTTTTTTTTTTTTTTTTTTTTTTTTTTTTTTTTTTTTTTTTTTTTTTTTTTTTTTTTTTTTTTTTTTTTTTTTTTTTTTTTTTTTTTTTTTTTTTTTTTTTTTTTTTTTTTTTTTTTTTTTTTTTTTTTTTTTTTTTTTTTTTTTTTTTTTTTTTTTTTTTTTTTTTTTTTTTTTTTTTTTTTTTTTTTTTTTTTTTTTTTTTTTTTTTTTTTTTTTTTTTTTTTTTTTTTTTTTTTTTTTTTTTTTTTTTTTTTTTTTTTTTTTTTTTTTTTTTTTTTTTTTTTTTTTTTTTTTTTTTTTTTTTTTTTTTTTTTTTTTTTTTTTTTTTTTTTTTTTTTTTTTTTTTTTTTTTTTTTTTTTTTTTTTTTTTTTTTTTTTTTTTTTTTTTTTTTTTTTTTTTTTTTTTTTTTTTTTTTTTTTTTTTTTTTTTTTTTTTTTTTTTTTTTTTTTTTTTTTTTTTTTTTTTTTTTTTTTTTTTTTTTTTTTTTTTTTTTTTTTTTTTTTTTTTTTTTTTTTTTTTTTTTTTTTTTTTTTTTTTTTTTTTTTTTTTTTTTTTTTTTTTTTTTTTTTTTTTTTTTTTTTAATTTTTTCATATTATATCTCTACTACATTATAAAGCATTTGTTCCCTCCATTTTTCAACTTTACACAAGTGAAAACCCCAAAATACCCCTATCACTTATTCATAATACCCTATCACACTATGACTATCACACCTATGACCTATCACAACCTATGACCTATCACACTCTATGACCTATCACCCTATCCTATCACACTCTATGACCTATCACAACCTATGACCTATCACACTATGACCTATCACACCTATGACCTATCACAACCTATGACCTATCACACTCTATGACCTATCACCCTATCCTATCACACTCTATGACCTATCACAACCTATGACCTATCACACTATGACCTATCACACCTATGACCTATCACAACCTATGACCTATCACACTCTATGACCTATCACCCTATGCCTATCACACTCTATGACCTATCACACCTATGCTATCACACTCTATGACCTATCACAACCTATGACCTATCACACTCTATGACCTATCACACCTATGACCTATCACAACCTATGACCTATCACACTATGACCTATCACACCTATGACCTATCACAACCTATGACCTATCACACTATGACCTATCACCCTATGACCTATCACCCTATGACCTATCACACTATGACCTATCACACCTATGACCTATCACAACCTATGACCTATCACACTATGACCTATCACCCTATGACCTATCACAACCTATGACCTATCACACTATGACCTATCACCCTATGACCTATCACACCTATGACCTATCACACTATGACCTATCACACCTATGACCTATCACAACCTATGACCTATCACACTATGACCTATCACCCTATGACCTATCACCCTATGACCTATCACACTATGACCTATCACACCTATGACCTATCACAACCTATGACCTATCACACTATGACCTATCACCCTATGACCTATCACAACCTATGACCTATCACACTATGACCTATCACCCTATGACCTATCACACCTATGACCTATCACACTATGACCTATCACACCTATGACCTATCACAACCTATGACCTATCACACTATGACCTATCACCCTATGACCTATCACCCTATGACCTATCACACTATGACCTATCACACCTATGACCTATCACAACCTATGACCTATCACACTATGACCTATCACCCTATGACCTATCACAACCTATGACCTATCACACTATGACCTATCACCCTATGACCTATCACACCTATGACCTATCACACTATGACCTATCACACCTATGACCTATCACAACCTATGACCTATCACACCTATGACCTATCACCCTATTTGGCTATCACACTCTATGACATATCACAACCTATGACCTATCACAACCTATGACCTATCATCCTACCATCTTACCGCCGCAACGCGCGGATACTTACTCTCGTTATTAAATAACAAAACTACAACAGGAGTGTTGAAAACTCCTGTTGAATCCTTTTCAACCCGCCTTGACTCTTCAAAGAGAAACTTTGCATTTGTAGTTGTAGAACCTGATAATCAAGACATTTTTTTGTTGAACTAAGTGGTCAACAAAACGACTATAAACGTGTAGAACCCAAGATGTGTGTTTACCAGTACACTGCTGATAGTGAACCCATTGGGGCCAAAGCATATGTATAAATGTGGCTTGCATGATTTACTTTTCTCCGCGTTAACTTCCCAAGAAACTAATCAACAAAATCATTGAGATGCTTTCAAAATGATACAGTTTCTAAAAAGGATACGAACATAATGTGGCTTATATGATTTCATTATTTCCACTATCCCAGCAATGAAGAAGCTTTACATCAAAATATTGTTCAAGAATTACAGGAACAAATGTAGGACAGACATGGAGTATTGATTTACAGACGCTAACCAAGTAGAAAACCAATAATCAATGTTTTTGACGTTTTTATATTTGAATCAACGCTATACAATGTCCTAGAGAAGAGGAAGGAAAAAAATCTTGATGGGTCAAAAAAGAAGAAAACCACAATGAATGAAAGATAAGTCTGTTTTAAGAACGATGATTAGGTCTAAACAGAACTGATTTTTGGTTAATGTTGAACATCTTCTGGTACATCAGACGTCTCTTCTTGGAACCATATCCATGATACTGGTAAATGATGCTATGAAGATACTGTCTTACAAAAGTAACGTCATACGTCTCTAGAAATTTGAAATCAATTTCTCTCGATTTTTCGCCTGCAGAAAGCTTGTATTCCTCCAAAACCGAAGGCAAAGACCAATTCTGTAGCTTCCTTAAGCAGCCAACAAGACACAAAGTTCGATGCTGCCATGTGAAACAAATGTGATATTTTAGAGCAAGACATATACACAAGAAATACTGAAAATCATTAAAAGGGTGTTTGGAGGTGTACTTGAATAGTGTTAATGCGATGCTTAAAAATTAAACAATGAGTTCTAATAGAAGTTGTTGTAAAAGACAGTATTTAGCCGCTTTTGCTGCTCGAGTTGTAAATTACTAAATTAGAGTTTTTATTCAAGGAAGCATATACATAAGTTTACTCTAGCCATTCCTACACAATTTTCTTTCGGCCAAGAACAAACTATTTAGATCCTCAAATAATAATCATGACCGGAAGTAGACAGAGGGACACTAAAAACTATATTACAGCATTAGATTGCAAAAGTCAGTTTGTTACTATGCAATGCATATCCAAACACCCCCTAAATAGCATTCTATAGATGAAAGCCAAATTAACCAGCCATAGAGAAAAAGAGCATATGCGACATACTTTTCCACATTTGCAATGTATCAAAACAGGATGATTTCTGTCATCTGCAAAATAACAAATACGAGTTAGTAAATAAATGATTAAAACAAAAAGGGTATAGTATTTATGTTAATAGTAACACGTTAATGTTGACGGTCCATTACCAATTAAAACCTTCAGAGCTTCCGATATGATACGCTTGGGAATGTGCGCTTTCTGCACAAAAAGATCATAACATTCTATTTTAGATGACGCCATGAAACCAAAATTCATTATGTCTTTTTTTATTGTTGCCCAATCTATATATATCTAAGATTAAATCGATATAATTTCGTTTCAATCACAAACATGCTAAGAAACATAATAAGGATCCTCATAAACTCATGTAACGTAACTATCTCTACGCAGTTAAAAATTACCTCATGGCCATCGATACCAAATTGAAAGAGGAATATATGAGAATTCAAAAAATCCAAATTCTCTTTTGGATATGATTCTGCACACAAACATCTGCATAAAAAAAATAACATATATCAATTATTGATATTCTATTATAATATAATAAAGATATATATATTCTATAAATAATTTAAAAAAATAAAAACTAACATGACAGATTTGAGGTTTAGGGTTTGGAGAAAAGGGAAGTTGGCAGGTTCAGGAAATCCGGATCTATAAATTCCATCTTCTACGGTGGCGAAGTTGATCGGAGGATGTTTGCGTGGTTTTTCTGGTCGGTCGATCATGACGATCACAAAGATTAATTATTTTAAAAGAAGGCTATAATTGAAATTCAAGTTCACGATGATCTTTGACTTTTTGTATTCGTATGCGTTGACTATCACTCGTATTATTTATTTAGAGTTAATTACAATTTTGGTCATTGGGTTTGTCCAAAACTGCAGGTTTCATCTATAGCTTTCCAAAATTACTGTTTTGATCCCTGATTTTGGCACTAATGTCCGTTATATTAAAACTGTTATATGCTTAGCATGCGACCTAATTAAGAGTTTCAATGGCAACTAAAGGACTGAATGATATGTATTCCTTGAACGTAGATATGCAAAAGACATTTCTTTTACCGACTCGAATGGGAGGCCGACAAGGCGACAAGTCATAATCGAATGAAGCTTGTTTAAAAAGAGTGAAAATGACCCTTGTCAACCCGAGTCCGTGAATGTTTGCAATGACTACAAACACCAACAAAACATACTTCAGAATCCAATTAGACATCATTGAAACAGGTGCAACGTTGATACTTTTTCCGATGCATCGATAGGTTAAAGCAGACTTGGAAGATACATAGGCAAAAAAGAGAGATTATATCAATTGTACTTAATTTTGATACCTTTTTTTTTTTTTTTTTTTTTTTTTTTTTTTTTTTTTTTTTTTTTTTTTTTTTTTTTTTTTTTTTTTTTTTTTTTTTTTTTTTTTTTTTTTTTTTTTTTTTTTTTTTTTTTTTTTTTTTTTTTTTTTTTTTTTTTTTTTTTTTTTTTTTTTTTTTTTTTTTTTTTTTTTTTTTTTTTTTTTTTTTTTTTTTTTTTTTTTTTTTTTTTTTTTTTTTTTTTTTTTTTTTTTTTTTTTTTTTTTTTTTTTTTTTTTTTTTTTTTTTTTTTTTTTTTTTTTTTTTTTTTTTTTTTTTTTTTTTTTTTTTTTTTTTTTTTTTTTTTTTTTTTTTTTTTTTTTTTTTTTTTTTTTTTTTTTTTTTTTTTTTTTTTTTTTTTTTTTTTTTTTTTTTTTTTTTTTTTTTTTTTTTTTTTTTTTTTTTTTTTTTTTTTTTTTTTTTTTTTTTTTTTTTTTTTTTTTTTTTTTTTTTTTTTTTTTTTTTTTTTTTTTTTTTTTTTTTTTTTTTTTTTTTTTTTTTTTTTTTTTTTTTTTTTTTTTTTTTTTTTTTTTTTTTTTTTTTTTTTTTTTTTTTTTTTTTTTTTTTTTTTTTTTTTTTTTTTTTTTTTTTTTTTTTTTTTTTTTTTTTTTTTTTTTTTTTTTTTTTTTTTTTTTTTTTTTTTTTTTTTTTTTTTTTTTTTTTTTTTTTTTTTTTTTTTTTTTTTTTTTTTTTTTTTTTTTTTTTTTTTTTTTTTTTTTTTTTTTTTTTTTTTTTTTTTTTTTTTTTTTTTTTTTTTTTTTTTTTTTTTTTTTTTTTTTTTTTTTTTTTTTTTTTTTTTTTTTTTTTTTTTTTTTTTTTTTTTTTTTTTTTTTTTTTTTTTTTTTTTTTTTTTTTTTTTTTTTTTTTTTTTTTTTTTTTTTTTTTTTTTTTTTTTTTTTTTTTTTTTTTTTTTTTTTTTTTTTTTTTTTTTTTTTTTTTTTTTTTTTTTTTTTTTTTTTTTTTTTTTTTTTTTTTTTTTTTTTTTTTTTTTTTTTTTTTTTTTTTTTTTTTTTTTTTTTTTTTTTTTTTTTTTTTTTTTTTTTTTTTTTTTTTTTTTTTTTTTTTTTTTTTTTTTTTTTTTTTTTTTTTTTTTTTTTTTTTTTTTTTTTTTTTTTTTTTTTTTTTTTTTTTTTTTTTTTTTTTTTTTTTTTTTTTTTTTTTTTTTTTTTTTTTTTTTTTTTTTTTTTTTTTTTTTTTTTTTTTTTTTTTTTTTTTTTTTTTTTTTTTTTTTTTTTTTTTTTTTTTTTTTTTTTTTTTTTTTTTTTTTTTTTTTTTTTTTTTTTTTTTTTTTTTTTTTTTTTTTTTTTTTTTTTTTTTTTTTTTTTTTTTTTTTTTTTTTTTTTTTTTTTTTTTTTTTTTTTTTTTTTTTTTTTTTTTTTTTTTTTTTTTTTTTTTTTTTTTTTTTTTTTTTTTTTTTTTTTTTTTTTTTTTTTTTTTTTTTTTTTTTTTTTTTTTTTTTTTTTTTTTTTTTTTTTTTTTTTTTTTTTTTTTTTTTTTTTTTTTTTTTTTTTTTTTTTTTTTTTTTTTTTTTTTTTTTTTTTTTTTTTTTTTTTTTTTTTTTTTTTTTTTTTTTTTTTTTTTTTTTTTTTTTTTTTTTTTTTTTTTTTTTTTTTTTTTTTTTTTTTTTTTTTTTTTTTTTTTTTTTTTTTTTTTTTTTTTTTTTTTTTTTTTTTTTTTTTTTTTTTTTTTTTTTTTTTTTTTTTTTTTTTTTTTTTTTTTCAATTCTAACTGCCTCGCCCTCAAATCACTTCGCATTCGTTGCCCTCCATAAGCACCAACAAGTTACAAATACAATGCCTTTGAATATTTTCCTACTCTTTTTCACTAAGCCAACATGCTTATCAATTTCGAACAAATCCTTGATTGAGAAAAAGAAAAGGGGACGAACCTTACACCATAAACCCACTCTGTACCAGATTTGCCATAGCTGTATCACAACTACAAAGAATGTGTTCAGTTGTCTCGTCAATATCTTCACATAATCCGCAGACCAGATTATCACTTCCACAATTCCTAGCTTTGAGAGACAACATTGTAGGCAGCCGGTCCAAAGAGACTCTCCACATGAACACATTACACTTTTTGGCAACCCACTTCGACCATTTGAACACGAACCTATCATTATAATTAACCCTGCTGCACAAAAACTTCTTTACACTTTTGACCGAAAAGGAACCATCTTTACTCCCAGCCCATTTCCATTTATCAGCGTGCCTAGAGGTGTACAAAAAAACCGGGTTGGAACCCGAACCCGAAACTGGTCAACAACCGGGTTTGACCCAACCCGGTTCGGGTTTGACCCAACCCGGCGGTTACTAACCGGTTTGGGTTTTCGGTTTTTATTTTCGGTTAGAGACCGGGTTGAGATCGGGTCGGGTTCGGTTTTTGGTCAAAAAAACCGAGTCAAACCTGGTCAATAACCGGTCAAACTTTGACCCCAAACCGGTTTCAAACCGGGTCGGGTTGGGTCAAACCCGCTTTTGGTTCCGTTGACCAAAAAACCGGTTCGGGTTGGGTAGAAACCGGTTTTTGTTCACCACTAAGCGTGCCTGGACAACACAACATTCGACATAAGACCAGTCAAGTTATCCCACTCGTCTAGTTCCTCCACAGTTGAAAGATTTCGAGACCAGTTACAGTCATTTCCAAAACTTTTGTTTGTGACATCAAATCTTTCCTTGACGCGACACCTCTTCTCCTTTTCAAGTTTGAACAGAAGAGGGAATTAGTCCTTAAGAGGTTCGTTGCAAGCCCAAGTGTCGACCCAAAACTTTATGACGTTACCATCCCCAATCACTCCTTCAAATAATCTGTTTAGACCCCCCACGTTACCTGTTACCTGATACCTTGTTAACAGCACCTACCAATGATTTCCAAGCCCCCGTTATACTTTTGTTGGAGGGTAAGGATTCCCAACATCTTTTTGTATTATGTAAAGCATCGATGACCCTTCTCCATAACGCCAAAAAAAAAAAAAAAAAAAAAAAAAAAAAAAAAAAAAAAAAAAAAAAAAAAAAAAAAAAAAAAAAAAAAAAAAAAAAAAAAAAAAAAAAAAAAAAAAAAAAAAAAAAAAAAAAAAAAAAAAAAAAAAAAAAAAAAAAAAAAAAAAAAAAAAAAAAAAAAAAAAAAAAAAAAAAAAAAAAAAAAAAAAAAAAAAAAAAAAAAAAAAAAAAAAAAAAAAAAAAAAAAAAAAAAAAAAAAAAAAAAAAAAAAAAAAAAAAAAAAAAAAAAAAAAAAAAAAAAAAAAAAAAAAAAAAAAAAAAAAAAAAAAAAAAAAAAAAAAAAAAAAAAAAAAAAAAAAAAAAAAAAAAAAAAAAAAAAAAAAAAAAAAAAAAAAAAAAAAAAAAAAAAAAAAAAAAAAAAAAAA
>CM067169.1:117553656-117566156 GCA_034093135.1 Erigeron breviscapus | reverse complement strand
AGTGGAGAGTAGTTCACCCCATACTCATAATCTAACATATCTTTCACAGCCTTCTGCACTCTTGGGTCATGTTTGATTTTCTGAAATCGTTCAAGTGATAGACCCAGAGATGCAGCATCAATATGATCTAGGGTTCCCATGCTTTGGTGCTGAACCCTTTCCCTTTCTTTGTTTTGACTCCACATTATGAATTGGTTAGAGACTTGCTTTTGCAAAGTCTCCAACTTCTTGCTATCAGCGTTAGGATCGTGGAGTGGATAACCTTGTTCATCCACATTTTCTCCAACAACCAGTCCAGTACCCTTACCAACCTTCTTTGGTTCCTCAGCTTCCTTGGCCTTGCCCTTTCCTTTATCTTTCCTTTCAACTCCAGCAGTCTGAACATGTTCCCCCTGAACTGAGGCACTTCCAGATTGTACCTCAGCCTGCTTCTTGGTTGCATGAATCATTTCTTGTGTACTGGCCAGCAACCCAAGAGGCACACCACTTCCCCCTTTGGAAATCTCTGCAGGCATTTTAGCATATAGATCCAGAGTAGTTTTAAGTGCCTGCAAAGGTTTCCAACTTTGTTGCTCTAGACACTCACATATGCCCTTAGCCATGGTAGCAAACTGAGACTTTAGTCTAAATGAAGAACTAAGGTTCAGTGCTTCTTGATCTTTCAATTCCTTGAGCATCTTTCTGTCATCTTCAGTGAATGATGCAGGGGGAGGAGGAGCAGTGACAGGTTCCTTCTTCAGAATAGATAAAATTTCTTCCAACTGCTTAGACTGATTCTGAACTGCACCTTCAAGTATGGAAACTGAGCTTTTTACTTCATTGACAGCTCTTTCCACTTTATCATTAGTATTCTTGGTCAGTTCAGCAATCATCAACCTAACTTCTTCTCCAACCTTCTGAGATACAGACTCTGAAATCTGAGCAGCAATATTCTGAGATAGCTCAGACTTCAGATCTTCCACTATATTTGCACTGACAGAAGCCCCAAGTTCTTTCTCATTAATGCTTGGCTTCTGAACCAGCTCATGTACTTCCTTACCAACAGCCATGACCTCTTGCTTCAACAAATCAACCCCAGATGTCAAGTTCGCAACAACTGAAGCTTGAACATCTCTCTTCGTCAATCTGAAGGCTTCTCTGATTGCAGAGCTCACCTTATTACATGTCATCACCAACTCATTCAATTTCCCAACAACTAGCCCTTCATTCCCTGCAACTTTGGTCAGCTCAGTTCCAATGAACATCTGAGCACCTTTCAGATCAGCCAAGGAGCTAGTGTTGGCAGTTAGAGAACTGGTTAAGTCCTCCACCCTACGAATAAGGCCTTGGACTTCGGTTTGGTTTCTTTTCAATTTCCCAACAACTAGCCCTTCATTCCCTGCAACTTTGGTCAGCTCAGTTCCAATGAACATCTGAGCACCTTTCAGATCAGCCAAGGAGCTAGTGTTGGCAGTTAGAGAACTGGTTAAGTCCTCCACCCTACGAATAAGGCCTTGGACTTCGGTTTGGTTTCTCTCTAACTGTGCTTCTATATTGAATGGAGGTGGGGGTTGTGCAGAAGCAGGAGCCACAAAAGGTAAATTGCCCAGCCCTTGTAAAACTTTATTCATTTGTACATCAGTAGGACTCTCAGATTCAGTTTCAGAATCTAGATCCTTTTCAGAAGGGGCATCATAGTTTATTGGTGGTGGTACATAAGGTTCATCGATTTGGTGGATTTCTGGGTGAGGAGGGGCGTCTGCGAGGATGGGGGCTGGCTCAGAATCAGATTGATTCGCCTCCAATAAGCCCTCGTCAAACTCAAATTCGGCAAGAGAATCAAGATTCTCCTGAAGTGGCTCATCGTCATCCCAGAAAGCATTCACTTGTGCGATCTGGTCAGATATGCCCTGGTTTGGGTCACTAGTACCCTCACCAGATTCTGGTTCAACAGCTGCTTCAGCAGTTGCATCGTCACCAGAATTAGAAATTTCAATAGTAGGCACACTAACGGGTCCCACATTCTTTTGTGGCCCACTTAGTGTCCTTTCTGGGCCAGCTAGTGTGGCTGCACCAGTTTTAGAGAATACCTGAATCATAGCAGAGGAGAGTTCTGGTTCATCTCCAGTAATTGTTGCCTTCGAGAAATCCCTGCTATATTCTGGTACAGAAGCTTCTGGTCCAGCTTCATCATAAGCAATCAAAGTAAGAAAGATGAAAGAGAGTAAATAAGAGAGAGATTGATGATTAGAGAGTAAATAAGAGAGAGATTGATGATTAGAGAGTAAATAAGAGAGAGATTGATGATTAGAGAGTAAATAAGAAGAGTTATGATAAGAGTAAATAAGAGAGAGATTGATGATTAGAGAGTAAATAAGAAGAGATTATGATAGAGAGTAAATAAGAGAGAGATTGATGATTAGAGAGTAAATAAGAGAGAGATTATGATTAGAGAGTAAATAAGAGAGAGATTGATGATTAGAGAGTAAATAAGAAAGATTATGATTAGAGAGTAAATAAGAGAGAGATTGATGATTAGAGAGTAAATAAGAAAGATATGATAGAGAGTAAATAAGAGAGAGATTATGATTAGAGAGTAAATGAAGAAGAGTATGATAAGAGTAAATAAGAGAGAGATTATGATTAGAGAGTAAATAAGAAGAGTTGATGATTAGAGAGTAAATAAGAGAGAGATTATGATTAGAGAGTAAATAAGAAGAGTTGATGATTAGAGAGTAAATAAGAGAGAGATTGATGATTAGAGAGTAAATAGAAGAGTTGATGATTAGAGAGTAAATAAGAGAGAGATTGATGATTAGAGAGTAAATAAGAAGAGTATGATTAGAGAGTAAATAAGAGAGAGATTGATGATTAGAGAGTAAATAAGAAGAGTTATGATAGAGAGTAAATAAGAGAGAGATTGATGATTAGAGAGTAAATGAAGAAAGTATGATTAGAGAGTAAATAAGAGAGAGATTGATGATTAGAGAGTAAATAAGAAGAGTTATGATAGAGAGTAAATAAGAGAGAGATTATGATTAGAGAGTAAATAAGAAGAGTTATGATAGAGAGTAAATAAGAGAGAGATTATGATTAGAGAGTAAATAGAAGAGTTATGATAGAGAGTAAATAAGAGAGAGATTGATGATTAGAGAGTAAATGAAGAAGAGATTATGATTAGAGAGTAAATAAGAGAGAGATTGATGATTAGAGAGTAAATAAGAAGAGTTATGATTAGAGAGTAAATAAGAGAGAGATTATGATTAGAGAGTAAATGAAGAGAGAGATTATGATTAGAGAGTAAATAAGAGAGAGATTGATGATTAAGAGTAAATAAGAAGAGTATGATTAGAGAGTAAATAAGAGAGAGATTGATGATTAGAGAGTAAATGAAGAAGAGATTATGATTAGAGAGTAAATAAGAGAGAGATTGATGATTAAGAGTAAATAGAAGAGTATGATTAGAGAGTAAATAAGAGAGAGATTGATGATTAGAGAGTAAATAAGAGAGAGTTATGATAGAGAGTAAATAAGAGAGAGATTGATGATTAAGAGTAAATAGAAGAGTTGATGATAGAGAGTAAATAAGAGAGAGATTATGATTAGAGAGTAAATAAGAAGAGTTGATGATAGAGAGTAAATAAGAGAGAGATTGATGATTAGAGAGTAAATAAGAAGAGTTGATGATAGAGAGTAAATAAGAGAGAGATTGATGATTAGAGAGTAAATAAGAAGAGTTGATGATAGAGAGTAAATAAGAGAGAGATTGATGATTAGAGAGTAAATAGAAGAGTTGATGATAGAGAGTAAATAAGAGAGAGATTGATGATTAGAGAGTAAATAAGAAGAGTTGATGATAGAGAGTAAATAAGAGAGAGATTGATGATTAAGAGTAAATAGAAGAGTGATGATAGAGAGTAAATAAGAGAGAGATTATGATTAGAGAGTAAATATGAAGAGTTTATGAATTTAGAGAGTAAATAAGAGAGAGATTGATGATTAGAGAGTAAATGAAACGAAGTAAATGAAAGAATGAATAAGGAATTTGTATTAAGCATGACCACAAATAAGTTAAAAACCTAGTATGTAGTATGCCACGTGTACACACAATTGGCCAAGTATCAAAAATATCTTGAAAAGATTTTTGTATTTCAGTGATGACAAAACAAATTCTGAGCATGGTCAGTTTCAGAAGAATCTGAGCCATCTCAGTCATTAAAATTCAACTGAAATATTTTGATATTCTGAAGTGCTTCAGTTAAATACATTTTTCTGAGCAAAAGGTTCCCCCTCAGAAAGAAGGTTTATTTTATAGTTTGAAAAATGTTTAACATTCCCCCTGAAGTGATGATCCATGAATTAATAAGTGCCAAGATAGTATCACTAAGGCGTTCGATAGCTAGGCGAGCAAAAATTACATGGATCGCTCAGACTAGTGAACCAGATCAGTGTCACATAGGCGTTCATAACAAGATTACCAGTCTAAGGATTTAACATACCCAACTCACTGACTAGATGTTTAAAGGTTTTGACATCTAAAGGTTTTGTAAAAACGTCAGCGAGTTGCTTATCAGTGGGAATAAAGTGCAATTCAATATCTCCTTTCAGAATATGATCACGAATGAAATGATACCTGAGATCGATGTGCTTGGTTTTCGAGTGCATTACAGGATTGTGAGATATGGCAATGGCACTGGTGTTATCACAAAAGATTGGAGTCTTTGTGTAAGTAACACCATAATCAGTCAGCTGGTTCTTCATCCATAGAATCTGAGCACAACAACTCGCTGCAGAGATGTACTCAGCTTCTGCAGTGGATAGTGATACTGCAGTCTGCTTCTTACTAGTCCAGCTTACTAATTTGCCACCAAGGAAATGACACCCACCAGTGGTACTTTTCCTGTCTATCTTGCAACCTGCATGATCAGAATCTGAATAACCCATTAGATCTAGACTGGAGCCTTTGGGATACCAAAGACCCAATCTGGGGACACCCTTAAGGTATCTGAAGATCCTTTTAACAGCATTTGCATGTGCTTCTCTGGGATCAGACTGAAATCTAGCACAAAGGCATGTTGCAAACATTATGTCTGGTCTACTTGCAGTTAAATACATCAGTGAACCAACCATACCTCGATATTTTGTATGGTCCACTGGTTTTCCATGTGGATCAGAATCCAAAGTTAATGGAGCAGAAATTGGAGTATCTTTTGATGAGACAGAATCAAATTGATATTTCTTTAGTAAATCTCTGACATATTTTTCTTGATTTATGAAAATACCATCTTCATTTTGTTTTACTTGAAGTCCCAGAAAATATGTCAGTTCTCCCATCATACTCATTTCATACTCAGAAGACATTATTTTTGAAAATTTTTCACACATCTTTTCATTAGTAGAACCAAACACAATATCATCAACATAAACTTGTACTAAAAGAATATCACTTTTATCATGCAATATGAATAAAGTTTTATCAATAGCACCTCGTTTAAAACCATTTTTAAGAAGATGTTTAGTAAGAGTATCATACCAGGCTCTGGGTGCTTGTCTCAGACCATATAAGGCTTTGTTCAGTCTGTACACCCAATGTGGTTTTTCTTCATTGATGAACCCTGGTGGTTGATGCACATACACAACTTCTTCTAGATCGCCATTCAGAAATGCACTTTTGACATCCATTTGATAGACTTTAAATTGATGATGAGCTGCAAAAGCTAAGAAAATTCTGATAGCTTCAAGTCTAGCAACTGGTGCAAAAGTTTCATCAAAATCTATTCCCTCTTCTTGTGCATATCCCTTTGCAACAAGTCTAGCTTTGTTTCTAATGACGTGACCATCTTCGTCCATCTTGTTTCTGAAGACCCATCTTGTCCCAATTGGTTCCTTCTTCAGGTTACTGGGACAAGGAACGAGTTCCCATACATCGTTTCTTCTGAACTGGTTGAGCTCATCTTGCATGGCCTCAACCCAGCTTGGGTCCTTCATAGCCTCGTCAATCTTCTTGGGTTCAATTAGAGATAAGAAACTGACGTTTAAGCATTGATCGCTTGTGGCTCTTCTGGTCTGAACCCCACTAGTGGAACTCCCAATGATTTGCTCGATAGGATGTGCTTTAGTCCACTTAGTGTATTGACCAGGGTGAGAAATGATATCAGTGCAAGAATTTCTCTGAGTAACTTCTGGAGGAGCTTCAGAAAATACATCTTCAGCTTCTTCTTCTTCCTGCATATCATGACTTGCATCATGAAATTCTTCAGATTGATGTTGCTCAGTGGAATCTGATATCATGGGTGTAGCAGCATATACATCTGATCCAATAGTTAGTTCAGAAGGTAGTTTGAAACTAACTGAGGGATAGAATGGAATGTTGCTTTGCTTGTTTCTTTCTGGTTCTGAACGGAGATGTTCAGAAACATGTTCAGGTGACTGATCAGATTCTGCAATGGGATCAGAATCACCAAAACTGATTGGACTTTCTGAGGGTGGTTCAGAAATGGAATTTTTAAAGATTGCAGAGTTGGATTCATCAAAGGTAACATGAATTGACTCATCAACCTTTTGAAGTCTCTTGTTAAAGACTCTAAAGGCTTTGCGATTTGATGAATATCCTAGGAAGTACCCTTCATCAGCTTTTGCATCGAATTTTCCAAGCTGATTAGAGTTATTCAGAATGTATACTGGACACCCAAATACATGGAAGTATCCAATATTAGGCTTTCTATTTCTGAGTACTTCATAGGAGGTCTTCTTATGTCTTTTGACATAGATGGATCTGTTCTGAGTGTAGCAAGCAGTTGCAACAGCTTCAGCCCAGAAATTCTTGGGAAGACCAGATTCATTCAGCATACTCCTTGCAGCTTCAATCAGCGTACGATTCTTTCTTTCTACAACACCATTCTGCTCTGGTGTGTGTGCTGAGGAGAAGTTCTGAGATATGCCAGTTTCAGTGCAGAAGGACTCCAGAGTGGCATTTCTGAATTCAGTGCCATTGTCACTTCTGAGCTGACAAACTTTTCGCTTGTACTTGAGTTCAATTTGTTTGATGAGAGCAATGATTTCAGCAGCAGCTTCACTCTTAGACTTGAGGAAAATCACCCAGCAATATCTTGAATATTCATCTACAACGACAAGGGTGTACTTCTTTCCTGCTCTGGTCTGAACGTTCACTGGTCCAAAAAGGTCCATGTGAAGCAAGTGAAGAGGTTCAGTTATACTAAAGCTTTGCTTAGTTTTGAATGAAGCTCTTTTCTGCTTGCCCATTTCACAACCTGGACATGGCTTGTCTTTGTTGAAAGACATAGAGGGTATCCCATCAACAAGTTGTTTTCTTGACAACTTATTAATGTTTTTGAAGTTCAGATGGGATAATCTCTTGTGCCACAACCAGTTTGTGTCTTCATCAGCCTTTGTGTAGAAACATTGTTCAGAGATAGATGGATTCATATCAATGACATAAATGTTTCCCTTCCTTGGTGCAACCAGTACTACCTTTCCATCTCTGTTGAATATGGTGCCTTGTGAGATATCAAATAAAACCTTGAAGCCATCATCACAAAGTTGACTGACACTGATCAGGTTATATTTCAAACCATTCACATATGCAACTCGTGTGAATTTGACTTGACCATTATTCACCACACCATATCCCTCAGTTTTTCCATTTCCATCATTTCCAAAAACAATTGAGGGCCCTTCTTGCACCCTATATTCCTCCAGCAGGGTTTGATAACCAGTCATGGTTCGGCCAGCAGCACTGTCCAGAAACCATATGTTCTTCTTTCGGTCTCCCTGCACACAATCAAAGATTAGTTCTTTTTGGGAACCCATCTTTGGATGGGTTCACTAGACTCTCCCTTAGCAGTCTCAGATGTCAGCCTCTAAAAGAACCAAAAGGTCCAGTTTGTGTTCCTCATCTTCTTCATAGCCAAAATTACTGACCTTTTTCATCACTATATCCACCCAGCGGCCAGATTCAACATCAGTTTTGACCAAATGACCTTGGTCTTCTTGTGCCATGAAACACATATCCCTAACTTCCTCCTCATCATCAGATGAATCATCAGAGTCTTCCCACTTTTCAGTCTTGGCAATCATGCAACTGTTGCTCGAGTTGTCTTGTGCCAAAAGAGCCATATGAGCCTTCAACTTCTTGTATTTGGCCTTATAGCTGTCATCAGACTTCTGAAAAATAGAATGGTTAGGAGCAGATTGTGATGATGAAGGTTGACTAGATCTGCATTCCTTCATGAAATGTCCTTTCTTGCCGCATTTAAAGCATTCAAGATTAGACTTATCAATAGAAGCACTGGAAGCAAAAGGTTTGCCAGATCGATTTGATTTGGCCTTAAAACGATTGAACGTTTTAGCCAGCATGGCAACCAGATCATCATTGTCATCCTCATCACAATCATGAGTGACATTAGCAGAGACACCAGATTTTAACATTTGAGAAGCCATCTTCTTCATTGAATCAAAAATGTCATTCTCAGAAGATAGTAGAGCAGTGCTTTGTGGTTCAGAATACTGAACCATACCAGAACTTGTCGAAACATGGTTCTTGGCATCCTGCTCAGCCAAAGCTCGTTCAGCTTTGTTCTCTTCAGTATACCTAAAAGCTCCATAAAGGGAAGCAAGAGTATGACTGTGTAATGTTTTGCCTTGTCTCAAGACCAAGATTAGATTTTCCCATTTTGAAGGTAAAATGTCACAAAACTTTTCTAACAAAATTTCTTTGTCTTTGGTTACACCTAGGGCTTTCAGTTGGTTTACCAGATTTGTAAACCTAATGTAAGTTTGGGTTAAAGACTCCCCAGGTATAGCAAAGAAAGACTCATATCTTTTGTTCAAAGCAACTTTTCTTGTGACAATTGTCTCATTAGTGCCTTCAAACTGTGTCAGTAGTTCCGCCCACATTAATTTAGAATTCTCGAGTAAAACAAGAGTGGGCATTAGGGTTTCTGGAACTGCGTACAAGATCATATTTTGTAACTTGGTATCCAGGTCGACAAGTCTATGATCTTCCTCAGACCAATGATCCTTCTCCTTAGGTGACTGCCTAGGAGTCCCATCGGCATTTCTGACGACAGTTGACGCATTCATAGGGACAAAGGGTCCATCTTTTAAAATGTCTGGTAAGTGTCTCTCAACACCAGCAATATACTTAAGTAAGCACGCTTTCCATGTTTGAAAGTTTTCACTGTTCCCATCAAACTTGGGAACAGGATTAGTTGGAAAGTGTACGTGAACATTGTGTGAGGGTATATTGTTGTTGATGACAGGGGGTGGGGTAGCATTATTAGGGTCAGGTCCTTGTTCAAAGTCAGTCATCTTAGCAGATCAAAGGTTAAAGAATTGTAGTAATTCAACCTTGCTGCTCTGATACCAATTGTGAGTCCCAAATATAAAGACGAATGACTAAACCCGACTGGCAAGTACAACTAATCTTGATGGACAAGTTTAGTTTACGATCCAGATATGGATAACAAGAAACAAATGACAATATGAATTAATGCAAGAACAAATGGCAGAAACTATATAAAGATATATATAAATATAATCAAGTATGTAGCATTGAGACACGTTGTTTTCTTTTCAATGTATTTGATTTATTGATATATAAACAAATACAAGGATTGTTGCGGAACAAAGATAAACACCCAAGTGTAAATATCTAAACAATCCCGAAATACAAGTGATCAAGATGACTTGGAAATACTCGTAAGTTTTGCTTAGAGTATATCTCACAAGTTGCAATGCAATAGTTCAAGCTGTTTGCAAGTTGTGAGAAGACTTTGTATTTATAGACAAAGTTCATGATGACATGGACAATGTCGTACAAATGTGGTTGTGAGCATTTAAGGAATTAAACCATAATTCCTTACATGCTGCACAAGGAAGCGTATATAAGTCACTTGATGTGACTTATAGTACTAGGTTCCTAACCTACTTTGTACCTTTTATTAATAGATAATTCTATTAACTGGATAAAGGTGTAAAGTAAAAGTCTTCCTCGTAATCAGTGTAAAGTGTTGTAAGTACTTTATCACTGAGATGCTTCAGTCTTCGATCTGGTAGAATCATTCTGATGCTCGCTTCTGAGATGATTCTCTTCTTCAGACTTCAGTCTTTGACTTCATTCTGAATGGTATTCTGATACGTAGATCTGAACTGAAGTGAAGCTTCAGTGAAGGAGTTCTGAATTCTGAGGCATCTCAGAATTCTGAAGTAATGTCTTCACTAAACTTCAAGCTATTTCTGAACAAATTAAACATGGTCGATTTTCGACCTAACACATTCTCACTTGATGATACCCTGATCTCAAGTCCAATTTAGAAATTATTTTTGCACCTTCTAATTCCTCCAATAATTTCTCAGTCAAAGGGATAGAAAATACATAAAAAAAAAAAAAAAAAAAAAAAAAAAAAAAAAAAAAAAAAAAAAAAAAAAAAAAAAAAAAAAAAAAAAAAAAAAAAAAAAAAAAAAAAAAAAAAAAAAAAAAAAAAAAAAAAAAAAAAAAAAAAAAAAAAAAAAAAAAAAAAAAAAAAAAAAAAAAAAAAAAAAAAAAAAAAAAAAAAAAAAAAAAAAAAAAAAAAAAAAAAAAAAAAAAAAAAAAAAAAAAAAAAAAAAAAAAAAAAAAAAAAAAAAAAAAAAAAAAAAAAAAAAAAAAAAAAAAAAAAAAAAAAAAAAAAAAAAAAAAAAAAAAAAAAAAAAAAAAAAAAAAAAAAAAAAAAAAAAAAAAAAAAAAAAAAAAAAAAAAAAAAAAAAAAAAAAAAAAAAAAAAAAAAAAAAAAAAAAAAAAAAAAAAAAAAAAAAAAAAAAAAAAAAAAAAAAAAAAAAAAAAAAAAAAAAAAAAAAAAAAAAAAAAAAAAAAAAAAAAAAAAAAAAAAAAAAAAAAAAAAAAAAAAAAAAAAAAAAAAAAAAAAAAAAAAAAAAAAAAAAAAAAAAAAAAAAAAAAAAAAAAAAAAAAAAAAAAAAAAAAAAAAAAAAAAAAAAAAAAAAAAAAAAAAAAAAAAAAAAAAAAAAAAAAAAAAAAAAAAAAAAAAAAAAAAAAAAAAAAAAAAAAAAAAAAAAAAAAAAAAAAAAAAAAAAAAAAAAAAAAAAAAAAAAAAAAAAAAAAAAAAAAAAAAAAAAAAAAAAAAAAAAAAAAAAAAAAAAAAAAAAAAAAAAAAAAAAAAAAAAAAAAAAAAAAAAAAAAAAAAAAAAAAAAAAAAAAAAAAAAAAAAAAAAAAAAAAAAAAAAAAAAAAAAAAAAAAAAAAAAAAAAAAAAAAAAAAAAAAAAAAAAAAAAAAAAAAAAAAAAAAAAAAAAAAAAAAAAAAAAAAAAAAAAAAAAAAAAAAAAAAAAAAAAAAAAAAAAAAAAAAAAAAAAAAAAAAAAAAAAAAAAAAAAAAAAAAAAAAAAAAAAAAAAAAAAAAAAAAAAAAAAAAAAAAAAAAAAAAAAAAAAAAAAAAAAAAAAAAAAAAAAAAAAAAAAAAAAAAAAAAAAAAAAAAAAAAAAAAAAAAAAAAAAAAAAAAAAAAAAAAAAAAAAAAAAAAAAAAAAAAAAAAAAAAAAAAAAAAAAAAAAAAAAAAAAAAAAAAAAAAAAAAAAAAAAAAAAAAAAAAAAAAAAAAAAAAAAAAAAAAAAAAAAAAAAAAAAAAAAAAAAAAAAAAAAAAAAAAAAAAAAAAAAAAAAAAAAAAAAAAAAAAAAAAAAAAAAAAAAAAAAAAAAAAAAAAAAAAAAAAAAAAAAAAAAAAAAAAAAAAAAAAAAAAAAAAAAAAAAAAAAAAAAAAAAAAAAAAAAAAAAAAAAAAAAAAAAAAAAAAAAAAAAAAAAAAAAAAAAAAAAAAAAAAAAAAAAAAAAAAAAAAAAAAAAAAAAAAAAAAAAAAAAAAAAAAAAAAAAAAAAAAAAAAAAAAAAAAAAAAAAAAAAAAAAAAAAAAAAAAAAAAAAAAAAAAAAAAAAAAAAAAAAAAAAAAAAAAAAAAAAAAAAAAAAAAAAAAAAAAAAAAAAAAAAAAAAAAAAAAAAAAAAAAAAAAAAAAAAAAAAAAAAAAATAAAAACTACTATTTACGATTAAAGAAAAATATTTTGAGTGATATAAAAAAAGATAAAAAAGTATTAAACCAAACTGGAAAAAAATAATCCAAGGATTAAAACTGTATATAACGTTAGTAACCTCATATGAAAAAAAAACCCTAAAATTTGATTTTATGATCATATCATAATGTTAGTATAAATATCATATTTATAAGATCATCTATCCAGTGCATTACATGGTGTAACACCCCAAAAGTTTTAAGGTAAAAGAAATTAACCCCTTTTTATAGTTTGGACATTAAATTAATTTCTTGGTATTTCATTTTTGGTTATGGGATAAATTTAGTTGGAACTTTAACGGATAGTGGGTATTTTATAAGCAAAAAATGAATTGGGGCGTGGCAGCTCAATAGAGTGCCAGCCATCTTCTAGTTTGTGTGTCACCATTCCACCCCTAACTAACACTTCTCCTTCTTCTTGAAACTTCATGCAATACCATCCCATTC
>CM067169.1:117498656-117548656 GCA_034093135.1 Erigeron breviscapus | reverse complement strand
GCATTTTATTTGGGAGGCATTTTGGGGGAAGTCCTCATTCCGCCTGTATTGCCATACGAGTGGAGAACGGAGTTTTATGGTTAATAATTTGTTTTCTCTGGAACGGTAATGAGACCTCTCACTGTCGGTCATGTCCTCGTGTTTGGTGATAAATTGTCACTCTCGGACAATTGAAAGACATGTTGTTTACGCTATCCATTACCATTCAGTAAAATTTAGATTAGGTTAATTATAGAATATTCAACTCAAGACTTAAATATTAAGAATAACATAATTATCTTGCTTTTGTAATTTAGTGTACTAGCTAAAGAGTAGTTATACTCTTATAAACATTTAGTCTATTTAATATACTCTCATTTGTTTATACATATCAATGATCATATTTTAGGTAGCTTAATGACGACCCTTACTTTAATCAAAAGACTAAAGGCTCCTACCGAAGATTCAGAGGGCGAGCATTGAAATAAGAAAGGCTTGTAGACTCGTGACGTTGAACTAGACATTCAAACATACTAAAGCACCTAATCTTTATAAATAATACCTTTCATTTTGTAGGTTAAGATTCATAAGCTTTAGTATTTATAACCACAGTAACACATAACTTTTGTATTTCATTTACAGAGTTTGTATCATTTTTACAAAATTGGTCTAATGTTAGAGTAATGATTTGGTCTTTAATCATATCCCAGATTATGCATGTGATGTCTACATCGAAGACGTAGAGCTTTGAACAACTGTGACTAAAAGACGAAGAAGGTTCTACAGCCCGCCTTATCTTAATAGTGAGATCTTAATTAGATGGACGTTAGTTATTGACTATGATTCAAATCGGTCAAAGTTTTGAATCTTTGCATCCTTTTCTTCTAGAATGTTAGTTTTTGGGTTATAATAATAAAAGTGTATAAAACGCCATCTTCGGTCTTTTTTCCCCCTGTATAGTAACGAGATGGGTATTGAACGAAAATCGATTAATGAAACAGTTGGCTGTTATTATTATGAAAGTTTATAGTTCGAGTACAAATTGAGAAAAATAAAAATTGAATATCTAAACAATGAGTTTAGATATCAAATACAAGAAAAAACAGAATGATCGAAAAATCTAATGATCAGTATGATCAAAAGATATAAGAACCCTAAATTTCAATTGAACGAGAGAAAAAATAGAGATAGAAAATATGTGTGTGAAAAAACCACACGATCAATACCCTAAGCAGGGTATTTATATGACTTGATCTCCTATTTCCAAAATACTCCCTTGAACTTCTAGCCGACAAATAACAAGCCCCTCCTTCTTCTTAATTCTTCACCTTCAGTCCAGCAAAGTCTTCTCTTGACACTTATAGTCCAACATACAATCTGCACACAAAAAACAAACAATACTAGAAAGTGTGTAAGTAATTTATCAAGTAAATAAGTTAAGGTTGTACTATTTTGAACATTCCCCCTCAACCTTAACTTGGAAAAAATCTTTTAACCCCAACTTATTGCAAAGAAGTTTATGATGTTCAGAGGCTAAACTTTTTGTCATAATGTCAGCAACATTATCAATGGATTTGAGCTTAACCACTTTGACCAAACCTGCACAAATTTTTTCTCTTACCAAATGCAAATCAATTTCAAGATGCTTAGTTCTCTCATGAAAAACAGGATTGCCTGCTATTTGTATAGCAGATTTATTATCACAAAAAATTTGAGCAGGTATTATATTAGAAACCTTAAGGTCATAAAGCAGATTAATAATCCAAAGAAGTTCACAAGTAATAGAAGCTAAGGCCCTATATTCTGCTTCAGCAGAGGACCTAGCCACTGTGGGTTGCTTTTTACTTTTCCAGGAAATTAAGTTCCCACCAAAATATATGTTGAAACCTGTAACAGATCTTCTAGTATTCAAACATCTCCCCCAATCAGAATCAACATATCCACATAAATCAAGAACATCATTTTTATTTAGTTGAACACCATTTCCTGGAGAAGTTTTAAGATATCTTAAAACTCTAAATGCTAATTTCAAATGTTCAGCAGTAGGAGCATGCATGAACTGACTCAATGCATGTACAGAGTAACTTATATCAGGTCTAGTGAGAGTAAGGTAAATCAATTTACCCATTAATCTTTGATAAACAGAAATGTTATCCAAAATTTTATCATGAGAAGTGGTTCTGGATATAGAATAATTACCTTCCATAGGAGTTTTCATAGGTTTACAACCAAGTAAACCAAATTCATCCAACAACTCCATACAATACTTCCTTTGAGTCAAGCAAATTCCAGAATTATTATAAAGAACCTCAATACCAAGAAAGTATTTAAGTTTCCCTAAATCCTTAATCATAAACTTAGTTTGCATAAACTGTTTAACCTTATTAATTTCATTAGAATCATTTCCAGTCAAGACTATATCATCAACATAAACTAACAAGGCCACAAAAACAGAATTCTTTGTAAAAGTAAACAAGGAATAGTCACTTTTACTTTGCACAAATCCATATTCAAATAAAGCATTAGAAAGTTTTTCATTCCATTGTCTAGGAGCTTGTTTAAGTCCATATAAGGACTTAACAAGTTTACACACTTTATTACTTTGACTGTCATAATAACCTTCAGGTAATTGCATATAAACATCCTCATAAAGATCACCATATAAAAAAGCATTATTAACATCTAGCTGATAAAGAGGCCAACTATTATTAACAGCCAAAGATAACATACATCTAACAGTAACCATCTTAACCACAGGAGAAAAAGTTTCATCAAAATCAATACCTTCTCTTTGACTATAACCTTTAGCAACTAGTCTAGCCTTGTATCTTTCAATAGACCCATCAGACTTATACTTGATTTTAAAAATCCATTTACAACCAATTGGTTCTCTTCCTTTAGGAAGATCAACAAGAATCCAAGTATTATTTCTATGCAAAGCTTCCATCTCATTGTTCATGGCTTGAATCCAATTCAAGTCTTTACAAGCCTCATTAAAAGTTTTAGGTTCACTACTTTTGTTAAGACTTGTAATAAAACAGAAATTTTCAGTATTTAAGCAAGAATAATTGACTACCCTTTCAACACCATACTTAACTTTTCCTTCTAAAACAAAATCCTTGTATTTATTAGGAAAAACAGAAGCTCTTTCAGACTTTCTTAAGTTTGCAGGATCATTAACATCATCAATGTTCACATGTTCAGGAGCATTCTGCTCATGATCAGTGTGATTACCCTCAGAACTATTAGTATCATCACTTTGTGTTGCAGAACCATCAGTCCTTGGACTGCCAGGCATAATGGGTGACTGAACACTAGGTGTTCTATCTCCAACATTAGCAGTAGTCATAGGAATGTTAGGACTACCATCACAATGAGTATTATCTCTCACATCATCATAGGGTATGGGTTCAGAGAATAATGTGTCAAAAAAATTTAAGTGAGTAATATTTTCAAATTCAGAATTATCAACAGTTTTAGAACCATTTTTCATTTTAAAAGGAAACACAGTTTCATAGAATTTAACATCTCTAGAGTAAAAAATGGTTTTATTGTCTAAACTATAAAGTTTGTAACCCTTTTTATCATTTGAATAACCAATAAAGACACATTTTTCTGCTCTGCTACTAAACTTATCAGAATTGTTAAGAATAGTAGCAAAACAAAGACACCCAAAAGATCTTAAGTGAGAGAGAGAAGGTTCAGAATTAAACAACTTAAAATAAGGAGAACAACCATGTAGTACAGAAGAAGGAATCCTGTTAATCAAGTAAGTAGCAGTAAGTATACATTCAGGCCACATAGTAAGAGGTAATTCCCCCTGAAACATAAGAGATCTAGCAATATTGAGCAAATGTCTATGCTTTCTCTCAACAATACCATTTTGTTGAGGTGTGTAAACATTAGAAGTTTGATGCAAAATTCCTTTTTTAAAACAAAAATTGTTAAACTTTTGGTTTATGAATTCAGTTCCATTGTCAGACCTAAAAGTTTTAATTCTTTTACTAAACTGATTTTCAACAATAGAAACAAAATCTAGAATGTTTATAAAAACATCTTCTTTTGACTTAAGTAAATAAGTCCAAACAGCTCTTGAAAAATCATCAACAATAGTTAGAAAATATTTGAATCCTTCTTTACTAGTAACCTTATAAGGACCCCATAAATCCAAATGAACAAGTTCTCCAACTTCCTTTGAAATATGACTACTCAAAGGAAATGGTTCTCTTGTCTGTTTGGCTTTATGACAAATGTCACAAGGAGAATTATTAACTTTGTTATCAAGTTTAAGACTATGCTGTAAAACTCTTAGAACTTGGTCACCAGGATGACCAAGTCTGCTATGCCACAAAGAATGGGAAACATAACACACAGATATACAATTATTAGACACACCTTGACAATTTGAGTCATCATCCACAACATACAACCCATTCCTTTCACTACCAGTCCATAGAGTTTTCTTGGTTTTTAAGTCCTGAATGTAACATTTAAACTCATCAAACCCTATAAACCTTTTACTATCTCTAGCAAGTTTGTGTACAGAAAGTAAATTAACACAATACTCAGGTACAACAAGAACATCAAACAAAGTAACCATACTGTTTAAATTTAGATTTCCAATCATTTTAACTTTAGCTAAAGTTCCATTAGGATGTCCCACAGTAAAATTTAAATCAGAAACATCAATACCATTAGTAATATTGTCACAAGAATAAGTCATATGTTGATTAGCACCAGAATCACTAATCCAACCATCATGTTTACTTTTAAAACATTTTTCACTAGAAGCACAAAAAATTTTATCAAAATTGTTATTAAAGAAACTATTGGAATTAAAGTATTTACCAGACATATGAGACAGATTTGCAGAGATAGCAGGTTTGTCATTCAGCAGATTTAACAATTTTGACATCTGTTCATTAGTAAGAGACAAAGTAGAACCAACAGTAGAAGAAGAAGAAGCAGAATCATGAGATTTCACATATTTATCAGACATTGCATTGTTATTGTAAATTTGTTTAGAATTAGATTGAGATCCTTGAAAATTAAAATTCCTCTTATAACCAGGTGGATAACCAACTAATTCATAACATCTATCAATAGTATGACCAACACCTTTGCAATTAGTACAATTCAAATTTGTATTAGGACCTCTAGTTCCAAAATTTTGACTTTTGTTCCCAAGGTTGTTATTAGTATTAAACCTTTTCTTGTTATCATGAAACCTAGAAACAAAAGCACTAGATGAACTTTTATTAGAACCAGTTGAACTAGAAGTATTTCTATGAGATTCTTCTCTAGACAACAAAGCATAAGCACTCTTAACAGAAGGCAAAGGATCATAAGTAAGAATATGACTTCTCATTGAACTAGAAGTATTTCTATGAGATTCTTCTCTAGACAACAAAGCATAAGCACTCTTAACAGAAGGCAAAGGATCATAAGTAAGAATATGACTTCTCATTGAACTATAAGAATCATCTAACCCCATTAAAAACTGCATTAGTTTAATCAATTCATTATGTTTATGAAAATCATTTGCAGCATGACAAACACAAGCAGGCAGTTTAATGAGAGCATCAAATTGTTTCCACAAAGAATTAAGCTTATGATAGTAATCAGACAGAGTTGAATTATTTTGAGACAAAGAATTAATTTTATGATGTAGATTAAAAGTAACCACTCCATCAACCTTATCATAAGTTTCTTTCAGTTCATTCCAAACAACAGCAGCATTTTTTGAAAAAATCTGTCCTAGATATAATTCTTCAGATACACAATTCAGAATCCAAGAAAGCACAACAGCATTACACCTATCCCACTGTTGGGCTAAAACATCATTATCAACAGATTTCATACAAGTTCTATCTATAAAACCCTTTTTATTCTTAGTTTCCAATGCAAGTAACATAGCACAACTCCAGATATTATAATTTTCAGTTCCTTTTAACTTTAGACTAATAAGAGGAGTGTTTGTTATATCACTAGCATGCAAATACAAAGGATCACCAAAGTCTAATTTGCTTATTTTAGTATTATTCATTTCAAAATCATTTTCAGACTCTGACTCTTCATTATGAACAGAAGCAGGAGGTGTATTACCAGTATGAATACGAGCAGGAGGAGTATTACCAGAATGAACAGAACCAGGAGGTGTATTAACCATTTTAGACAAATTTGATCACAAACTTATCAATCAATCAAAGAATAAACAGACAATCAAACAGATTCAGAACCACACAACTCAACAATAATCACACAACAAAGTAACACAACAAAGCAAGTAAGCAAGTAATAAACAGAACCAGATAACAAATAATTGAATCACAAAAAAAAAACAGAAATTATAAGAACTTTTAATAAAATTTTTTTTATAAACAATTCTATTCTCACGAATGTGCCAGTGACTAGATTCCTAAGCCTCTCGAATGAAGGCCGGACAAGGATAACACACTCGTTTTTATGAGAAATAGAATAAAAACTTTTAATAAAAAACAATATTAATGAATTAAAAGTTCAAGAGAAGAAGATCGACAATACAGTGCTTTAATGCAGAACCGATGAAGAACCCTAGATCTACTCTTGATTCACTTAGTCAAGAGATAAATCCAGGATCAGAAGAATTAATCATGCAGCGGAATAACAACGACCGAATACAGAAAAAACCCTAAAAATTAGGGTTTCTTCGATTTAGGGTTTCGAGATGAAATACGCCCTAAATCTGAAACCAAATCACCAGAAATAACGTCAATCAGAGGAAACCTGGCTTTGATACCATGAACGAAAATCGATTAATGAAACAGTTGGCTGTTATTATTATGAAAGTTTATAGTTCGAGTACAAATTGAGAAAAATAAAAATTGAATATCTAAACAATGAGTTTAGATATCAAATACAAGAAAAAACAGAATGATCGAAAAATCTAATGATCAGTATGATCAAAAGATATAAGAACCCTAAATTTCAATTGAACGAGAGAAAAAATAGAGATAGAAAATATGTGTGTGAAAAAACCACACGATCAATACCCTAAGCAGGGTATTTATATGACTTGATCTCCTATTTCCAAAATACTCCCTTGAACTTCTAGCCGACAAATAACAAGCCCCTCCTTCTTCTTAATTCTTCACCTTCAGTCCAGCAAAGTCTTCTCTTGACACTTATAGTCCAACATACAATCTGCACACAAAAAACAAACAATACTAGAAAGTGTGTAAGTAATTTATCAAGTAAATAAGTTAAGGTTGTACTATTTTGAACAGGTATCCGCGTAATGCGGCAGCGGGATGACGACGGGTGATGGTAAAGTTAATGATGTGATTATTAATGTAAAGGTAGTTGATGTAAAAAGGTGATGTAGTTAATAAAAAGCGTATGTTGGGCATTGGTGAAGTATAAGATATGTGTGAAGATTTTTATTTTTATGTAAGGGTATTTTAGTCATTTCAAAGGCTTAAAGTTTTTTTTTTTAAAAGGAGGTTTGCTTTATTAGGTATTATAGATTAGATAGGTTGGGTATGTTTATCTGTATACGTTTAATTTGTTGAATAAAACGGATAAATTTCTAAGTCATCAATCGAAATATTGCTAGACATGACCAACTAATCCAGAAGATAGACTTTTTAGATAATCTTAAACTGATAGTTCTTAAATTTCTCTCACATTGAAATAAATAAAAATGTAGGATATCACATCATATCATCACACAAAATTAACAAAACATGATTATTGCTTGCTTGAACAATAGATATGATGGAATACATTTTCATCCCATAAAACTAGCTTTGGTTTTGTTTGTAGCCTCGGATAGCCTGTGTTCCATAATGCGTTGAGGTGCGGTATCCAGTGGTACACACAAGGCGAGCCGCTCATCGAGCTGTGCAAAGGAAATGGGGCAAAAACCAAGAAAATCTGATGAGGCGGTGAGGTTTGTCCCTTGGTGGTTGGCTGCTTCCGAGGTTACTGATCCATCAAATCCGACATGGGCAACATGCTTTACGTCAGTTGGAACCCCGATTTCCATCTCCATTTCTACTTCGCCCATCTCTTCCTTAAGCCCTGTCAAAACTCTAATGGTTAAATTAAGCTGACATTTTTACGAACGTGAAGTGAAAATGTGACAAATAGACCAATTTGAAATTAAATGCTTGATCGTTTCCAAATTAATTAACAACTTATTACATTTTTCCGAAATGACAAATTGATTTTTATTAATTATTATCTAGTACTTTTTTATTTGAGTTAATTGCACAAATCATCCTTGGAGGGTAGATTTTAAAAAAAATTTTTTTTGGCCATATTATTCATTTATTTGATCATATATTTGGTTCTCATTGCCAAACTATTAAGGTTTCTTGTTGTAGTTTCCGTAGGATGTAAAATGCTAAAAAAGGTTACTATAAGGACGAAATTCACTCAAAAAAACTTAGATGGATGAAAACCACGAAAATGTGCAAACCACGGGGATGATTTGTGCAATTAACTCTTTTTATTTTTTGTATCGGAGGGTAGATTTTAAAAAAAATTTTTTTTGGCCATATTATTCATTTATTTGATCATATATTTGGTTCTCATTGCCAAACTATTAAGGTTTCTTGTTGTAGTTTCCGTAGGATGTAAAATGCTAAAAAAGGTTACTATAAGGACGAAATTCACTCAAAAAAACTTAGATGGATGAAAACCACGAAAATGTGCAAACCACGGGGATGATTTGTGCAATTAACTCTTTTTATTTTTTGTATCGGAGGGTAGATTTTAAAAAAAATTTTTTTTGGCCATATTATTCATTTATTTGATCATATATTTGGTTCTCATTGCCAAACTATTAAGGTTTCTTGTTGTAGTTTCCGTAGGATGTAAAATGCTAAAAAAGGTTACTATAAGGACGAAATTCACTCAAAAAAACTTAGATGGATGAAAACCACGAAAATGTGCAAACCACGGGGATGATTTGTGCAATTAACTCTTTTTATTTTTTGTATCGGAGGGTAGATTTTAAAAAAAATTTTTTTTGGCCATATTATTCATTTATTTGATCATATATTTGGTTCTCATTGCCAAACTATTAAGGTTTCTTGTTGTAGTTTCCGTAATTTTATTATAATTTGTTATCTTGCAAGTGAACTACATTATTTTATGCTCTTTTAGAATAGCTCGTAAGATAAAGAAAAAAAAAAAATTTAGATCGGATCGAGGAAATTAATTAAAGAGAACTCTAATGACACTAAATCATAGAGGTTAGCTTACCAAGTGATTGAGATAAATTCTTGATGGTCTTGGTGAGTCTTTGAAGCCTAATAGAGACACTTGGTTTTGAAAGTGACGTAAACTTGAATGAGCTCTTCATCATATTTTCACCCGATGCCCCTTCTTCGTCTTTTGGATCCTTGGCTGTGTCAAATGATCTACATACTACAAATTTATATAGATAAAACATAAGTATTTTATACAATCTTGTATTTTGTGGCACCAAAGACCAAAATAAATAGTTTATGGTCTAGCATAAACCGATATAAAAATGTTATATTGATTTTGATTTTGAAAATGTGCAAAATAATTAAGTTTATATAACACAATTACATTTAAATCTTTTTCTTTCCTTTCTTTACAATACAAGAATAAAAACAACTATTAATTTTTTAATTTTTTTCAATCTTTATTTATTTTATTTATTTTTTATTTTTTTACTATAGTCGCGGGTCTGACACTCGTCACACAAAAGGTTAAGTTGTCACGATATATGGCCATATATACGTATATACATACGTGCGATGATTCAAAAGCCATTTTGTCACTATTTATGTATCAGATGATCTATGATTATTGGAAACTAATTACTAAGCTAATCCTAATTAATAAGCCCTAATATTATCTATAGATTAAGCTAAGATCAACTGATAGGATATATTAATATCCATTATATCTATACAAATGATCAAAGTACCTATTCAAATGCTAAAAATTGATTGGTTTGTTATGTTATACGAAAATCAATTAAGCATACACAAAAACTACACTACATGTCGTATTGGAGCAAGATGGAAAGATATATACCCATATGAGAAAAATCAATATCTTCCTTTGATCTTCTACCATGTTGCACACAAACCGCAACACTAGATGCAGAGACACAAGCGGTAGCAAAGGGAAAAGCTACGAGACGTTCCATTCGATCTTTCATCATCATATCGAGACAAACGGATAGAAAAGATCGATAAACAAGTGGTAGTGGTGGTTAATCACCGAAGATTGTGTGTAATGAATGAATTTGGTTAGAAGAACGTACGTATAGATGGAGTTAGTTATAGATCGAGGTAAAGGTTTTTGAATATGCATGCTTTGTGATGAAGATATAATGATTCTAGTTGTAATGAAAACTCCATCACATTTTTTACTCACAAGATTGAGTTCAAAGTTTTCAGTTTGGTAGAGTGATTAGAGGACCCTCTTAACTCTCAAGTATCACATGCATTAAGTTTTATTTATTTCATAACTTAATGTCTTAATATATAGTTGACATAACCTATCTCGGAATTACTTGCAACTATCATTCATTAATCTTTAGTTTTTGTGGTTAATTAACAATGCCTTTGGGTATTTCTTAAAATATCTTCTTATACTAGTTATGGTTATTTTTTTGCACATTGTAATATTGTATAAGATTAAAAACTTAATTGAATATAAATTTCAAATAAAGGAAAAAGAAAAAGAAATTGCTCATTGTCGCCTTCTACAAGTTTTGGATCCCAATACCTCGACGGTGTATGGGGAGGTTAAGATGTAGACAGACCTTACTTCTACCAAGATAGAGAAGCTGCTTCCAAATGCAACCTAAATAGTAGAAAAGGACCCGCCTTTTAATATAAATTTCAAATGTTATGTACTAAATTACTTTTTAGCTCCAATAAGCGAAAAACAAATGAACACGAACTTTAGAACTCTTAAAACGAAAGCAAAAAATAATTATGTGCGTCTTTCCATATATATTTCTTTATCGGTGGAGCTTTTAAGTATTGTAGTTTTAATGAAAAAGTAGCAAAATTTGAAGTGGACAACTACCAAAGAGTGTTTCACCAGCAATCCATGATAATTTTAGCTTGTCATGATGGACTAGCATTCAGATCAAAGTATGTATTAAGACCAATCTAGCTACTTTCTTTATTACTAAAAAATATCAAAATGAAATTAATGAATGCCCCATAACATGTTTGGTTGGAAAATGTCTCAATCCATACAATAAAAAATATTTATAAGGAGATGTTAGCTACTTACACAAAGTACAACAAAACTTTTGTAAATTAATGTTGTTGGGTTCTTTTCTTTCTTTTTTTACACGGTAGCTTTTTTCATCGGGACTTGTTTGAGACTGTACCAAAAACATCACGAAGTGAAAACCGGTGGCTCGGCCTTCATTGATGAGGTTTTTTCTCATGTCTCAGCTATAATTGGCACGAGTTTTTTCAACCTTTTTACAGTCTTAACAGTTAAAGCCCTAAGATGAATCTAGATGTGTAATTAGTGTATTCTAGATTGTATTTTTTGTACATTGACCTTCTAGCATCTTGCTAGCTGGTCCGTTCATTAATAATATTTTTTGTCGTTCTAAAAAAAATGTTGTTGGGACGATGAAAATGTAATTTAGAAAGCACCCAATTAACAGGTAAGCTGATCAATTACTATTTTATCAAGTGAATTCAAACTTAAGGCATGCATAATAAAGGTTATTGTGAGAATTATATCAATATGGTATGTATTTTTACGAAATTGACATATGTGAATTTTTTAAAGTATCTTTCAAATTTGGTCAACCATCAATAAGGGATTGATATTTAGAGAAATTTACGACCTCGAGGTCTTTGGTTTAAGTTTTTGATTTGAGCAAGATGATCCCAAAAATAGAGACATCCAATAATATATATCTTCTGAAATTGGAGTTGAGTATATGAAGAAACATGTCGTTGAGGCTAAATTTACCGTTTAAAAAAAAATAAGAATTAGTCGATGCAAGTAACTTGCTATCACTTAAATCCAAAACTATTAATTAGACCCCTCCCAATGAGTGCATCGGTCAGGGTTATTGGTAGTCCATAGGTTGCGCCTCAAAACTAATGCCACTATCACACTTACATCGGTTGTGCCTTAGTTTCATTCCTTCGGTACAACGATGAGCTTATGAGGAGCTCAGTGGGTCTCACGTTTCACTTTTAGTTTTTCTTTTCTTTTGATCCCTTCAACGGCTTTATCTTTATCTTTATCTTTATCTTCACCATCATCATCCATCTCATTACTACTAGAGCTGGAGCTGCCACTAGTGCTACCACTGCCACCACCACCACTACTAAATTACCACAATGACAATATTGGAACAAAATATATGAAAATTGCATAAAATTATGTTTTTTCAGGGTCATTATCTACACTAGAATAAAAATTATATAATATTGCTATACAACGATAAATAGATCAGGTGTTTCTTTTTTTCGAAACTTTGGGCAACAAATCAGTCTCCTAAATAGAAAAACCTTGTTTGACCCATTATGCAACCCATCCATTTTGTCACCTCTACAAACCTTCACATGTGTAATCAGTAATAGGGGTAGCAGTTAAGCTCAAATAAAAATAACAAACATTGAAATTTGAACACAACTACAACTCAGAAAATTTTACCAAACACAAGTTGCAAGCAACAAATATAGATGGCACAGGCATAATGAGATAATCAAAACTCCAAAATTGTAAGCATAAATATTATAAACCTGAGGCATCATGTTTGAATACCACTTTGAATCATCTGCAATGTATTAAGGCCTGCACAAATGCTGAAAAACTCGCTGAAAGTCCATGATCGTATGTTTTCTTGTCTAAACTTAGAGTAATAATCATGTGACACATGCAAAGCGTTGGTCCAGATTTCCATATCTTGGTTTTTCAGTTCTGATTTTCTGATTAAACTTGGAGATTTTCACAAAATTTTGCTTAAAATTATTTAGCATATCATGTAAATCATATGAAATCAGATTTTTATGCTTATGACTATAAATCTTCTTTAAAATTTCCAGCATTATATGAACATTTTAATGTTTTGAATTGGCTAAAAATGTAAGAAATAGCAACCTCCCATATAAAGAATATGTTCTCTTCCTTAATTTTGTTGTTGCAAGAACGCATCTCGCCCACTTCTGTCCTGCATCTTCATCACAGATTTAATATGAAATCAGATTTTTATGCTTATGACTATAAATCTTCTTTAAAATTTCCAGCATTATATGAACATTTTAATGTTTTGAATTGGCTAAAAATGTAAGAAATAGCAACCTCCCATATAAAGAATATGTTCTCTTCCTTAATTTTGTTGTTGCAAGAACGCATCTCGCCCACTTCTGTCCTGCATCTTCATCACAGATTTAATATGCATCAGAAGCAGAGCGGGTTGCACATACTTTAGATGATAATCGTAGCAATTAGTAACAACATGATGACATATGGTGGAACTCAAAAAATGTGTTCCGTGAGTATAGTTTACAAGCCCAAAAGCTGAAGCAAGCAACCTACGTTAGATGAAGATCATCTTCTTTTCAATCATCCTATTCACTTATACAGGTTAGAGGTAAACTTCACCAGAGGGCTGCAAACTAGACAAACCCATTTTGAGCACAGCTCAACTACCTGAGTATCACCCCAAACTCAACCCAATAGCTCAATGAGCCTCCATAATGCATACTAGGATCTTCTCAGAGAAGATTCATGTTCGAGTCAAGAGCTTAAGCTCAAATTTATTAGAAACCATATTAAGTTAAGTAACATTGATTTGAGCTTGTCTACTCGGTGACATCCAATATCAGAGGAAAATGTTTTTGACATCAAAACATAAGGTCCAGATGCTGAGGATTTGAGCTCATCTAGCTTTTCAGAAACCCATCTTGTCATCTCTACATTTTTTGCGTACATGACAAGACGATAGAAATGCTTTCAAAACAGCACTCAAATGAGAAATACTATGCTCATAAATGAGATCCTTAATCTCATTCAGCCGACCAAGTCGGCCCAAAAGGTCTACCAAACAAGTGTAAGGTTCAACTTTAGGGTTGATGACTGACATAAGCATCTTTCAATAACATAAGATAATTGCAGCCTTCATTAACCAAGCCTGCACGATACAAAAGTTACTGCAATTGGTATAATCCCAACTCAAATAGATGACTCGTCTCCCTACCTTCACCATGTGATGCATAACTATATATTATAGCAGTCCACAGTACAACATTTCTGATTTTAGCTTCTTTGAAAATTGATCTGCACTTTGTAACCTTCCACATTTGGCATACATGTCTATCTTCGATGAACTTACAAAGGCGTCAGATTGTATCCGGGCAAATAAGCCCAATGCCAGTTTGTATGATCCTATCCAAGAAAAACCAGAAATTAAAATAGTCCAAGACCGGACGTCTCAGCCATAAATTTCATCAAACAGTTGGTGGACATAAGCTAAATTACAAGAATTTACATACAAACAATTTATAGTTATTAGATTACGCATAGCTAGCTATGTAGGATTTAATCTTGACTTATGATAGTTTATTAATTAGTTTTATGCATGTGTCAAAATAGTTTGAATTGGCATTGGTTTGACCGGTTATTTAGGATAGAAAATAAACGTGGGTGAGTGGCTTAAAATTAGGAATGAGTGGGTCTAATTCTAGGTTGAATAGTTGAGTCTGTAGGCTATATATATAGCCAGTTATTTTTATTGAAGAGTGCAGTTTTTTCATCTTTTCTTCTCTCTACAAATATATACACACTTTCTGCATATTTATATAAGTAAATTGTGAGTGTTATAGTAGAGGTTGGGGCCTGATTTCCAACATTTGGTATCAGAGCGAGGTTAAGAAAGTTGCGGGTTTGAGAGTCGACCGTTGAAGGAGGAGCAGCCCCATGGCTGCGGGGCTGAAGAAGGAAGAAGGGAGCAGCAACAGTGATCATGTTTGGTGATCAGTAGAAAGACAAGACAGGGTGCTGGTCAATTAAATCAGCGAGACCGTAAGGCTGGTGGATTATATCAGGGTGAAAGAAGAAAGAAGCTGACCGATTTCAGAAGAGAGAGACCGGCCAGAAAAGGAGAATCTGGCGAGAACTGAAAGAGACCGACGAGCTTCAATTGATGACTGTCTATAGTTTTACCTCTGAAACTTAAGACCGGAGAAAGAGTTGAAGAGCGACAAACGTGAACCTAGACCGGTGGTTCACCTGTTGAAGACCGAAAAAGGTCGTTGAACAACAACTGAAGCGTTGCCTCAAAAGCTTGAAGGACCGAGAATGGGTAGAAGACCGATAGAGATCGAGAAAGAATCAATCGATTGTGAGGCTGAGTTGCTGAGTTTTGTGAATTCGATTAAATCTAAGATGATGATAATAAGTGTGTAGTCCGAATTAGACCCGCAAGAAAAAGTATGTGGCGAGGTTTGGAGCGGCTATTGCTGTGACCAAGAGTGTAAAGCAGAATCGCAAGTCAAAGAAAGAAAGGTAAAATGGGTGGTGACAAACTTGTTGTGGTGGTTCATCAGATGACTTATGGTGACCGACAAGAAGGTAGAAGGCAACAAATGGTGGAGGTCTCGAAGATGAAGATTTAGAGAAGCAGAAAGATGTTTGGCTTGGTGTCAAAAGTCAAACAAACTAAACACAATTTACATTTTGTGTTAGATTTCATGTCGTACAAGAAAAAAATATGATCTTTTGTTGTGTGAAGTTTCTGTGAGAAACAAAAGGGATATATTTTTTTGTTTCAGGTTTGGTATGAATTTAAAGAGAGACCGTGAAGACCGAAGCCATAATAGACCGAATGGCTTAAAAGAAAGACCGAAGAACTCGTTCGTGTCAAGAATGAGTAAGACCGAGACCGTGGGTGTGACAACGACCGAAGATTCACACCAAGATAGACCGTTGAAAGACCGTAGACCGAATGAAGCTTTCATTGAAGAAAGCTTAGACCGAAAGACCGAGATTGTGAGCCAAGCCCGAAGGGGTTCACATGAGACCGAGTAGAAAGACCGTTTGTGAACAAAGATAGAAAGAGTTCACATTAGACCGAAGTTGTGAACAAAAGACCGCGTGTTCACCTAAGAAAGAGAAAGACCGAGCATGTGTGCTTCGTGTAGCAAGACCGAGATAGTCAAGATTAAGGGGGTGAATGTAGGATTTAATCCTGACTTATGATAGTTTATTAATTAGTTTTATGCATGTGTCAAAATAGTTTGAATTGGCATTGGTTTGACCGGTTATTTAGGATAGAAAATAAACGTGGGTGAGTGGCTTAAAATTAGGAATGAGTGGGTCTAATTCTAGGTTGAATAGTTGAGTCTGTAGGCTATATATATAGCCAGTTATTTTTATTGAAGAGTGTAGTTTTTTCATCTTTTCTTCTCTCTACAAATATATACACACTTTCTGCATATTTGTTGATGCATGTTGATGTGACAACAGCAACTTAGATTTGATTATGTCTTATTCATTTATATGTAATTGATAGATTATGGACTTCGTGTTTTAGTAATGATTGATTACATGTTTTGGTGTTATTTATATGTTTATATATGTTGTTTGTTATGTATATCATACAAGTACAAACATAATATATGTTAGGTTTCTTGTACATAAAGTACTTGGAAAATAACTAAGCATAGATGTTGATGGTATTTAGTACTAACGAAGATAATCTTCGTTAGGAACTAACGAAGATAATCTTCGTTTTATGGGCTGGACTGCTAAGTTCGTAAGAACAAAGCCCAGCAAGCCCAATATCGATCGTGAACATATATAAACGATTGGAAACCCTAAAGTACAAATACCAGTTGATATTACACACACCAAAGGCGACTAAGTTCGTTTCTAAGCTATAGAAAACGAAGATAGATCATTTAAGGCTGATTATATTGAGATAATTAGCAATATATACGATAACTAATCAAACTAGTTATCTCGTGAGGATTCCGCACTCACGACATAACAATAGACGATCTCGAGAGCGATCAGTAGCTATCGAGGGACTCACAAGTGGTATCAGAGCCATTCGATATCTTATCGAAGGGTTGAGATCGTTTGTTTGGTTGTTATTCTCCCAAAAACCTCCCAAAACTCTTTCTGTCGTTAAGTTCGTTTGCCTTACGAACTTAGCAAAACGAAGTCAGAAAACGAATTTAACTTAAATTCGTTCTAAATTCATCCAACGAAGATAGAAAGCGAATTTATCTTCATTTTCGTTTTGAATCTTCATCAAACGAATTTAACCTACGAACTTAAGCTATCTTCGTTCTGAACCTTAGCCTACGAACTTAGCTATATTCGTTCAGAATTTTTGTCCACAAAATTAAGCTATCTTCGTACACTCTGTTCTACGAATTTAATCTAATTTCGTTCGATTCTTATCTTCGTTTGAACAGTATTTTTCACTTATGGCTTCTTCATCCTCAACCAACAATGCTGTTGCCCAATATCTCAATTCTCTAGTTTATCATGATCATCTGGTAGGGCGTACTAATTCTCCACCAAAGTTAGTCTCATTAGCTGACTTTTGGGCGTGGAGAGGTCGATTTGAAGATTTCATTCAACGAGAAGACTTAAATATGTGGCTCATGATCACTGAAGGTTATGAATGGCCCACTCTTACTGTGAATGGAGTTACTTCTACATACAAGGTGGGAGAATTAACGGGCGAAGAAAAGGCTAACTACGCCATTGAAGTAAAGACTCTTTCCACACTTCGTATGTGCATTCCTCAAGAGCTGGTGCACTTGTTTCCTAAACAAGAATACAAGACTTCAAAGCAATTGTTCGATGCTATTGAAGCTCATTGTGAAGGTGATCCATTATTGAAGCAAAATAGAATTAAAATGCTTAAGAAACAATTTGATTGCTTCAATGCCACAAAGAATGAACAAGTTGAGGATCTTATTCTGAGATATCAACATCTTCTTGCTGAATTAGCTTATTTTGACCTTAGATACACTCCTACTGAGATAGTGGATAAATTCCTGGATGGTTTGCCGAAAGCATACAAAGAGTTTCGTCATGGATTGCAAGAAAGAGCTGATTACGCATCTCTTCGAATAGATGGAGTTATATCCACTCTAAGAAACAGAGAAATGAAGGATAAGGCAAAAGATCTTCAAGACAACTTCACACAAGATCCATCTCTCTATCATGCCACTATGAAAAATCCAACAGCTGATGTTAATGCTTTCTTTTCGGGAGTTGGTAATACTGGTGAGACAGACAATTGTGGTGCACAAATGGATGGAGATGATTCTTTTGGATTCATGGCTACTGATGCTGGTAACAGGGGTAAAAGGGCTAATGAAGGAACAAAGACTGGAAATATGAAATTCGGAAACATTTCATCTTCTTCTGCGGGTTACAAATCCATGCCTATGAATATGAAATCAGCTGAGGGTAGGATGAATGTATTTGCTGCAATGTGTGCTGCACATGAAGCTTTTGTTGCAGGAAGAATCACAGATCCAGCACTTATTGATGAAGATTACGATCAGATAGATCCAGATGATGTTGAAGAAATGGATCTGAAATGGCAATTGGCAATGATCACCAGGAGAGTACAAAAGTTTATGAATAGAACAGGAAGACAACTTACAGGAGGTACTCAAGGATTTGACAAGTCAAAGGTGAAATGCTATAATTGCGAAGGTTTTGGACATTTTGCCAGAGAATGTCAACGGCCTAAGAAAGAGGCAAATGTTACTCCTGCACGTCAAGATAGAGGTGGTAATCGTCCGTTCAATCAAAATCCTACTAGAGCTCTTTTGTTAACTGATGATCCTATTGCAAATGTCACTGGAAATGACAAGGCTATAGTAGCTGTTCAACCAGATGGTTCTTATGTTTGGAATCTTCCTCATGATGAGAACAATAACGCTTATTTGGCCGAAATTCTTGATGATATGGCTCAAATAGTTGATTCTCCAGATGATTTCATGGACACCACAGTCTACCACAGTGAAGAGCAATTGTATGAAAATACTAAAAGTTCGAATGTGGAATCTGTTGCTGCTGGTGTATATGATACTGATTCCGAATCTGACAATGAGTTAGAAGAAGTCAAGAACCTTGATGAAGTGAAAGCTACTGAAGAGGTGAAAGCAGCTGAGGTTAAAGATGATTCTGCCACAGAAAAGAGTGAAAAGACTATTGAGGAGCAGATGCAAGATTTTGAGATTCCGGCTGGCATGACTGTGGATGACTTTGTAGCTTACATGGCAGATTGCAAAGAGGCAGACCAACAGGTATCTTATTCTTTACATACTATTGTTCATGTTTGCAAAATTGTTAATCGCATGTTTGATGAACTTGAACAAAAGAATGAACAAATTAAGAAATTAGAATCTGTTGTCAATACTGCTCATGATGAAAGAGATAAATTAATTAAAAAGGGTCTAACTGTAAATGATAAGGAAAAATTTTTCAAGGAAAAGATTAGATCCTTAGAATCTGACATTAGAGCAATGAAAGATAAAGTCAATCATTCTGTGGCTATAGAAAGAGTAAGTAGTGAAGCTTATTCCTTGTTAGCTAGAAAGTGTGCTACCGTAGAAAAGGAACTTGCTGATGCTAGGATAGAAATCTTGGAATTTAAGGCTAAATCTGATTCTGCTAGACATTCTGAGCTTTTGATGCATATGAAAAAGTTTGAGAATTCTTCTTCTAAGAGTCTTGAAACTGCTAAGATTTCTTATAAAGATGTGCCTCCTCCTTTCAATAATAACTATACTCCTGTTGAACCTAATATTCCTGAAATCCTACTTCAACCTAGTGTTGTAGATGGTAAACCAAAAGACTCAATTTCCGAGGCAAAGTTGCCTGAGGGAACAAAAGAGTCTAAAGGAGGTTCTTCTCAACCTAACAAGGAAGAGAAATTGAAAGGTGTTGCTTTAAATCAGTCTACTCCTTATGGTCAGAAAGACAGTATTGTACACTTTACACTCCATAAGAGTAATAGGGTCTATACTGAGTTAGAATTCCCATTAGAATCTATTGACTGTAACATCCCAAACTTTTCTTTAAGATTTGACTAACGCTGTTAAGTCAACCTCATGTGTGTCGTTAAGTCTAGTGTGAATATATGCATATACATAGTTAATGTGTGTTATGTGTGAGGTTTGAAAACCTAAATGTTAATGTAGTATAAATGTGTGAAATACGAAGGTTTATGTCTATGAAGTGACATTTAATGAAGGGATAATGTTGTATATGGTCAATAATGTAGTTTGTGACCAATAATGAAGGATTTGGAAGTCTAGGGACTAGTCTTGACATATGGGTAAAGTCAAAAACGGGTTTAGGGTTTTGGAAGGTGTCATTAGGCTAATTTCCAGCAGCCATTACTTGTTGAAAACACACAAAGCCTATCAAAGCCTTTCTTGAATTCTAAAGCAATTAATCAAGTTTTTGGTCAAGCAATTGGGTGTTTTGGTGTTGGAATTGATCGATCATCTAGCCAAGCAGGTAATCACTGAATTATAGATGGTATTTTCAGATTTAGAAGTTGTTTAATAAGAACCAGATCTGATTAAAAAGGAGTTTTGCAAAGAATTAGGGTTTATGTGGTGTTTTGGTCAATTAACGTTCAAAACGGTGTTAAATGAGTCCATAATCGATCTTGATAATCAAAAGATGTTTATGTGTGTCAAAAACATGTTTGGGAAGAAGCCTTGATCGATCGAATTTTGGAAAAATTGAAGAAGTTAGTCGTTTTGGAATTCTGGACGAAATTAAGATTAAATTCGTAACTGGGTCTAAATTCGTTGGAACGAAGATAATCTTCGTAAGAACGAAGATAACCTTTATCTTCGTAAGAACAAACTATCTTCGAACGAAGATAACCTTTATCTTCGTAAGAACAAACTATCTTCGAACGAAGATAACCTTTATCTTCGTAAGAACGAAGATAATCTTCGTTAGAACTGTAGCTAAGTTCGTAAGAAGGATTTTCCAGACTAAGTTCGTGAGGTTTGTTAAGTTCGTTTGAGTCCCAAATGACTTATATTTCATATGTTAATGTACGATAGGTGTCGGGGATTACTGATAAGCATTATTAGCTATTTGTTTGCGCGCGTACACTACTACCAGGTAAGATACACTACTTTGACACGCTGGGGGATCAACTAAAAGCTGGTTTCAAATCGTAAACACTTCCATTCGGTATCTTTATATTGCATGTGGGCATATGGGTTACTTGGGAGGTATTATGGGTTATGCAGTTGACCATGAGACCTGAGATGCAGTCCCTATTGTAGTGTAATGTAGTATTGCTTAATGTAGTATGTAGCTATGCAGTTGATGTAGTTTAATGAAGTATCTTGATATGCATGATATATAGAAATGAAGTTGATGTGTGATATGCATGCTTGACTTGTACGCCTAGTTCACTAGACTTGCTAGGTTACTATGTCACTTGCACGTCTAAGGATCCAAACGTAATGAAGTTAAAGTGTGTGAATGTCTAGGAATGTGTGTTACCTAGACTATATGTGTGTGAATGTTTGGGAATGCAGGGACCCAATCTATATGTGTGAAATTGAGCTCATAAAACTAATGCAGGGAAAGTATTAAGCTTAACCCGTACTTGTCTTAGCCGGATGAGTGCGTTGATGCAGTTGTTGCTTGGGTGGCTCCTCGCAACATGGTCTTTATAACGCAGGGCGAGTAATACGAGAGGTTTGACCAACCTCCACATACGGATTACTCTTGGATTGGCTTGCCACTCCTTAACGACGTAAGATGAGTAGTCTTTTGACTGATCATCCAGTCGGGTGTGATGCAGGGCACACTTATATGCAGTTAACAAAGATACGTGTGACAATGTGTGAACTAATGCAGGATAGGCACATTTAGGATGATTATCCTAATTAATATGAAGTCGAAATGTAGTATATGTGTGAACGTGTGATGTGTGTTGTGCCTAATAAAACTTGTCTAATAATGAAGATTGTTTTAATTGGACAAATGCTTTTAATTAAGTGTTATCTTACTTAGCTATTCTTATAGCTAACACTTGCTTCTTTAATGTGGTTGTTCCCTCAGGTTTAGCTTGATGGAATTAGACGAAGGATGTGTGAGCTTGGGTAGATTCGTTGAAGGAGCCTTAGTTATCCATAGACGATTCTTTGCTTAGACATTTATTTACATTTCGTACTTAATGTCGAATTTATGTTGTGACATGTGAACGGTTGTTTATGTTGGGCAACCGTTGGGTTTTCATTTGAACTATTGTTTGATATGGCATGTAACACCAAATAAATGCAGCAACCGAAATGTTTTTATCGGTTTTGACTTTTACAGTCTTTACTTCCGCAATTTAACACCGTTAGGTGAAAAGTTTTGAAAACCCATATTTTTAAACGACGGGTGTTACATTGACCCTAAGAGGATTGATAAAGTCTGGGATGTTGCTATTGAGGATATGAAGAAATTAAGTCAGCAACGTCTCACTCCATTACCTAAGCAGTCTAGGATTAGAAAATCTGAAGATAACTTAGCCGTTAATGAAGAAGCAACTAAGGTTTTAAAGCACATCTTAATGCCTGCACTTAAGAAATCTTCAAGTAAAGATAGACATGAGAAAGATGGTGCTAGGAAGTCTAGGATTTCACCAACTAAACAAGACCCTGAAAAGGAAAATCAAAGAAAAACAAGTAAGTCAGTGGACACTAGTGCTAATAATGAATCTGTAGGTACCGATAAAAAGGTAGATACAAACAAAAAGTTCAAGGTCCTCTCTTGCTTTGCTTGTCATGAAAAGGGTCATGTTTATAGTGTATGTCCAAACAGACCTCGAAGATCAGGTTCTCCTTCAAAGGCTTCCACTTCAGAAGGAAAAAGGGGGTTGGGTAATAATAAACAGGTTTATGAGGCTAAAGTTCAATCTTCTCCAAAACCGTTTACTATACCTCAACGACGTGAATCTCCACTGAAAGGTTCCTCAGGAAATGTTCATAGGATTTCAAATCGTTTTCAACACCTCCACGACCTGATCGTTCTGTTCCTAAAAGTCAAAATTCATTCTATGACCAAATTCATTCGAGTGTTCGATCTTCTTATGGCCCTCATTCTCCTAGATCTTCTCCGACGAGAGGTCAGAAGTCTTCTCCTGTGAGAAGACGAGATGAGAATCATGTTCTACCCACGGCTTCTAGCAATGGGTATTGGACTGAACTGATTCTAAGGGATGAGAAGGGACGACCCAAACCTCAGAAGGTTTGGGTCCCCAATGAAAACTAATTTCTCTCATTTTATGTGCAGGGAGTTCCTAGGACACCAATTCATTTATGGTACCTTGACAGTGGATGCTCCAGGCACATGACAGGGGACAGGAAACTCTTGTCCAATTTTACTGGTATAAATGGGTCGTATGTTTGTTTTGCTGGATCCAAGGGCGGCAACATCACCGGTCAGGGAGATGTCGTCAATGGACAACTTACTCTAGAAAGAGTAAACTATGTGGAACAACTTACTCATAATCTAATGAGTGTCTCACAGATCTGTGACAAGGGCAACAATGTTCATTTCACAGAAAAGGAGGCATTCATCTTGAAGCCGGGTTTCGTTATTCCAGAAGAATGGATTATGCTCAGAGCTCCTAGGAAGAGAGACATCTATGGCTTAGTTTTAGGTGTTGATAATCCAACGGAGCCCTTGAGCAAAGCAAATGAGTCTGAATCTCTCCTCTGGCATCGAAGAATGGGACATATCAACTTTCGGAAGATGAATGAACTTGTTAATCTTGGTTTAGTTGATGGTGTTCCAGTTAAGAAGTTTGGGATGGAAGATAAATGTGTACCATGTCTGAAAGGAAAGCAACACAAGAATCCTCATAAATCAAAGGTGCACAACACTATATCCAAACCATTCGAACTACTTCATATGGATCTCTTTGGTCCTGTGAACGTAAGAAGCATTGGAGGGATGTTCTACTGTTTGGTGATCACTGATGATTACTCAAGGTACTCATGGGTATTTTTCTTGAAGACAAAGGACGAGATCGCAAACCGGTTTATGGATTTTGTTAGACAAGTTGAGAATGTCCATGAAGTTAAAGTTAAGAGAATCAGGAGTGACAATGGCACTGAGTTCAAGAACAATACTCTTACGGTTTTTTGCTTGACCAAGGGTATTCAACATCAATTTAGTGCACCGTATGAGCCACAACAGAATGGAGTAGCTGAGAGGAAAAACAGGACTTTGATAGAAACAGCTAGGATGATGCTTGCTGATTCAGGGCTTCCTGTTACTTTCTGGGGGGAGGCAGTGAATACAGCTTGTCACATTTTAAATCGGGTTTTAACAGTTAAACGGTTCAAGAAAACCTGTTATGAACTTTTGCACAACAAAAAGCCCAATTTGCAAAATGTTGAGCCATTTGGTGTTCCTTGTACTTTTCTTACGGTACTTCCTCAGGGTAAATTTGATCCTAAATCAGAGGAGGGTTTCTTTTTAGGTTATGTACCTAGTACACCAATTCGGCGTGTGTACAATCAGAAAACTGGCAAAGTAAATTTTGGTACAAATGTGGTAATTGTCAGTCATAAACCTGCTGTACACATTGGTCCTGCTAATGACTTCGATTATGATGGTGTCTTCACCTCTTTTCGTGGTCCTGTTTCTTTTACAGGTGTTCCGATTGTGGAAGATGTAGTTACTCTTCATGATCCACTTGAAGGCGGGCCGGTTCCTGTCTCTTCTCCTGTTTCTTCACCATTCATTAAGCCTGCTTCTAAATCTGGAGAGTCAAGTGGGACCAAAGAAGCAGACTCTACTTTAGAGACTGCTCCTAAAAATCTTACTGATCCTTTACATATACCGCTACCTGATGATCCTTTCTATGATACTGACGACACGGAAGGTGAAAATCAGGAAGAGCCTAAAACTCCAGAACAACATGTCCAGACTAACTTGGGGAATGATCTTACAGTCGACACGGTTCCTCAAACAAGAGTCAACAAGGATCATCCAGTAGAGAAAATCATTGGTGATGCTTCTGCCTCTGTTCGCACGAGGAATCAGAATAGGAAAAATTTGTCAAGTATGTTTGCTGAAGTTAAGGATTCTGGGGCAATTACTTGGTACTTGTACTTTTGCTTCATCTCTCAGGTTGAGCCTAAAAATGTTGGAATGGCTCTTAAAGATCCGTCATGGGTTGAGGCGATGCAAGAAGAATTGGCTCAGTTTCGGAAGCTTGATGTATGGAAGTTAGTTGACTTACCTCCGGGTGAATCTCCTTTATCTACGCGATGGGTTTTTCGTTGCAAAAAGGATGACAAAGGTGTTGTCACTCGCAATAAGGCTCGGTTGGTAGTTAGAGGATTTGAGCAACAAGAAGGTTTTGATTACGATGAGACTTTTGCACCTGTAGCTAGACTAGAAGCTATTCGATTATTTCTGGCATTTGCTAGTTATCAAGGTATAAAGGTGTATCAACTTGATGTAAAGAGTGCCTTTTTGTATGGAGAAATTAGAGAAGAAGTGTATGTAGATCAACCTCAGGGGTTTGAGGATCCAGATTTCCCCAATAGAGTATATCGTCTTGATAAGGCTCTATATGGTTTACATCAGGCTCCTCGATCATGGTATGAAAAACTGTCTACTCATTTGCATGAAAATGGTTTTACTCGAGGTTCTATTGACAGCACGTTGTTCATCAAATGGAAAGGGAAGGACTACTTGCTTGTACAGGTTTACGTTGATGATATCATTTTTGGTTCATCTGATAAGAACATGTGCAAGGAGTTTGAGCAGAGCATGAAGGCTAAGTTCGAAATGAGTGCTATGGGGGAATTAACTTTCTTCCTTGGATTACAGGTGGATCAACTGAAGGATGGGTTCTTTATTCATCAGAGCAAGTATGTTCAAGATCTTCTTACCAGGTTTCGAATGACCGATGCTAAAGATGCAATTACTCCCATTCAGACTAATCATGGGCTGTGTCCTGATAAGACTAATGATCCAGAAGTCGATGCAACTCAATATCGGGCTATCATTGGTTCCTTGATGTATCTGACGGCTTCACGTCCAGACATTACCTTTGCTGTTTGTATATGTGCTAGATATCAGGCTAATCCGAAAGAGTCACATTTGAAAGCTGCGAAAAGGATTATTCGTTATGTGAAGGCCAAGCCTCGTCTAGGGCTTTGGTATCCCATGCATGGTTCCTTTGAATTCAAAGCTTATACTGATTCGGATTATGGTGGCTGCAGTTCGGATAGGAAATCAACGTCAGGTGGATGTCAGCTTTTAGGGGGGAGAATTATATCGTGGCAGTGCAAGAAGCAGACATCTGTTGCATAGTCTACTTGTGAAGCAGAGTACATAGCTGCTGGTCAATGCTGTTCTCAGGTACTTTGGATACAGCAACAATTGCGCGACTATGGTATGGATATCTCAGACTCTCCTATTTGTATTGATAATAAGTCTGCCATAGATATTACTAAGAATCCGAAAAACTTTAAAGTCACCAAGCACATAGATATAAAGCATCACTTTTTGCGTGACTGTTTTGAGAAAAAGCTTATTCATTTGGAAAAGGTTGTTACTGATGATAACCTTGCTGATCTTTATACTAAAGCTTTTGATAGACCTCGTCATGAGTTGTTATATCAACTCAATGGTATGAAGAATGCCGAGTAGTTTCTCTCAAAGAACTTAATTTTTTTCTTTTTGTGTCTTAGTAGTTTAAGTCGTACAGAGATAGAGTCAAAAATACAAAAAGAGTTGTCTTAGTATAAGTCTGTATATATCTAGTGTCAGAAAAATACAAAAACATCTGAAAAATAGAAAATCCAAAAATATAATAAATAAAGTAAGGTTACTGCACTACATGATTAGACGTGACGATACTTTAGCTTTTAAGCCTACTTAATTGTACTTTAAAATGCTCAGTTCAGTGATACCATTATATGATGTATCGATAGGCACAAAGTACCAAGGTTTCCTTATAATCTGAACTTAAATGTATACAATGTTCTTATGGGAAACGTATTCAGATATATGGCTGAGAATACTTGTTCTTAAAATAGGCAAGTCCTTTAAATCTTATGAAAGATCTTGCATTATGGTTATGTATATTTGGTCTTTATAAAGAAGGTCTCGGGTACATATATGTGTATGTACTGCTTTTTTGGATGTATATTTGTGACAAAATATTCAAATTCAAATATCAAATAAATCTGTTGAAAGTATGAAGCTAATGTGGCCTTTGAGATTCGAACAAGTAAGTCCTTGGGGTGTCTTTGTATACCTAGCCTACCTAAAGTTTCCAACTTGGGATAGGTTGTCAGAAAGTTCGCTACACGGGTCTCATAGAAAGTCACGGGTTTTCATAAGTGCTTTAAAGTAAAATTAATGTCACAAATATGCAAGTACTTGGCATTATGCAATGTCAAGTATATTTCCGTACGTGAGTCAAGTTATGTCGCTTTCCGCGTGAGGAATCACCGACCTGTCACCGCTGACTTGATTCTTAAAGACTTTCTCACTTTAATCACCAAATGTCTTAATCTTAGTGCTTGTTTCGATTATGAGAGTGTATCTGAATATGGGGCACATAAGTTCGCAAACTAAAATTGTGGCATGAGTAACTTACTAGGTTACATGGTGACTGTCCTTGGCTCAAGTAATACGAAAGTGCCACAAACCAAAAAGGAGACTGGAAGTACCGAGTGTTTAAGAGGATAAACATATTGGTAATCGTTTTTGGATCACTGTTCATAACTAATAATAAGAGAATTATTTCTCGCCAGTAGGCTTATGTAAATGCTAATCTGATCTGATCAGCAGTACCCTAGTCACATGTAAATAATGAATAAATTAAGATAACTATTGTGTATAGAATAGTTTATTATTCTGTAATTTTTATTCTAATTTATTTTTCTATTTTATTGAGTCAAAATAAGTATTTTCATAAGTTCTTATTGCACGAGAGATTCTACTTAAATTCTGTTGAGTATATGTTTTGCTGAATTCATTCATTTGAATTCTTGATGAGGTTATGTGTTTAGTTCAAAAGAAGATTTTCTGATATGGACATTAATTTGTTTAAGTTTAGAAAATGATCTTTTAAATCTTATGTGACAAGTCAATGTTATTTGAATTCTCACAAGTTTCAGTGTTTACAAGTTATGAATTTAATTAATAACTTGGTGATTTTTAGGGTTTGACAACGGAATGACCTCCCTTGATCTTTTATTAGAATCTTGAGTATTTCGTAATTGTTAATCCTAATTTTGTGTGTTTTCACTTGAATTTTCTGCATTATTGTGCCTTTGCTCTTGTTGCGTTAATGAGTTTTTGGTAAGTATGCAGTGTTCAGGTTAAGAAGATAAAGTTGGAGTGCTGATCTTTGTTGCAATATTGTGTTATTCATACTGATGATATCGTGGAGACAAGATTTTTGGTGTGAAATGACAATATTGTGATGCAAATATGAGCACGTGAAGGAAGAATACATGAATCTGTCTTTAGAGTATTTATTTACTTTACATTTCATGTATTTAGTGAAAATAATCAGTGTTGATACGTGTTTCCTTTGATTCCCGTACCTTGACTTATGACTTGATTTCGGAAACTTTATAAAGTTCTTCATTGGATTTTTGGACTATTCATTGTTTGTTAATTTTGTAGACGGCATCTAATATGGGACTTAAGTGTTTCAAGATGGTTTGCCGTCAAGCATCTCAATGATTAGAGACATACTCTCCGTATCATGGTCGTGGTTGGTATCGCTGTTAATATGTTCATTGATTATTTTCAGGTTTGTTAATGGTTGATTTTAGACCTTGGGGTTCTGTTTTTAAGATTATAATGTTTGTAAAATACTTACATTATGATGATGATTTTAGATGGTGGTATTTCTTGGTACAAGGCATGAACAAGTTGCTTTTAACGAGTTATTGCTATGTACAGGATTAGGTCAAAGGGGTCGCATCGTGGAAAGTTTCGTGATGACGAATCTTGAAAAAAATTTCTAAGTACAAACTTGTTCTTACGAAGATAGTGATTAACTTCGTTTGGAATTGTACTTCAGAAAATTGGACTCATTTTGTTACTTCTAAATTCGTTTCATTTGGTTTTAAACGAAGATGACATCTATCTTCGTTCCCTTTGAGTTTACGAAGATTAACTTCGTTCCACTTATGTTCGACCGACCTTTTTACCCGACCCGTTTTGACCCATCTTTTAACCATCTATATAAATATCAACTTAATTCGTTCTATCTTTTACATTGCCTTCATTCTTAAAGAAAAACGAATTTAAGCTGAATAAACCCCTATATTTTCATCAATTAAATCACTTGATTTCATTTGATTCTCTGCTTGTTGTCTCGATTATTGTTGAAATAAGTGATTCAGGTATATTATTGAGCATCGTCATTCACAAATCCCCAATTCTAGATTCTTGATTTTGCCCAATTTTTACATGAACTCATTCGGTTTTGATATATATATATTTTTTTTTAGGGTTTAATTTCGTTTTTAATTTTAATCCATTCGGTTATTTTATATATATTTGATATATATATTTTTTTAGGGTTTAATTTCGTTTTTAATTTTAATCCATTGAATCCTTAATTCGTTTGTACAATCGAAATGGGTTAAGCTTCATTTAAGTGTTACAAATGTTTTTGTAATTAATTTTGGGCAAATCAAGTGTTCTTCAATGTTTTGAGAATCAAATGTTTGATTTTGGAACAAACTGTTGATTCAGAACCACTACGAACTTAGACTTCGTTTATCTCTACGAACTTAGGTTCTCAAACAGAGTTTACGAACTTAGACTTTTTCTTCAACTAACGAACTTAGGAGTTTTTTGTGACAAACGAACTTAGTAATGCTTCTAAGCTATCTTCGTTCATTGTTACCCAACGAACTTAACATCTATTTTCGTTTATTGTTATCCAACGAATTTAAAGTCTATCTTCGTTCATTCCTAACTAACGAACTTAAGGTCTATCTTCGTACATTCTTCACTTACGAACTTAAAGACTAATTTCGTACAGTTCCAACTTATGAGATTATTGATTAAGTTCATCTAAGACTGCTATTCATTTCTTGTGCTAATCCTATAATTGTTTTTCAATTATGATTTGTTTTGCAGAAATGGCTCTTGCTCCACGTCAGTTCTTTAAGAAGCACAATCTGGCCTTAAATCTGGATCCAGATCAGCATAATTGTGAACGCTATCATGAAATGTTTGATTTTATTGCTCGTTCTAGGCTTTCTTTTGCATTCTGTGATTCCCCTAGATTGGTTAGGCAGTATATCGATGACTTCTGGAGGACTGCTCATCAGGTCATGGTTAATGGTCGTAGCTTTGTTAGAGCAACTGTCGAAGGAATCACTTTTGATTTTAATGCTGCGATACTTCGTGAAATTCTGCACTTGGGTGATGAATCAGACGAAGCAGTAGAATTAGCTTATGATTTTGACCTTATTCGTCGGTGTTTTCAAAGAATGGGATATGTTGGTCAAATAAAGCTTCCTTTTGATAAGAGTGGATTTCAAGGACGTTGGAGATACCTTGCTTACGTGTTGTTAGTAAGTCTGAGCAATCGTAAGGCTGGATTTGATCAGCTTTCTGCTCAGATTTCTTCGCAGATGGTTGCTTTGGTCTATAATCGACCTTATCCGTTTTCAACATACTTCTATCATGCGTTTGTTGATCAAATCAATGCCAAGGTGAAGAATAGGTTTCTATTATATCCTCGTTTTGTTATGGCGATAGTTAGACATTTTTGTCCAAACTTGGTATTTGATCAAGGTCCTCGCTATGTACCACATGCTTGGCCTTTACGTATATTTGCTGATTTAGATGCCAATACTCGAAATGTAGCTGGTCTAAATAATCCACCTTTGTTTGGTCACTTAATTAATCCAAATTATCGATCTCGTTTTGAGAATGATATGTTAGTGGATGATGAAGACAATTCTGATCATGAGAATGAAGAAAGTTCAGATGATAGTTCGGATGGTGATTCTGATGATTCTGATAGTGGGAATGATGGTGGTGATGATGTTGTTGAAGCAGACACAGATGAATATGATAGTGTCGCTGCTGATTCTGGTAATGAGCATCGAACTAAGATGGCTCATGATGTACCTGCTGTTTCAGGAAGTGATAATTCATATCACTTTTCTCGAGAAGATGTACCTGGTGCTTTACGCCGAGAGCGTCGGAGTAAGGCATGTCATTCTTCACCGGTTCTTTCTGAAACGAATCAATCTGTTCAAGAAGAAGTTAATTTGGATGAGGATGTTGGTGCTGAACAAGAAGTTGTATCTGATTATCAAGAACAATTGGAACATAGAGATATGGCATCAAGTCCATTACATGAAGGTACAAGTAATGTTGGACCGAAGAGGACACTGGATGTTCCTCTCACTTATCGTAGAGCTAAGCGTGCACGAATTTCTGAGGCTACTTCAGTATCTGCCGCTGATGCTGATATTCCTGCTGTCTCAACAGCACCAGTTCCTACTGTTGCTGGTAGTGCCACATTGCGTCCATTGTTGCCTCCTGCCAGATCAATATTGCCCAGATTGCCTACTTTTCCTCCTATTCCTTCAGATTACTCCCTGGTTAGGCGTATAGATGTTCTTCAGGCTCGTGTTGATACGTTAGAGTCTGATCTTACAACTGTTCGAGGTACTTTGACCTTTTTGATCAACTGGGTCAAGAATCAAGGGGGAGATGTTCCTGAAGAAGTCTGCAGATTATCAGCAGTTCAGCCAAGACGTCAGAATGATGATGATGATGATGATGATGCTGATGATGCTGGTAATAGGAGTGATTCTCGCCCAGTTTCTGACAAAGGAAAAGGGGTTGAGACTCAGGGGGAGACAGAAAGAGATACTACCCAGACTGGTACTTCTGGTGCGGGTGGTTCAAGTGCTCCTCGAGAGGCTGAAGTTATTGAAGCACTTGATTCAGGTAATTCTTCAAAATCGGTTGATTATTTAAGTGATGATCAAGTTGAAGCTGAAACTGAACGATTAAAGCGTGAAGTTAAGGCAAAATTTGGACATGACTATAATACCGAAGAAAATGCTTTTCATTCTGTATTTGATAACTTATTAGATAAACAGCAAGAAGCAGAAACTGAAAGAGAAAAAGAATTACAGATTCAAAGGCAAACAGCCTTGGAATCTGATTCTGATTCTGATTCAACTTATGATTTTGATAAAGATTGATAAAGTGTATATTAGGTTGCATGTAATAAGTTTACGACATGTGAATGTAATTTATCTTATTTCAATGCAATTATATTTCATCTTTATTATTATTATCATGATTATTCATTGTATTCCGGTGTTCATTTTGTGTAATCTTAATAGATGATACAGATGATACAGAATTACTCTTCGATGGTGATGAACTTGAGGAGGGTGAGCTTGTTCCTGAACCGGATATGAATATATTCAAGAAACCTTATGGGTTTGATGATGTTTGGGATTCAACTCCTGAAGACCCATCTTTGGAAGAAAGAAAAGAGTTGGAGATAAAGAGGAAAGAAGTTAAGGAAAGAATGCTTCAAACTTCAATTAGTAGCTCCGCTAAAGTTTTAAACTTCGTGGTATATGCTAGGATTGATGATGCATTGATTCCTTTTCATTGGGAAATCAATTTGACAAGACCTTTTAATCCAAATAATTATCCCGTACCTCTCAGAGAAGATGATCCACTACATGAGATTGATAGACTTGTGCCTGGTCAAAGAATCAATGATTATATAGTCACATGGGATACTATGAAACCCATCATGTATTGGACTCATATCTCAGATAAAGATGCTGCAAGATATAAGACAATAATCTGGAGTTGGTTTTATGATGAAGAACTGAAGCTGTTTGTTCTTAAAAGACCAGAAGGTTGTCAATATCTAGCATGGCGTGAGAGACATTTCAGAAGTTTGTGTGAAGAAGACTTACATGAACTAGGAAATAACAGGATTATCAATCCAAGTAGTTATGGTCTTGCAGATGTGATTGGTAAGAATCTTCATGAAGATTTCAAGTTGAGATCGAATATGAAAGACTCTGAAAAACCAAAGTTTTATATTGAACCAAGACGAAAGAAGAAGGTGGTGAAACCAGATAAAAGTGTTGAGTATATTCAACGTGATATCAAATGTATGATCAAAGTCCTTGCCAAGAAATGGGCACAAGATGTCTTGGATAAACTGGATAATTGGGAGATTGATCGAAATTCTGGTGAAGCCAAGATGTATGCAGACTCAAAGAAGAAGATATTGTTGAGAAGGATGTATGATCCAATGCAGTTGGTGAACTTCTCAAGAAATGATCAGAGAAAATTATACGATACTGAATGCTCATTTTTATCATTTTGGAAGAATGAAGAAGATAAATATCGTAAGATTCTTCAAGTCTGTTTACATGAAAATATCCATGCAAATAGCAAACGATTGTTATTTGATGGATGATGAAGATTTTTGAAGACTGAAGAAATCGAAGATGCTGCTGTCAAGGGGGAGTTTGTTGATGCATGTTGATGTGACAACAGCAACTTAGATTTGATTATGTCTTATTCATTTATATGTAATTGATAGATTATGGACTTCGTGTTTAGTAATGATTGATTACATGTTTTGGTGTTATTTATATGTTTATATATGTTGTTTGTTATGTATATCATACAAGTACAAACATAATATATGTTAGGTTTCTTGTACATAAAGTACTTGGAAAATAACTAAGCATAGATGTTGATGGTATTTAGTACTAACGAAGATAATCTTCGTTAGGAACTAACGAAGATAATCTTCGTTTTATGGGCTGGACTGCTAAGTTCGTAAGAACAAAGCCCAGCAAGCCCAATATCGATCGTGAACATATATAAACGATTGGAAACCCTAAAGTACAAATACCAGTTGATATTACACACACCAAAGGCGACTAAGTTCGTTTCTAAGCTATAGAAAACGAAGATAGATCATTTAAGGCTGATTATATTGAGATAATTAGCAATATATACGATAACTAATCAAACTAGTTATCTCGTGAGGATTCCGCACTCACGACATAACAATAGACGATCTCGAGAGCGATCAGTAGCTATCGAGGGACTCACATATTTATATAAGTAAATTGTGAGTGTTATAGTAGAGGTTGGGGCCTGATTTCCAACAAGCTACTTATGAGAAAACAGAGAATCTAGAGAATGATCAATTTTCATTAACCTCAAAAAGAAGCCATAAGTGGGCTTAAATACAATGAAAAATAAACTAATTACAAACTAAGTCTAACAATTATTAGCTAATGATAAAAAGGACCCTACAGTATACATATAATATACAAACATATCTCTACACCCCCCCTCAAGATGGAGGATGGGATTTTGACATCCCCAGCTTGGATAGCAATTGTTGAAACTGGTTTGAAGGCAAAATCTTAGTAAGAACATCAGCCAGCTGATTCTGTGTTGGTAGGTAGGTGAGCTCGATTAATCCCTCCATGACTTTTTCACTTGTAAAGTGACAATCAAGCTCAATGTGTTTCGTACGCTCATGAAAAACAGGATTCTTCGCGATGTGAAGAGCAGACTGGTTATCACAATGAAGAGTGACTGGTTTTAAATTGGTGACACCCAACTCTTCCAATAAACGAACCAGCCATATAAGTTCAGCAACAGCATTGGCCATGGCACGATACTTAACCTCTGAAGAAGAACGAGAAATGGTAGTCTGCTTTTTGGACTTCCAACTGATTGGAGAACCTCCAAATAGAATAACATAGCCTGTGACGGAACGACGAGAAATAGGGCATGCTGCCCAATCAGAATCTGAGTAAGCATGAAGACTCAAGTTCGTTGAACCGTTGAGTAAAATACCTTGACCGCTGGTGCCCTTTAAGTATCTTAACAAATGATGAACACCGTCCAAGTGAATTTGTTGTGGATTTTGCATGAATTGACTTAAAGTATGAATCGCGAAAGCCAAGTCCGGACGTGTGTGAGTCAAAAAATTAAGCTTGCCTATCAATAATCGATAAGTCGACTGGTCTTTCAGATAAGGGCTACAAGGATCTGAAAACTTCATATTTTGAGGAAGAAGAGTAACAACAGGTTTAGCATCCAATAAACCTGTTTCAACGAGCAATTCTTGAGTAAACTTCCTTTGAGTCAGAATGATCCCATCGTCAGGATAATGAACCTCCAACCCTAAAAAATAATTGAGAAAACCCAAGTCTTTAATGGTGAACTGCTGATGTAGAAAAGCTTTGAGTTGAGAAACAGAAGTTGAATCTGAACCAGTAACCAAGATGTCATCAACATAAACTGCGACAATAGTCATTTCACCATCAATGGTCTTGAGAAAAAGACTATAATCATTCCTGGACTGTGTGAAACCTTGATCTTGAAGTGCAGTGGAAAGTTTCTAAAACCATTGTTGACTTGCTTGTTTGAGACCATAAAGAGATTTTCGAAGTCGACAAACCTTGTTTTCAGGATTAGGAATACCAAGAGGCATCTTCATATAAACCTCTTCAGAAAGATCACCATGAAGAAAAGCATTGTTGACATCCATCTGATATATTTTCCAATGCTTAGAAGCAGCAATAGCAAGAATACTACGAACAGTTGCCATTTTGACAACGGGAGAAAAAGTATCAAAATAATCAACGCCTCGCGTTGATGATTACCCTGAACGACCAATCTGCCTTTGAAATGTTCCAGTGAACCATCAGATTTGAGCTTAACCTTGTAAACCCAACGATTACCCAATGCTTTCTTACCAGGAGGAAGATCACACACTTCCCAAGTGCCATTAGCTTGAAGAGCATCAATTTCTTTATTCATTACTCTTACCCAATCAGGATTTTTGGAAGCCTCATTATAAGATCTAGGTTCAGTGAAAGTGCTAGCATGAACTGAAATGGCTTGAAGTGAAACTGAAAGTCTGGAACATGAAACACGTTTTTGAGAATGACATGTTCATTTAGACGAACAGAACCAATGTGATGAACTCTTGCCTTTTGACCATTGGGCATTTCAATATAACATGGTTTATCAAGAACAGTGTAATCAAGAAATATGTGAAGATCTGGTGTCATGTGATCAGTAGCGCCACTATCAACAACCCAACTATTTTCCAAACAAGATGAAACAAAGCAGAATCGTTTACCGGCTAGATAAGCAGCAGATAAATCTATTCCTGTGCCAGTCTTAGGAGTCAATTATGTTGTGGTGTGGCATTACATGAAGTCTGATGTATGTTGCCCTTTTCTGAATAAAATTTATTTGCTCTAGTATCCTTGAATTCAATCCTATTGTCTGTCCGAATGATTTTAACAGTCGTCTTGAAATGGTTTTCAATATAAGCAATGACACCAGTAAGAGTTTGAAAAGTGGCACTCTTAGTGGCAAGCATATGAGTCCAAGTGGACCGAGAAAAATCATCAACGATGGTTAAGAAATACTTGAAACCATTATGAATGGGTCTAGAGTAAGGACCCCATATATCAACATGAATTAATTCAAATATGGCAGATGTTTTGATAGAACTAAAAGGGAATGAAAGCCTATTCATTCGTGCCTTTGGGCAAGTGACACAGATATCTGAAGGTGCTTAAGAAGAACACCGCAACGAATCAATACATTTGATTCGATCGAAAGGCAAATGCCCAAGACGACAATGCCAAAGTTGAGCTGAACACTTGGTGTTGGAAGCAGTAAGAGAAAGCACCGGAGTGGAAGGGACCCTGTGAGAAGGTGCAACAAAATATAATCCATGCTGAACATTTCCAAGAACAAGAGGTTGTTGCATTGTAGGAATATTAAGAACACAACAAGCAGTAGTAAAAGTGATGGAAGCATTTGTACACAGACAAAAGATTAAATTGAAAGTCTGGAACATGAAACACGTTTTTGAGAATGACATGTTCATTTAGACGAACAGAACCAATGTGATGAACTCTTGCCTTTTGACCATTGGGCATTTCAATATAACATGGTTTATCAAGAACAGTGTAATCAAGAAATATGTGAAGATCTGGTGTCATGTGATCAGTAGCGCCACTATCAACAACCCAACTATTTTCCAAACAAGATGAAACAAAGCAGAATCGTTTACCGGCTAGATAAGCAGCAGATAAATCTATTCCTGTGCCAGTCTTAGGAGTCAAATTATGTTGTGACATCATAGCAATTAATAGACGCATCTGCTCTTGAGTAAATACCGGAGCATCAGAAACAGTTCTAGTGGCAGCGGGTAATGTATTAACTACAGGTGCAGAAACACATGGTGTATCTTTCTTTTCATGATTCTTGGGAAGAACTTTGAAACATTTTTCAATGCAGTTGTTTTGGTCAAGAATTTACCTAAGATAATCTACGATGAAGACTTAGATTAATAATGTAACCAAACTTTCGTATATGTTGAGATTCAAAGATGCGTTTAATAAAAAGATTTGATAAACGATTATGTCGACTAAACAAGAAATTAAGGTCTAAAAAAATGATAATCAGAATTATAAGTATCGAAATAAAAGAACTAATGATAAATATTGCTAATCAAAGTAAAGATCTTATAACTAATGCTTGAAAAGTAAAGAGTAAAGAGCAAGAACACCGAGATTTGTTAACGAGGAAAAGCCCTTAATCCTTTAAGGATCGCCGGCATAAAAACTCCGGGAGGAAGCAATCGTCCCTGCCTTTGTTCTCTTATTAATGGTTGTTAAAATGTTTACAATGGTGGAATTCGGTTGATCGATGTATCTAAGTGTGTGAATGAAAGTAACAAGAGCAGTGTGTGAATACAAGTGAGTTACTGTGAATAAAAATTATCATGTCCTTAAGATCGATCAGCCTCCTTCATTATATAGACCTAGGATCTAACTAACTATGCGAAATTGTAGGGATCTTCCAGGTTTTCGTTGATTTGAACGTTGGAGCATATCTTGACCAGTCTTGTGAACGTTGAAACTTTTCTCCTCATGCTGAAATAAACTTGAAGTCCGAATATCTTGGCAGACTAAGTCTTCTTTGCGTGTTGAAGTTTAATCCCATGTGTGAAATCCTTTCTTTACCGTTGGAGATATTTTCCTTGGCTTTATATCAAATATTCTGGAATCTGCATGCTTATCTCATGTAGAAATGATAATAATAGTTGAAACATAATGTTAGCAAAATATTAATAAGTAATCAGAATATTCAACTATGTCAAGATCCTAGCATGTCAAGATCTTGGACCTTCAGGATATTGGTACTTGAAATTTCACCCATAACAATTGTCCCCAAAGTTATTTTAATAGAATCTATTTTGTTGAAATAACTTTGAATCTTCTAGAGAAAGCTTTGACCGAAGTCAACTAGTAAATTTTGAAACTATATTAAAGATAAAACACGTGGACTCCGGATAACTAAGCATTATAAGTAAACAGTTCCGATTTAGATTCTACTCATATTCTTTTTAGAAATCTCAGATAGTTTTCCATATCCTCTCAAGATGTCTAATGAGTTTCCTATCCTAGAGGTATCATATTTCATAAATCTCTGTTTATGCTATTCTTTAGTAATATAATTATTTCTGTACATTTTTTCAGGCACTTGGTAATCTTAAGTTGAAACATGAAGAAAAGCATAGTATGAATGACAATATTATCAGTAATCTCAGCAAGGTTATTGGATCTTTCGAGAAGAAAGCCAAGATGGAAAAAGAGATGGCTGAAAATACGAGAAAATGCTATAGGTCCGTGTTAGGTCCAGATTTACTGGACTCGCTCCAGACTCGACTATTGGAGCCTTACTGAAGATCTGTCCAGAAACGTGTTCTACTGGACCTACTCCAGACTTGGAATCTGGAGTCCCTCTGAAGATTTGTCCAGAAATAATGGAAGACCAGTGAGCAAATACTTGTATAGGAAATCTGGAGTATTCTCCAGATTAGCTCACTGGACTTCACCCCAGTCCAGATCAACTCTACTGAAGACGTTCTCACTGAAGTCAAAGACTGAAGTCAGAATAAAGAAGACTTACAAATGGCGGAGTCCACTGGAAGTCTTACCAGATCTGTACACTGGAGGATTGTCAGTGTTCTAGACCTTACAAGTCTGAACACTGATATCGAGTAATTGACTTTTGCCTTTACACACTTTCCAAAGAACATTCCACTTGTTCTTTACCAAAGTATACGTGTGTAAAGGTGGTTGGATAAAAGGATACAAAGTCATTTGATGTGACTTTATCCTTATTCCTTATCCAATGCATTTAATGTTCTTGTCGGATCATTAAATGCATGCAACCATATTTGTACGGCACAAAATTCACTGGTGAATTTTGTTGCCTATAAATACAAAGTCATTTCCTTGAGAAAAATACTTTTAAGCATACATTTTGCATTGAAGTGAATTTGTCTAAATACTCTCGATCTTAAACTGGGATACTTCACAACTTTAAGTATCTCGATCCAAAAGAGTTATTTGACAAATATAGATCATTTGTAATTCATAGGTTGTTAGGATACATACTTATTTGTATTATCTTGATTCCGCACAACCTTGTATTTTATTTAACATCATAAATAAAATACACCATTGAAAAATACATAATGTTCCACTTTACTTGTTTATTGCTTTAAGTCTTGTATTACTTTATTTATATACTTGCATTTATATTTAAGTAATACTAGTCCAATCTAGTGATTATTAGACTTGTTGTATTTTACACTTTCCTGGTTAACCATCTCGTATTTCAGGGACTCACATTTGGTATCAGAGCAGAAGGCTAAACATTGCCTAGATCTGTTTCTTTGATGGCTAACCAAGAAAATACACAAGGAAGTTTTAATCTTGGTCCCGATCCTAATGTTAATATTAATGATCAAAATGAACCACCTATTGTTAATAACACTAATCCACCTCCTCCTCCTACTCCTGCTTCTCCACACGTGCATGCGCACTATTCAAATAATCCTGTTCCTAAATTCAGTGGGAACAGTGATGAATTTGGTACGTAGAAGGCTAGGATGGTTTTGCATATCACTGGTATTGAGAGGAACATGATGAAAATTTTAAATGAAGGTCCTTATGTCCCTACATCACCTCTCAATCCCCTTTTTGATCCTTCTGGATCTAGAAGAGGAAGGGAAAAGAGGGAGGAACATTGGTCTGAAGAGGAGAGGAGATTGGTGAATCTAGACACCCTTCTCAAAAACATGATCCTCGGGGCCGTTCCAGAAACCCTAATCCCCACACTAGTTCTTTTTCCTAGTGCTAAAACCATGTGGGATGAACTTTTAAACCAGCATGAAGGAGGAGATGACACCATTGTCACCAGAAAGGTCTCCTTAAACAAGAGGTATGAGTCATTTTTGCTCAGCCTAATGAGTCTCTCACTGGTACTTACACCAGATTTATGAGTATCATAAACCAGTTGAGAGGTCTTGGGGTTGAGAAGACAAGGATATACTTCTGGAGAAATTTTGTGATATTCTACCCACCAAATGGTCTCACATGATCCTGGTCTTATGACAAGGAAAAACTCTGCACACACACACTCTCTCAACTCTTTATGGAGCTTTCAGGTACACTGAAGAAAATCAAGCTCAGAGAGTGGTGGCAGAAAAAGATGCCTTTAACCATGCCTCCAGTAGTCCTAATGTGGTCAGTCATACTAAACCACAAAGTACAACACTGATATCTTCTGAGAATGTATTTTCTATGAAGAAGATGGTGTCTGAACTCATGGATTCTGGAGAGTCCAGTCAAATCTCTCAGACTGTTGTGATGAAACTGAAGATGATGACCTCATTGCAATGATTGCTAAAACATTTAACCGTTTCAAAGCAAGAGCAAATAGGCCATCTGGACAATTTGCATCCAGTTCTTCAACTGATAAGACCAATTTGACATGCTTTAAGTGTGGCAAAAGGGTCATTTCATGAAAGATTGCAGGTCCAACCAGTTTGTATCCAAGCCTGGTCCATTCTCTTCAAATAATAAGCCTGATGATAGCTATAAATTGAAATATAAAAGCTTAAGGCCCAGATTGCTCTCATGGCACAACAAATTGAAAACAATAATAAGTGCATGATCGCAACAACTGAAGAGAAGTGGGTTCCTTCTGATGAATCATCTGCTGATGAAGAAGAAGAAAGAGATTGCTGTTACATGGCTCTGGCAGACGAAGAGCTCCTGGTGAAGGAAGATGTCACATCTGGACGATGGGTGGACATTGTTATCAAAAAGGTTAGTGATTATGATAATGCAACTGACCAAGAATTAAAACTGGACATTGCTGAAGCTCTTAATTCTGATTTGATATTTGTAGAAACTGTTAGATCTGATTGTGTAAATGGTCTAGAAACAGATTCTTCTGAAATAACTGCTTTAAAATCAAAATTAAAAGAACTTCAAGACATTGAACTGGCATTTCAAGCCCAGGTTCTGGTAACTGAACAATTGATTCAAGAAAAACAAGATCTTGAAGTCATTTTAGAGAAAGAAAAACTGGTAATTAAATCATGGCTAGAAACCAAAAAGCCATATGATGCTGGAGTAAATCAATTTCCTGCTCAAAAACGTGCATATTTAGATGGAAATACTCATGTAGCATCATTAATATCAGTAATCGATCGATTACCAGAGGGGTTCAGGCCCACCACTGTTTATGATGAGCTTGTAACTCCCAAGGCCAATATTTTCCCAGTTCAATCCCCAGAGGTGAAGACTGGAGCATTCCAGATGACTGCTCCAGTTAAAGAGGTTTATCGGAATAAACCTTTGCCTCAGACCAATCCCCTACCTAAGCCTAGAACTGGAAAGGCTAAGGTATCATCTGAAGAAAATATTTTGTCCAGGTTAGAGAGCCAGATTCAAATTCTGACGTCAATCTCAAAGTTTTAATGCAAGATTAAACTTTATTGAGGGTACTTCATCTAGCCCTAGACAAAATACAAAACCTTTTGCTAAGAAAGTTAAATCTATTTCTCCAGTTGAGAAAAAGAAAAAGGTTTCAAAACTATCAACCCAGTGGTCTTTTCAAATAAGACCACTGTTGAAGAAAGTGAACTAAACCAGATTGCCCAGGGACCTATAAGGGAGGGTCCAGTGAATCCATCAGTCGATGGGTTCCCAAATCTAACTGATAAATATCTGGTGTATGTGCAGGGCGATCGAAAGAAATATATCTGGTATCTTGACAGTGCTGCTGGCAGGACGATGACCGGATGTAAGACCCTGCTGGAGGAGTTCACCATTTCTGATGGACCCTTCATTACTTTTGGAAATGATGGTTGTGGAAAGACTGAGGGATACGGTGTTCTGAACAATGGACAAGTCAAGTTCAGACGTGTTGCATTTGTGAATGGTTTGAAATACAACCTGATCAGTGTAAGTCAACTGTGTGATGATGGCTATCAAGTTCTATTCAATATTGCTCAGGGTATCGTATTCAACAAGGACTGGAAGGTAGTGTTGATTGCTCCCAAAAAAGGGAATGTGTACGTGATGGATATGGAAAGCTCTCCTTCAGAGCAGTGTTTCTATACTCAAGCTGATGAAGACACAAACTGGTTATGGCACAAAAGGTTATCCCATTTAAATTTCAAGAATATTAATAAGTTGTCCAGAAAACAACTTGCAGATGGGATACCTTCAGTTTCCTTCAAAAAGGAAAGGCCATGTCCAGGATGTGAGATGGGTAAGCAAAAGCGTACCAGTTTCAAGACCAGACAGAATTTTAGCATATCTGAACCTCTTCATATGCTTCATATGGACCTCTTTGGTCCAGTGAACATTCAGACTCGTGCTGGTAAAAGATACACCCTGGTGATCGTAGATGAATTCTCCAGATATTGTTGGGTGATCTTTCTGAGGTCTAAAAGTGAAGCTGCTGCTGAAATCATCAGTCTTATTAAGCAAATTGAGCTCAAGTACAGTCGAAAGGTGTGTCAGTTAAGAAGTGACAATGGAACAGAATTCCAGAATGCAACTCTGGAGTCATTCTGTACTGACACTGGCATCTCCCAGAATTTCTCATCAGCCCGCTCTCCAGAACAGAATGGAGTGCTGGAAAGGAAGAATCGAACGCTGATAGAAGCTGCCAGGAGTATGCTTGCTGAATCTGGTCTGTCTACCAGTTTCTGGGCGGAAGCAATTGCAACTGCTTGCCACACCCAGAATCGATCAGTGTACATCAAAAGACACAAAAAGACAGCCTATGAAGTCTTAAGAAATAGAAAACCAAATATTGGTTATTTTCACGTTTTTGGATGTCCAGTTTACATCCTGAACGACTCCAGTCAGCTAGGCAAATTTGATGCCAAAGCTGATAAAGGGAATTTCTTAGGCTATTCAGCCATTCGCAAGGCCTTCAGAGTCTACAACAAGAGACTAGAGAAGGTCCATGAGTCAATTCATGTAACATTTGATGAATCAAATGCTGCAATCAACAAGAAGCCAGCCCTTAACACTCCCCCAGTAACTCCAATTGTCTTTTGTGAATCTGATCCTATAAACGACAATAAAGAAGATTCAAAAGACACAGCTTCCAGTCATCCTGATCTGGAACCTGTTCAGAAAAAGAAACTCTCCAGTAGTACTCCATTCTATCCTTCTATTATTTTCAAACTACCCTCTGAAATTAATATTGGATCAGATGTGCGTACTACTCCCCCAGTATCAGTGTCAGTTGAGAATGTACCAGAAATGTCTTCTTATGAAGAATTCCAAACTAAACCAGTACTTCAGGAAATGCCTTCAAATGAAGAATTTCATGATGCAAATCGTGATTTAAATGACTCAGATGAAGATACTGAAGTAGTCTGGCAAGATCCTCCTCCAGAAGCAACTCCAGAGGAGACTCAACTGAATTCTTGCACTGATATTGTTGTCAGTAAAAATCCTGGTCAGTACTCCAGATGGACAAAAGCTCATCCTATTGATCAGATCATAGGTGACTCCAGTAGAGGAGTTCAGACCAGAAGAGCCTCCAGTAATCAATGCTTATACGTTAGTTTTCTATCTTTGATGGAACCAAAGAAGATTGACGAGGCTATGGAAGATCCAAGCTGGGTGACTGCTATGCAAGAAGAGCTTCACCAGTTTGAAAGGAACAAGGTCTGGTATCTGGTTCCTTTCCCAGTTGGAAAGAAAGAACCAATTGGAACAAGATGGCTCTTCAGAAACAAAGTAGATGAAGATGGCCACGTAATCAGAAACAAGGCCAGACTGGTAGCACAAGGCTACTGCCAGTCAGATGTCGACTTTGATGAATCGTTTGCTCCAGTGGCTAGACTTGAAGCGATCAGAATATTCTTAGCATTCGCTGCTTATCATCAGTTCAAGGTCTACCAAATGGATGTAAAGAGTGCTTTCTTGAATGGAAAGCTTGAAGAAGAAGTTTATGTCAGACAACCTCCAGGTTTCGTTGATGAAAAGCATCCACATTGGGTATATCGTCTGGACAAAGCGCTTTATAGCCTCAGACAAGCCCCACGTGCCTGGTATGACACTCTGACTAAACATTTGTTGAAAAATGGTTTCAAACGAGGTGCAATTGACAATACCTTATTTATTCTTCATGAAAAGGTAATCTGTTAATGGTACAAATTTATGTTGATGATATTATTTTTGGGTCTACTGATGAAAACATGTGCAAGAAATTTTCAAAAAATAATGTCAACTGAATATGAGATGAGTTTGATGGGTGAATTAACATATTTTCTTGGACTCCAGATTAAACAAAACAAAGATGGCATCTTTATTAATCAGGAAAAATATGTTAGAGATCTTTTAAAGAAATATGATATGAACTCTTCATCATCTAAACCAACTCCAATTTCTGCACCACTGACACTGGACTCCGATCCAGATGGTAAACCAGTGAACACCACTGTCTATAGAGGCATGGTTGGTTCACTGATGTATTTAACTGCCAGTAGACCAGATATTATGTTTTCAACATGTTTATGTGCCAGATATCAGTCTAATCCAAAGGAATCTCATATGCTTGCTGTAAAGCGCATACTGAAGTACCTTAAATGTGTCCCCAGTCTAGGTCTTTGGTACCCCAAAGGCTCAGGCATGGATCTAATGGGTTATTCAGATTCAGATCATGCAGGTTGTAAGATAGACAGGAAATCCACTATGGTGGATGTCATTTCCTTGGTGGCAAACTGGTCAGCTGGACCAGAAAAAAGCAAACTTCAGTTTCATTGTCCACTGCTGAAGCTGAATACGTGTCTGCAGCCAGTTGTTGTGCTCAGATACTCTGGATGAAGAACAGTTGCTTGATTATGGTATTAAATATTCAAAGACCCCAATCTTTTGTGATAATACCAGTGCCATTGCTATCTCAAACAATCCAGTCATGCACTCCAGAACGAAGCACATTGATCTCAGGTATCACTTCATTCATGATCATATTATGAAAAACAACATTGAACTCCATTTTATTCCCACTGACAAACAACTCGCTGACATTTTTACTAAACCTCTGGATGTCAAACTTTTGAATATCTTGTTGGTGAGTTGGGAATGTTAAACCCTTAAATTTGGAACCTTGGTATTGAACGCCATTGTGTACTACTAAGGATCTTTGATTTAAAGATTCATAAATATATTTCTGGAACAACATTCCAGGGAAAGACTTGAAAGATATTTTTTTCTTAAAAAAAATGTTTTAAGTTCAGGGGGAATTTATTAATTTATTTTCTCACTGGACAAACTCTTCAGAAAATATTACTGGTGCTTTGTAAATGTGTCCCTCTCACTGGTAACTGGACAGGTTAAAGTGCGTGTTTGAGGTGACTAATGTCTCCTTGTAAATGTGTCCCTCTCATTTGTCTTTATTAGTTGACGTGCACGTTTGAGGTTACCAGTCTTTCAAAAATGGTTTTCACTGGTACTTTACTGGAGTATCCCTCCAGTGTACCATCAGTACATGTTCACTGGACTAATCCACCAGTGATACTGGAGTGTCCAGTCAACCTCCAGATGCACTGAAATATGTCATAATATTTTCTAATTACTTGGTCATTGTGTGTGCCACGTAAGCAAATCTTTTTGAAGATATTTTAATCCTACGTGGCATGTAAATTTTTCAACGTAATGATGGTATTTTTACTTTGGGAAGTGAAAAAGAGCAACTTGTTAATGTTTGTGGGCTGTAAACCGTCACACATTTATGTGTGATGTGATGTAATTAATGCGGATCTCAGAACGTCGATCAAAATTATATTTGATAATTTCAAATAAACCGTTTGAGTTCCACATTCTCTCTCCTATAAATACCCACTTTCAATTTCAATTGCATTTACTTCGAACATATTTACTCCCAAATCTTTAAAATTCCTTCATTTACTTCTTCATTCAATTTCCAATCATATTTATCTCTCTTATTTACTCCATTTTCATTCATTCTTTTATCAAATCTTCATCATAACCTATACATATTCAATTTCATCTTCATCTATTCTGTATAAAATGGCACCTAGACAATCAAAATCGCTCAAAAATCTCCTTGCCGCTGAATATGCTCCTTCTGAAAATGTTGACAGGGCACCTCATATTCTTGAGGCAAATGCCATTAGAATCAACATGAATAACTGGATGGCCAGACTCTCTCTTTCCAGTGTTCATGATGCCCAATCGATTATTGGGAGATTAAACACATTTTTTCTCTCTTGCCCATTGTATGGTGCGTTAACACTTAATCCAGGAAGGATGTACCACGAGTACCTGTGTGAATTCTGGTACACTGCAACTATGACGATGAAACTTCATCGATCAATTATACTCTCAAGGGAGGTACCAGATCCCTTGGTTTCACTGCAAGTCTAATCAGGTCTGTTCTACAGTTAAACTATTTTGAACAGAATGAGTTGCCTATTGAACTTCCCACTGGTATCAATACAAGGGAAGTATGCAGACTGATGGGGCACACAGATATTATGGATGAGCATGGCCAGCTATCCAGGAAAGGAACTATCTACATGAGCAAGCTGTCAGACTCATGGAGATATTTCTTCACCATATTGTTGAATGTCTGGGAGGCAGTTCTGGAGGGTTAGACCAGATAAATCAAACCCATCTCCAGATTGCCTACTGCTTATGGTTTGGGCTTAGGGTGGACTTCGCCCAGATTCTTTTTGATGACCTGGTAGAGCGTCTCAGAGTGAAGGGAAGAAAACCTTTTGTTCCATATATTCGTTTCCTTTCACTGCTGTTTAAAAATGGTCTTGGAGACCAGTATGATTTTGATACTACTCACTTTTCTGTGAGTGAGTATATGAGAGATTTGGTCAATCTCAGATCTCCACTGGACGAGGTAGATATTCCTCAGTCCATGTTTTCCTTTCAAAGGGAAGAAGCTGAAATGGCTCCAGAAAGAGGTCAAGCTGTTGAAGGACCATCTGGTGACCAAGATGTACAGATCATTGAAGCTGTACAACCAATTAGACAAGTGGCTCCTGAAGGTCAAGGTACAGAAGTTGTTGAACCTTCCAGACGACCTAGAACTAACAGGCGTCTGATGAGAGCAGGACTTCAGGTGAATCCTGAAAGACATCCTGGTGATGTTATGAATCTGGATGGATCTCCAATTTTTGAACAAGAGAATGTACAAGAGAATGTTGGGCAGGTAACTGATGAACAAATTGAAAATGTTGCCCAGATTGTTGAGCAGGTTGTTGAGGAAGTTGAGCAAGAGGCTCAAATAGACTTAAATGTAGGGCTGGTGAACAAGTGAATGTAGAGACTGGTGAACAGTCTGGTGAACAGACAGTTGGGATGGCTCCAGAATGGGATGACGTAGATTCCCCAATGTCTGAAGGTTTTGATGCAAACTTGAATTTTCTGGGTGAAGATGTCCAAAAAGAAGAAAGTCTACCAGAAATGCCACCACCTCCACCAGAAATGCCACCACCAGAATCAAACATGCCACCACCACCACCACCTTCAATTCCTAGAGATACACAATACTTCACTCCAGCAACCACTCAACCTTCACAATCTCAACCTCCACCTTGTGCGCCGGAGTCACCAGTTGCAACATCTGAAGCTGCAACTGAAGAGGACTGGGCACAAGTTCCTCTTATGACCAGATTGCCTTCAAATCTTGAACCTCCCAGTGGTCTCTCCACTTCATCTTCTGCCGAGGTCCAAGGCCTTTTAAGTAAGGTGGCGGACCTGGAGAGATCACTCCAGACTTCATCTCAGGTTATTTCAGACTTCAAATCTTTATTATCAAATAACCTTGCATTTGAGATGAATGTCTTTGCTGGGAATGAGATGCTGGTTTATGAGAAGCTTGATGAACTGGTATTGCACAAACAACAATACTGAAAAGATCAAAATGGCAGTCCAGGGATTAGAGACTAGGCTGGTTAGTTCTGTTCAGACTGCAGTCACTGGTGAACTGGCAGGTCTGAAAGAAGAAGTTCAGAGGTTGGTCTCCAGGGTAAGCTCTTTAGAGAGTAGATCCACACTTGACCAGGATGCAGTGGTCAGTACAATTAGTGATGAATGTACAAAGAAGTTCAGAATAAGTATGCTGAAAGAATTATCTGAAGAGATTTCTGAAACTGTTCTTCGTACCATTCAAGATGGGGTGTTACCCCAAGTGGAGAAATTGCTGGATGAAAAGTTGCCAAAGCTGTAACACCCCAACATGGCGGAATCATGGGATATCACTTAGAAAAGCACAGCACGACATGGAAATTATGTAGAGTCAAACTATATGAAAACATAGGATTGAAACAATCCTTAAACTCACTCAAATGTATACAATAATCAACATCTATCAAAGATACACACTCAATCAATATTAAATGGAAATGTTTAAATGATAGTAGTTGATCCTAAGCATAACCCGTTATAGGGAAATAAGGATCACGGATCCAGAAAGTCCAAAGCAAGTCCAATCTTAGCAATGCAAGCACATAATTATCCATTTTGTCTCTGATTAACCTGATTACCTGAAAAGTGTACTAAAATACGTCAACATAAAGTTGGTGAGTTCGTAGGGACAAGTAACAAGGAATAACCGTATCGGATAACAACCGTTAACAATAAGTGAGGATTAGGAGAACTAATCACATCCAAGGAAAACCTATAAGGTTTCACATTATCACAATTCAATACAAGTCAACGTTTAATAATAATGATTCCATATAACGTTCAACAACGTTCCATAACAATCAATAACGATCAACAACGATGCGGCTTACATAGTTAATAATTAACAATGCGCTAACGGTGCGACTTATATAATGAATAATGCGCTAACGGTGCGACTTACATCGTAAACAATGCGCTAACGGTGCGACTTATATAATGAATAATGCGCTAACGGTGCGACTTACATCGTAAACAATGCGCTAACGGTGCGACTTATATAATGAATAATGCGCTAACGGTGCGACTTACATCGTAAACAATGCGCTAACATGTCCACATCAACAATTCAATCATACAATCAATCAAATCAACATCAACAGTTAAACAAACATGTACACTTTTCAGCCCGAATCTCAATTGAGTAGGGAGGGTTTACGAAACTCACCTGGAAGTAAAGCAATTCCAAGTACTGGTACAAGTACTTTACTATGCTCAAAATGTACTCCCGGGTACCTAGAACAAGTATAAGATCAACTTATAAGCTACCACAAAGCCTAAGTGCAAAATAGGGAAATTTCAGCATGTTCCCAGCTTTGCGCCATCTACTAGACAACGACTTTGGGAAGTCAAGAAGACTAGATACAATAAAACTTAGTTCTAGACATTTGTTGGGCACTCAATGGTCTTTTCAAAAATGTAAGGTTTGGCTCTTGAAGAGCTTTAATGAAAGAGTTATGATTTTTACAAAAACAAACCTGTAGCCTCGTCAGAAATCAGACCAGTTCTGAAAATCGTCGTTTTTGGCACTCTTCTGAGCAAAACCAGAAGAAACTTTGTTCTTATCAAATTTTACTGACACTTGGACCTTTCCAAAAATATAAGATCGTC
>CM067169.1:117483073-117497656 GCA_034093135.1 Erigeron breviscapus | reverse complement strand
GGCATAGATGCACCTGCTTCTGCAGATGTTGAACCAAAAACTGGTGCGGGTACTAGTGACCCAAACCAGAGCATATCTGACCAGATTGTAAAAGTGAATGCTTTCTGGGATGACGATGAGCTACCTCAGGGGAATCTCGATTCCCTTGCTGATTTTGAGTTTGACGAGGGATTATTGGAGGCGAATCAATCCGATTCTGAGCCTGCCACCATCCTCGCAAACGCCCCTCCTCCTCCCCCAGAATTCCAAATTCAACCAGAACAACAAGATCTTGATCCTTATGTTCCACCACCTCCATCTCATCAACATCCAATTTTTCCACCAGGCACTACTCCTGCGTATGTCACCGATCCAACTTTCACTCCATCACTTCAATTTCTTCACCCCCAAATTCACAACATCCCACCGCCTATCAATTATGATGCCCCAATAGAGAAGGACTTGGATTCTGAGACAGAATCTGAGAGTCCAACTGATTTACAAATGAATAATGTACTTAAAGGGCTTGGTAATCTACCATTTGTTGCTCCTGCTTCTGCAAAACCTCCACCTCCTTTAAATGTAGAAGCACAGTTAGAGAAAACTCAAACCGAAGTCCAAAGCCTTATTCTTAGGGTGGAGGATTTAACCAAATCTCTAACTGCCAATACTAGTTCTGTGGCTGAAATGAAAGGTGCTCAGATGTTTCTTGGAACTGAGTTAACCAAGGTTGCTGGAAACGAAGGACTAGTAGTTGGGAAGCTGAATGAGCTGGTGATGACTTGCAACAAGGTGAGCTCTGCAATCAGAGAAGCCTTCAAGCTAACAAAAAGAGATGTGCAAGCTTCGGTGGTTGCAAACTTGACATCTTGTGTTCAGTTGTTAAAGCAAGATTTTATGGCTGTTGGAAGAGAAGTACATGAGTTGGTTCAGAAGCCAAGTATAAATGAAAAAGAACTTGGGGCTTCTATAAGTGTTGGTATTTTTGATAATCTGAAGTCTGAGCTAACTCAGAATCTAGTTACTCAGATTTCAGAATCCATTTCTGAGAAGGTTGGTGCGGAGGTTAGAATGATGATTGCTAAACTAACCAAAGACACAAATGACAAAGTGGACAAGGCTGTAAATGAAGTAAAAGATTCAGTGTCCAAGCTTGAAGGTTCAGTTCAGAATCAGTCCAAACAGTTAGATGAAATTCTAACTCTTCTGAAGAAAGAAACTGTTATTGCTCCTCCTCCCCCTGCTTCTTTCACTGACGAAGATAGAAAGATGTTGAAGGATGTAAAAGATCAAGAAGCACTGAACCTTAATTCTTCATTCAGATTAAGGGCTCAGTTTGCTACAATGGCAAAGGGTATATGTGATTGCCTAGAACAACAAAGTTGGGAACCACTGAAGGCAATTAAAACTTCAATTGACCTTTTTGCTAAAATGCCTTCAGAGATTCCCAAAGGGGAAGTGTGCCTATTGGTTTGCTGGCTAGTACTCAAGAAATGATTGAAGCAACCAAGAAGCAAACTGAGGTACCATCTGGTAGTGCCTCAGTTCAGGGGGAACAAGTTCAGAAGAAAGACAAGGGCAAAGGCAAGGCTCAAGAAGTAGAAGAACCAAAGAAAAGTTCTAAGGGTTCTGAAATCATTGTTGGTGAGAATGTGGATGAGCATGGTTATCCCTTGCACGATCTTGAGGCTGATAGTAAGAAGTTGGAAGCGTTGCAAAAGCAGGTTTCTAATCAATTTATTATGTGGAGGGAAAACAAAGAAAGAGAAAGGGAACAACATCTGAAGATGGGGACCCTTGATCATATAGATGCTGCAGCTCTTGGTTTATCATTGGAAAGATACTTGAAAATCAAAAATGATCCAAGAGTGCAAAAGGCTATTGTTGATATGCTTGAGTATGAGTGTGGGATGAACTACTCTCCTCTGGAACAAAAGTTAGAAAGTCTGACCTTTAAGTTGTCCATTGAAGACTTAAAGAAAAATAGAGAAAAAGAAATGGCAATCAAAAGGAAGGAAATTCTGGCCGAAGTTCTGAAGGTTGAGAAAGAGTTGCTCAGACCAACCATTAAGCCCAAAGTGACTGGACCAAGATCATCAAGAAAGAATGTTCGTGATGCTGATCTTTCTACCTTCAAACCAATGTCTGATGATGCTATTGAAATTGAAAGAAAACATGAAAGGGATCAATATGAGCATTATATGAAGCATCGATCTCATTCAGCCAAAATAGTTGATATGGAAGTAACAAAAGCTGATGGATTGAAGCTTTTTGACTTGGTTGTTAAAAGAGAAGGAAGGGCAGCTGAAGAATACCATCAGGTTTAAGTGCACGAGTTTGGGATTTCAGAGCATAGGGAGATGATCCAAATTCTGAGGGGGAAGCCGAAATCTGCCTTGATTGGTGCATGGTTAGCAAGAATACAACAAAAGATGCAGGCCAAGGTAGAAATTGAAGGAAGATTGTTTGGAAAGAAGGATCATTCTCCACTGAAGAGGAAACCTACTGAGGCACCTTCTGGTTCAAGGCCTGCCAAGAAGTAGTTCCTTTTTCAGTTTATCATGTACTTGTAATATATTTACATTTGTAACAAACATTTCAGTTTGTATATATATGTTGCAAATTGTAACCAATAAGTAGATGGTAAGTTTAAGTTAGAAAAACCACAAGTAAAATTCTGAGACATCAATGATCTATAAGATGTACTTAAAAAAATTTTACAACTTAAACAAAAACTTGCATTTCAGACTTACAAGCATGTATAGATAGAAGTCTGAGATGCATGCACTATTTCAGAACAAATAGGGGGAATTTGTTAGGTCGGAAATCGACCAAGTATAATTTGTTCAGAAATAGCTTGAAGTTCAGTGAAAACGTTTGTATAGAATTCTGAGCCGTCTCAGAATTACTTCACTGAAGCTTCACTTCAGTTCAGATCAAGATAAATCTGAAGCATTCATTCTGAAGTCAAAGACTGAAGTATGAAGAAGAGAATCATCTCAGAAGCGAGCAAAGAGTGATTCTACCAGATCAAAGACTGAAGCATCTCAGTATAATGTATTTACAACACTTTACACTGATTACGAGGAAGACTTTTTACTTTACATACCTTTACCCAGTTAATAGATTTATCCATTAATAAAAGGTACAAGGTAAAAGTATAGGTTTGGAACGTAGTACTATAAGTCACATCAACTGACTTATATACTCTTCCTAGTACAAGCATGTAAGGAATTAAGTTTAATTCCTTAAATGCTCACAACCACTTTTATACGATCTTGTCCATGTCATCATGGACTTGGTCTATAAATGCAAAGTCTTCTCACAACTTGCAAAAGGCTTGAAACTTTAGCATTGCAACTTGTGAGATATACTCTAAGTAAAACTTACGAGTATTTCCAAGTTATTTAGATCACTTGTTTTTCGGGATTGTTTAGATACTTACACTTTGGTGTTTATCTTTGTTCCGCAACAATCCTTGTATTTGTTTATATATCAATAAATCAAATACATTAGAAAGGAAACAACGTGTCTCAATGCTACATACTTGATTATACATATATATATCTTTATATAGTTTCTGCCATTTAGTTCTTGTTATTTACGTTAAGTCATTTGTTTCTTGTTATCCATATCTGGATCGTAAACTTAACTTGTCCATCAAGATTAGTTGTACTTGCCAGTCGGGTTTAGTTAATCATCTATATTTGGGACTCACAAACCAACATAACAAATATCCGAAATACTTGCTTTTTGAAATTTGAAAATTGTGCTCAAAAAGCACTGGGACAACTCCCTTAGCAAGCATAGTCCTAAATAAAGTTCAGAAGTACTAAGTTAATTACACCACCACGGTTAATCATCCCAGATTAACCACACCCCAGAGAAATTGTTTAAAGTTACAGACCACAATCCAAATAACATAATAAAAGTACTAATTTAATTACAGCCCATTAAGATCATGAGGCTATTTTATCCTGCTCCTGCATCCCTCTTTCTATTTGCGCTTCATCTTTCTCTTGTGCTTCATCCACAACCTGCACCTCACTAGCTGCTTCTTGACCCACTTTAGTTATAGCGTCATACGTATCATCAACTTCTGCTTCATCAACTAGTCCTTCAGCTTGTTTTTCCAACTTTGATACGCCACCTAAACTGACATACTCCTTATCTAGCTTCTCCAAATCCCATTCTTCGGGAAGAGTCATACCAGCCAACTGGGCTTCAAGAGCCATCTGAACCTTCACACCTGCAATCGATCTTTGTGTACTCATCCTGGCATTCTTAGTGATTGTATCTGATCTTATTTTCAACTTTTTCTCAAATTCGGTTGTCTGACTTTCAAGTTTCTTAGCCATCTTAGCAAGCTCGCCCTTGGTCTTGGCAAAATCCTGTTCCAAAGCCTTCATCACTTTGTCCCTATTATCAAGTTGTTGTCTCAAAGTAGTGCATTCATTTGCCTTCTCCCCCATGAATTTCCAAACACATTCACTACTAAAAGTGGCCAATTCAAGAGCCTAACAATGAACAAGCGAAAATTTTAAAAAGATAAGTACTAATGTTAAGAGAAAAATTGCAAAAATACCTTCTTGAACTGCGCCTGAACCGTCTCCAAATCCATAGGGGCTTGAATCTTGAGCATAGCAGCCTTCTTTCCAGTCAAATCAATCACCTTCACATCAGATTTTACCTCAGAATCAGTTTTAACTTTTGCTTCAGTCTTCAAGCCCACTTCAGTTTTGAGTTTCTTGCTGGCTCGAGTGTTAGATAAAGATGAGCGACGTGCCGAGGGAGCTTTTGGAGTCTCACTCATATCAAACAATCCTTCGTCACAAAAATCATCCGATAGGGAACCTTTCTTTTTTGGAGCGGACTGAGCAGTGTTATTTTCCATAGTATCATCACTGGTCTTGCTTGAGGATGTTGACTTAAGAACGTATCGTCTAAAATTTCTTTCTTTGCTATCCAATTCAAAGTACTTATCGATCCTCTTTTGAGCCCCTTTGTCCTTTGAAGCCTTCAATTTTGCTACGGAAAAAAGAAGAATATTTTATATCCACAAGACTAAGGTACAATTAAATGACTTAAAAAGACCCGACAATCTTACCTCCAGCCACCCAAGAAGGAGGAAGATAACTGCCTACAGGGAGTGAATCTCTTTTAACAAAAAAGAATCTGGATTTCCAGCGATCATCATTCTGAGTCACTTCACCAATCAAACGCTTATTCCTATCTTTTACTTTGAGAATATAAAACCCCGAACCAAAGGTTGTCAAATTATAAACTATGCTCAAATCTGGAACCCTAAGTTCTAACTTTTTACTAGTTATTAACTCATTCAGTACAAATAAGATTCTCCAGAGCATAGGGCTGGCTTGACCATAGGAAATCATTGTTGACTTGAAAAACTGAGTAATAAAACTTGGGAAAGGAAAACCTAGTTTCAAATACCTAAAGGGGTATTCAGGAAACCCTATCCAAATATCGGAAGCTAAGTCGATTTTTAGTTTAGGATCTGGAGCCCTAAAGAATGTACCTTCAGGGAAATGTTGCTTAATATGCTCAAGATCTGACTTCTTAATATCACTAAAAATATCATTATCCATAACGTTTGTCTCTATGAAATCACTAATTTCTATGGCGGAAGAAGAATCGACAGACATTATGAAAAGAAAGTGAGAAAGGGAAGAAGTTACCTTGAGAGAAAGTATGAGGCGATGTAAACGGTGAAAGATAAATGATTAAGAAAGAGAAAAACTCTGACCTAATATATATAGGGCGCAGTAACTTTATTTAATACGTGTCTTTTAATTAACCACCCACTTTTAACTGTAGCAAAAGAGTATTCTGGAAGCCAAGTAAATATTAAATTATTTAAACTTGTAGTTATCTATAAGTATATATTAACCTTTGTTCAAATAGCTTCAGCTTTAAGGATATTAGACCCTAAAGATAAGATTTAAAGACCTTAAAATCGACAAAGCATTATAATTGTAAAACTCTGGAAAATACTTGCATAAACTTTTTATAAAGGCAAAACATTAATGAAACTACTCGAGAACAGTTTTTACAACCATAAATCGAACATCATTATCTAATGAAACATGATCCTTACATATGCATAACATCGAGAATCTAAGCTTTTATCCTATTATTCTCTGCCTAAATCAACCTTTTTAAAGAACCGTCTTTTCTTTGCTAGCAAAAAGCAATTTAGCTTCCAAAGGGTATTCTCTCTCAAATCTATCGAGCCGAGCCGCTGCCAAATCGTGTCGCTTTCTAGTATAGATCAATTGTTCTTCTAAAAGATCGATCTCGTAATATGCCTCTTAGGGCTGTAAACGGTTCGGTTCGGTTCGGTTAGAAATTTTGAACCGTTTTTCGGGTTTCGGTTCGGTTCGGTTAGTTAGAAATTTTGAACCGTTAATTTCGGTTACCCGCAAATCAGTTACCCGAAAAAGTCGGTTAATTCGGTTTTATTTTCGGTTAACCATTTATTAAAGTTATGCTAATATAAAGTTTAAGTTTTCAATTATAATAGTCAATTTACATTGTATTAATTAATTTTTCTATGTATAATAGTTATTTAACTACATTAATATTTTGTTTTATAAATAAATATACATTACATCTAATTTTGAATTACTTTTTTCTAACGTTATATTTATGCAATGCAAGTTTCTATTTAAGAGTATCATGATTTACTACTTAAAATGTCTTCTATATGATATTACTAATATTTTTGATAATATTTTAAACAAAGTTAACAACTTCTCTTAAAAAGAGTATATATATAATATATATAAGAAAATTACTTAGAATATCCAAAACTAATCATAGATTGTGAAAGAAAGTTAGTAAAATTGTTAATATTTTAGGCAACAAATACAAAAAATTAGCTAAATAGATATGTAAATGATGTATTCATGTAATACATATATGTGTAAATATACATATATATGATTATATGTAGGTATATATCAAAATTCGGTTCGGTTCGGTTAACCGCGGGTAATGAATATTGAAAACCGTAACCGAACCGTTACACATCGGTTATTTTGTTTTCGGGTTTCGGTTTTTTCTGGTTTCGGTTTTTTCGGTTTCGGATCACGCAGTTCGGACCGGTTTTTCGGTTTTCCGGTTCATTTCTTACACCCCTAATGCCTCTAACAGTAATTTATGCATGGCTGCAATTTCGAACTATGAGTCCCTAAAATACGAGATGGTTAACCAGGAAAGTGTAAAATACAACAAGTCTAATAATCACTAGATTGGACTAGTATTACTTAAATATAAATGCAAGTATATAAATAAAGTAATACAAGACTTAAAGCAATAAACAAGTAAAGTGGAACATTATGTATTTTTCAATGGTGTATTTTATTTATGATGTTAAATAAAATACAAGGTTGTGCGGAATCAAGATAATACAAATAAGTATGTATCCTAACAACCTATGAATTACAAATGATCTATATTTGTCAAATAACTCTTTTGGATCGAGATACTTAAAGTTGTGAAGTATCCCAGTTTAAGATCGAGAGTATTTAGACAAATTCACTTCAATGCAAAATGTATGCTTAAAAGTATTTTTCTCAAGGAAATGACTTTGTATTTATAGGCAACAAAATTCACCAGTGAATTTTGTGCCGTACAAATATGGTTGCATGCATTTAATGATCCAACAAGAACATTAAATGCATTGGATAAGGAATAAGGATAAAGTCACATCAAATGACTTTGTATCCTTTTATCCAACTACCTTTACACACGTATACTTTGGTAAAGAACAAGTGGAATGTTCTTTGGAAAGTGTGTAAAGGCAAAAGTCAATTACTCAATATCAGTGTTCAGACTTGTAAGGTCTAGAACACTGACAATCCTCCAGTGTACAGATCTGGTAAGACTTCCAGTGGACTCCGCCATTTGTAAGTCTTCTTTATTCTGACTTCAGTCTTTGACTTCAGTGAGAACGTCTTCAGTAGAGTTGATCTGGACTGGGGTGAAGTCCAGTGAGCTAATCTGGAGAATACTCCAGATTTCCTATACAAGTATTTGCTCACTGGTCTTCCATTATTTCTGGACAAATCTTCAGAGGGACTCCAGATTCCAAGTCTGGAGTAGGTCCAGTAGAACACGTTTCTGGACAGATCTTCAGTAAGGCTCCAGTAGTCGAGTCTGGAGCGAGTCCAGTAAATCTAGACCTAACAAATTCCCCCTATTTGTTTAGAAATAATGCAAGTGTTTTCAAGCTTGAATCTATACAATTTTGTATGCTTGAAAAACACAAGTGTGATTTGTCTAAAAAATCTAAGTTACTGGAAAACACTTTATAGATCATGAGTGTTTTCAGCTTCATCATTTAAGTTCTAACTTAGACTAAATCTGATCATTTACTTATATGAATCAAAAATTGCAACTATTATTACATACATCAACTGATAAATAGTTTACAATTTTCATAAAACATTAATTTACAACAAGTAAATGATAAGAGTCAGGCCCTTCCTTTTGATGTCTGTCCTGGAGCATCTTCAGTAGCCTTTCTCTTTGGTGATGGAGAAGATGGTATTGATTCTGGCGATTTCATGCCCATAGCAACTTCCATCTGAAGCTTTCTTCTCCATACCTTTTCAACTCTTTTCAGAAATGCTTTAACATCAGTCGACACATCTGTCTTCCCCCTGAACGTTAAAGCGATTTCTTTCAGTTCACTCCATCCAAATGCTTGGACTGAAGTACTTCTCCTTTCATCAGTAAAGTTACCCTCCCTGGTTAACTTTACTTCAAACTTAGACATGCCTTCATGATCTTCAGCCAATTTGATTTCAGCACCAGTGATCCTTCTAGCATCAGCCCTGAAATTTAACATTTCATTGTACTTGTCTTTCAACTTGGCTGTCTGGATCAATGATTCAGTTTCCTTGGACACTCTCTTTTGCTCTACAGCAGATTGGAGTTCTTGACGATTGATTTTTCGAGAAGTGTCCAGGGGAATGAAATTGCTTACATCAGCATCTTTGATTGCTTTGATTTGTCTGGCAGTCAGTTTTGGTAAGCCAGATACTTTCTTTCTGTACTCGATCTCCAGAGCACCAGCGTTCTTTCTGATCTTTTTCTGGAGGCTTACCAGTTCCTCTTTCCTTTGTCTGATGAGTTCTGGTACACTCACGCCATAAATTATAGAATCATAGACTTGTTCTTCTTCGGCGTAGAAAGAGCGTACATGAATGTCATCCAATAAACTCAAACATTGATGAACTCTGGGGTCATCCTTCATCTTTTTATACACTTCAATATTAATGCCTAACCTGCCAGCATTGTAAGAATCCAGAGTACCCATAGTTGCCATCTCCCTTTGATGGGCCAGCAGTTCATCTTTTTGATTTCTTTTGAAAATCTCTATCATGATGCATTCTTGTTCTAGCTTCTTGGATGTTTCATCATCAGCATCTTCAGCTATTTGCTCTTCCTCTCCAGATTCCATTTGTTGTTTTCCCTTAACTGACTTCAGAGTTGATGGAATATCTGGGAAGGACTCAAACTGGGGCTCACTGGCTTCAGTACCAGTAGCTCCTTCAGTTAGCCCGGCTTCAGTGCCATATGCTCTTTGTGACAAGTGCTTCAGTGTCATTTGGTCACCAGACAACTTTTCCCCCTTGGAATGAACTCCAGTTCTTGACTTGAGATCATTCCATAACTGTTCAAGCATAAGTCTGTCCAGTGAACCAAATGTTCTTCCTGCCTCTGGAGTTGTATCAGACACAACTTTCTTAAGTGCCTGCACTTCCTTTTGGACATTTGCAACTACTTTAGGCAAGTGCTTTTGTAACATTCATGATTTTTACCGTTTGACTGTGCATGTAATTTGATTAACTATTTCAATAAACGGAAATTTGGACATAATTGTGTACATTTATCTGTAAATTGGGCCAATTATAATGTCATATTTGAACTTCTAGAATTAGGGCCATATTAGCAGACTATGAAATTGGCCCAGTACATGTTATAGAAATTATATGATAGATGATAATTGAATAACTGTAGTAACATGAAAAACGTATATACGAAACCTTAAGTATAATGTACGGTTCCAACAGTGTCGGTGGAACAGTGTCGGTGGTTAGATGATAATTCCATTAATAGGACAAAAACCGACACAACCTTTATATTATATGAAATGATTTATCCATATTATGGATTTATAATAATTTATAAAAGTTGTACGCTCATGAATATTTTGTTTGTGTTATTAATTTCGGAATCAATTAACTAGCTAGATATATTGTACATACTAGTAAAATAAATATGCAATTGTGTACTTGAACTAGATAACTAATAAATATATAAATACATGTAATTGATTTATAACCACATAGATAAAAGTAATTATACTTATATAAACTAGTTACTACACTTAATTACACAAATAATAATCAAGAATCAAAGTTTAGAGTCAACCAAAGTCAATTAGTCAAGTCAAGCTTGTGTTCTTGACATAAACCCCACACAAACTAACCAAGACTTGGATTATAGCTTGTAATCATGCAATGAACATGTTCCTACTGAATTCTAGTTTGTTTTAAGGCCAAAGTTTCATCCATTACACTCAAGGATGAGTTGTAAACACATGATGAACACCTCATGGCCAAGGTGTGTGTTCTTGGCACTTAGTTGCAACTCTTGGGCTATATAAGCAAGCATTTGATGATCATTCTATCATCCATCTCTGCTCTTTCTCTCTCTTTCACATTCATAACACAAAACAATCAAGTCCATAAAGTCTTGGGTTCATCACTTGAAGTTTCAAGTTGAATTTAAGGACTCTATAGGACTGAAATTTCAGTCATCTTACAAACATCATAGAAGATTCATCTGGACGAATTAGGAGACGAATCTTATATTTTTGGAAAGGTCCAAGTGTCAGTAAAATTTGATAAGAACAAAGTTTCTTCTGGTTTTGCTCAGAAGAGTGCCAAAAATGACGATTTTCAGAACTGGTCTGATTTCTGACGAGGCTACAGGTTTGTTTTTGTAAAAATCATAACTCTTTCATTAAAGCTCTTCAAGAGCCAAACCTTACATTTTTGAAAAGACCATTGAGTGCCCAACAAATGTCTAGAACTAAGTTTTATTGTATCTAGTCTTCTTGACTTCCCAAAGTCGTTGTCTAGTAGATGGCGCAAAGCTGGGAACATGATGAAATTTCCCTATTTTGCACTTAGGCTTTGTGGTAGCTTATAAGTTGATCTTATACTTGTTCTAGGTACCCAGGAGTACATTTTGAGCATAGTAAAGTACTTGTACCAGTACTTGGAATTGCTTTACTTCCAGGTGAGTTTCGTAAACCCTCCCTACTCAATTGAGATTCGGGCTGAAAAGTGTACATGTTTGTTTAACTGTTGATTGTTGATTTGATTGATTGTATGATTGAATTGTTGATGTGGACATGTTAGCGCATTGTTTACGATGTAAGTCGCACCGTTAGCGCATTATTCATTATATAAGTCGCACCGTTAGCGCATTGTTTACGATGTAAGTCGCACCGTTAGCGCATTATTCATTATATAAGTCGCACCGTTAGCGCATTGTTTACGATGTAAGTCGCACCGTTAGCGCATTATTCATTATATAAGTCGCACCGTTAGCGCATTGTTAATTATTAACTATGTAAGCCGCATCGTTGTTGATCGTTATTGATTGTTATGGAACGTTGTTGAACGTTATATGGAATCATTATTATTGAACGTTGACTTGTATTGAATTGTGATAATGTGAAACCTTATAGGTTTTCCTTGGATGTGATTAGTTCTCCTAATCCTCTCTTATTGTTAACGGTTGTTATCCGATACGGTTATTCCTTGTTACTTGTCCCTACGAACTCACCAACTTTATGTTGACGTATTTTAGTACACTTTTCAGGTAATCAGGTTAATCAGAGACAAAATGGATAATTATGTGCTTGCATTGCTAAGATTGGACTTGCTTTGGACTTTCTGGATCCGTGATCCTTATTTCCCTATAACGGGTTATGCTTAGGATCAACTACTATCATTTAAACATTTCCATTTAATATTGATTGAGTGTGTATCTTTGATAGATGTTGATTATTGTATACATTTGAGTGAGTTTAAGGATTGTTTCAATCCTATGTTTTCATATAGTTTGACTCTACATAATTTCCATGTCGTGCTGTGCTTTTCTAAGTGATATCCCATGATTCCGCCATGTTGGGGTGTTACAGCTTTGGCAACTTTTCATCCAGCAATTTCTCCACTTGGGGTAACACCCCATCTTGAATGGTACGAAGAACAGTTTCAGAAATCTCTTCAGATAATTCTTTCAGCATACTTATTCTGAACTTCTTTGTACATTCATCACTAATTGTACTGACCACTGCATCCTGGTCAAGTGTGGATCTACTCTCTAAAGAGCTTACCCTGGAGACCAACCTCTGAACTTCTTCTTTCAGACCTGCCAGTTCACCAGTGACTGCAGTCTGAACAGAACTAACCAGCCTAGTCTCTAATCCCTGGACTGCCATTTTGATCTTTTCAGTATTGTTGTTTGTGCAATACCAGTTCATCAAGCTTCTCATAAACCAGCATCTCATTCCCAGCAAAGACATTCATCTCAAATGCAAGGTTATTTGATAATAAAGATTTGAAGTCTGAAATAACCTGAGATGAAGTCTGGAGTGATCTCTCCAGGTCCGCCACCTTACTTAAAAGGCCTTGGACCTCGGCAAAAGATGAAGTGGAGAGACCACTGGGAGGTTCAAGATTTGAAGGCAATCTGGTCATAAGAGGAACTTGTGCCCAGTCCTCTTCAGTTGCAGCTTCAGATGTTGCAACTGGTGACTCCGGCGCACAAGGTGGAGGTTGAGATTGTGAAGGTTGAGTGGTTGCTGGAGTGAAGTATTGTGTATCTCTAGGAATTGAAGGTGGTGGTGGTGGTGGCATGTTTGATTCTGGTGGTGGCATTTCTGGTGGAGGTGGTGGCATTTCTGGTAGACTTTCTTCTTCTTGGACATCTTCACCCAGAAAATTCAAGTTTGCATCAAAACCTTCAGACATTGGAGAATCTACGTCATCCCATTCTGGAGCCATCCCAACTGTCTGTTCACCAGACTGTTCACCAGTCTCTACATTCACTTGTTCACCAGCCCCTACATTTAAGTCTATTTGAGCCTCTTGCTCAACTTCCTCAACAACCTGCTCAACAATCTGGGCAACATTTTCAATTTGTTCATCAGTTACCTGCCCAACATTCTCTTGTACATTCTCTTGTTCAAAAATTGGAGATCCATCCAGATTCATAACATCACCAGGATGTCTTTCAGGATTCACCTGAAGTCCAACTCTCATCAGACGCCTGTTAGTTCTAGGTCGTCTGGAAGGTTCAACAACTTCTGTACCTTGACCTTCAGGAGCCACTTGTCTAATTGGTTGTACAGCTTCAATGATCTGTACATCTTGGTCACCAGATGGTCCTTCAACAGCTTGACCTCTTTCTGGAGTCATTTCAGCTTCTTCCCTTTGAAAGGAAAGCATGGACTGAGGAATATCTACCTCGTCCAGTGGAGATCTGAGATTGACCAAATCTCTCATATACTCACTCACAGAAAAGTGAGTAGTATCAAAATCATACTGGTCTCCAAGACCATTTTTAAACAGCAGTGAAAGGAAACGAATATATGGAACAAAAGGTTTTCTTCCCTTCACTCTGAGACGCTCTACCAGGTCATCAAAAAGAATCTGGGCGAAGTCCACCCTAAGCCCAAACCATAAGCAGTAGGCAATCTGGAGATGGGTTTGATTTATCTGGTCTAACCCTCCAGAACTGCCTCCCAGACATTCAACAATATGGGTGAAGAAATATCTCCATGAGTCTGACAGCTTGCTCATGTAGATAGTTCCTTTCCTGGATAGCTGGCCATGCTCATCCATAATATCTGTGTGCCCCATCAGTCTGCATACTTCCCTTGTATTGATACCAGTGGGAAGTTCAATAGGCAACTCATTCTGTTCAAAATAGTTTAACTGTAGAACAGACCTGAGTAGACTTGCAGTGAAACCAAGGGATCTGGTACCTCCCTTGAGAGTATAATTGATAGATGAAGTTTCATCATCAAATGTTGCAGTGTACCAGAATTCACACAGGTACTCGTGGTACATCCTTCCTGGATTAAGTGTTAACGCACCATATAATGGGCGAGAGAGAAAAAATGTGTTTAATCTCCCAATAATCGATTGGGCATCATGAACACTGGAAAGAGAGAGTCTTGCCATCCAGTTATTCATGTTGATTCTAATGGCATTTGCCTCAAGAGAGATATGAGGTGCCCTGTCAACATTTTCAGAAGGAGCATATTCAGCGGCAAGGAGATTTTTGAGCGATTTTGATTGTCTAGGTGCCATTTATACAGAATAGATGAAGATGAAATTGAATATGTATAGGTTATGATGAAGATTTGATGAAAGAATGAATGAAAATGGAGTAAATAAGAGAGATAAATATGATTGGAAAATTGAATGAAGAAGTAAATGAAGGAATTTGAGAGATTTGGGAGTAAATATGTTCGAAGTAAATGCAATTGAATTG
>CM067169.1:117435819-117471080 GCA_034093135.1 Erigeron breviscapus | reverse complement strand
TCCTTTTTGCCAAACAGCCTTCCTTCAATCTCTACCTTGGCTTGCATCTTTTGTTGAATTCTTGCTAACCATGCACCAATCAAGGCAGATTTTGGTTTCCCTTTCAGAACCTGGATCATCTCCCTGTGCTCAGAAATCCCAAACTCGTGCACTGAAACCTGATGGTATTCTTCAGCTGCCCTTCCTTAGGCACTACCAGAAGGTACCTCAGTTTGCTTCTTGGTTGCTTGAATTATCTCTTGAGTACTAGCGAGCAAACCAATAGGCACACCACTTCCCCCTTTGGGAATCTCTGAAGGCAATCTAGCATAAAGGTCAATTGTAGATTTAATTGCCTTCAGTGGTTCCCAACTTTGTTGTTCTAGGCACTCACAAATACCTTTTGCCATTGTAGCAAACTGAGCCTTTAGTCTGAATGAGAGCTAAGGTTCAGTGCTTCTTTATCTTTTAAGTCCTTCAACATTTTTCTGTCTTCTTCAGTGAAGGAAGCAGGGGGAGGAGGAGGAGTAACAACATTATCTTTCTTCAGAAGTGTTAGAATTTCATCTAACTGCCTTGACTGATTCTGAACTGAACCTTCAAGCCTGGAAACTGAATTTTTTACTTCATTGACAGCCTTTTCCACCTTGTCATTTGTGTCTTTGGTCAGTTCAGCAATCATCACTCTAACTTCTGCACCAACTTTCTGACAAACAGAATCTGAAATCTGAGCAGCTAGATTCTGAGATAGCTCAGACTTCAGATTTTCACAATACCAGCACTAATAGAAGTCCCAAGTTCTTTCTCATTAACACTTGGCTTCTGAACCAACTCACGAACTTCATTTCCAACTATCATAAACTCTTGCTTCAACAACTCAACACTAGATGTCAAGTTCGCAACCACGAAGCTTGCACATCTCTCTTTGTCAACCTGAAGGCTTCTCTGATTGCAGAGCTCACCTTGTTGCAAGTCATCACCAGCTCATTCAGCTTCCCAACCACTAGTCCTTCATTACCAGCAACTTTGGTCAACTCAGTTCCAAGGAACATCTGAGCACCTTTCATATCAGCCAAGGAACTAGTGTTGGCAGTTAGAGATTTGGTTAAGTCCTCCACCCTAAAAATAAGGCCTTGGACTTCGGTTTGTGTTTCTCTAACTGTGCTTCTATATTCAAAGGAGGTGGGGGTTGAGTAGAAGCAGGAGCCACAAATGGTAAACTTCCAAGCCCTTTAAGTACCTTGTTCATTTGAATGTCCGTCGGACTCTCAGATTCTGTCTCAGAATCCAAGTCCTTCTCTGAAGGGGCATCATAGTTGATTGGTGGTGGTATGTTGTGAATTTGAGGGTGTAGAAATTGAAGTGATGGAGTGAAAGATGGATCGGTTACATATGCGGGAGTGGTACCTGGTGGAAAGATTGGATTTTGGTGAGATGGTGGTGGTGGAACATAAGGCTCATTTTCTGGTTGGATTTCTGGGGAGGAGGAGGGGCGTTTGCGAGGATGGGGGCTGGCTCAGAATCAGATTGATTCGCCTCCAATAGTTCCTCGTCAAACTCAAAGTCAGCAAGAGAATCAAGATTCTCCTGAGGTAGCTCATCGTCATCCCAGAAAGCATTCACTTTTACGATCTGGTCGGATATGCCCTGGTTTGGGTCACTAGTACCCTCACCAGATTCTGGTTCAACATTTTCACCAGATTCAACGATTTGTACAAACGTAGGTACACTAACGGGTCCCACATTCTTTTGTGGCCCACTTAGTGACCTTTCTGGAACCAGCTAGTGTGGCTGAAACAGTTTTATTAAATACCTGAAGCATATCAGAGGAGAGTTCAGGCTCATCTTCAGCAGTGGATGCCTTTGAGAAATCTCTGCTGTATTCAGGTACAGAAGCTTCAGGTCCAGCTTGATTATAAGCTTCTCCAAGGATGTCCATAAAACACAAGCTTAAAAACCTTGGGAAAGCAACATGCAGACTTCTCTTTCCTTTTAACTTTGTAATCAACTGAGCAAAGAGAATCTCAGCGAAATCTGCTTGCATTCCATTCCAAATGTAATACCCCATCTCAACTTGGGGTAATGAAAGTTGGTCCAACCCTCCATGGTTGCCACCAAGACTTTCCACAATCTGGGTCCAGAAGAACCTCCAGCAATTGCCAAAACCAGACATGAAAATGTGTCCAGAGGTCTTCAAATTATCATCAGCATCCTCCATATCACCATGACCAGTGGCGACTAGAACCTCCCTGAAATTGACTCCTTTGAGTCTTTTAGCAAACACCTGGGGAGGTTCGAGGTAGTTTAGATGAAGGGAATTTCTGAACCCCTCAAGAGTGATGACACACTTCTTGGTGCCCTCATTTAGAGTGAAGGAGATGGATTGTTCATCCTTATGACACCACAGCAGTGTACCAGAATTCAAGCAAGTATCGATGATACAATGCTTGAGGATTTGCAGTCAACGCATAATGGAAAGGGGACTGCTCCCAAAAATTGTTGATTCTTCCCATTAAGGTTTCGGACTTCACATTCAATTGAGCCAAAAAGTTGCTCATGTTGAATCGGATTTTAGAAGGTGTGAAGTTCTTTGGCCATGTGGCAGATGTTTTCACATCACTCGATGGAGTATATTCAAAATTTATGAGTGATTTGTGTGAAGAAGAAGATGATGATTAGACATTTTAAGATTTGAAAAATGAAAGTGAAAGGAATATGAAGAGGTAAGGAATTTTTGAGAGTAAATATGAGAGAGATTGATGATTGGGAAGTAAATGAAAAACGAAGTAAATGAAAGAATGAGAAGGAATTTGAATTTAAGATGGAATACAACGTGATTTTCCAACTAAAAACAATTAAAAATAATTTTTGAATTTCAAAGCCCAAGACTCATAAAATATTTTATATTCGAAAATGGTTTTGATTGGGTTTGAGATCCTAAAAATGATTTCTGGGGTCAAATCAGCATTAAATGCAAAGCCGTTTGAGTGACCCCACCTTGCAACATTTTTCAGAAAAAGTACTCATTTCTTTTTCTTTTACGGCGCAACTTGTGTGACACATAAGCATGACCAACGTAGGTTAAAAACATAGTATGCAGTAGGTCACGTGTACACACAATTGACCAAGTATCAAAAGGAAAATATCTTGAAAGGTTGTTGTATTTCAGTGATGACTAAACAATTTCTGAGAATGGTCAGTTCCAAAGAGATCTGAACCATCTCAGTCAATAAAATTCAACTGAAATATTTTTGATTTTCTGAAGTGCTTCAGTTAAATACATTTTTCTGAGCAAAAAGTTCCCCTTCAAAAATGAAGGTTTATTTTAAAGTTTGAAAAATATTTAACATTCCCCCTGAAGTGATGATCCATGAATTAATAAGTGCCAAGATAGTATCACAAAGGCGTTCGATAGCTAGGCGAGCAAAAATTACATGGATCGCTCAGACTGGTGAACCAGATCAGTGTCATTGAGGCGTTCATAACAAGATTACCAGTCTAAGGATTTAACATACCCAACTCACTGATTAGAAGTTTAAAGGTTTTGACATCTAAAGGTTTTGTAAAACATCAGCGAGTTGCTTATCAGTGGGAATAAAGTGCAATTCAATATCTCCTTTCAGAATATGATCACGAATGAAATGATACCTGAGGTCGATGTACTTGGTTTTCGAGTGCATCACAGGATTGTGAGATATGGCAATGGCACTAGTGTTATCACAAAAGATTGGAGTCTTTGTGTAAGTAACACCATAATCAGTCAGCTGGTTTTCATCCATAGAATCTGAGCACAACAACTTGCTGCAGAAATGTACTCAGCTTCTGCAGTTGATAGTGATACTGCAGTCTGCTTCTTACTAGTCCAGCTTACTAATTTGCCACCAAGTAAATGACACCCACCAGTGGTACTTTTCCTGTCTATCTTGCAACCTGCATGATCAGAATCTGAATAACCTATTAGATCTAGACTAGAGCCTTTGGGATACCAAAGACCCAGTCTGGGGACACCCTTAAGGTATCTGAAGATCCTTTTAACAGCATTTGCATGTGCTTCTCTGGGATCAGACTAAAATCTAGCACAAAGGCATGTTGCAAACATTATGTCTGGTCTACTTGCAGTTAAATACATCAGTGAACCAACCATACCACGATATTTTGTATGGTCCACCGGTTTTCCATGTGGATCAGAATCCAAAGTTAATGGAGCAGAAATAGGAGTATCTTTTGATGAGACTGAATCAAATTGATATTTCTTTAGTAATCTCTGACATATTTTTCTTGGTTTATGAAAATACCATCTTCAGTTTGTTTTACTTGAAGTCCCAGAAAATATGCCAGTTCACCCATCATACTCATTTCATACTCAGAAGACATGATTTTAGAAAATTTTTCACACATCTTATCATTTGTAGAACCAAACACAATATCATCAACATAAATTTGTACTAAAAGGATATCACTTTTATCATGCAATATGAACAAAGTGTTATCAATTGCACCACGTTTAAAACCATTTTTAAGAAGATGTTTAGTAAGAGTATCATACCAGGCTCTGGGTGCTTGTCTCAGACCATATAATGCTTTGTTCAGTCTGTACACCCAATGTGGTTTTTCTTCATTGATGAACCCTGGTGTTGATACACATAAACGACTTCTTCTAGTTCTCCATTCAGGAATGCACTTTTGACATCCATTTGATAGACTTTAAATTGATGATGAGCTGCAAAAGCTAAGAATATTCTGATAGCTTCAAGTCTAGCACTGGTGCAAAAGTTTCATCAAAATCTATTCCCTCTTCTTGTGCATATCCTTTTGCAACAAGTCTTGCTTTGTTTCTGATGATATGACCATCTTCATCCTTCTTGTTTCTGAAGACCCATCTTGTCCCAATTGGTTCCTTCTTCAGGTTACTGGGACACGGAACGAGTTCCCATACATCGTTTCTTTTAAACTGGTTGAGCTCATCTTGCATGGCTTCAACCCAGCTTGGGTCTTTCATAGCCTCGTCAATTTTCTTGGGTTCAATAAGAGATAAGAAACTGACGTTTAAGCATTGATCGCTTGTGGCTCTTCTGGTCTGAACCCCACTAGTGGAATTCCTAATGATTTGCTCGATAGGATGTGCTTTAGTCCACTTAGTGTATTGACCAGGATGAGTAATGATATCAGTGCAAGAACTTCTCTGAGTAACTTCAGGAGGAGCTTCAGAAAATACATCTGCAGCTCCTTCTTCTTCCTGTAGATCATGACTTGCATCATGAAATTCTTCAGATTGAGGTTGCTCAGTGGAGCCTGATATCAGAGGAGAAGCAGCATGTACATCTGATCCAATAGTCAGTTCAGAAGGCAGTTTGAAACTGACTGGAGGATAAAATGGAATGTTGCTAGGCTTTTTCATTGTTGTTCTGAACGGAGATGTTCAGAAGCAGGTTCAGGTGACTGATCAGTTTCAGCAATAGGATCAGAATCACCAAAACTCATTGGACTTTCTGAGGGTGTACAGGAATGGAATTTTTAAAGATTGCAGAATTTGATTCATCAAGGTAACGTGAATTGACTCATCAACCTTTTCAAGTCTCTTGTTAAAGACTCTAAAGGCTTTGCGATTTGATGAATATCCTAGGAAGTATCCTTCATCAGCTTTTGCGTCAAATTTCCAAGCTGACTAGAATCATTCAGAATGTATACTGGACACCCAAATACATGGAAGTATCCAATATTAGGCTTTCTATTTCTGAGTACTTCATAGGAGGTTTTCTTGTGTCTTTTGACGTAGAGAGATCTGTTCTGAGTGTAGCATGCAGTTGCAACAGCTTCAGCCCAGAAATTCTTGGGAAGACCAGATTCATTCAACATACTTCTAGCAGCTTCAATCAGCGTACGATTATTTCTTTCTACAACACCATTCTGCTCTGGTGTGTGGGCTGAGGAGAAGTTCTGAGATATGCCAGTTTCAGTGCAGAAGGACTCCAGGGTGGCATTTCTGAATTCAGTGCCATTGTCACTTCTGAGCTGACAAACTTTTCGCTTGTATTTGAGCTCAATTTGTTTGATGAGAGCAATGATTTCAGCAGCAGCTTCACTTTTGGACCAGAGGAAAATCACCCAGCAGTATCTTGAATATTCATCAACTATAACAAGGGTGTATTTCTTTCCTGCTCTGGTCTGAACATTCACTGCTCCAAAAAGGTCCATGTGAAGCATATGAAGAGGTTCAGTAATACTAAAGCTTTGCTTTGTCTTGAATGAAGCTCTTTTCTGCTTACCCATTTCACAACCTGGACATGGCTTGTCTTTGTTGAAAGACATAGAGGGTATCCCATCAACAAGTTGTTTTCTTGACAACTTATTAATGTTCTTGAAGTTCAGATGGGATAGTCTCTTGTGCCACAACCAATTTGTGTCTTCATCTGCCTTTGAGTAGAAACATTGTTCAGAGGTAGAGGGATTCATATCAATGACATAAATGTTTCCCTTTCTTGGTGCAATCAGTACCACCTTTCCATCTCTGTTGAATATGGTGCCTTGTGAAATATCAAATAAAACCTTGAAGCCATCATCACATAGTTGACTGACACTGATCAGGTTATATTTCAAACCGTTCACATATGAAACACGTGTGAATTTGACTTGACCATTATTCACCACACCATATCCCTCAGTTTTTCCATTACCATCATTTCCAAAAACTATTGAGGGCCCCTCTTGCACCCAATATTCCTCTAGCAGGGTCTGATAACCAGTCATGGTTCGGCCAGCAGCACTGTCCAGAAACCAAATGTTCTTCTTTCGGTCTCCCTGCACACAATCAAAGATTAGTTCTTTTTGGGAACCCATCTTTGGATGGGTTCACTAGACTCTCCCTTAGCAGTCTCAGATTTCTTTGGTTTATGAGGAACAGAAGGGTCAAATGGGATTTCAGTCATTATCTCAGATGACACAAAAGTAGTTGGTTTGATGGATTTTTCAACCTTTTTCTTCTCAGATTTCTGCTTGATTTGCTTAGAAAAAGGTTTTGCATTTTGTTTAGGTTGAAGAGGTGTGGTTTCAACATTTTTTAAACGTGCATTACAACTCTGCACTTGTCTAGCCAATAGTTGAAATTGACTTTCTAACCTTAACAAAATAGATTCTTCATTAGACACTGAGCCTTACCAGAATCTGAGGTAGAAGGCTCAGTGGGGGAGATAATCTTCTTCTTCCTTTGGTCCTTGGGAACCTTAGATGAAGTCTGAGGGGATGGCTTTTTGGATTTAGCCTTCTTTTCTGAAACAGTTGTCTGAGCTGTTTCAGATTTACCCTCAGATTGTTCCTGGGCCCTATCAGTCACAGTTTTCTGTTTGCCAACTTTAGGAAAAATAACTTCAGGTTTCATTTCCTTTGGAAGTGCATCTAAATCAGTGATTATAGATGCCATATGAAGATCACCAGATTCATATGCTGTTTTTTGATTTGCAAAAGTATTTTTTATTGCAGCATCTGGTTTTGGTGCACTCATCCAAGATTTAATTATTTTCTGTTCTTTTTCAAGGATGGTTTTTAACTCTTCTTTTTCCAAATCTAAAGTGGCCACCATGGACTGATAACTTTTTAGGGCCAAATGAACATCTTTCAGTTCTTTTAATCTGGCCTGACTGGCGTTCAGTTCAGAAGTATTGTTTTCAAACATTTTTAAGCTTTCTGAACGTACTGTCTCAACAAATGAGATGTCAGCCTCTAATAGAACCAAAAGGTCCAGTTTGTGTTCCTCATTTTCTTCATAGCCAAAATTACTGACCTTTTTCATCACTATATCCACCCAGTGACCAGATTCAACATCGGATTTGACCAAATGACCTTGATCTTCTTGTGCCATGAAGCACATGTCCCTAACTTCCTCCTCATCATCAGATGATTCATCAGAGTCTTCCCACTTTTCAGTTTTGGCAATCATACAACTGGTTGCTTGAGTTGTCTTGTGCCAAAAGAGCCATATGTGCCTTCAACTTCTTGTATTTGGCCTTATAGCTGTCATCAGACTTCTGAAAAATAGAATGGTTAGGAGCAGATTGTGATGATGAAGGTTGACTAGATCTGCATTCCTTCATGAAATGTCCTTTCTTGCCGCATTTAAAGCATTCAAGATTAGACTTGTCAATAGAAGCACTGGAAGCAAAAGGTTTGCCAGATCGAATTGATTTGGCCTTAAAACGATTGAACGTTTTAGCCAGCATGGCAACCAGATCATCATTGTCATTCTCATCACAATCATGAGTGACATTAGCAGAGACACCAGTTTTTAACATTTCAGACACCATCTTCTTCATCGAGTCAAAAACATCACTCTCAGAAGATAGTAGAGCAGTACTATGTGGTTCAGAATACTGAACCGTACCAGAACTGGTAGAAACATGATTCTTGGCATCCTGCTCAGCCAAGGCTCTTTCAGCTTTGTTCTCTTCAGTATATCTGAAGGCTCCATAAAGGGAAGCAAGAGTATGACTGTGCAAGGTTTTGCCTTGTCTCAAGACCAAGATTAAAATTTCCCATTTAGAAGGTAAAATGTCACAAAATTTTTCCAACAAAATTTCTTTGTCTTTGGTTACACCCAGGGCTTTCAGTTGGTTTATCAGATTTGTAAATCTGATGTAGGTTTGAGTTAAAGATTCCCCAGGGATAGCAAAGAAAGACTCATATCTTTTGTTTAAAGCAACTTTTTCTTGTGACAATTGTCTCATTCGTGCCTTCAAACTGTGTCATTAGTTCCTCCCACATTAATTTGGAATTTTCAAGTAAAACAAGAGTGGGCATTAGGGTTTCTGGAACTGCGTATAAGATCATATTTTGTAACTTGGTGTCCAGGTCTACAAGTCTATGATCTTCCTCAGACCAATGATCCTTCTCCTTAGGTGACAGCCTAGGAGTCCCATCGGCATTTCTGACACAGTAGAAGCATTCATAGGGACAAAGGGTCATTCTCTTAAGATATCTGGTAGATGTCTCTCAACACCAGCAATATACTTAAGCATGCACGCTTTCCACGTTTGAAAGTTTTCACTGTTCCCATCAAACTTGGGAACAAGATTATTTGGAAAGTGTACGTGTACATTGTGTGATGGTATATTGTTGTTGATGAGAGGGGGTGGGGTAGCATTATTAGGGTCAGGTCGTTCTTGTTCAAAGTCAGCCATCTAAGCAGATCAAAGGTTAATGAATTGATAAAATTCAACCTTGTGGCTCTGATACCAATTGTGAGTCCCAAATATATAGATGAATAACAAACCGACTGGCAAGTACAACTGATCTTGATGGACAAGTTCAGTTTACGATCCAGATATGGATAACAAGAAACAATTGACTAGATATAAAATGCAAGAACAAATGGCAGAAACTATATAAGGATATATATAAATATAATCAAGTATGTAGCATTGAGACACGTTGTTTTCTTTTCAATGTATTTGATTTATTGATGTATAAACAAATACAAGGATTGTTGCGGAACAAAGATAAACACCCAAGTGTAAGTATCTAAACAATCCTGAAATACAAGTGATCTAATTAACTTGGAAATACTCGTAAGTTTACTTAGAGTATATCTCACAAGTTGCAATGCTAAAGTTTCAAGCTCTTTGCAAGTTGTGAGAAGACTTTGTATTTATAGACCAAGTCCATGATGATGTGGACAAGATCGTACAAATGTGGTTGTGAGCATTTAAGGAATTAAACCATAATTCCTTACATGCTGCACTTGGAAGAGTATATAAGTTACTTGATGTGACTTATAGTACTAGGTTCCAAGCCTATACTTTGTACCTTTTGTTAATAGATAAATCTATTAACCGGATAAAGGTAAAGTAAAAGTCTTCCTCGTAATCAGTGTAAAGTGTTGTAATACTTTACACTGAGATGCTTCAGTCTTGATCTGGTAGAATCACTCTTTGCTCGCTTCTGAGATGATTCTCTTCTTCATGCTTCAGTCTTTGACTTCAGAATGAATGCTTCAGATTTATCTCGATCTGAACTGAAGTGAAGCTTCAGTGAAGGAATTCTGAGACACCTCAGAATTCTGTACAAATGTCTTCACTAAACTTCAAGCTATTTCTGAACAAATTATACTTGGTCGATTTTCGACCTAACATGACACTTATAGGCACGGTGGAACTAGCACTGGAGGTAGGATATCCACGGTTGCCTAAGATGTCGCTCTGACTTGAAACAAGACATATGTTCCCCTCAGAGTCAAACGAGATCTTTTGTAAGTCAACATCTTCACTCAGGAATGCCCTTGTGCTTCCTTCAGGGGAACCTGGACTTACATTGATCGTAGGCCTACCGTAATAAAGCTCGGGAATCTGAGCATTATTATATCCTGCTTCCCTCCTTTTAGTTTCATTTCTTGTCCCCTAAACTTAGCAACTATCTGAGTCAAAGACATATCAGAGAAATCTACTTTTTCCTGCAAAGTGGTAATATAATTACTCCACTTTTCTGGCAAGGAACTCAAAAATTTCTTGACTTTTTCTTCCTCAGAATAGGTAACTTCAAATGCTTGCAACTCTGCTAGCAAATGATAATACCTTGTAATTAGTTGATCTAAGTTTTCACTTCTTAACCCATTAAATACATTATACTGCTGCTTTAGAAGGTCTCTACGATTCTTTTTAAGTGTTTCATCCCCTTCACAATGATTTTTTAATGCTAACCAAAGTTCTTTGATGTATTGAATCCATTAAATAAATGTAATATTTCTTGTGGCAATGACATTTTTAAACATGATAGTGCCTTTTTCTCTGCCTCATACAATTTTTTTATTAGATTCAGTCATATCTTGGTAAGCATAAACTTTGTTAACACCACTATCCTCATATGTTGGGGCACTATATCCTTCAGTCATACAAGTCCACATTCAAATATCCATGAATTGCATAAAGGATTCGAATCGACCTTTCCAAGAAAAGTATTGGTCAATGATCATCAGTTTAGGTGGTGAATTACCCTTACCGGTCTCATGGTCCATTAGAATTAATTGGTTAAGATAGTTTGCTGCCATTGTGTGTGAAGTTTAACTTATAAACACTCAAATACACAAGAACACGCAAAAACAGGAACACTCAAATGAAACGAGCAAAAGTGTACTAAACAAGCAAACCACAAGAACTCTCAAAGCCTCAAGAACTCTCAAAGCCTCAAGAACTCTCAAAGCCTCAAGAACTCTCAAAACCTCAAGAACTCTCAAAGAAACATGCAAAATTTGAGAAACACACAGATCTGGGGATTGTACAAAAACACGCAAATGGTACAGTACCAGAAACACGCAAATGGTACAGTACCAGAAACACGCAAACGGTACAGTACCAAGAACACGCAAACACAGTTTTCTCACAATTTCTTAGATCCCGAACCCGATATTGTTCCTTGATCAGAGAAAACTTGAGAAAATGATTTTAGGAATGAGATATGTCTTATTTTGGTGTCAAGTTTGAACCTTTATTTCAAACGAACCCGAAAACACTTCTCCACCTAAAAAACACGCAAAAAGTGGGATACCCAAACCGTGATCAATCTCGAACCAAGGTTGTTGATAACCTATGGCTCTGATACCAGTTGTAAGTCCCCCGGGTCTTACCGAACCGAGATTGACTTAAGGATATGTCGAGGTGCAGAATTCCTCGAGATAACCCACGGTTTCTATATCTACCTTTTATGATATATATATATATATATATATTTTGCATATCTAGATAACCCACGGTTTCTATATCTATTATATATATATATATATATATATATATATATCTTTTGCGTGAATATAAACACTCGTGTTTGGTTACTATAGTGAAACGGCTCTCCGGACAAACTTTACCAACCAATGTGGTAATCTAAGTCTACGAGCCGTCCAAACCGGGTGTGTGTTTGCGGTTCGTGCGTGAGTCAAGTACCACCCACAAGATCTACCCGTGCGTGTTCTTGGGTTTCTCTCTCTAGGTTTTGCTCGTTTCTCTCTCTACACTCTTGTTAAGAACACACAAAACACACACCTCTATTTATAGGCAAGTGACAAGAACTCTCAAATCCAATGGGTTTGAGTGTTCTCATGTCAGGCCCATGAGGGTTTTGGCCTGTTTGTGTGTTTCCCAGAACACACAAACTGTTTGAGAGTTCTTATGGACAAGCATGCTTTTGCTTGTTTCCACAGAAACTCTCAAACCATTTGAGAGTTCTTATGAACAAGCAAACTTTTGCTTGTTCCTCATAAACTCTCAAATGACCATTTGAGTGTTCTTTCCACAAGCAACTATTTTGCTCGTTCCCAAGAACCCTCAAATAACACTTAGGAATATTTGAGTTAATGTTTCAACTGTTGTCAAGACGCAGAACCAACATCAGCTACGACAATGTTTCTACTGTTGTGAATACGCAGAAACAACATTGTCTATATTACCTATTGGAAGTATTGATTAAGTTAATGTTTCTCCTGCTGTTAATACGCAGAAACACAATTAACTTAACTTCCATCTGGAAGTACATTAAGTTAATATTTCAACTGCTGTTAAACGCAGAAACAATATTAACTTAATGACTCTTTACATGTAATGTCTAGAACCTGTAAAACATAAATAATAAACACACATATAAACATAAATGGATCCCAATATGATCAACAATATATGTCAAGGTAATATTATTGACAAACGGTAATTACAAGATAAATTACAAGACTTGAATATATGTAAATATACGTCACACATCTAGAATGCTTTTGTCACCGAGAAACTTGCACCAACAACTGGCCAGTCTCCAGTTGCATCTGGAGACCTGAAGAAATTGTCCAGAAATATGTGAAGTCCAGTTGCAATGTACAGTTAACGCAACTGAAGACTTCCTCCAGTTGAGATCTGACCAGATATGAAGACATTCCAATTGAAGTCAAAGACAACAAATGGAAGATAGAGAATGACAATGGCAGTGAAGCCAAGTTGACATTCTATTCAGGTAGAAACTGGAGAATATCAGTTTAAAGCCTTTACAAAGCTTTACACTGATTACGAGGAAGACCTTTATGCTTTATGTGCTATTAACCGGACAATAACAATTGTCTATGTTTAAAGTACAAAAGTACATAAAGCAGGTTGAATAAAGTGACTTTATGTCATACTTTATACAACATTTAATTGGAAGTCGTATTGATTCCTTAAATGCTCTCAACCATATTTGTACGATAAAGTTGGAATCCCAATGACAACTTTATCTATAAATAGAGGTCTTTGCACAACCAAGAAATAACTTTGCAAAACCCTACTTTGCAGTATTCTTGGTGAACTTGTGCAATATTATCTCAATCGCAAAAAGGAACATTTCACAACTTTAAGTGTTTCGATTGTTGAAGAGAATTTCCAAGTATTATATCATTGTACTTCATAGGTTGTTAGGATATTTACATATTTGTATTATCTTGGTTCCGCAACAACCTTGTAATTTATTTAACGATAATAAATAAATTACACTTGAAAAATTACATATCGATCTCACCAGATTTGCTTTACAAGTATTTATTTACTGCACTGTCTTTACTTATTACACTTTGTCACCTTAATAAGTAATCTAACCATTAACCTGGTATATACATACTGCAACTGGTCGTCTCCAGATCAGTGTGTATATTGCAAAGTAACCTCACCATCGACATAGAGGTGTCTTCAGGTAGTACCATCTATTAAGTTGGGACTTACAAGTGGTATCAGAGCAGAAGGCTAATATATTTGCCTAGATCTGCTTAGATGACTACTACTGAAGGTGAGGATGGTTCTGGTCAAGGTGAAAACCCTAATGTTAATAACACACCACCTATTCAAAATGTAAATACTAATCCTCCTCCTCCTCCTACTCCCCCTAACCATGTCCATGTACATTATTCCAATACTCCTGTTCCCAAATTTGATGGAAACAGTGAGACCTTTGGTACATGGAAGGCCAGAATGCTCTTGTATTTTGGTGGGATAGAGAGATAGATGTTGAGAATCCTTAAGGATGGCCAACATGTACCCATGTCTCAAGGGGTGAGTCCTTTTCTTGATCCTACTGGATCTAGAAGAGGCTCTAGAGAAAAGCCTGAAGACCATTGGTCTGATGAGGATCGCAGACTGGTGGACTTGGACACCAGACTGAAAAACATGATCCTTGGGGCTATTCCTGAAGACCTTATTCCAACACTTGTGTTGTTCCCTAGTGCCAAGGCAATGTGGGATGAATTGGTTCTTCAGTTTGAAGGAGGTGATGACACCATTGTCACCAGGAAAGTTGCTTTAAACAAGAAGTATGAATCCTTCTTTGCTTTGCCCAATGAGAGCCTGACTGGTACTTATACCAGATTCACCAGTGTGATTAATCAACTGAGAGGGCTAGGTGTAGAGAAGGATAAGGATATTCTTCTTGAGAAGTTTTGTGATATTTGTAACAACCCTCAATTTCCGACTAGGACAATGTACTTAGATTTGTCTAGGTATCTATCCCTAGAGTTATATTAAGAGATTTGACCTTTTAGACATTTAAGGCATAGTGATAACTGCCCTCTAGCTCAATGAAATACCATAGATGACTAGCTATCTTAGATTTGCCATAAACAATAACTATAATCATTCAAGACAATCTCAAGCTATAAATTAGTTCTAACTGAACTTGGTGAAATGTCAATGAACCAAAAACTTCATTTCAAGAAGTCAAGTTATATAAATAATAATGTAAGACTCACAACTTGTGACAAAGTCAATAAATCTTACAAAATGTCCAACAATTCAATCACCAAGCCAATTTAAGTAAATGTGACATGAAAATAAAATGACTATCTCATAATATATTCATAAACCAAAATGTTCATAAAAGTGCTTGAATAATAATAAGTATATATATGTCTAATATAAATACAAGTTTATAAATAATGGGATTAAGTAACAATTTTTAAAACACAAAAGTATGTATATATATATATATATACACGGCACACATATGTATATATATACCCACAAAATTTTGCCTTGAAAACACTAGGAAAATAATAACAAAACCTTTATGCATGCATCTAAACTAAAAGCACATACACATACATTATTCAACTACAAAATTAAACACACATTTTGAATTTTGAAGACACAATTCAGCCCTCCCCACTTCCCCATGGCCGAAGTGCCCAATCAATGGGAGGCTAGAGGATTTCTCTTGCACTAATCCAAGACAACACAACCCAAGCTTACACTCCAACCATTCCTTCACACTTTAATCACTCTTTCACTCCCCAACTTCCAATTAATTTTTCACACACAAACCTATCTCTTTCTCTCTCTTTTCCTCTCAAATTTTTTGCACTTTTCTCTCCTCCTCTTCTTCTCATTTTCGATCCATACAACACAAGCTAGAGCCCAAAAATCTTAAGTAAATCAACTATAATAATAAGGGTTCATGCTAGATCATTCAAGGGTGTGTTAAAGCAAGCTAAGGAGTCCATTTTGGGGTCATATGGTCGTGAGTTTGGCTGCCCAAAACAACCCCCATTTCGAGTTCATCAAGGTTGATTTACAAACTCTTTAACTAGTTTATCTTCTCAAATGTTCTTTTATCAAAAGTTCTTTGTAAAGCTCATGTTTTTCTTTGATTTTTCTTCTTGAAATAAACTCAATGAGGGAAAAGTTGATAGATCCTTATCTCACATGTTCATGCATGTAAAGATCTAGAGAAAGGATTCAATGATTCAACAAGAACAAGACCCAAGAGTTGGTAGTTGTAAGATTTGTTATATATTTGCTAAATGGGTCTCATAAAAATGGTTTTCTATGAAATAGAACACTCTTATATTTCTGTGATTTTTCATCAAGAATGATATTTTCAAAAGTTAGATTAAAGTTTATAGCTTGATCTTGTTCAAAAGTGTTAGATCTTAACATGCATGCTTAGATTTATACTAGTTTATGTTGATTTTGAATTAGGATGTGAGAATGATCTTTGGATGATGATTGATGATTTTGAAATTGATAATAATCTGTAAATTTGATGTTAAGAGCTACAAAATAAAGTATTAATCTTGTAAATGATAAACTCAAGTGTTAATTAAGCAAGAATGGTCATTGGTGGGTTGTGTTAACCAAAACACCTTCTGACAGAATCCATCTTCTGTCTTGGAACGGATAAACTGAGCATGTGAGGGCCGTTTCAAGCAAAACTTTCAAAATAAAAGTTGTAGATAAACGAGTTAAGTTTAACCACCAACTGGAATCACCCAAAAATACTGAACAAAACAAAAGATACGATTTTTCTACTAAAACGGGTCAAAACTGTATTTTTGTCTGAATATTTTACCAACTTTAACAATTTTTATCTCCTAATCCATAAGGTTCCAGGAGGCCATACTTGGTGGAAAGTAATTTCAATGTGTCCTAAACATAAAATAAAATCATGGAATTTTTATTAAGAGCGAAACCCAAAGAACTTTTATAAAACTTTCGTGTATGCAAAACAGTGACTGTTTTGACCACTTCCATTTATAAAAATAGTTAGAGGTAGTAAACATTCTTTATAAATTAATCCAAAAATTACAAAATAAGTGGACACATATAGGTTATTGTATAAAAATCAGGAGGGTCCAAATAATTCGGTTTAACCCCAAAACAGTAGCCAACATTTCATAAAAATGTGAAGTAAAAACAGAAAATTCTGAAGTAAACCAATAATTTGTGTAATGGGCTAAAAGATACACTAAGGACCATAATGGGCTAACCCGGCCCAAATACTAAACCCATTGAACCATAAATCAGTAGGCCCACTTGGCCCAATAAACCATGTTGCCCAATAACCAATATAACCCATTAAGCACATAACCCAAATAAGGTTAAGCCCAATAACTAAATTAAGCCCAAGTCACTTAAAAGCCCATAACACTTAGGCCCAATTGGTGATGGCCCATAACACCTAAGAGAATTTCATAAACCCGAATTATCATAAGACATTGAGGAAAATGCGAGTAAAAGATAAGCGTAATCAAAGTAACACAAAAGATAACTAAGCGGAATGGACATAAGTAAGTACGTTAACCAAACTATAAATTGATATCACAAATGCTAATTCGTTCTAAAATCGGTTACACATCAAATGATGAATAAGGATAATATAACTTAATATGGCATTTCCATATGATAACCTAAGATGACAAACGAAACCACAAATGAAGGAAAGTTACCGAAATTCTAACAACTTATAACTACATGTATATTGAAAGTGACCTTTTTCACCATCAATCCCTACAACCAAAAAGATACGAATATTAGCAATACACTTGGATTCCTTAATTGATGACAACTTAATGATAGTGGCATTTCTAAGTGATGGCTTAAGATAGGAACTTACATATATTAGTCCTCTCGTAGGGATAGTCTTGGCTTTGAGTATGGTTGAGGACCATGATGGAATATATGATCAAGGAAGCTATAGATGGGAAGTACCCATTTTGGATAAGTGAATATAATATGCGGCATATCAAGGTGAGTCATAGCCCCTTTTCAAACTCTTTTATATGTTTTACTTGCGGGGTGAAAAGCATGATTAATTAAATTGACTTTCTCTTATGAAATGATTCTTTGAAATAATGATAATGATATGGGAATTATATTGTATGTTCAACGTGTTATATGTTATATGATGAGCTTGAGTACTGTCAAACGGTGGTCCCCTGTATACTACTATTAACTCATTGAGGCCTGTAGTTAGAGGGTTGCGCAACTAGGATTCGTCCCCTCACTCACATCAGTGGAGACAGGTTGATTGGCCGCCTACGTGGCCGCCTTCAACGGTGTCGGTCATGGGGTGCTCTAATCTACTTTATATATTATTGGTCGTCTCCATGGCACGACCCATTCATTATTATTATTGCACGTGATTGACAGCATGTGCTACTGTTATCATATCTTTGGGACATATCATCATTATTATTATTTGGACGTGAAAGGGTCTTAGTAGTGGCTCAAGACAAACTCATCGAATTATGCCTTTGGCTAAATATTATTGATTATTACTTATGGTTGGATATTATGGATTGAACATACGGTTTGGGTATTGGACCTTATATGGAATCTCGAAAGTTGTTGAAATTGGCGATATTGAAGTATTGATGACCGAATGGTTTTGGTATGATGAATGATTAATCGATCGATATATTTTTCTCTCACGATAAATGTGACAAATGAGAACTTTATAAATTACCATGGATTTCTCAACTCTTTGAAATGACGTTATGGTATTTTGAAAACTTGATGGTTTGATATGGGAATTTTTGTCGGTCATGTGGTTTGGGTGAATTGACATGAAATAATATATTTTCTAAGTTTGTTTGGAAATGGATATGTAACGAGGTTTACTTGCAAACCTATGCACTCACCAACTACGTTTTCGTAGTTGACACTTTTTCTTCATGCTTTTCAGGATTTAGCATTAGCCTTGAGGAAATGTATGCACCATGATTGTTTGCATTGCACTTTGGAGTCAAAGATCAAACCTTGTGATGGGCAATGGAATCCGCCTTGATCATTGTAGAATATCGTTTCACGTATTTGTTAATTGTCTCGTGGACTTAATATCCAAGTGAAAATCAAAAGTTAAAATCTGATCTTGAAAAAGAACAGAAGATTGTCAAATCCTGGATAAGGGCATCTGGATTAAATTATGATGCTTTTTCAAACACCATTGATGCACAGAAAAATGCTTATAAATCTGGAGATGTGCACATGGCAAGTATCATTCCAGATATCCATACCATGCCTCCAGCTCTTAGGCCAGCTACCCCATATGACCAGCCTAAGGATATCAAAACTGAAACCATTGAGACCACCCCATCTGAGGTCAAACCTGGAGCTTATCAGGCTAAAGCTCCAGTTAAAAAGGCTGCTGGTGATAAGCCTTTACCTCAAAAGTCCAAGGAGCCCAAGAATCCTAAGACTAAAACTCCAGCTGAACCTAGGTCCAAGGTTCAGCAGCCTACTGAAAATGATATTTTGTCAAGACTGGAAAGTCAACTCCAACTTTTGTCCAGGCAGGTTCAGAGTTGCACTGCCAGAATTAAAAATCTGGAAGGAGCCTCATCTCCTCCAGTTGAAAAACAAAATATCAAAACCCCTTTGAAACAAAAACAAAAAATTGCTCAATCTGGAGCTAAAAATGAAAAGAAAAAGGGGAACAAATATCAAGTACCAATCGTTTTTACTCCTGCACCTGGAGCTGTTGAAAAAGCTCCAGATGCAGCATCCAGTTCAACACCACAGCAATCAACTAAGACTTCTGAAGTGAAGTCCAGTGAACCCATCAAGAAAAGATGGGTTCACAAAAATAACTAATGATTCTTGTGGGTGTGCAGGGCGATCGTAAAAAGAACACCTGGTATCTGGACAGCGCAGCTAGCCGGACTATGACCGGATGTAAGCCCCTGCTGGAAGAGTTCACTGTCCAAGATGGACCGGCAGTGATGTTTGGTAATGATCAAAATGGAAAGACTGAAGGTTATGGTGTGCTCAATAACGGACAGGTCAAATTCAAAAGAGTTGCATTTGTGAATGGTTTGAAATACAACCTGATCAGTGTAAGCCAACTTTGTGATGACGGCTACAGAGTTTTGTTCGATATTGCTCAAGGCACCATATTTAACAAGGATTGGAAAGTGGTGATGGTTGCACCAAGGAAGGGAAATGTGTACATCATGGATATGGAACCAGCTCCAAAAGAGCAGTGCTTCTATACCAAGGCTGATGAGGACACCAACTGCTGTGGCATAAAAGATTATCCCATCTTAATTTCAAAAATATTAATAAGTTGTCTCGCAAACAACTGGTGGATGGGATACCTCAAATTTCTTTTAATAAAGAAAAGCCATGTCCAGGGTGTGAGATGGGCAAGCAGAAAAGGGCCAGTTTCAAGACAAGGCAAAACTTTAGCATCACTGAACCTCTTCACATGCTTCATATGGATCTCTTTGGTCCAGTGAATGTTCAAACTAGAGCTGGAAAGAAGTACACTCTAGTTGTGGTTGATGAATTCTCCAGATATTGCTGGGTGGTATTCCTTAGATCCAAAAGTGATGCACCTGCTGAAATCATCTCTCTCATCAAAAGAATTGAGCTCAAGTACATTCGAAAAGTTTGTCAGTTACGAAGTGATAATGGTACTGAATTTCAAAATAAAGTACTTGAAACATTTTGTAATGACACTGCCATCTCTCAAAACTTCTCATCAGCACATTCTCCAGAGCAAAATGGAGTTGTGGAAAGAAAGACTCACACACTGATAGAAGCTGCCAGAAGCATGCTGATGTGCTAAATCGAGTTTAAAAATTATAAACTAAAAATACCTAGAAACTCACTACTACACACTATCGGGCAGTGGACCCGTTCGTATGAAATATAGTTAAGAGGTAAGTCCGTGTTCGTTCTCGGGGATTGGTTTGAACTAGCTGTTTAATAAAGTAGTTTGGAAAATAGGGTGTTGCTTCAAATCTCTCGTTGACAATTAAAGTAAAATAACTTTAAAGATAAAACGCGTAAAAGGAAAGGTAAAGCTTCAAACAATAATAGTAAAGATCATCCACCTTGACTTCGCTAGACTTCAAACATGATTGAATTCAATTAAGACCAAATTCATTTAGAGTTGACAAGATAATCGTGAAAGGATAAAATGCTCGCGTGGTACCACCAACCGCTCACAAATCCCCAAACACCTAAGTTGCTAGTTTAATTACCCAAGCCGGTACCACCAATGCCTAGACAACCTCACCAACAATTAGTTGCTTGACTATCAAATTACCAATTGTGCCTATGTGAAAATAACGTGGTACCACCAACCGTTACAAAACACGTTGACAAAATGATTCCTTTTATTAAAATGACATTCACTATCATACCATGAACTAGTGATAATTGCTCATAGACAAGCAACCGTTTGAAAATCACATATGTATTCAACTAGTACCACTAACGAAAAATACACATGCCACTAATATCATAATAATAAACAATAAAGGAATTAAATCATCAAGATCTCGACACAACGATAATTGAAATCAACTCTTTGAATTAAAACACATAGCAATCACATCATTCATCTAGTTTCATCAAGGTGGATGATTGAAAGATTAGCCACTCATGATTAAATTGAAATAACAATCAAAACTAAGGAAGAACATGATGTACCAATCGTTTGAGAAATAGAAATTGCGAGACAATAAAATAGATACGATCTAAGTGGGTGCACGTGAATCTTCAATGAATCGGAAGATGATGAAATCTTGAATTGATCCTTGAAGGTGTTCCTTGAAGTGCAGCTCTTAGAAAGAAGACTTGATAATTTGGGAATTAGGTTGTGAAAACTATTTATACCCCCTCCTTCTGATGCAATTGATCGGTCAAAGTCTTGCAGCCCCGCACTCTCACTGCGGCGCAGTGGGCGAGTGATGCCCCACTGCGGTGCAGTGCTTTTATACTGCCCTTTGGTGCTCGTTGTCAAGGATGACTGCGGCGCAATGGGCACACGCACATCCCACTGCGTCGCAGTATAAATATACTGGTTGAATTCTCCCCTATTTCCACTAGCTGACTGCGGCGCAGTGGACTTGTTCACCACCACTGCGTCGCAGTGTAAATATACTGGTCTCGATGCTCTTATCACATAGATGACTGCGGCGCAGTGGGCACACGTACATCCCACTGCGCCGCAGTATAGATATACTGGACCGAAAACCACACATCAACTTATGAAGACTTGCATAATTTCTATCTCTTTTCACCTTAACAACTCTCGAACTCTCCAATCAACTTCATGGCCTCAAAATTACTCGAAATTGCACCAAACGGAAACGTCACCTGTTTAGAACCTGAAACCACTAACAAAACCCATAAACGCGCCAAATGCCAGCAAAATCGACTAAAAAACATATAATAAAAAGGCCAATAACGATGTGGGTGATGGGTATAAATTGGTCACATCAAATCCCCCCACACTTGAGCATTGCTTGTCCTCAAGCAAATCCAACATTTAAAGAAAAAGTAATCCTTGGCAATGAAGCTAAATAAACAATTACGAGTATCAAAAAGAAGCAACACCAAGTATGTCAAAGACAAAGAAGTTGGGTGAAGCAGTTTTAATCTTAAATGAAACCCGAAATGTTTGACAATATCTGAACAATCCACAAGCCTCAATAACACGACTATGCACAAGTGAAACAAATGAACCTATCAATATCATTCTACTCCAACGAACTTACTTTTGGGGTTGAATATATCAAGAATCACTCATAGCACAGTCGTGATGCATATCTTACCATAGGCTTGAACAAGGATCATAGCTCCACCGACATGGCGTAAGCACCAAGTACATCATCAAAATAGGCATATAGGACGGTTATATAGTTAGGCTAAGGTATATATAGTGGATATTTACAATGAGTAAGGTAGTGTAGGTTAGAAATGAAAGGAAACAATCAAAAGTATAGGGTATGTATGAAATATGTACAAAATAGTCTAATCAAAACCCGTACCATTGATGCCAACAAACCATCAACCCATAAGATGTTATCCCGCTAAGACACCTCAAAAGTAACCAAGCAAACCCGACACCATTGTGGTGTATCAACTTCAAACAACTTAAGATCAACCAAGTCTTCCATTCTTAATGATACAACAAAACTTTAGACATATAAAAATGAGAAGTACCCACTAGTAGCCCAAGTTCTTTTTTTTTTTTTTTTTTTTTTCTTTTTTTTTTGAACCACTTTTACTCTACTAGTAGGCACCCTCTTACAATGATGAACATGTCTACAACACTTACTTCCTTTGAACAATCCAAAATAATCCTCAATAACTTGACCAATTGACGTATTCTCAAGTACTAAGAATATTCCAACTGACAATCCACTGAATCTCTCCTAAACCACATCAACAAACCAATGACAATCAATGGCCCCCCGGATTAGACTATCGGTATAGTAAGGTATAATTAGGTAAAGTTTACATAAATGAGTGGATATATACAATGGAAAAGGCTAAGTTAAAATGATGTAAAAGAAAGGTTTACAAAGAAAGGAAGGATGTATATGTAAGTGAGTATAAGTATAGTAAGGGTATGAATATACAAAAGGAAAAGTGAAAATAAAGAAAGAAAAGTATGGGTCAAACCTATATGCCAATTCGTCATCCGATGTACTTTTATCACAAAAGTGATCTCACTGCGGTCTCGTCACGATCACCAGGCCAAGTTCTAGCTCAACACATCACCGGCACACTCATATCAAGGAAAAGAACCCGGAAATGGAATAAATTAACCTCAAATTCGCACATCTTAGTGCAGAGTTCGAAATGGAACCCTTACTCCCGAATAAATCCAAGAGCCTAAGAGAGGGACAAATTACAAGGCAATCAAACCAAAACTGTAAACACCTAGCACAACTATATATGAACAATGAATCTCACAACTTTAGGTGTTTGGGAAATTTGAGTATGCAAGTAATGTTATCAATCCACAAGGATAAGCCCCATAACCGTTCTGAACACATTTCGCCGATTAAAATTTTTGCCAAAGGAAAATTTTGTAGTAAAAATTGCTTAGAAAGTTATCATGAATTAAGTGACAAAAGCAATTTACCACAAGGACAAACTCAACTCAAATTTTAAAAACATATCAACTTCTATCATCCCGCCAAATTGAAACAACCAATTCTCAAACATGCACATCATAGTTCAGAATTCAAGATAGAACCCTTACTCTTGGATAAAACCCAAAAGCCTACGAGAGGGACACATTCACAAGAACGGCTAAAATCTCAATGGCAAAACAACAAAAGAGATAAACCCGGTAGCTTAAACCTATTTGCCACCCCCACACTTAAGATGGACAATGCCCTCAATGTCCATACTCGGTCAAACAAAGGTAAATAGGGGTAAGCAACATAGAATAATCAAAACACATACCGGAGTAAGGACACATCCCGTTTTGAAACAAGTTAGTCGACCCTGTGTCACAAATGGTGCTTCCTAAAAAAGGAAGAACACTTTGCTTGGCGGGAGAAACAACTTGTACCAAAACGGAAAGTGCGAGAGTTGTATGTGCAACAAACATACCAAACACAAATCTACCGGCGCTGAACTTACTGCCAGCATATGCACACCATTACACAATCACAATTTGATGCCACAAAGTAAAGATGAGAAGAGAATCCAATGGGTTTTCCCCCACACTTGTGTTGCACAATAGCCATCAAATTGAATAGTCCTGTCACTTGCACCACAAACAAACCACATTTCCAATCATATCAAGGTAACTACTGTTTTATGCAGAAAAATAAAAACCTAAAAGAAGGAAAACAACGAAAGTACAATGTCTCATCACCCCGTAGGGTGGATACCAGAAAATAAAGAAAAGAGAATAAGACACAGTGTATAAAGTACAGTCATCCTGAATACCAATCAGCATAAATCCTAAAATGATTCCATCCCACGGAACCAGAAGGGAACCATAATCATCATCACTGACGTCACTGCTGCTGACCATGATAGCCATAGGAAAGACCAGATGTATCAAAAAGATCGGTTATCCAGTTGCGGTCTCCTTCTTGACCCGAACCAGAGGCGCCAACATCTCCTCCAGACGGTCCACCGCCAAAGCCTGAACCAGAACCTGCAACAAAACCAGGAACAAAAGAAGATGAACCACCAACAAATCCCCCAGAACCACCAGCATCTCCACCTGCTTGACTAGCGGCACCTGTCCATGGTCTCCAATCTGCACTAGTACCTGCATCAAAAGAGGATCTACCGCCAAAAGAACCAAACTGCACAGGACCACGAGGAGATCCTCCTAGATCATGCGGGAAGAAAGAACCGCCACCCTGACGATATGTCGGAACATGAATAGGTGGTGGTGAAAAATCAGGAATAGGAGTATCGGGAATGAACGGCTGCCCATGGTATTGCGCATCCCACATAGGCTGATAATAATCTAGGGTATAGTTGGTGCGGGCCTGCTGCGATCCCATCCAAGTCATATCCTGATCCATCCTCCTTTGATAATCATCAAATGCCCTACCACTAGCCTGCTGTCCATCCAAAATCTGTTGCAGCTGGGACCCTATATCAGTCAAATCCATACTTGGACGGCCCCGCCTCCTCTGAGGCACCTGAGGGGCGTCCTCCATCTCATCATTATCAGAATCCTCCACCTCAGGAGGCGGTGCAGCGATAACACCTGTATCATCCAACAACCTCGCTTGCTCATTCTTCTTTGGCTTCTTCACTATCTTGGCTATTATCAACTCCTTCTCAGTTAAATGCTCCTGTCTAACCTGCAAAGACAATCCCTCATGACATATATCAGAATCAAAAACTCCCATCCTCTTGTAAAGACGGGTGATAAACTGCCCAAGCACCAACTTTGAATCCGAGTGATTCACCATCCTATCCAGAACAACCATCGGGGCCAAAGCAAATCTCCTCGGTGCCCCTTCAGAAAACAACTTAATCAGCCATAAATCTAGCTGGTACGCCTTGTCCCAATGGGTGGACCTTTGTACCAGAAACGTGACAAGCATCCTATGCAACATCCTCAGCTTCACACTGCTAATCTTAGACACACTAACATAGCCACAAGAAGGCCAAGCGTGTCCCCCCGAAATACGAGTCCAATACTGAGTTATCGACTCTCCATCTCCCAAATCCTGTTTCACATACAACCCCTTCCTCAACAAAGCCCTAAATTCCTGACTATCTAACTGCTCCCTCGTATACATACCACAATAAAAACCAAATTCAGGAATAGATAACTTCCTAGGCTGTCCCCCGCAGAAAAAGGTTACTACCCGCTCTTCAAAAATATCCTTGATTTTATTAAGCTCCTTGGTCAACTTCAAAGTAGAATAAAACTCAAGACAAAGTTCACGAAAAACTGGTTCCCGGTTATTGAAAATGTTGTGCCACATGTCACTACTAATCACCTGGTCACCAATTTGAATCTCAATACGAAACCACCGACGGATATCCTCCTGTATCCCATAATTTCTAGCAAAAATCGGATCAAGATATTTGGGAGGGCAAACTACCTGGCGATGGAGAGCAAAGAGATTATTCAAGAAGTTGTTCTTATGGGGTTGCCGAGCCCCGTTGAACGCCAACCATGCGTGAGACTCGTCCATATCGTGCTCTCCAAACTTTAAATCAGGCACTTCTGGCTCTTGCCTAGCCCTCTTGGCACCAGTCCCGCTTCCTTGACCAACTTCCATCTGTCTTCTCTGATCTGCGGACTGCAAACACATCCATAAAAACAAACAAACACGTTAAAGAAGGAATGCAAAACTAAAACCTCAATAATCACCAACCCAAATTTTGGACAGAAACTTCCCACTGCGGCGCAGTGGGACTGGGTGGTCCTCACTGCGGCGCAGTGAGGCTGAAGTCACGTGCATGTCACAAGCCAGCCACTGCGGCGCAGTGGCTAACATACAATACCACTGCGGCGCAGTGGTCCAAATCTGGGCAAGACGATGGTGTTCATCACAACTTCCAGCTAAGTTGGTATATTAATACCATCAATCAACTTTATTCCAACAATGTAACAATACCTAGGCTAACATTCACCTCCCCCACACTTGTTCATCAAAAGCCCCAGTTTTTATTCAAAATCCTAGCTTTAATTTTATCTCAAATTCGGATGAACAAATGTTAGAATCGAAAAATTAAACACCACATTAGCATCAATAGCCCATAACTAACATAACCCACTAATTAATTTGAAAATTAAAACCCTAAAAATTAAAAATTTGAAAATTAAGGAAATAAAAAGAAAAACTTGTCAAGAAATCTCACCTCTTTTCCCATGATACTGGTAGATTACTGGTAATGCGGGAGAAAAAGAAGAAGAAAATGCAAGTATGGTGAATTAATGGGAGAATTCAGGAGCAAAGGGAAGGTTTTTGATGCTTTTTTCTTTGTTTTTTTTCGGTTCTCAAGTCAAAGAGGAGAAGAAGATAAACTGAATTTTGAATGTGTGGTGAAAATGACCCTCTTTGACTAACTTTAAAAACCCCTCTCCTCGATTTGACCAGTCAACAGACCCACTGCGGCGCAGTGGGCAACACGCACCACCACTGCGGCGCAGTGGGGCAATTTTGCTCCCAAGGTATCAGTAATTATGGACTGCGGCGCAGTCAACCCGTACATCCCCCACTGCGGCGCAGTGGGGCAAAAGACACCACTGCGGCGCAGTGGGCAACACGCACCACCACTGCGGCGCAGTGGGCAACACCACCTTGACTGCGGCGCAGTGGGCCCTGGTCACCCCCACTGCATCGCAGTACAGATCTACTGGTCACGTCCCCCCAGTTTTCCCTTAGAAAAAAAAAGAAATTTGACAATGAAAATATTGAACACTTACCTCAATCCGCTTCACATCAAATTGTACCTGCATTTTTCTTGACAAAACAACATCAAATCTAACTAACAAAAACAAAAATGAAATAAAATAAAATACACGGGTTGCCTCCCGAGAAGCGCTTAATTTATTTACGAGTCGTTAGCTAGACTCGACCAACTTTCAAGCTTCAAATTCAAAAATGGAGATCTCCTCGATTATCCCCTCCACTTGTTCTTCTTCCAAGTACAACTTAAGTCTATGGCCATTAACAATGAAAGATCCTTCACCATCCCTCTTGAACAACTCCACATAACCCGACGGATAAACATGCTTGATAACAAAAGGTCCAATCCACCTAGAAGTTAGCTTAGGTTGTTTAATTTTAAACTTAGACAAAAACAACAAAACCTTAGCTCCAACCTTAAACTCCTTTCTACGGATCCTCTTATCATGCCAAACCTTAGTTCGCTCCTTGTAAAGCCTAGAATTCTCATATGCACCCAACCTAAGCTCATCAAGCTCATGGAGTTGCAACATCCTAAGTTCACCGGCTTCCATCATATCCAAATTTAAATTTCTCAAAGCCCAATACGCCTTATGCTCTATCTCAATAGGTAAATGACAAGTCTTACCATAGAGCAACCGGTATGGCGTGGTGCCAATCGGTGTCTTATAAGCCGTCCTAAACGCCCACAAGGCGTCATCCAACTTTTTTGACCAAACCTTAGGGTTATCTCCCACAGTTTTCTCCAGAATTCTCTTCAAAGCCCTATTGGTGTTTTCTACTTGTCCACTAGTTTGTGGATGATAGGAAGTAGAAAAGTAATGCACAACACCATATCTTTTCATGACCTTAGCTAATTGATGATTCGCAAAGTGGGTTCCTCGGTCACTAATTAAGGCTCTAGGGCAACCAAATCGGCAAAACAATTGTTTAAGGAAATCAATTACTACCCTAGCATCATTCGTGGGTAAAGCCTTGGCTTCGGCCCATTTAGACACGTAGTCAACGGCGACAAGAATATATAGGAACTTATTAGACGGTGGGAATGGTCCCATGAAGTCTATACCCCAAATATCAAAAACCTCGCATACCTGAATGCTCTGTTGAGGCATCTCGTCTCGCTTAGTAATGCTTCCTTGTCTCTGACAAATGTCACAAGTCTCTACCAAAGTTTGAGCTTCCTTAAAAATTGTAGGCCAATAGAAACCTGCATCAAACACTTTCTTACCGGTAACTGAAGGACCGTAATGACCTCCAGTTGGACCATAGTGACAAGCATCCAGAATCTCCCTAGTCTCAGCTCCAGCTACACATCTCCTCACCATACCATCTGCACAAACACGAAACAAGTATGGGCTATCCCAAAAATAGTGCTTGGCATCCGATATGAGCTTCTTCTTCTGTTGGTGCGTAAAGACATTTGGTATCTCACCTGCAACCAAATAATTAGCAATATCTGCAAACCAAGGAGCATCATCAGAAGTAGAAATAAACATTAAACATTCATCAGGGAAGTGATCATTGATCTCCCCATCACGAAGTTCCTCCCGGTGAGGATCTTCCAAGCGACTCAAATGGTCTGCAGCCAAATTTTCAGCCCCTTTCTTATCCTTGATCTCAATATCAAACTCTTGTAACAACAAGATCCATCGGATAAGCCTGGGTTTAGCATCTTGTTTCGAGAACAAGTACTTAAGGGCTGAATGGTCCGTGAAAACTATGGTCTTACTTAACACCAAGTAAGATCTAAACTTATCAAAAGCAAAAACCACGGCAAGCAACTCCTTCTCTGTTGTGGTGTAATTTTGCTGGGCGGGGTTCAAAGTTTTGCTAGCAAAGTAAATGGGTTTGAAATGCTTATCAACCCTTTGCCCAAGCACGGCTCCCACAGCAAAATCACTAGCATCACACATCAATTCAAAGGGTAATTCCCAATCCGGCCCAACCATGATAGGTGAATTGGTCAACTTCTCCTTAAGAACCTGAAAAGCACTTAAACACGCATCATCAAACACAAAAGGGACGTCCTTCTCCAACAAGTGGGTCATAGGACGAGTAATCTTAGAGAAATCTTTAATGAAACGGCGGTAAAAACCGGCATGTCCAAGAAAACTCCTTACCCCTTTCACATTGGAAGGCGGGGGTAGTTTGGCTATAACATCAATCTTAGCCCTATCGACCTCTATCCGGCCTTAGACACCTTGTGACCTAGCACAATACCCTCGGTCACCATGAAGTGACACTTTTCCCAATTTAAAACAAGGTGTGCCCTTTCACACCGTTCCAACATCTTATCCAAGTTATGCAAGCAAGTACGAAATGAGTCCCCAAAAACCGAGAAATCATCCATGAAAACCTCCATGGAGGTTTCAAGCATGTCCTGGAATATAGCTATCATGCACCTTTGGAAGGTGCCCGGGGCATTACAAAGACCAAACGGCATTCGCCTATAAGCAAAAGTGCCAAAGGGGCACGTGAAAGTGGTCTTTTCTTGATCCTTTGGATCGATGGGTATTTGAAAGTACCCGGAAAACCCATCAAGGAAACAAAAATACTCATTACCTGCCAGTCTCTCTAACATCTGATCAATAAAAGGCAATGGAAAGTGATCCTTTCGGGTGGCATCATTAAGCTTACGGTAGTCAATACAAACCCGCCATCCCGTTACAGTTCTAGTAGCCAAAAGTTCCTTATTTTCATTTTCAATCACTGTCATGCCCCCCTTTTTGGGCACACAGTGGACAGGACTTACCCAAGAACTATCTGCAATAGGGAAAATGATCCCTGCATCTAACAACTTAATCACTTCTTTCTTAACCACTTCTTTCATATTAGGATTTAGCCTCCTTTGTCGCTGGACAACGGGCTTAACATCATCGACAAAATCAATCTTGTGCTGACAAAAGTTAGGACTAATACCTGGAATGTCGGTGGTCTTCCAAGCAAAAGCCCGCTTATGGGCTTTAAGCACAGCCAGAAGAAGTCCTTTCTCGTCACTCGAGAGTGATGACGAGATAACCACGGGTAAAGAGGATTTACCTGCCAAGTAAGCATACTCCAAATGGGCAGGCAACGGCTTAAGCTCCAAATCTGTAGGTGGTGCATCAACTGAATTAGGTACCATTGAGCTTCCATCAGCAACAACTCTCTCAAAGCTCTCATCCACTGGAGGTGTCTCATCCACGCTAAGTGCCATAACCTCTGCAAACAAATCATCATCGGAAATTTCTCCCGATCCTAGATTAGTAATTTCCTCATCTCCCATATCGGTCTCCATCAATTCTTGAAATTCTCGGTCCAAAGCATCATCAATCACATCAACCCTGAAACAAGATTCATCATTAGAATAAGAATGCTTAATAGACCTCTCAACATTAAAAACAATCCTATCCGTACCCACACCCAAAGAAATTTCCTTATCTTTCACACGGATGATAGCATCCGCGGTATTAAGAAATGGTCTACCAAGTATTAGGGGTACCTGTGCATCCTCCTCCATCTCGAGGATAACAAAGTCAACTAGGAAAACAATGTGGCCCACTTTGACTCTAATGTTTTCAGCAATCCCCATGGGATACTGAAATGAATGGTCCGCCAATCTTATACTCATGCGAGTCGGGCGAAGGATTCCTAAAGCCAACTTACTCCAAACCGAATAAGGCATCAAATTAATGCTAGCACCTAAATCATCTAAAGCCTTACAGATAATGGTTCTAATAGAGCAAGTTATAAGAAAACTCCCTGGGTCTTCAAGCTTAGGGGGAATGCGGTTCTGCAAGATAGCAGAACACTCGACATTGAGAAAAGTAGCTTTTGCCTCCTCCATCTTTCCTTTGTCCGTCACAAGTTCCTTAATGAACTTGGCATAATGAGGCATCCCCTGTATCAAATCAACTAAAGGTACATTAATATGAACATTTGAAATCATTTGAACAAACTTGTTATATTGTTCCTTTAGCTTTGCCTTCCTGAACCGTTGTGGAAATGGAACTTTTGGTTTATAAGCTTTAACCTCGGGTTCCACAACTGGTTTTGGAGGAGTAACCGGAATCTTCTCGGTCTGATTTTCCTCCATCTCAATCTCCTCTTCCACTTCAGCTTCATCATTTCCTGAATCCTGCACATCTGAAATAACAACATTAGGCATAGTAGGAGGGTCATAAGATCTACCTGTACGAGTGGTAATGGCCTTGGCTTCCTCATTACGGGCTTGAGGTGGAGTGTACTTCTGCCCCGCATTTTGTCCCTGATTCGGCCCCATGCTGAACTGAGGCCTAGGATTCTGTTGAGTATTACTAGGCAAAGTACCAGGAGGCCTAGAAAGTGCAGCCATCCTACTCTCAAGATCCTTAAAGTTAACACATTGATTCTTCATATTTATCTCAACCTTGCCATCTATCCTATCCAACCTCTCATTCAACGCCTTAGTATCATCCCGAATCATCTGAATGTTACTGTTAGTTTCAGCCTGATTACTAACCAACTGTTTCATCATCTCCCTCAACTCGGCATTTGGATCGGTATTAGAGGAAGAAGAACCTGATCCTTGTCCTTGTTGAGGTTGTTGTTGTGGTTGACTCTGAAAGTTATCCCTTTGCCACCTATTTCCTGAAAAACGAGAATTATTAGTAGGAAAAGAAGGGTTATAAGAAGGATTACCTGAAGAACGGTTCTGGAAACCGGTATTGCGTGGGTAGCTCCCTTGTTGTTGATTCTGGATGTAACTCACATCTTCGGGTCCCCGATTGGGACACTCATCAGAATAATGCATATTACCACAATGATCACATCCATCGGCTACTACCTTTACATCCCGTTAATTGCTCCAAACCGATTCTCTTGCATAGCAAATCCCTTTTCCATGCGCTCAGATAGCGCTCTAATCTCTCCAATCATCCCAGAATCATGACTAGTTTCAACCTTTGCAACCCTACCATGGCTAGTACCTTTCTTTAACCTTCTCTCATTCTTCAAAAATCTATCATCATCCATATTTGCATTGTCCTTAGCCATGGACTCCAAAATATCAAAACCTTCATTGGGTGTAATCTTGTTGAAACCACCCCCAAAAGCATATCCTAACTCACGCTTAGACTTCTTATCTAGGCCATCAAAGAAAAGCTCAACATATTGCTCCTTAGTCATGTTATGGCCCGGACAATTTCTCAACATCTCCTTAAACCGAATCCATGCATCCACCACATCTTCATCTTCATCTTGGTCAAAGGACCTAATCAAATTCTCCAACTTCCTTTGAGTTCTAAGTGAATAAAACTCACCAATGAAAGCTTGCTTGAGTTGGTCCCAAGTTGTTATGGAATTTTCCGGAAGATCATTAAACCAATCTAAAGCATCACCGGTAATGGACATGGGAAATGTCTCAAGTTTAACGACATTCATTTGGTTGTTCCCATATTGGTATAACCGTGCCAACTTCTCAAACCTCTCTAAGTGTTGGTATGGATCCCATTTCCTTTTACCATCAAACTGTTGTTCCTCAATGCTTTTAAGATGATTACCTTTCAGATTGAAGTCATGAGCAATGGCTGGAGGTCTTATAGGACTACCACAGTTGGCGGGAATAGTATGGACCCTCTCACCATAACATATATCATTCGGATCCCTTTCTTCGTCTCCCATTTCCTCTTCTAACTTAACTTCTAGATTGAAAAACTCGTCTAAATAGAACCCTTCCTCGTCCGAATCAGGAGTGGGTCTAGCGATAGGTGAGAATGGTGTAGGTGTTGTGAAGTTAAACCTACGTCTTGTTGGTGTTCTCAAAGGACTATTTAGAGGTAAACCCGAAGACCGCAAGTTCATCAACTAGGAAGTAGACCTGCAAAACACAACTAACCAAACACGTCAACTGCACCTGTGATAAGACAAGCAAAGAAAAACTAAACTATTAAAGCAAATAACTTCCTCACGCGTGAGGAAGGATCAAACCACTAAATTAACAACTAAAACGGCACACAATCCCGGCAGCGGCGCCAAAAACTTGATGTGCTAAATCGAGTTTAAAAATTATAAACTAAAAATACCTAGAAACTCACTACTACACACTATCGGGCAGTGGACCCGTTCGTATGAAATATAGTTAAGAGGTAAGTCCGTGTTCGTTCTCGGGGATTGGTTTGAACTAGCTGTTTAATAAAGTAGTTTGGAAAATAGGGTGTTGCTTTCAAATCTCTCGTTGACAATTAAAGTAAAATAACTTTAAAGATAAAACGCATAAAAGGAAAGGTAAAGCTTCAAACAATAATAGTAAAGATCATCCACCTTGACTTCGCTAGACTTCAAACATGATTGAATTCAATTAAGACCAAATTCATTTAGAGTTGACAAGATAATCGTGAAAGGATAAAATGCTCGCGTGGTACCACCAACCGCTCACAAATCCCCAAACACCTAAGTTGCTAGTTTAATTACCCAAGCCGGTACCACCAATGCCTAGACAACCTCACCAACAATTAGTTTGCTTGACTATCAAATTACCAATTGTGCCTATGTGAAAATAACGTGGTACCACCAACCGTTACAAAACACGTTGACAAAATGATTCCTTTTATTAAAATGACATTCACTATCATACCATGAACTAGTGATAATTGCTCATAGACAAGCAACCGTTTGAAAATCACATATGTATTCAACTAGTACCACTAACGAAAAATACACATGCCACTAATATCATAATAATAAACAAAAAGGAATTAAATCATCAAGATCTCGACACAACGATAATTGAAATCAACTCTTTGAATTAAAACACATAGCAATCACATCATTCGTCTAGTTTCATCAAGGTGGATGATTGAAAGATTAGCCACTCATGATTAAATTGAAATAACAATCAAAACTAAGGAAGAACATGATGTACCAATCGTTTGAGAAATAGAAATTGCGAGACAATAAAATAGATACGATCTAAGTGGGTGCACGTGAATCTTCAATGAATCGGAAGATGATGAAATCTTGAATTGATCCTTGAAGGTGTTCCTTGAAGTGCAGCTCTTAGAAAGAAGACTTGATAATTTGGGAATTAGGTTGTGAAAACTATTTATACCCCCTCCTTCTGATGCAATTGATCGGTCAAAGTCTTGCAGCCCCGCACTCTCACTGCGGCGCAGTGGGCGAGTGATGCCCCACTGCGGTGCAGTGCTTTTATACTGCCCTTTGGTGCTCGTTGTCAAGGATGACTGCGGCGCAATGGGCACACGCACATCCCACTGCGTCGCAGTATAAATATACTGGTTGAATTCTCCCCTATTTCCACTAGCTGACTGCGGCGCAGTGGACTTGTTCACCACCACTGCGTCGCAGTGTAAATATACTGGTCTCGATGCTCTTATCACATAGATGACTGCGGCGCAGTGGGCACACGTACATCCCACTGCGCCGCAGTATAGATATACTGGACCGAAAACCACACATCAACTTATGAAGACTTGCATAATTTCTATCTCTTTTCACCTTAACAACTCTCGAACTCTCCAATCAACTTCATGGCCTCAAAATTACTCGAAATTGCACCAAACGGAAACATCACCTGTTTAGAACCTGAAACCACTAACAAAACCCATAAACGCGCCAAATGCCAGCAAAATCGACTAAAAAACATATAATAAAAAGGCCAATAACGATGTGGGTGATGGGTATAAATTGGTCACATCACATGCTATCTGAATCAGGTCTTCCCACCAGTTTTTGGGCAGAAGCAGTGGCAATAGCTTGCCATACCCAAAACAGGTTAGTCTACATCAAGAGACACAAGAAGACTGCCTATGAAGTGCTCAGGAATCAAAAACCAAATATTGGATATTTCCATGTATTTGGTTGTCCAGTTTATATTTTAAATGATTCCAGTCAGCTTGGA
>CM067169.1:117418588-117434819 GCA_034093135.1 Erigeron breviscapus | reverse complement strand
AATGCAAATATTATGGATGGGTTGGGACGAGTGCGAGTGTGATAGGGCTTATGAGATGTTTACGTTACGATGATATGTTTTAGCCTTATCTTAACAAGCATTTTGCTTTAATTTGCGCTTATCGACTCTACCTTTTTTATTAAAGGAAAATGGTTAACACTCGCAACCGCAACTTCCGACGTGATGGAGCTACTGCTAGCATTACCCCACCTGTCCATCCAGGTGCAGGCGCTGCAAATGCTGCTGCTGCTGTTGCAACCAATGCAAATAGAAATCGAGGAAATCCCCGCCAGGTCAATCAGCAAGGCTCATTGGGTCCTATGCCTCCACCTCCCGGCAATCCACCTAGGGTTAACGAGGAAGTGGTGGAACAAATCCCTAACACGGCTGAGTTGTACAATCTCGTACGGACTCTCCAAACCCAATTGGCCCAGACACAGGAGCAATTGAACAACGCTCTTGCTGAAAATGCTGAAGGAACTGATGGCAACTATTCAGTGCCTTCTCACCACTCTGAGCCACCGGTCGATGATGTTGTTATTCCCCCTGCAAATGCTGTTGTGGTTCCTCCTAATGTCGTTCAAGCCCCTCGGTTTAAGTTTGAAAGTTTCCAGAAGTGTGGAGGTCAGAAGTTTGATGGAACCCTTAATGCAGTGGGTTGCATGGAATGGCTCGATGATACGGAGATGGTCTTTGAAGCCTGTGACTGTCCAGAGGATAAGAAGGTGTTGTGTGCGAGTCGAATGTTGAAAGAAGGTGCTCGGGATTGGTGGAAGAGCATTACTATTTCGATAACTCCAGCTATGGTATCTGCTATCTCGTGGGCTAACTTTAAGCAGAAATTCATTGAGGAATATATTGGGGTACATGAGCAGCGTAAAATGGAAAAAGAGTTCCGTGCTTTGACAGCTGAAGTTGGCAAAATTAATGATTATGCTCGTTCCTTCATGGAGAAGATGAAGTTCGTGGGTCATTTATTCCGTACTGATGCGGATCAGGTTGCTTTCTATGTTGATGGTTTGCCTCCGAGTTATCGAGGTATCTGCAGGCAGCATAAGACTCTGACTGAAGCTATCAAGGAGTCTAAGAAGCTTGACGATGATTTCGCTTCGGACAAGAAGGTTGAGAAGAGTGATGATAAGAATTCGGGGTTTAAAAGAAGGTCAAATTGGTCTTCCAATAACAATAATAATAAGAAGTTCCGTGGAAGTGGTTGTTCGAGTGGTGACAAGGATAAAAAGAAGAATGGTTCATGGTGTACATTTTGCAAGACAATTCATGAAGGGCATTGTACCGACAGGACAAGAAGGTGCCATAAGTGTGGGAAGTCGGGACATCTTGCCACTGAATGTAGGGACAAGACTCGTTGCTACAAGTGCCAAGAAACGGGGGTCATCTCATTGCCGATTGTCCACAGATGAAGAATGTTGGAAAGAAGACCGCCACGACAGCAACAAAAGTGAGAGCTCTTCAAATGACGGTTGATGACGCAAGGAACAACGATGAAGTGGTATGTGGTACTTTCCTTGTTAACTCAAATCCTGCCTCTGTTTTATTTGATTCAGGTGCAAATAGGTCGTTTGTGTCCACATTATTTGCTCCTAAGCTAGAAAGAGTCATTACTCCCTTAGATTGTTCATTAGAGGTAGAAATTGCTAATGGTACGGTTAATAATATACGTGTGGGTTATGACGATTGTGACATTGAGATTGAAGGTCGTTCTTTTCCAGTCCAACTATTGCCTACTACCTTAGGTGGTTTTGATTTAGTGATTGGTATGGATTGGTTGGCTAGAAATGAAGCTAGTATTTTATGTTCCCAAAAGATAATTCGATTGCCTATGTCCGAGGGTAAAGTGATAACGGTGTATGGAGACAAGGAGAGAGGAGGAATAAAGATTATTAGTATGATGAAAGCTATTAAATGTATAAGGAAAAACAAGAGCCATTTCTTGGCTTATGTCATTGATGCAAGAAAAGAGAAGTCTTCAATCGCTAGTGTTGATGTAGTATCCAATTTCCCCGATGTGTTTCCCGACGATCTACCAGGTATTCCTCCCGACCGTGAAGTTACTTTTCAGATAGATCTGGTTCCCGGTGCTACACCCGTTGCTAAAGCACCTTACCGATTAGCTCCTACAGAAATGAAGGAATTAATGACAACTTCAGGAGTTACTTGACAAAGGGTTCATACAACCTAGTTCCTCGCCTTGGGGAGCTCCGGTTCTCTTTGTTAAGAAGAAGGATGGATCGATGCGCATATGTATTGACTATCGTGAGTTGAACAAACGAACGGTCAAGAACAAGTATCCTCTCCCGAGAATTGATGATCTTTTTGATCAACTACTGGTGCTTCGTATTTTTCAAAGATTGATTTGCGGTCCGGTTATCATCAGTTGAAGGTAAAGAAGGAAGATGTAGCAAAGACAGCTTTCCGGACTAGATATGGTCATTATGAGTTCTTGGTCATGCCATTTGGGTTGACCAATGCTCCAGCCGCGTTTATGGACTTAATGAATCGGGTATGCCGCCCCTTTCTAGATCATTTTGTTATTGTGTTTATTGACGATATTTTGATCTATTCTAAGTCAGAGGATGAACACCGTGAGCATTTGAAAGCAGTTTTGGAGGTGTTGAGGGAGAAGAAGTTGTACGCAAAGTTTCTAAATGTGAGTTTTGGCTCCGAGAAGTGCAGTTTCTTGGTCATGTTATTACATCAGAAGGTATTAAAGTAGATCCTTCAAAGATTGAAGCTGTTTCAAAGTGGGAGCAGCCAAAGACTCCTACCGAGATTAAGAGTTTTCTTGGTTTGGCTGGGGTATTATAGAAGGTTTATTCAGGATTTTTCCCGAATAGCCAAGCCTATAACGGAATTAACAAAGAAGGGTGTGAAGTACGAGTGGACTGAAAAGCAGGAAAATGCATTCCAAACGTTGAAAAAGAAGTTGTGTGAAGCTCCTATCCTTGCCTTGCCTAAAGGTACTGATGATTTAGTGGTATATAGCGATGCTTCTATTACGGGTTTGGGTTGTGTCTTAATGCAGAGAGACAAAGTGATTGCCTATGCTTCACGTCAGTTGAAGCCTCATGAGAAGAATACCCTACCCATGATCTTGAGCTAGCGGCGGTTGTGTTTGCATTGAAATTATGGAGACATTACTTATATGGTACTAAATGCACACTTTTCACCGACCATAAGAGTTTACAATTTATGTTTACTCAAAAGGAGATGAATGTGAGACAAAGAAGGTGGATGGAATTACTTAAAGACTATGATTGTGAAATCAAATACCATCCGGGTAAAGCCAATGTAGTGGCGGATGCACTAAGTAGGAAAGTGCAAAGCTCTTCTTGTAAGTTGATGAGCATGCAAGTTCAAGCCAAGTCGGGTCTATTAGATCGAATTAAAGAAGCACAAGAGATGGCATTAATGAAGGATAATATAGATAAAGAGAGTATTGGGAAGAAGAAACGACTTGTGATGGAGACTAATAGCCGTGGGTTTAAAACATACAAGGGTCGTATTTGGGTGCCACTGCTTGGTGGTAACCGGGAGTTGATCCTTGAAGAGGTCCATAGAAGTAGGTATTCGATGCATCCGGTGTCACCAAAATGTATGCAGATTTGAAGCCGATTTATTGGTGGCCGGATATTAAAGGTGAAGTAGCTCATTTTGTAGCAAAGTGTTTGACATGTGCACGTGTGAAAACGGACCATAAAAAGCCGTATGGTTTGTTGCATCAATTAGACGTTCCGAGTGGAAATGGGATCATATCACGATGGACTTTGTAACGAAGCTACCGAAAACGCCGAAAGGGAATGATATGATTTGGGTGATTGTAGATAGATTGACGAAGAGTGCTCATTTTCTAGCTACCCGACAAGATGTGCCTTTAAGAAGATGGCAAAGATGTATATAGATGAAGTTGTCTCGAACATGGAGTTCCATTGTCTATTGTCTCGGATAGGGACACTAGATTTGTGTCTAAATTTTGGAAGGGTCTTCAACGAGAATTGGGTACTAGAGTGAACTTGAGTACCGCCTATCATCCTCAAACCGATGGGCAAAGTGAGAGAACCATCCAAACCTTAGAGGATATGTTGAGAACGTGTGTACTAGGCTATGGTGGAGCATGGGATGAACACTTGAAGTTGATTGAATTTGCTTATAATAATAGTCACCATGCAAGTATTGGAATGCCACCATTTGAAATGTTATATGGAAGGAGATGTAGGACTCCAAGTTGTTGGATGGAGCCCGGTGAAAAGCAGTTAACCGGTCCCGAAATATTGAAATCTCCGCTGAGAAAGTTAATGTAGCTAAAGAAGCTTTACGTGTGGCCAGAGAAAGGCAGAAAACTTATGCAGATAAGAAAAGGAGACCAATGGAGTTTAATGTAGGTGACTTAGTGATGCTGAAAGTGTCACCATGGAAAGGAGTAATCCGATTTGGAAAGAAGGGCAAGTTAAGTCCAAGATTTATTGGACCTTTTAAAATCTTGAAACGCATTAAGGATGTAGCATATCAGTTGGAATTACCTCCAGAATTGGATGGAATTCACAACACCTTTCATGTATCCTACCTAAGGAAGTGTTTAGCCGAGGAGTCAAGTGTGATTCCAATTCAAGATGTGAGCATTGACCCAATGAAGAAAATGGTTGAAGAACCAGTGGCAATACTTGGAAGGAAGCAAAAGAAGTTACGCAGGAAAATGATAGATCTTGTCTTGATAAAGTGGAAGCATAATCATGGAGAAAGCTTGACTTGGGAAACTGAAGCAGTAATGAAGGAGAATTATCCCGAGTTGTTCCTTAATGATGAGATTCCGGGGACGGAATCCTCTTAAGGGGAGGTAATTGTAACATCCCAAACTTTTCTTTAAGATTTGACTAACGCTGTTAAGTCAACCTCATGTGTGTCGTTAAGTCTAGTGTGAATATATGCATATACGTAGTTAATGTGTGTTATGTGTGAGGTTTGAAAACCTAAATGTTAATGTAGTATAAATGTGTGAAATACGAAGGTTTATGTCTATGAAGTGACATTTAATGAAGGGATAATGTTGTATATGGTCAATAATGTAGTTTGTGACCAATAATGAAGGATTTAGAAGTCTAGGGACTAGTCTTGACATATGGGTAAAGTCAAAAACGGGTTTAGGGTTTTGGAAGGTGTCATTAGGCTAATTTCCAGCAGCCATTACTTGTGGAAAACACACAAAGCCTATCAAAGCCTTTCTTGAATTCTAAAGCAATTAATCAAGTTTTTGGTCAAGCAATTGGGTGTTTTGGTGTTGGATTGATCGATCATCTAGCCAAGCAGGTAATCACTGAATTATAGATGGTATTTTCAGATTTAGAAGTTGTTTATAAGGAACCAGATCTGATTAAAAAGGAGTTTTGATTAAGTTAGGGTTTTTATTATGTTTAAGCCAATTAATGTTCTAAACGATGTCAAACGAGTTTGTAATCGATCTTGATGATTAAAAGAGGTCTATGTATGTCAAAAACATGTTTTGGGTGAAGCCAAAGTTGATTGATTTCTGGAAAAATGAAGAACGAAGTCGTTTTATGAATTCTGGTCGAAAATAAGCTTAAATCCGTTTGCTGATGACAAATTCGTTCCTGCAAATCTAAATTCGTTTGCCCCAATGAAGTTTAACTTCGTTTGAGGCCAAATTCGTTTGATGTTGACAGCCTAAAATCATTTGGAACTAATTTCGTTTGATAGGAGCTTATGTTCGTTTGTCAAAATGAAACTCAAATTCGTTTGCTCATATGAGTTCAAATTCGTTTGTTAAGGAAAGTCCAAATTCGTTCCAGTTAACCTAAATTCGTTTTATGAGGTCTAAATTCGTTTGGCAAACGAAGTTCATCTTCGTTTGAAGCCAAATTCGTTGGTTAATTTCGTTTTGAAGCTAAAGTGAGGTTTAAGAACAAAACTAAGTTCGATAAGGTCCCAAATGACTTATATTTTATATGTTAATGTACGATAGGTGTCGGGATTACTATTAAGCACTGTTAGCTTTTGTTTGCGCGCACATACTACTACCAGGTAAGATACACTACTTTGACACGTTGGGGGATCAACTAAAAGCTGGTTTCAAATCGTAAACACTTCCATTCGGTACCTTTATATTGCATGTGGGCATATGGGTTACTTGGGAGGTATTATGGGTTATGCAGTTGACCATGAGACCTGAGATGCAGTCCCTATTGTAGTGTAATGTAGTATGCTTAATGTAGTATGTAGCTATGCAGTTGATGTAGTTTAATGAAGTATCTTGATATGCATGATATATAGAAATGAAGTTGATGTGTGATATGCATGCTTGACTGTACGCCTAGTTCACTAGACTTGCTAGGTTACTATGTCACTTGCACGTCTAAGGATCCAAACGTAATGAAGTTAAAGTGTGTGAATGTCTAGAAATGTGTGTTACCTAGACTATATGTGTGTGAATGTTTGGGAATGCAGGGACCCAATCTATATGTGTGAAATTGAGCTCATAAAACTAATGCTGGGAAAGTGTTAAGCTTAACCCGTACTTGTCTTAGCCGGATGAGTGCGTTGATGCAGTTGTTGCTTGGGTGGCTCCTCGCAACATGGTCTTTATAACGCAGGGCGAGTAATACGAGAGGTTTGACCAACCTCCACATACGGATTACTCTTGGATTGGCTTGCCACTCCTTAACGACGTAAGATGAGTAGTCTTTTGACTGATCATCCAGTCGAGTGTGATGCAGGGCACACTTATATGCAGTTAACAAAGATACGTGTGACAATGTGTGAACTAATGCAGGATAGGCACATTTAGGATGATTATCCTAATTAATATGAAGTCGAAATGTAGTATATGTGTGAACGTGTGATGTGTGTTGTGCCTAAAACTTGTCTAATAATGAAGATTGTTTTAATTGGACAAATGCTTTTAATTAAGTGTTATCTTACTTAGCTATTCTTATAGCTAACACTTGCTTCTTTAATGTGGTTGTTCCCTCAGGTTTAGCTTGATGGAATTAGACGAAGGATGTGTGAGCTTGGGTAGATTCTTTGAAGGAGCCTTAGTTATCCATAGACGATTCCTTGCTTAGACATTTATTTACATTTCGTACTTAATGTCGAATTTATGTTGTGACATGTGAACGGTTGTTTTATGTTGGCAACCGTTGGGTTTTCATTTGAACTATTGTTTGATATGGCATGTAACACCAAATAAATGCAGCAACCGAAATGTTTTTTATCGGTTTTGACTTTTACAGTCTTTACTTCCGCAATTTAACACCGTTAGGTGAAAAGTTTTGAAAACCCATATTTTTAAATGACGGGTGTTACACTGATTACTTTCCAACTGATTTAACTGAAGAACAATTAAGATTTATTAATCGGGGATACTTCTTGAGGGATAGGGAAAGAATGGTTGCTCTTGGCATCAAACCTAAGTTAGGAGCTAAGAAATCAAGATATCTGGAGGAGAGGGCTTACCCTATATTTTGTGGAGCAACTAAGGTCACCAAAACCAAGAGACCAGAGTTAGACTCAATGTACAAGTTTAAGGAAGCCAGGCAAATCGAAGAATACACAGAGCTTCTTAAACTTACAAAACAATATAATCCAAAGTTGCTGGAAGAACAGAGAAACCACAAGATATTGGTGCTAATCAGGGTGATTTTGATCAAAAGAGTTACTATCTCTATTCCATGTTTTCACGTCAAAAGAGATAACAACAAGATCTACCGATTTACAGAAGGCCAATTTAAACTTTTGCCAGTTGATGACATTATCTTCCTCTACAACCATTTCCTGAATGCAATGCAAAGATACCGTGAAGATGTGATTGCTTTTGATGCTGTAAAAAGATACATGTCAAGTTGCATTCAATATGCTTCATTGGAAGATTTTCAAATAGGGTTTGAAGTTGTGAAGAGGAAGATAAACGTTCCATATCCAGATCAGAGTCTTTACACTGAAGACATCGAAAAGCTCAGTATTGGTCATGTCATTGAAGAACCATCTTTTGGGGTTTTCTTTCTAAATAGCCGAAAGAAGAAGATTTTCATTCGTATGGATGAACTTGCTTCTTATTCTGATGGAACATTGGAGTTTTGTAAAAATGTGTTGTTGTGTTTGAAGGAAGATGAGCAAGATGAAAAGAGAAAGGAAGTGTTTGATAAAGTGATCTCCAAAATCAATCAAAGGCTTGAATACCGAGACAGCATTCGAATGATGAGAGAAGCAAAGAATGTTCAGAAGTCGAAGTATGTTGTTCGTCGGAAAGGAGGTTGTTGGATCAAGTACGAGCCTAATCATCTTCCAGGGCCACATAACATTCCTCCAAGAAATTTTGAAGCAAATATGATTGTTCCAGATGACAGACCCGAAGGAGAAAACTGGTTCTGGCATCCAAACAAAGACAGACCAAATACGAGAGCTTAAAGATAGACAAAGACTGGATATTTTTCACAAATCACTACTAAGGGGGAGATTGTTAGAAATATAAATGTAGTAGTTGATTTGTGTACCTTATGTTAATTTGTACTTATATTGTAATCTTGTTACAATGGAAGGGGGCATAGTGTAAATAGCTCATATGTATATAAACCCCCTCCATTATGTTAATTGTAACCTTTCACCATATAATACAAACCAAACTTTCCCTGACATCTCTCTACTCTCTCTCTACTTTCTCTCTCTAGTAACCGCCATTAACACACACTCACACACACACAAAAGCTCGAATTCTTAACTCTACATCTCCTGATCAAGCCATCTGCACACATTCGAAACAAGTATGGTTCTTCCCAGAAATAATGCTTAATCTCAGAAAAGAACTTCTTTTTCTGTTGATAAGTCATTTCCTTAGGAAGAACACCTGCACATAAATAGTTAGCAATGTCTGCAAACCATGGATCTTATTCCACATCTACCTGCATTAGAAACTCGTCAGGAAAATCATCATTAATATCATGCTCCTTCAACTCCTCAAGGTGAGGGTTTTCGAGCCTACTTAAGTGGTCGGCTGTCACATTTTCAGCCCCACTCTTATCTTTGATCTCAATATCAAATTCTTGTAAAAGTAAGACCCAACGAATTAAATGAGGCTTAGCATCTTGTTTCGAGAACAAGTACTTCAAAGCCGAGTGGTCGGTGAACACAATAGTCTTATTCAAAACCAAATAGGGTCTAAACTTGTCAAAGGCATAAACCATGACTAATAACTCTTTCTCGGTCACGATATAGTTCTGTTGAGCCGGGTTTAAGGTCTTGCTTGCATAGGAAATAGGGCGGAAATGCTTATCCTTCCTTTGGCCTAACACGGCCCCTAAAGCATAATCACTAGAATCACACATTAACTCAAACGGTAAAGACCAATTGGGTGGAGACATAATGGGTGCATTGGTCAATTTAACTTTAAGTGAGTTAAATGCATCAAGACATTCTTTATCAAAATTGAAAGGGACATCCTTTTCTAACAACTTGGTCATTGGCCGGGTGATTTTTGAAAAATCTTTTATAAATCGACAGTAAAACCCGGCGTGACCCAAAAAGCTTCTAATTGATTTGACATTAGTGGGTGGAGGCAATTTAGCTATAACATCAATTTTTGCTTTATCTACCTCTAAACCCGCCCTTGAAACTTTGTGTCCCAAAACAATACCTTCTTTCACCATAAAATGGCACTTTTCCCAATTCAAGACCAAGTGTGCCCTTTCACACCTTTCAAGCATTCTATCAAGACTTTCAAGAAAATTGTCAAAAGAACTACCGAAAACAGAAAAGTCATCCATAAACACCTCCATGGATGTTTCGATCATGTCCTAAAATATGACAATCATACATCTTTGAAAAGTACCTGGGGCATTGCAAAGACCAAATGGCATCCTTCTATAGGCATAAGTGCCAAAAGGGCAAGTAAAAGTGGTCTTCTCTTGGTCCTTTGGGTCAATGGGTATTTGAAAGTACCCGGAGAACCCATCCAAAAAGCAAAAATACTCGTTACCGGCGAGCCGTTCGAGCATTTGATCAATAAAGGGCAAGGGGAAATGGTCTTTGCGGGTAGCATCATTTAATCTCCGATAATCAATACATACCCTCCACCCCGTGACAGTCCTAGTGGGAACCAATTCATTTTTGTCATTCAAAATTACGGTCATCCCATCCTTTTTCGGTACACAATGTACCGGACTCACCCATGGAACTATCCGAGATGGGGAATATGATTCCCGTATCAAGCAACTTTATAATTTCCTTTTTAACCACATCTTTCATATTTGGATTCAATCTTCATTGCCTTTGCACAACCGGTTTCACATTATCAACAAAGTTTATGGTATGTTTGCAAAATTCTGGACTTATACCCGGAATATCGGAAATTTTCCATGCAAAGGCCTTTTTATGGGCCTTTAGGACGGTCATAAGTCTAGATTTCTCATCCTTCCAAAGTTTATGGTATGTTTGCAAAATGAGGATGAGATGACAACGGGTAAAAGAGATTTACCTTCCAAATATGCATACTCAAGATGGTCCGGAAGTGGCTTGAGCTCCAAGTCGGTAGGAGGGTTCTCTACCGAGGTTAGCACCCGTGTGCTATCACTAGTGGTGATCTCTTCAAAAGTCTCGTCTTCCGGTGGAGTTTCATCAACACTTAATGCCATAATCTCTTGCATCATATCTCCAACCAACTCTTGTTCTTCTTCACTGCAAGCTAGCAATGCTTCACCTTCTTCCATGTCCAAGAAATCCATGAGCTCTTTCTCCAAAGCATCTTCTTCTTCAATCACATCCAACCTGAAACAAGTTTCATCACAAGAGTAAGGATGCTTTAGTGCTCTATCAACATTAAAAACAACTCGGTCATTACCAACCCCTAGGGAAATTTCCTTAGCCTTAACCCGGATGATAGCATCCGCGGTCATAAGGAATGGTCGGCCAAGAATGAGGGGAACTTTGGCGTCCGCCTCCATCTCAAGAATAACAAAATCAACAGAAATATCATATGCCCTACTTTAATTTGCAAATTTTCCGCTATCCCCATGGGATATTGGAAAGAACGATCTGCGAGCCTAATGCTCATGCGGGTAGGGGTCAATTCTCCTAGAGACAACTTTCTATAAACAGAATAAGGCATCAAATTGATACTAGCCCCAAGATCGGCCAATGCCTCACACAAATAAGCACCAAAAGAATAAGCAATTAGAAAACTCCCTGGATCTTCCAACTTGGGAGGAATCTGATTCTGAATGATTGCTGAACATTCGGCACTCATGACTGCAGTCTTAGCCTCTTCAAGCTTCTTCTTGTCACTTACAAGTTCATTGAGGAACTTTGCATAATTAGGCATACCTGCAAGCAAATCAACTAAAGGAACAGTTATATTCACAGACTGAATAAGATCAACAAATTTCTTAAAATGTTCCTTGACTTTTTCTTTACTCAACCGTTGAGGAAATTGAATCTTTGGTTGATACGATTTCACCGTCGGTTTCTCAGCGGGTTTGGATGGAACGGCCGGTAATGGCACGGCTTGGTTCGGTTCCATCTCAACTTCTTCATCAACGGTCTCTTCTTCTTCATTAACCTGCACAAGTGGAGAAGAATTATTAGGTAAAGAGTTTGAAGAATCATAAGTCTTACCTGTCCTCGTAGTGATGGCATTCACTTGCTCATTTGGAGCATTTGGAGGAGTATACTTCTGTTCCGATCCTTGACTGTTTTGCCCTTGGTTATTGAATTGAGGCTTTGGATTCTGTCGAGTGTTGCTCGGTAGAGTACCGGGTTGCCTATTCGAGTTTCCTAGCCTCTCAATCCTTCCTTCTAAATCCTTGATGGTGGCTTGTTGATTCTTTGCTCCTTGATCCAACTTGTGCCCCAATCCATCTAAGCGAGTAGTCAAAGCGTCCAAAACAGAAATCACCTTCTTGGACTCTTCTGCAACCTGTTCATTAGTTGCCTTTTGGGCACCAATGAACTCCTTCACTATGTCTCGTAGTTCCGGATCCGAGCCTCGTTGATTGGTGAACCTACTAAACCTATTACCACCATAACCAGAACTGTTAGCATTAAAAGATGAAGTAGGGAAAGAACTACCTGAGGGCCGGTTTTGATAACCGGTATTTTGGTTGAAATTCCCTTGATTTTGAACATAACTAACATCTTTCACAGGTTTATCCGGGCAATCCTCCGTATAATGCAATTCTCCATAATGCTCACAACCGTCGGCCGTAACCTTAACATCTCTCTTAAGGCTCTTAAATCTAGTATCTTGACTATCAAATCTCTCATTCATTTTCTTCGAGAGAGCTTTGACTTCGGTAATAAGCTTAGAGTCCTCACTACTCTCCACCTTAGCCACGGTGGTTCTATTAGATCTCTTTTCTCTGTCCTCATCTCTTGTAGAATATTCTCTAGCCATATCCTCAAGTATCTTATATCCTTCATTTGGGGAAATGTTGTTTAGACTACCCCCAAATGCATAACCGAGCTCCCTTTTGGTTTTTCTATCCAAACCATCATAGAAAATCTGAAAGCTTTCTTCGGTACCCATACTATGTCCGGGGCAATTTCTCAACATTTCCTTAAACCTTTTCCATGCATCAACAACATCTTCACCGGGTTCTTGAGAAAAACCTCTGATTTTATTTTCTAATTTCCTTTGAGTTCTCACAGAATAAAACTCATCAATAAATCCTTCTCGAAGTTCGACCCAAGTGGTGAATGAGTTTTCGGGTAACTCCTTAAACCATGAAGATGCATCTCCAGTGAGAGTCATAGGAAAGAGTTCCAACTTAACAGCCTCAGCTTGTCCTGTACCATACTGATATAGCCTACAAATTTTCTCAAACCTCTCAAGATGTGCATATGGGTCATTTCTTCGAATCCCATCAAACTTATCCTCTTCTACAACTCTTGAGGTGATTACCTTTCAAAGAGAAATCCACTGAAATAGCCGGAGGGCGAATAGCTGTGCCCCGGTCCGCCGGTATATTTCTTCTTCTCTCCCCGTAAGGACGGGCATTCGGATCTACCGGTTGTTCATCACCCATTCTTCTACCCCTTTGTTGTTGGTTAATATTCAGGTTAACCCGAGGGAATACAAGTACACTCGGTTCAGGTGTTTGAACTTTCTCTTCTTTTTCTGAATCTGAATCGTCACCTGTTCCAAACACTCTACCTGCTTCTTTCAACCTATTAACCAACTGATCTTCTGAATCCTGAACGGGTGGGACACTGGTTTCGGTTTCTAAATCTATTTTGATTGGTGTAGATTGTTCCCGGTTATCTCTGGACACAAGTCGACGTCTGACTTTCCCTGGATTAGACAATGGGCTAAGCAAAGGTCGGCCAGAAGCTCTTGTGTTCATCAACTAACAAGAACCTGCACACTCACCACAAACAAACCGTCAACCGCACCTGTGGTATAATTGAAATGAAATAAAATACAACTATCTAATAAAGCAATAACTTTCTCACAAATGAATGTGAAAAAGATCGAACTAAAAATAAACAACTACTTAAAATTAAGTCCCCGACAGCGGCGCCAAAAACTTGATGTGTAAAATCGAGTTTAAAAATTAAAACAAGAAATACCCTAAAACTGACTACTACACACTCTCGGGCAGTGGACCCGTTCGTATATAGTATAGCTAAAAAGGTAAGTCCAGGATCGAACACAGGGACTAAAGTTAAGTAATTTTAGACATTAAATAATTCTAATTTAAAAGGGGTTTTGTGACCGAATTGTCACTTTGCAATAGTTAGTAAGTAATTAGTAATCCCAAAGGATTAATCGAAAAGATAATTTGTTTTAAACAATAATTTAAAAGGTCATCCATCTTGATTTCGCTCAACAACATGTTTAGATTGCACATAAATGAAGTTCAATTCCAAATTAAGTTGATTAAATAACCGAGACTCAAACAAAGCACCAACCCCGTACCCGTCAAGTTAATGACATCATTTGACTCTCTTGCTTAAACTAGTTTCGTTACAAAGACCGGTACCCTAAGACATCTTTTATAACTTCCCTAATCAAACAATTGGTTTGGTTATTGAAATAACAATTATACCTATCGATTGTACCCAACTGTTAACACATTTCTTTCTATTATCAAGAACGATTATCTACCGTACCCGTCATAGACCCAATCGTTTGTACCCAAACAATCAAAATGAAATATATGTAATCAATAACTACCATTAAAGACACACATAAATCACCAATCAATTCAAGATAAATAATAAGGAAGAAATACGCTAAGATCTCGATATAACGTTAAATGAAATCAACATTGAATTAATAAAATTGTGCAATCTTTACATATTGTCTCACTCCATCAAGATGGATGATGAAGTGATTAGCCACTCATATTAAAAGAAGAATAACAATTAAAATAAGAAGAATTCATTGTTACCTAATGATAATAGTCGAAATCTACGAATGAAAATGATCAAATCGTGTTTGAAAACCTAGAAAATGTTGAAGATCTGAAAATATCTCCAAATAGGGTTCCAAATACGGCTGCTAAAAGAGAAGAGGGGTTTTGGCATATTTTTCAAGCTATTTATATGCTTCCCGAAAATCTGCCAAAATCGACCTAGTTGCGGCGCAACTGGGCATTGCGGCGCAACTGGGGTTTGACTTTCGTTGACCAAAGCTGGCTTGAACTTGAACCCATTGCGGCGCAACTGAAGTGGTTGCGGCGCAACTTATTCTTCTGGTTTCGAGTTGCGGCGCAACTAAGAATTGCGGCGCAACTGGCCTTTGACTTGCGTTGACTTTTGACTTATGTTGACTCGTGGCTGGCCAGGAAGGAGAGGCATTGCGGCGCAACTGAAGGAGTTGCGGCGCAACTTAACTCACTGTAATTGAGTTGCGGCGCAACTGGCCTTCTTCAGCTTTGACTTTGGTTGACTTTCTGCAATCTTCATCCAAATGCTTCCGAAATCCTCCGTTAGCACTTAATTCACCTTAACAATATCGTTTTATCCAGATTTGTGCTTAAATACCTGTCAGTCACCTGAAACACTAACAAATACCATAAACGCACCAATTGTATACAAAAACGACTGATAAACCATGAAGAATCAACTAAATGCGTTGTGGGAAATGGGTATAAAATACGACATATCATATGTATATGATGATATGATTTGAAATGTGTTGGGATGTGGGAATAAGTAAAGGTGGGATTATCTTACGATTTTTGTGGTTGATATGTAATGTGGTCATGTTTTGATAAGTATATTATGAAGAAGTTTTATGAAAGTAAAATGAAGAACGTTTTATTAAAATGTGTGTATCTTACTTATCTAATTTATTAGCTAAAACTTGCTTTTATGAAATTGTTGTGTCTTCAGGATAAGCAGGTTTGAGCTAGAGAGAGATTTAGCTCGTGAGATGGGTAGAAGAATAAAGGAAGATTAGCATTAGTGACCCGATGCTTAGACTTCACCTTTAGCCGTTGTTTGGCTACTTTATTTATGACTTGCGTTTTATGTAATAATGTTGGCATTTATGTTGGTGCCATAACTTGGATTTCATTTACGTTGTTTCGATGATGCACTTGGTAACACCATTTTATCCAGGTTTTAAAATGACGGGTGTTACATGGTGGTATCAAAGCAATGGTTTAAGTGAACCAATGACTATAGGTATGTGTTAGGTCCAGATTTAGTCCAGACTGGACTACTGGAACCTTATTTAGGTTTGTTAAGAAAACTTGTTTTGCTGGTCTCGCTCCAAACCCGACTACTGGAGCCTCACTTGAAGATTTGACCAGAAAACGTTTCTCTACTGGACCTACTCCAGACTTGGAATCTGGAGTCCCTCTAAAGATTTGTCCAGAAATAATTGAAGACTAGTGAGCATTTACTTGTATAGGTAATCTGGAGCATTCTCCAGATTAGCTCACTGAAGACTTCACCCCAGTCCAGATCTACTCTACTGAAGACATTCTGACTGAAGTCAAAGACTGAAGTCTGAAGGAAGAAGACTTAACAAATGGCGGAGTCCACTGGAAAGTCTTACCAGATCTGCACACTGGAGGATTATCAGTGTTCTAGATACTACAAGTCTGAACACTGATATCGAGGTTTGACTTATGCCTTTAACACACTTTCCAAAGAACAATCCACTTGTTCTTTAACAAAGTATACGTGTGTTAAGGTGGTTGGATAAAAGGATACACTTGCACTTGATGTGACTTTATCCTTATTCCTTATCCAATACATT
>CM067169.1:117377490-117417588 GCA_034093135.1 Erigeron breviscapus | reverse complement strand
AACGCCCGTTACTTTTGTAACGCCCGTTAGGGACTGATTTTGACAACATTTTCAAACGTCAATAACTTTTGACCCGTAAGTCCTTTTTCGATGATTCAGGCGGCCACGGAAGCGTAATTGAGTCTATTTTCCAATGGTAGAGGCCTCTGAGTCCAGAACATAGTTCTAATGTTTCAAAAGTTTTGATAAAGCAACAGTGGTCAAGTTTCGACTAGTAATTGTGAAACAAAATGTAATGATTCCACTTCGGTTGGATCAAAACCTTATAAAATGGACATAATAAAGCTTTTATAGTAAGATTAGGTCAATATTCATAGGACCTTACCTCTTGAGATGCTTTAGATTAATGTAATACGTGTATGATTAGGTTTTGGCTATCGTGGACATCGGTTCTACTTTCTTTTGACTTGGGATTTTATTGCTCATTTCAGGTGAGTTTCGTAAACCCTCCCTACTCAATTGAGATTCGGGCTGAAAAGTGTACATGTTTGTTTAACTGTTGATTGTTGATTTGATTGATTGTATGATTGAATTGTTGATATGGACATGTTAGCGCATTGTTTACGATGTAAGTCGCACCGTTAGCGCATTGTTTACGATGTAAGTCGCACCGTTAGCGCATTGTTTACGATGTAAGTCGCACCGTTAGCGCATTGTTTACGATGTAAGTCGCACCGTTAGCGCATTGTTTACGATGTAAGTCGCACCGTTAGCGCATTGTTTACGATGTAAGTCGCACCGTTAGCGCATTGTTTACGATGTAAGTCGCACCGTTAGCGCATTGTTTACGATGTAAGTCGCACCGTTAGCGCATTGTTTACGATGTAAGTCGCACCGTTAGCGCATTGTTTACGATGTAAGTCGCACCGTTAGCGCATTGTTTACGATGTAAGTCGCACCGTTAGCGCATTGTTTACGATGTAAGTCGCACCGTTAGCGCATTGTTTACGATGTAAGTCGCACCGTTAGCGCATTGTTTACGATGTAAGTCGCACCGTTAGCGCATTGTTTACGATGTAAGTCGCACCGTTAGCGCATTGTTTACGATGTAAGTCGCACCGTTAGCGCATTGTTTACGATGTAAGTCGCACCGTTAGCGCATTGTTTACGATGTAAGTCGCACCGTTAGCGCATTGTTTACGATGTAAGTCGCACCGTTAGCGCATTGTTTACGATGTAAGTCGCACCGTTAGCGCATTGTTTACGATGTAAGTCGCACCGTTAGCGCATTGTTTACGATGTAAGTCGCACCGTTAGCGCATTGTTTACGATGTAAGTCGCACCGTTAGCGCATTGTTTACGATGTAAGTCGCACCGTTAGCGCATTGTTTACGATGTAAGTCGCACCGTTAGCGCATTGTTTACGATGTAAGTCGCACCGTTAGCGCATTGTTTACGATGTAAGTCGCACCGTTAGCGCATTGTTTACGATGTAAGTCGCACCGTTAGCGCATTGTTTACGATGTAAGTCGCACCGTTAGCGCATTGTTTACGATGTAAGTCGCACCGTTAGCGCATTGTTTACGATGTAAGTCGCACCGTTAGCGCATTGTTTACGATGTAAGTCGCACCGTTAGCGCATTGTTTACGATGTAAGTCGCACCGTTAGCGCATTGTTTACGATGTAAGTCGCACCGTTAGCGCATTGTTTACGATGTAAGTCGCACCGTTAGCGCATTGTTTACGATGTAAGTCGCACCGTTAGCGCATTGTTTACGATGTAAGTCGCACCGTTAGCGCATTGTTTACGATGTAAGTCGCACCGTTAGCGCATTGTTTACGATGTAAGTCGCACCGTTAGCGCATTGTTTACGATGTAAGTCGCACCGTTAGCGCATTGTTTACGATGTAAGTCGCACCGTTAGCGCATTGTTTACGATGTAAGTCGCACCGTTAGCGCATTGTTTACGATGTAAGTCGCACCGTTAGCGCATTGTTTACGATGTAAGTCGCACCGTTAGCGCATTGTTTACGATGTAAGTCGCACCGTTAGCGCATTGTTTACGATGTAAGTCGCACCGTTAGCGCATTGTTTACGATGTAAGTCGCACCGTTAGCGCATTGTTTACGATGTAAGTCGCACCGTTAGCGCATTGTTTACGATGTAAGTCGCACCGTTAGCGCATTGTTTACGATGTAAGTCGCACCGTTAGCGCATTGTTTACGATGTAAGTCGCACCGTTAGCGCATTGTTTACGATGTAAGTCGCACCGTTAGCGCATTGTTTACGATGTAAGTCGCACCGTTAGCGCATTGTTTACGATGTAAGTCGCACCGTTAGCGCATTGTTTACGATGTAAGTCGCACCGTTAGCGCATTGTTTACGATGTAAGTCGCACCGTTAGCGCATTGTTTACGATGTAAGTCGCACCGTTAGCGCATTGTTTACGATGTAAGTCGCACCGTTAGCGCATTGTTTACGATGTAAGTCGCACCGTTAGCGCATTGTTTACGATGTAAGTCGCACCGTTAGCGCATTGTTTACGATGTAAGTCGCACCGTTAGCGCATTGTTTACGATGTAAGTCGCACCGTTAGCGCATTGTTTACGATGTAAGTCGCACCGTTAGCGCATTGTTTACGATGTAAGTCGCACCGTTAGCGCATTGTTTACGATGTAAGTCGCACCGTTAGCGCATTGTTTACGTTTGTACAAGTTTAAGGATTGTTTCAATCCTATGTTTTCATATAGTTTGACTCTACATAATTTCCATGTCGTGCTGTGCTTTTCTAAGTGATACCCCATGATTCCGCCATGTTGGGTTGTTACAACTATAGCCCTCCTAGTATCTTCATTCCTGAGCACAGAGCCGGAGGTGGATTCTTCTATCCACCAGAGCGCCAGTATGAGATGCCTCCTTCCCATGATCTTGGAGGGACGGGGCCCGATAACCCTGTTAGCTTTGGATCTTTTGCAGGTACACAGGCTGGTGCAGATGCTGGAGGATCGGGTTCGGCAGAACCTTCGTTGGCTGAGCAGGTGGTTGGATCGATCTTTGGTTCAGGACCTATACCTGGCTACCCCTACCCTCCTCAGTGATTTTTGATGAGATGATGCTGCTGCCGTCGGTTGGTGATGATGGCTTGTAATTGTATTTGTTTTATCAATCTTATTTCCGTACTTTTTATTTTCATTTGTTTGGTTTGTAATCACCCATAAGGGTGATAGAACATCGTATTTTACTTTTCCATTTCCATTTATTAGGGATAGGTTAATTGCATGGTTTATTTGATTATGTTGCTCGTTAATGGTGTGTTCATGTTGATAGCAAGTTGAATGTCATGTGCATATGCTGGCAGTAAGTTCAGCGACATATTTTGTTGGCATCATATTCAGGAATGGAACATACATCATACCCGACAAGTTTCTCTTGTTCTTGATTTTGTTTTTGTTTACTTTCCCCTATTTCCCATAGTTTGCCTTAGTTCTTTGGACATTGAGGGCATTGTCCAACTCAAGTGTGTGGGGGGGTGGTAAATAGGAAAAAGTCGGGTATTTTTGACGAATTTTGAAATTTTGCTTGCTTGTCCTTGTAGTTAATTGCTTTGGTCACTTAATTATAGAACTTAATAAGTAATTTGACTACACCTTGGGTACAAAATTTTAATATGTGGAATGTGTTTTGACTGATTAATTAGGCAATCCCTTCTGGATTAATAATATGACTAGCACGCTTATAGCACCAAAACACCCAAATTGTGAGATTATTGATTCATTGCTAGTTATGATAGGTGTTACGGTTTTGGAAATATTAGCCTTGTTAATTTGTCCCTCTCGTAGGCTTTTGGATTTATCCAGGAGTAAGGGTTCTATTTAGAGCTCTGAACTATGATGTGCAAGTTTGAGGTTGATTTTCCACTTCCGGTTTATTTCATTTGCTATGAGTGTGCCGGTGATTGCATTGATTCTAGAACTTGTCCTGGTTGATCGTTCCGTGTTATTTATCAGAAGAGGCAAATTTAGGATAAAACCTTTTGTTCTTTGTTTGATTCCACCCTTGTTTCGTAAAATTTGTTATGTGCATGTTTTGTTAATGTGCTTAGTAGCTAACTACACTGGTTAGTGAATCTCCTGTTTAAACCCTTATGTTGCACTCACTTTTAGTGCAAGAAACATTAGAAAACTTGTTGTCACTAGCCTGTTCTTTGTATTAATGTAACATTCGTGAAATTTGACTAGATTTGACTCATAAATTTAATGTAAATGATTTTCGAGAAATATATGAATAGTAACCGTATTTGTGAATAGTACCCGTATACGTGAATAGTAACCGTATTGTGAATAGTACCCGTATACGTGAATAGTAACGTATTTGTGAATAGTACCGTATACGTGAATAGTACCGTATATGTGAATAGTAACTGTATTCATGAATAGTGATTAAGAATAGTAATCACGAATAGTAACGGTAAATAGTAAAGGTAAAAAGTAAATTGTAAATAGTAAAGGTAAAAAGCATATTCTAAAGCATATTCTAAGGCATATTCCAAAGCATATGCTAAAGCATATTTTAAGGCATATTCCAAAGCATATGCTAAAGCATATTCTAAAATTATTTTATATAAATAGTCACCTTAGTTTAACCATAAAACTCACACCATTATATATTCACTTCTAAAAATCTCTCTTTCTCTCTAATAAAGAAATTAACTTATAACAATAATCATCTTCAAAGAATCAAGAATTCAAGGTTTTAATTAGTTCAAAGTGTTCATCCTCTCTATTTACTCCAAATTCGAATTTATGCATCAAAAGACTTTTGGTTTTGGCTATCGTGGACATCGGTTCTACTTTCTTTCGACTTGGGATTTTATTGCTCATTTCAGGTGAGTTTCGTAAACCCTCCTTACTCAATTGAGATTCGGGCTGAAAAGTGTACATGTTTGTTTAACTGTTGATTGTTGATTTAATTGATTGTATGATTGAATTGTTGATGTGGACATGTTAGCGCATTATTCATTATATAAGTCGCACCGTTAGCGCATTATTCATTATATAAGTCGCACCGTTAGCGCATTATTCATTATATAAGTCGCACCGTTAGCGCATTATTCATTATATAAGTCGCACCGTTAGCGCATTGTTTACGATGTAAGTCGCACCGTTAGCGCATTATTCATTATATAAGTCGCACCGTTAGCGCATTGTTTACGATGTAAGTCGCACCGTTAGCGCATTATTCATTATATAAGTCGCACCGTTAGCGCATTGTTTACGATGTAAGTCGCACCGTTAGCGCATTATTTACGATGTAAGTCGCACCGTTAGCGCATTATTCATTATATAAGTCGCACCGTTAGCGCATTGTTTACGATGTAAGTCGCACCGTTAGCGCATTGTTTACGATGTAAGTCGCACCGTTAGCGCATTATTCATTATATAAGTCGCACCGTTAGCGCATTATTTACGATGTAAGTCGCACCGTTAGCGCATTATTTATTATATAAGTCGCACCGTTAGCGCATTGTTAATTATTAACTATGTAAGCCGCATCGTTGTTGATCGTTATCGATTGTTATGGAACATTGTTGAACGTTATATGAAATCGTTATTATTGAATGTTGACTTGTATTGAATTGTGATAATGTGAAACCTTATAGGTTATCCTTGGATGTGATTAGTTCTCCTAATCCTCACTTATTGTTAACGGTTGTTATCCGACACGGTTATTCCTTGTTACTTGTCCCTACGAACTCACCAACTTTATGTTGACGCTCTTTATTACACTTTTCAGGTAATCAAGTTAATCAGAGACAAAATGGATGATTGCATGCTTACTTGCTAGGATTGGACTAGCTTTGGACTTTCTGGATCCATGATCCTTACTTCCCTTTTATGGTTACTTTTAGGATCAACTACTATCGATTGAATTGCCTTTTATTATTGATTGAACATGTATTTCGATGAATGTTAATGATTGTATACGTTTGTACAAGTTTAAGGATTGTTTTAATCCTATGTTTTCATATAGTTTGACTCTACATAATTTCCATGTTGTGCTGTGCTTTTCTAAGTGATACCCCATGATTCCGCCATGTTGGGGTGTTACAGAATGGTATCAGAGCCGTGGTTGTAGAGAATTAGGTGGATTGACCTAGTCTATAGCCATTGCACCCACATTTCATATTAGCATGCATGATAGGAATTTTGTGTGCAACGTGAACTGTATGATGCATAAAAATGGTTTAAACGGAGTTCGTAGGTTACTTATGATTTGATGACTTGATTGTTATATGACAACTTGATGGACGTATATGATAGTGTCGGGATACACCGTGAATTGTGGAATTGTTGTGATAAACGTTGATGTGTGTGGAATCTTGGATGCATTTATTATTTGTCCCCCAGCAAAATGAAATGATGGCATTAATGGAGTATAACATTCGATAACCCTAGAGGCGCCTGATCAACAAATCTATGGTTATCCTATGTCATATAAAGTTAATGATCTCATGGATTGCGCCTCGTGGATAAAGTATAGTAGTTAACCCGATATGTTTAATGAGTGTTGGTTAGGTGGAGGGTTAGCCGCTGGTACACCCTGTATACATACCCGACTAATACTTAGAGAACATATCGGTACCGAGTTTTGACATCCATTCAATATATTAATGGTGTGGAGGGTTAGCCGATGGTACACCCTGTATACAAACACTTTTAATGTGTCGAATGTTGAAGTTAAACTTCAGACTATGCTTTACCGACCTTGTTATGACTTGACCCTTTTATTTATATAGTGTTGAATGTTTTCGTGATTGTATTGTTGATTGTAAATTGTACGATTGCTGAAGCCTTAGATTATTGCCATGATAATATCCCTGTAGAGATAACTATATTCATGCAATGATTTATAAGGACTTGATGTGGAAATTGTGTATTACTTGAAGGTCAATTTTGATATTCAAGTGTGAATTGTGTGGACTTGAATTTTATGTTAATAATGGTAGTACAGGCATAGGGTATTTTGAACGGGTTGGTAATGAGATGGGCTGGCCAATGGTATGCCTTATATTATAAGCATTACCGGATGGCCCATGTCTAAGCTATATTACTTATAATTGTCTACAATTATCAGCCATTGTTGGAATAACAGTATGAGAATAAGATCTAGAATACATGCTTATTAAGGTCTTAGATACTTATAATCTATAATTGTAGACCAATGATTTATTATGAACTATAGACTAAGTTCAAACTTATAGTTACGATTGACTGATAGAATGAGCTAAGATTTTTGGAGACTATAATGTTCAATTAAAGTGAGATACTATGAAATATTAGGAGACCTAATGTGTTAAGAGGCATTTTTACGAACATGAAGTTTGAGTTGGTAATTTAATGAATGTGTTCAAAGAAATGACTAGAATAAGAGCAAACAGGATGATCGTAGGAGGTTATAACTATAAGCACGAATAAAGTTCTGTAGATTTCATTCTTAAATGATCTTGTACTTTAAGGTGAGAATACATGATTTTACTGTGAGGTACTATTCGCTTATATAACGTAAGTAATGATGTCAGATGACAATAATTGTCGAAATGGCCGACAAGGAATAACTCCTCGCCAATAAAGCCAATAATGTAGCGTTATTATATCTATATCCAGAATTGAATGAAATAAAGTTGAATAACTTTATCAGAATAATTTAACGAGACCAATAATAGGGTACTGATTATGAACAAGAGTAGAGCGGGTAATTGGAATGCGATAACTTTGGTATGAATATATATTACACAATCTATATATATAACTCGCAATAGTAATTGGATGCAATAAAGAAATAAAAATAAAAATGGTGAAATCGGCCGTCCCCGGGATCGAACCTGGGTCTAGGCCACACCTTTCGCGCATTTAGCCAACCGCGCTAAATGCCTAGTATTGTGAAAGTTCTCTTATGATTAAATATAAGCATATGTACAACAAATTCCTTAATTCACTCATATATTGTAAATTCATATGAATTTTCTTTCCTAAACAAAATTTCTCGAGGAAGGGAAAACAAATGAGAAGATTTAACTACAAGCTGTTTAAGTAATTAAACTTGGAGAAGTTGAACGGAAGAGATGTAGGAGTGTTCTCTAAAATAGAGAATATTGAAGCAGTCATTTCCACTAATGAGCATGAAGTCGATTATTAAGTTAAAAATGTTGCTAGAACTTTTAACTGGGGAATAGTTTGAGTAAGTGTCGTGAGAGAATCGTCGTGCATATGAAAAAAAAAAAAAAAAAAAATTGTTATAATTTATAAAATTGAATAAAATATAAACTTGAACAAAAGTAGGAATTTTATTTGATCGAACATAGCAAGCCAATATTACAAACATTAATAATACATTCGTTCTCAATTGGAACATACACTGGACTAAGTGGCTCGGTGTGGCTTGGCTAACTCTTGCTCAATCTGCCTTAAGAAGTTGGTATTACTGGGATCCTAGGAACAAATGTTCCAAATGTTTGTTAAGAAATGAGTAGAAGCCTTATCGATATCGCTTAAACGAAAGAACTTCTCATCCCCATCCTCTGAAGTATAGAAGATCCCAGCAGGCCTACTTAAGACCCTTCCTTCCACAAACACTATGCCCTTTGGAAAGCTGAAGATTTAACAAGGCATCATCGTCAGCTGGTGGAAGCATATCGGGAGCGGATGATGAGGCACCAACAGTTCTTAGTCTTTTCATGGGTCTGTGAGAAAGTAGAGGAGTGCTACTTTCGTCGCCTCTAAGAGTAGTGTCTTCTTCTCCCATAGTTTCCTGTAGATATTTCCTTAGACTTACTTCACCTTTAGCCATTTTGGCATACCACTCAACTTCTCTTTTACTAGCAAGTTCTAATATGTTGACATGTTGACTTGCTGGTGTTTGCACCTCAAAACATGTTTCTCCTGCTTCTGCAAGCAGTAGTTCCTTAGCTAACTTCAGAGAAGCCTCTTCCTCCATCGCTTGTATTTTTTGACGTTCTATAATCTCTTTGAGGATCACGTCTTGAGAACTACTTCGGAGTGTTTCAAAATTTTCATGAAATATAACAGGAGAAGGTGATGACATAGGTCCCTTTCCCTTGAAAACAGTTGAGTCAACTGTTGCTTCAACTTCTTCAGATTGTGAGAAATCAGCAAGTTGATACAACAACCCTTTAATTTCTCTAATTTCTGCTTCAAGTTTTGTTTGTTTATCGATAGACTTTCTCAATAGTGCTCTATCAGCTGCTAGGAGAAAAGGAGTGCTATAGTGTATTTGGTCAATTTGGGAAGTAAGAGACTTAAACGAGGTGGTTTGTTCAGTAGCAAGTGATACTATAGTACTGTTAAGCTGTTCAATTTGCGTTGACAAAAGCTCGATTGAATGTTCAAGTGCAATAAATGTGTGAGTGGCCATGGCTTAGTTGAGAAAGAACGATGGTTGATTTGGATGTGTGGAAATATAGTTTCACACAAAGGAAAATATAAAAGAGATAAGGAAATTTCAGAATGCCTATTATCTTTAAAAGTGCCTTTCTTATATAAAGAATGAAAGACGAAGTGTGACCTTGGAAAACGGAAAAGAGATAAGGGATTACTAATTACTTACTAACTATTGCAAAGTGACAATTCGGTCACAAAACCCCTTTTAAATTAGAATTACTTAATGTCTACAATTACTTAACTTTAGTCCCTGTGTTCGATCCTGGACTTACCCTTTTAGCTATACTATATACGAACGGGTCCACTGCCCGAGAGTGTGTAGTAGTTAGTTTTAAGGTATTTCTTGTTTTAATTTTTAAACTCGATTTTACACATCAACATACAACTCAATCATCATGTCACGTCTTACATATCTCACATAAACATATCACACGTATACGTATAGCACATGTAGAGTAATTACTTCTAATTGTGCCTATCAACGATTATATCCCACATATCAGCATATCTTACTTAAATCTCACGTCACATTGTAATCCCACGTCTTAAATTACATGTACAGCTTTCTCACATATTCTTATAGTTATCTTAATCAACTTATTCCCACATCTTACATCTTTAATCAATTTACATATTACGCACTAGCTTTACAACTAGCACGATTTCCCACGTCTTAACTTTTAGTAAAGGCAATGTCATTCCCATAGTATCCCGTCATGCTTTTAATATTGGTGGTTAGTCACTCCACCCGGAATTACTAGTCCCACGTAACTATGCCGCAAGGAGCCACTCAAGCGACCACATACGCACTAGCTTTACAACTAGCACGGGTTAAGCTTAACACTTTCCACATCAATCTCATGTATTTAGCTATAGCATTTCCCACGTATTTATATCTTTCTTACTTTATACGCACTAACACTATGGCTAGAACAGTTTCCCACATCTCACATTTTACTTTAACATTAGGTATATACATTACCTAACTAGTCCCACATCTACTTTAACGTTTAATCCCACTAACGTGCACAACTCATAGCAATTCCTACGTGTATCTAGTGAACTAGATATTTCACACTTAAACCCCACACATAAGCCATCACATAACAATCATCAAAGCACATCATTGACATTATCATTATCACAACACATATCATAATCATTTCATGGCAGCATAATTATAATCAACATACTACATATGCATATAACCACTTTACTCTAAACGTCATCATATCATAGTAAGCCACTTCATCATACATACATTCCCACATAACCTCCCGTATAACCCGGAAACCAAACACACATAAGATAAATCCGATTAAGAGGTTAATTAAAGAAAACCACATTTTGTTGTGCCTCCAGCGTTAGAAAAGTCATGTATCTTACCTCAATTGAGTCCACAACAACCTACAAATAACTTTACCGTGCTTGACACGTACTCCTGACAACCTATAATGAGTATATAATCAATAAACGAGGCTTTAATGGCTTATAGTACATATACGTGTCGCATGGACATTTATGCAACGCTATAAATATATTCCGTAAACAAACTAATTGATTGGCCGAAATCTTATCCACCAGAACAATATTTTATTTATTAGACTTTCACACTCTAATATGCTAATTGTCTAAATACTTTAAACATAACAGTAATTACAATAAAGATCTAATTAACTTTTAGTAAAATTAATTAATGATCCATGAGACTACAAAGAATTCTTAGCCACGTGATATTCATGCCAAATTCTCAACAAAATGATCTTGCAATTAAAATAATTAAACATGTCATACCATGTGCCACATTTATATATCCTGGTTTTAGATTTTGAACAAAATATTAATAAATATTCACTACATGCATGAACTCTATATTAGACTACACTACAAAGCATTCTTCGCCTTCCTCGCATATAAGTAAGCCGCCATGACCATAATTTTTAAACTTCTATTTTCTGATTTCTAACCACAATACGTAATATTCGATATCTTTTTTATGTACGTTAGACTATGACTACAGATTATCGATCACATGAACAAGGTTGATCGATATAGGACATTTAATCTATCTTGCAACACATCTGCTCACTTGTATTCACACACACAATTCTCTACGCTCTCATCTTTTTTTTTTCACACTTAGCATTGATCGATCAACTAAGTTTCACCATTGTAATCATTTTAACAATACTTAATAAGAGAACAAAGGCAGGGACGATTGCTTCCTCCCGGGGTTTTTATGCCGGCAATCCATAAGGATTAAGGGCTTTTCCTCGATAACAAATCTCGGTGTTCTTGTTCCCTTATCTTTACTTTTATCTTGTCTTTATTAGATCTTTACTATAATTTGCATTATCTCTTGTTTTTTGCATTATTTCATTATACTTAGATCTAATACTTACCATTATATTTGTCCTTTAATTCCTTGTTTAGTCGACATAAATCTTTTACAAGTCTTTTATTTACAACGCATCTTTGAAACTCAATATTTGACAAGCCCTTAACCTCACAAACGAAAGTTTGATTACATAATTGATCTAAGTCTTCAAGGTTGATTATCTTGGGTAATTTTTGACCAAAACAACGTCTATGTCAATAGCAGTCTAGATTGTTTGGTCTTATATTGTAATATGTCTTTGTAAAGTGATTGTCATTAATGAACTTCATACTATGCATAGAATTCTAGATTAAGTTTGAGTATTGAATGTGTAAATCTGAATAAGTATAAATTGCGACCTCGCAATTCATAGAGGAAATTATGACCTCGTATTTGCAGGGTCAAATACGTGGCTACGTCAAGATTGCGACCTCGCAATTGTGACGACTGGGCTGGATTTGTGAGGCTACGCTGTAGAGCCCAAGTGGAATTGTTCTCTATAAATACCGAACCCTAACAGGGATTAGGTTTGAACATTTGTCGAAATTTCTAGCATATTTGCAGGTTATAGTCGTCAGGTATTGTTCCATACGGCCTAGAGAAGATCTGCGAGGCAGCAGATAATCTGGAGGCTTATTTCTCTTTGTTGTGAATCACCAAGTTATAGTGAGGGATTCTGCACCTCAAGAGAACTAGACCAAACTATTAAGGATCCAAATCCAGGGGACTTACAAGTGGTATCAGAGCCTCTTGGTTTCATACCGGAAGGTTATAGTTTGTTGGTGATAGACAACATCGGTTTAGGGTCGTTTATACATAATTCTTTCACGAGTTTACGACTGTAACACCCGTCGTTTAAAAACTCGGATTTTTTCAAAACTTTGCCAAACGGCGTTTAAAATAAGCGGAAAGGATCACTTTCAAAATTTGCCCCATCTGTAACGGATGGTACCTTTAAAATTTGGTGTTACTACTAGCATCATCAAAACAATAAAAGTAAATCCAAGCTTTGGCACCAACACAAATGCCACATTAATACAAGTCTTTAATCATAAATGAAATAGCCAAACATGAGGCTAAAAGGAAGTCTAAGCGTTTAATGTCTTAGCTAAGCTCCTTTATTCGTCTACCCGAGTCTCACCAAGCTAATCCTCGCCTAGCTCACTTGATTATCCTGAAGGCACAACATTTTCAAAGAACAAGTGTTAGCTAATAAAATTAGCTAAGTAAGATAACATAACTTGAAAACGTTTGCCAATTTCATATATTAACAAAATCTGCATTTTAAGTTAATATCACACACATACATAACATCATAAGATGCACATTAGGTTCAACATGTCCTAAAGTGTGCCTATACTTCCTTTCTTCATCTTTCTTTCTTTATTTCTTTGCCAAGACGTAGGCTAAGTGACTTATGCCACTTACATAGGGATGTGGGGTTGTGTGTAGGCGGTCATAGACCATACATGGAGTCCTCACACCCGACATGATGGGTAAACCAATAGGTGGTCCATCGGCGTCGTTAAGGAATGACAAAGTCAATCCAACTGAATAAACCGTTATGCCTTTACGCATTGGTGGTTAGTTACTTCACCCGGAATACTCAAACGTAACTATGCCACAAGGAGCAACTCAAGTGATCACGTACGCACCAGCCCCGAAGAGCTAGCACGGGTTAAGCTTAACACAAGACTTTACATAATGCTCGAGACTTTACTCGCTTAATTAGTTTAGGCTACTCTTTCACCTAAGCTAATCACATATCATCTTTTACTTTAGGGCCCTTAACGTGCACGTGAACATGGCAATCCTAATCAAAGGACTAGTGACTAGGTGATCAAGCCACACATGCAATCACACATATCATAACATTTCATCATTTCATGTGTACTTACTTACCTCATACCTTTGCAACCTGCATAAGAATGTTATACATCATAAATGGTAAGTAGTATATCCCTTTGCAACCTCCCATAGTCTCCATAAACATAAAACGTGCATACATATTCAATTGGAAGGTTTAACTTATGAAAACGTGTTTTGTTGTACCAACAGGTGACAAAAGATGTTATCTTACCTCGATACAGCTTACCAACAAGTTAAAAGTATCTTATAGAGCTTGCTAAGTGCTCCCGACAACCTAGAATGAATATAAGATCGAAATATAAGCTAAACGAAATGTTTTGTGAAAACTGGACAAGAGGTGCGTCGCACCTCCCACATGGTGCGTCGCACAAAGTCAACAGGGAGTTCTAAACATAAGCAGGTGCGCCGCACCACCCTTGGTGCGTCGCACAAATCAACAGGGAAATTCTAAACAAATGCAGGTGCGCCGCACCTACCCTTGGTGCGTCGCAAATCGGGCTTTTGGCTGAAAACCATTTTTCCAAAATGGCCTGTGGTGCGCCGCACCACCCTACTGGTGCGTCGCACCTGGAGTGTCGACCAGAAACCTAATCTTTGTTCTATGATCAAACGAATTCCATACGAACCCATACCCCAAATCCAACCTGGGGACTTAAAATTAATCCTTTCAATTGCACTTTCATCAACTTAAACCATCCTATTAATCCCTTAATCCTTTACATCATAATTCAATCTTTAAAACACCCGAACAACATGAATTCAATAAACGTTTGATCAAATAACCCAACCCAAACCCTATGGCCTGGATCGAAATCACTACTAAGACATACATGATCAGATTTAAGAGTAAGATCAGCCATAATACCTGTAGATGACTTTGAGGATTCGAAATCTTAATCAAACTTGATCGAAACGACACGAAACGATTGATTCTTGGAGGAAACTTGTCTTGAGAGGGAGGGGATCTGTTCCTAGGGCTTAATCACGAAAATTTGCAGCTATTGGGGTCTCACTAGACCTTAAACTCCTGACCATAAGTTTCCTTTAGTGCCCATAGGCCCCTCGACTTCCTAAACTTTACTTTCGTAGCTAAATTAACTTACCAGGAGACTTAACGATCTAACAAGCACTTAACTTTCATACTTTACTTTAAATTACTTTCATTTAATTCACTTTACTTCATTTCATATTAAACACATAAGCATTTAATCACATAATCCCTTATAAGGCACATAAACATAATAGACCTAACGTTAACTAACGGAAAGTCAAATAGTCAAACATAAAACGTTTGGGATGTTACAATTACCTCCCCCTTAAGAGGATTCCGTCCTCGGAATCGCCTCAGAAGTGAACAAATCTGGGTATTTCTCTTTCATCACCGACTCGGTCTCCAAGTTAAACTTTCACCGTGGTTATGCTTCCATTTAATCAACACGAGATCAATCAACTTTCGGCGAAGTTTCTTTTGCTTTCTTTCGAGTATCGCTACTGGTTCATCCACTATTCTTTTCTGAGGATTAATGCTCACATCCTTAATTGGAATAACACTCGACTCATTGGCCAAACACTTCCTCAAATACGAAACATGAAATGTGTGGTGAATTCCATCCAATTCTGGGGGTAGTTCTAATTGATAAGCTACATCCTTGATACGTTTCAGAATTTTGAAAGGTCCTATGAAACGTGGGCTTAGCTTTCCTTCTTTCCGAAACGAATTACTCCTTTCCATGGGGAAACCTTCAGCATTACCAAATCACCAACTTGGAACTCAATTGGCTTCCTTTTCTTGTCGGCATAAGTCTTTTGTCGTTCTCTAGCCACACGGAGTGCTTCCTTTGCCACATTTACTTTTTCAGCTGAGATTTCAATGATTTCAGGACCCGTAAACTGCTTTTCACCGGGTTCCATCCAACAACTCGGAGTCCTACATCTCCTACCATAAAGCATTTCAAATGGTGGCATTCCGATACTTGCATGGTGGCTGTTATTATAAGTGAATTCGATCAATTTCAAGTGTTCATCCCATGCTCCACCATATTCTAATACACAAGCTCTCAACATGTCTTCCAACGTTTGTATGGTCCTTTCACTTTGCCCATCAGTTTGAGGGTGATAGGCGGTGCTCAAATTAATTCTAGTACCTAACTCTCGCTGAAGACCCTTCCAAAAGTTAGACACAAATCCCGTGTCTCGGTCTGAAACAATGGATAAAGGAACACCATGCTTTGCTACGATCTCATCCACATACATCTTTGCCATCTTAGTAAGTGGCACATCTTGTCTTGTTGCCAAGAAATGAGCACTCTTTGTCAATCTATCCACAATAACCCATACCATGTCATTTCCTTTCGGTGTTCTTGGTAGTTTGGTCACAAAATCCATAGTAATATGGTCCCATTTCCATTCCGGAATCTCCAATTGATGCAACATTCCATATGGCTTTTTGTGATCAGCTTTCACACGTGCACACGTCAAACATCTTTCAAAAAAATGAGCAACTTCTCCCTTAATGTTTGGCCACCAATAGATGGGCTTCAAATCTGCATACATCTTGGTAATACCTGGATGGACTGAATCTTGACCTATGAGCTTCTTCAAGGATCAATTCTCGGTTACCACCAAGCAATGGTACCCATATTCGACCTTTATAAGTCTTAAATCCACGGCTGTTCGTCTCCATCACAAGTCTTCTCTTCTTTCCAATACTCTCATTATCGATATTATCCTTCATTAAAGCCTTAACTTGGGCTCCCTTGATGCGGTCGAGTAACCCCGACTTGGCTTGAACAACCATGCTCATCAATCTACAAGAAAAATTCTGCACTTTCCTACTTAATGCATCCGCCACCACATTGGCTTTACCGGGATGATATTTAATCTCGCAATCATAATCTTTCAGAAGTTCCATCCATCTCCTTTGCCTTACATTCATTTCCTTTTGTGAGAACACATATTGCAAACTCTTATGATCCGTAAACAAGGTACATTTGGTGCCATATAAGTAATGCCTCCATAACTTCAAAGCAAACACTACTGCAGCCAATTCAAGATCATGGGTCGGGTAATTCTTTTCATGAGGCTTCAACTGACGTGAAGCATATGCAATAACTTTGTCCCTTTGCATAAGGACACAACCCAAACCTGAAATAGAAGCATCACTATAAACAACAAGATCATCAGTACCTTCGGGTAAGGCTAGAACAGGAGCTTCACATAACTTTGTCTTAAGCGTTTGAAAGGCCTTTTCTTGAGCTTCCGTCCATACAAACTTTACTCCTTTCTTTGTCAATTCCGTCATTGGCTTAGCTATTCGGGAGAAATCTTGAATAAACCTCCTATAATAGCCAGCTAAACCGAGAAAACTCTTAATCTCCGTGGGTGTCTTTGGCTGTTCCCATTTAGATACAGCTTCAATCTTGGCAGGATCAACTTTAATACCTTCAGAAGAGATAACATGCCCGAGAAATTGAACTTCTCGGAGCCAGAATTCACACTTGGAGAACTTTGCATATAACTTTTTCTCTCTAAGAACCTCAAGAACAGCTCTTAAGTGCTCACGGTGCTCGGCTTCGGACTTTGAATAAATTAGAATATCGTCAATGAAGACAATCACAAAATGATCTAAGAATGGGACGACATACCGATTCATTAAATCCATAAAAGCGGCTGGAGCATTTGTCAACCCAAAAGGCATGACAAGAAACTCATAGTGCCCATAACGTGTACGAAAAGCTGTCTTGGCCACATCTTCCTTTTTGACTTTTAATTGATGATAGCCAGACCGCAAATCAATCTTAGAGAAGTAAGAAGCACCATGGAGCTGATCAAAAAGATCATCAATACGCGGGAGAGGATACTTATTCTTAACCGTTTGCTTATTCAGCTCACGGTAGTCTATGCACATGCGCATAGAACCGTCTTTCTTTTTGACAAAAAGAACCGGAGCTCCCCAAGGCGAGGAACTTGGTTGTATGAAACCTTTGTCAAGTAGCTCTTGAAGCTGGGACATTAACTCTTTCATTTCTGTGGGAGCTAAACGATATGGTGCTTTTGCAATAGGAGTAGCACCGGGTACAAGATCAATCTGAAAGATGACCTCTCGGTCGGGAGGAATACCGGGAAGATCATCCGGAAAGACATCAGAAAATTCAGAAACTACATCAACATTAGGGATCGGAGACTTCCCTTTTCGTGTATCAATAACATAGGCAAGAAAGTGATTCTTGTTATGCCGAATGCAATTGAGAGCCTTCATCAAATTAATAATCTTTATGCTCCCCTTCTTCTTGTCTCCATAAACGGAAATGACCTCACCATCCGGAGTAGCGAATCGTACTACCTTTTGAGAACATATAATAGTAGCATCATTTTGAGACAACCAGTCCATACCTATCACTATATCAAAACCGGCTAGAGTGGTAGGCAATAGTTGAACCGGAAAGAGCGACCTTCAATCTCAATAGAACAATCATCATAACCTACTTGAATGTCACTAATGGTACCGTTAGCAATTTCAACCTCTATAGAGCAATCAAGAGGAGTAGTGACCCTATCAAGCTTAGGAGCAAATAAGGTGGACACAAAAGATCTATTTGCACCCGAATCAAAAAGTACAGAAGCAGGTTTTGAGTTAACAAGAAATGTACCGCTTACTACCTCGTCGTTATCCTTGGCAACTTCGACTGTCAGCTGAAAGGCTCGAGCTTTAGGCTTTTGGACAGCCGTCTTCTTTCCATCATCTCTTCCTTGTGGGCAATCCTTGATGAAATGACCGGTTTGTTGACACCGATAACACTTTGGCTTGTCCTTGCATCCTGAAGTAGGATGACCCGTACCGCCACAAGTATCACACCTTCGGGTCTTATCTGAACATGGACCCGAGTGAGGCGCCTTACAAGTACCACACCAATTCTTTGGCTTTGCATAGCTGCTGCCCCCATTTCTTGAAGACGGACCTTTCTTGAACTTCCTATTAGATCCACTTGACCCATCATGCTTCCTTTTTAAACCTGATTGCTTATCATCATATACATCACTTAAGACGACCCTTCCCCCCCCCCTCCCCACCAAAACCTGCGAGCCTCACACCCCACCCCACACTTGCAAAACCTAAACACAGGCCAAACCCACACCATACTCCTGCGACGCCCTCCCTCCCCTCACCTCGCAGCAGACAATGTAATATGTTGTCTACAAAGGCCACGATAGCTAGCGGGAAGACCATCACAGTAAGCTTCAACCTGATCCACATCTCTACGAACCAATGACCAACAAACTTAAGCTTTTCCATAAATGAGTGGGCATACTCAGTTATGGCACCCGGCTTAGCTGTTAAAGCTCTGAATTCTTTCTCAATCAACCTCAGTTCACGAGTACCCACATATTCTTCCAAGAACTTCTCCTTAAAGGTACCCCAAGGCATATTAGCTAGCACCTCGGGGGTCAAAGAAATAGTAGCAACCTTCCACCAATTACGAGCATTTTTCTTCAACATACGGGAAGCACACAATACCTTCATATCCTCAGGGCAATAACATGAAGCAAACACAACCTCGATATCCTCCAACCATTCCATGGCACCTACAGCATCTAGAGTACCATCAAATGCCTTTGCTCCACATTTCTGGAAGCTCTCATACTTAAAGTTACTAGTACGAGGAGCGACTACAACACGAGGCTCCACCACATTATTAACACCATTCACATTAGCAACAACATTTTCAGGAGCAACTTGTGACCTTACCATTGATGGCTCGGTACGGTTTGAGCGGTTGGAGTAATTCCCATCCGTATGCTCATTCCGTTGCAAGCTAGCTTCTCTTTCAGCCCTAAGTTGATTCAACTCCTCTTCATTTCTCAACAAAAGAGCTCGAATAGCCCTCAACTCTTCATGCATTTCAGCTTGAGTAGGAACTTGCTCAATCACGGGGTTAGCTCTATCAATTTCAGACCTTGTAAGTTGTGCACCCGAAAGTGGTCTTCGAGGAGGCCTTAGGTTAACACCATTTCCAGTCCCGTTTGGATTAACCGGAGCATCGCTAGCATTAGCTCCATCTCTTTGACTACTAGCACGGGTATTAACCATCCTTCTACAATTTTAGTGACAAATGTTAGAGATGAATCGAATGAGAACAAAGTATGGTCAGGCCTACTAAATTACATAAGCATAACATAAACATATATGAGCCATAAACCTACTCTCACACTCATCCCAACCCATCTTAAAAGCATTTTCATCATAGAGCTAAAGCATTACTACTTAAGCCAATCATTTCTCGTACGGTTTAAGTCCAAAATCCTATGGTCTTGGTCGAATTTTGGTTCACTTAAACCATTTCTCTGATACCAACTTGTAACACCCGTCGTTTAAAAACTCGGATTTTTCAAAACTTTGCCAAACGGCGTTTAAAATAAGCGGAAAGGATCACTTTCAAAATTTGCCCCATCCGTAACGGATGGTACCTTTAAAATTTGGTGTTACTACTAGCATCATCAAAACAATAAAAGTAAATCCAAGCTTTGGCACCAACACAAATGCCACATTAATACAAGTCTTTAATCATAAATGAAATAGCCAAACATGAGGCTAAAAGGAAGTCTAAGCGTTTAATGTCTTAGCTAAGCTCCTTTATTCGTCTACCCGAGTCTCACCAAGCTAATCCTCGCCTAGCTCACTTGATTATCCTGAAGGCACAACATTTTCAAAGAACAAGTGTTAGCTAATAAAATTAGCTAAGTAAGATAACATAACTTGAAAATGTTTGCCAATTTCATATATTAACAAAATCTGCATTTTAAGTTAATATCACACACATACATAACATCATAAGATACACATTAGGTTCAACATGTCCTAAAGTGTGCCTATACTTCCTTTCTTCATCTTTCTTTCTTTATTTCTTTGCCAAGACGTAGGCTAAGTGACTTATGCCACTTACATAGGGATGTGGGGTTGTGTGTAGGCGGTCATAGACATACATGGAGTCCTCACACCCGACATGATGGGTAAACCAATAGGTGGTCCATCGGCGTCGTTAAGGAATGACAAAGTCAATCCAACTGAATAAACCGTTTATGCCTTTACGCATTGGTGGTTAGTTACTTCACCCGGAATACTCAAACGTAACTATGCCACAAGGAGCAACTCAAGTGACCACGTACGCACCAGTCCCGAAGAGCTAGCACGGGTTAAGCTTAACACAAGACTTTACATAATGCTCGAGACTTTACTCGCTTAATTAGTTTAGGCTACTCTTTCACCTAAGCTAATCACATATCATCTTTTACTTTAGGGCCCTTAACGTGCACGTGAACATGGCAATCCTAATCAAAGGACTAGTGACTAGGTGATCAAGCCACACATGCAATCACACATATCATAACATTTCATCATTTCATGGTCACATAATTTAAACATCTCATCATTTCATGTGTACTTACTTACCTCATACCTTTGCAACCTGCATAAGAATGTATACATCATAAATGGTAAGTAGTATATCCCTTTGCAACCTCCCATAGTCTCCCATAAACATAAAACGTGCATACATATTCAATTGGAAGGTTTAACTTATGAAAACGTGTTTTGTTGTACGAACAGGTGACAAAAGGTGTTATCTTACCTCGATACAGCTTACCAACAAGTTAAAAGTATCTTATAGAGCTTGCTAAGTGCTCCCGACAACCTAGAATGAATATAAGATCGAAATATAAGCTAAACGAAATGTTTTGTGAAAACTGGACAAGAGGTGCGTCGCACCTCCCACATGGTGCGTCGCACAAAATCATCAGGGAGTTCTAAACATAAGCAGGTGCGCCGCACCTACCCCTTTGGTGCGCCGCATAAAATGATCAGAAATTCTGAACATATGAATGTGCGCCGCACCTACCCTTGGTGCGTCGCAAATCGGGCTTTTGGCTGAAAACCATTTTTCCAAAATGGCCTGTGGTGCGCCGCACCACCCTACTGGTGCGTCGCACCTGGAGTGTCGACCAGAAACCTAATCTTTGTTCTATGATCAAACGAATTCCATACGAACCCATACCCCAAATCCAACCTGGGGACTTAAAATTAATCCTTTCAATTGCACTTTCATCAACTTAAACCATCCTATTAATCCCTTAATCCTTTACATCATAATTCAATCTTTAAAACACCCGAACAACATGAATTCAATAAACGTTTGATCAAATAACCCAACCCAAACCCTATGGCCTGGATCGAAATCACTACTAGGACATACATGATCAGATTTAAGAGTAAGATCAGCCATAATACCTGTAGATGACTTTGAGGATTCGAAATCTTAATCAAACTTGATCGAAACGACACGAAACGATTGATTCTTGGAGGAAACTTGTCTTGAGAGGGAGGGGATCTGTTCCTAGGGCTTAATCACGAAAATTTGCAGCTATTGGGGTCTCACTAGACCTTAAACTCCTGACCATAAGTTTCCTTTAGTGCCCATAGGCCCCTCGACTTCCTAAACTTTACTTTCGTAGCTAAATTAACTTACCGGGAGACTTAACGATCTAACAAGCACTTAACTTTCATACTTTACTTTAAATTACTTCATTTAATTCACTTTACTTCATTTCATATTAAACACATAAGCATTTAATCATATAATCCCTTATAAGGCACATAAACATAATAGACCTAACGTTAACTAACGGAAAGTCAAATAGTCAAACATAAAACGTTTGGGATGTTACAACGACCGAAAACCTTTTTGGTGACCTCTATTTGCGTTTGCAGTGCTCTCGGAGGAGTTTTGGCTATTAGGGATTCGATTTTAAGAAGATCGAAGATTACAACATCGTTTGCGACCTCGCCAGCTCGTATTACCTCATCCAGCTCAATTACGACCTCGGGTAGTTCAATTGCGACCTCGTTTCTTTGCGACCTCGTTTTTCGTTTGCGACCTCGTGAGCACTTTACGACCTCGCCAGTTCAATTACGACCTCGAGTTATAATTGCGACCTCGTTTCATTTTGCGACCTCGTTTATTTTTAAACAGTTCGTATTATTTTACTAGCTCATGAAAAATGACGTCTCAATTACCCGCAAACTATCAAGCCTTGCTGAATCAGTTGATCTTGATGGATCATGAAACCGGAAAGGCCAATTCACCGCCCAAGCTGATAAGCCTAGACATATATTTTAATTGGAAGGGCAGATTTGAATCATATTGTTGGCTTATGGATGTCAGAATGTGGATCTGCATTATAAATGGGTATACTCACCCATGTGTGCCGAGGGATCCAAATGACAAGGAGGCTGGTTCAAGTGGTGGAAAAGCAGTTACTTATGAGCAGATGACAGTCGATCAGAAGAAGGACCATGAAGCAGAAACTAAGGCTTTAGGATCACTGAGGATGGCTCTTCAAGGGGAATTCTTGCACTTATTTGAGCAATATGAAAGTGCAAAAGGCTTATGGGATGCACTCAAGGAGCATTGTGAATGTGATGAAGATCTCAAGAAGTAGAGGAAAGACTTGCTGAAGAAACAGTACTATGTTTTCACAAGTTTCAAAGAAGAAGCTCTTGGTGAGACATTGATTCGTTACAGTCATTTGCTAGTTGAGTTGGCATACTTTGGGTACATGCCTGATCCATAGGAAGTTATTGAGAAGTTGTTGGATTCTCTTCCAGCTAATTGGGAAGGGTTTGTTACATCAATTCAGCAAAATCCTGAATTTGGTACGTGGACTCTGGAACAGATTATCCGAAAGTTAAGAGATCAAGATATGAAGCGTAAGTCAAAAGAAGCAGGTAGCAGTGATTTTTTTCAACGTCCGGAACTTAATCATAGCAAGCCGAGTGTTTCTTCGGGAAAATCTTCAAGTGGAGGGATTGCTGCCTTCTCCAGTGGAGATAGTGAAAATTTGAAGATGACGATGGATTCTGACAACAACTTGATGTATGTGGCTTCTCCGGAATCAGCTTTGGTTGTTCATAATGGGAATTAGAAAGGTAGTTCTCCAAGCTAGGGTTTATCAGGAATGCCGATGAGCATAAGATCTGCTGAGGGACATTTGGGCATGCTGGCTTCGTTTGTGTCTGCTCATGAGAAGTTAATTGGAGGAAAACTGACTGATCCTGATCTGGTTAGGGAAGATTACAAGCAAGTTGATCCAGATGATCTGGAAGAAATGGATCTGAACTGGCAATTAGCGATGCTAACTTTGAGAGTTCAACGATTCACTGATAGAACATGAAGGAAGGTTATAGATGACAAGGTGGGATTTGATAAGACCAAGGTGAAATGTTTCAACTGTGATGGTTTTGGACATTTTGCAAGAGAATGTCAATGACCAAGATGGCATAACAACTCAGCTACTGGCCGTCAGAACTTCAATTAGAGTGGTTTTATTGCAAGTCAGAATTCAGGACGTCGACATGCTAATACTGGTAACCAAAACTCGGGAGATACGGACAACTCGAGAGCTTTGATTGTTCAAAACGATGGTACTTACAATTGGGGTTCAACTAGTGCCGATGATCAGAATCATGCATTTATGGCATAAATTCATGACTTTGATTGAGGAATGAACGATCTAGTTGATAATTCATTCGACTATACATTGTATGCCAGCACAGATGATCATGATAGTTTTCATCAAAGGGTAGAAGAGGAACCTGAACCATCAGAACCAGTAAGAGCAGAAAATGAAGAAGTTTTTATTGCAGCTGAAACAAACATGGAAGCTAAAGAAAAGACAAAAGATCTAGTAAATCTTATGGCACATCTTGAAGTACTAGAACAAAATGAGCCACTACGGAAAACTACAGGTTTATGGTTTGTCGATAGTGGGTGCTCCAGGCATATGACAGGTGACAAGAGACTATTAATGGAGTTTACTCCTGTTAAAGGGTCTTATGTCAGTTTTGCGGGTCCCAAGGGCGGAAGTGTTTCTGGTGTTGGAAAAGTCATCAATGGGAAGATTAAAATGGATAATGTTAAATTTTGTTGAACAGCTGGAACATAATCTGATGAGTGTATCACAAATTTATGATAAAGGGAATCCAGTTCACTTTACAGAAAAGGAAGCCCTGATTTTGAAACCAGGTTATGTTATTCCACAAGAATGGATATTGTTGAAAGCTCCAAGAAAGAAAGATATCTATGGATTAGAATTAGGTATCATTGATTAAGTAGAGCCAGTTTGTCTGCTGACTAAAGCTTCTAAAGATGAGTCTCTGTTATGGCATAGAAGGATGGGTCATATCCATTTCAGAAAAATGAATTATATTACGAGTAATGGATTAGTTCTCAGTGTTCCAAATAAGAGATTTATGGTGGAAGACAAATATGTGCCGTGCTTAAAGGGAAAACAGACTAAGAAGCCACATAAGCCGAAGACCCAGAATTCTATTGGCGCTCCATTTCAGTTGCTTCACATGGATTTATTCGGCCCAATGAATGTTAGGAGCATAGGGTTTATGTACTACTGTCTGGTAGTCACTGATGATTATTCTAGATTCTCGTGGGTATTCTTCTTGAAGACCAAGGATGAGACTGCTCAGATCCTAATGGAGTTCTTTGAAAAGATTGAAAACCAATACAACACAAGAGTGAAGAAAATCAGGAGTGATAACGGGACAGAGTTCAAGAATCAGATTATGGAAGTTTATTGTCTGAGCAAAGGAATTGAGCATCAATTCAGTGCACCCTATGAACCTCAACAAAATGGAGTAGCAGAAAGGAAAAACAGGACATTGATAGAGACCGACAGGATAATGCTTGCTGATTCAAAGCTTCTAACTATGTTTTGGGGGGAGGCAGTGAATACTGCTTGTCATGTGTTAAATAGGGTTTTAATTGTTAAAAGATTTAATAAGACACCTTATGAACTTTTAAATAATAGAAAACCAAATTTAACTGGCTTAGAGCCTTTTGGAGTTCCATGTACGTTTTTAAAAGTCCGTGACCAACCCAAATTTACCGAAAAGGCTGAAGAGGGAATTTTTCTTGGTTACATTCCGGGTTCTCCAAATAGGCAGGTGTACAACATTAAGGCTGAAATAGTCGATGTGGCTACAATGTCGTAATTTCTAGCTATAATCCCCATGTACACCAAGGGTCTGCTATCTTGTTTAATTATGATGATGTTTTTACCTCCTTTAATGGTCCTATTTCTTTTGGTACAGGTAGTTCAGAGGTAGATGATGTTGTGCTACTTCGTAATGAAGATATTGGTGCTAACCTGGTTACAACTTCAGAGTCTTCTACTACTACAGCAACAAAGGACAATGAAGAGAGTAAAAAGGACGACGGTGACATGAACAAGTCACTTAAGTCTATTTCTGATACAAGTAATAACTGTGCAGATGGTTCTCAAAAGGATACTGAAGATGCTAGTACACAGGAATCGGATCCAGTTACTCCACAACCTCAGAGTTCAACTAGTGAGGGGGGAATAGGTTCAAATTTAGGTGTTAATCTTCAAGTTGACAAAGTGATACAACATAGAGTTAACAAGTATCATCCAATTGAAGATATCATTGGTGAGCCAAGTGCAAGGGTTAAGACAAGAGGTTAGATTCAAAGACTTTCAGGTTTATTCACAGAGATGAAAGAAACCGGTATTGTTGATGAATGTAAGTTCAACTGCTTTGTCTCTCAAGAAAAGCCAAACAACGTTCAGATGGCTTTAAAAGATCCATCTTGGGTAGAAGCAATGCAGCAGGAACTTCTTCAGTTCGATAAACTTCAAGTTTAGGAGTTAGTCGATCTACCTTTAGGAGAATATCCTTTCGGCACCAGATGGGTTTTTAGGTGCAAAAAGGATGATAAAGGCATAGTGGCACGAAATAAAGCTCGGCTAGTTGTTCAAGGTTTTTCTCAACAGGAAGGGTTGGCTACACTGAGGTGTTTGCACCGGTGTCTAGGCTAGAAGCTATTAGGTTGTTTCTTGCGTTTGTTGCCTTCAAGGACATTAAGGTATATCAGTTGGATGTCAAGAGTGCATTCTTATACGGTACTGTCCAGGAGTTGGTGTATGTTACTCAACCGCCAGGGTTTGAAGATCCAGATTATCCTGATAGAGTCTATCGACTGAATAAGGCATTATATGGATTACATCAAGCACCCAGGGCATGGTATGAAAAGTTGTCGAAGCAACTTCTGGAAAACAGATTTGAAAGAGGATTGAACGATAGTACGTTGTTTACAAAATGGAAAGGAGAGGATTTCCTAATTGTACAAGTTTACGTGGATGACATCATTTTCGGGTCATCAGACGAAAAGATGTGCAAAGAGTTTGAGCAGATTATGAAAGGGAAATTTGAAATGAGTGATATGGGAGAGATGAACTTCTTTTTGGGTTTACAAGTTGAACAAGAAAAGGACGAATTCTCCATTCATCAGACGAAGTATGTTCAGGATATTCTGAAGCGATTTGGAATGGAAGATACTTCACCGATGGACACTCCTATACAAAATACCCATCAACTTGGGATGTTTTCACTTAATGATCCAGAAGTTGATCCTACTCATTATAGGGCCATCTGTAACATCCCAAAACTTAAACGTATATGTTGACTAACGTCGTTAGGTCAAATTATAAGTCCGTGATACGTTTGTGTGAAAATATGTGTTTATGTGTTTATGTGCCCTAAATGTGAGATTTAATTATCTATATTGAGTGACAATAAAGTAGACTTAATGATGTGTAAAAGGCCTATGTAGTGTGCGAAAGTGCTTTAGTGTGTTATATGTATCCCCAATAGATGTTTAAAGGTGAAACGAAGCTTATATGAAGTTCAGGGACTGTTTTTGACAAGGATCAAAGATGAAAAACGGGATTTAGGTCTAATTAGGCTAATCCCTGATGATTATGCAGCCATAACATATTTCTAAACACACACAAATTCTCTTTCAATTATCTCTCAAATCCTTCAAGGTTTTAATCAATCTTTGGTGTCTTTTGGCTTGTATTCGATCGATTATTGTCAATTGCAGGTATAAACCATTTCATTTATTGTATATCAGATTTAAGGTGATTTCAATGGTGTGTCAAATCTGATTTTATTAAGGGTTTATAAAGAATTAGGGTTTTCAATATGATTAAGCCAATTAAGGATCTAAACGGTGTCAAACAAGTTTGTAATTGATCTATATGATCAAAATATGTTTATATATGTCAAAATCATGTTTTGGGTGAAGCCCAAGTCGTTTGTTTCTGGAAAAATCGAAGAATGAAGTCGTTTTATAAATTCTGGACGAAATTAGGGTTTTCTGATGCTAAGTTCGTTTTCTGTTGTTCCAAACGAAGTATAACTTCGTTTTAAGTGTTCTAACTTCGTTTGGGGATCTCTAAATTCGTTTGAAGAAGAAGCTAAGTTCGTTTGAACTCAATTTAAATCCGTTTGGAAGCTTTCTAAATCGTTTGAACCCTAAGATGTGTAAATTCGTTTAAAGTGATTGTCTAAATAGTTTTGAGACTTAAATTCGTTTGAAATGAGCTTAACTTCGTTCAGGCTAAGTTCGTTTTCTGGAAGCTAAGTTCGTTTTCTGGAAGCTAAGTTCGTTTTCTGGAAGCTAAGTTCGTTTTCTGGAAGCTAAGTTCGTTTTCTGGAAGCTAAATTCGTTTGATTTTTCAAATGGCCATATCTTTTGAACCGTAACTCCGTTTTTGACAAATAAGCTATCCCTAGATTCGTGAGAGAGTCTATTTTCTAATAGTAATGATTTTAAAGGATGATTTTGAAGTCAAGTTTCCTGAAAGGTTGAGTTAGTAAGTGAAGGTCGAGTTTCGACGGATTCTATGAGTCCTAAAGTCGTACGAAAGCCCATTTAATGTCCCTAATGACTTACACTTCATATATTATTGTACGATAGGTGTCGGGGGATTACTATTAAGCACTGTTAGCTCTTGTTTGCTCGCACATACTACTACGAGGTAAGATACACTACTTTTGTCACGCTGAGGGTGCAACGAAAATGGTTTCACAAACTATAACCTCCATAACGGTAATGTATAACCTAAAATGTGGCTGGGTTGATATGGGAGGTACTCGGGGAATAATGATGACGATGCTTATGCTTAAAATGCCTCCCCGTAGTATGTTTTTGATATGATATGTTATGATGAACGGTGGTTAATGATATGTTGTAATGTTGTTATGTGCATGTATATGTGGCTTGTTCATCTAGAACACTAGACCTTGTTAGGTTGCCATGACACGTGCACGTTTTAAGGGCCCTAACGTGAAAAGATGATAGATGTGGATTAGTTTAGGATTAATGTGGAAACCTAAACTAAACGTAGTAAATGCTCGAGCTAATTAGATGTTAAGTGTTATGCATAACCCGTGCCTGATGTGGTAATAGGTACGTATAAATCGTGCTCGTATGTGGGAGAGTACGTCGTGCTCGCATGTGGGAGAGTACGTAGTGCCCGTATGTGGGAGGGTACGTTAAACGGTTGTTCGGGTGGCTCCTTGCAACCAGTCATATGTGGCGAGTAGTTTCGGGTGGCCTGATGACCCACCTAATGTCATGAACATAACGTGCTACTCATGGATCGACATTGTCTTTCCTTAACGGTAACTTCGGTTACAACTTAACGGTGACCTAGTCACAACCTAATGAGATGAAATGGTGAAATTGATTAGGCACACTTAGGGTCATGGACTCTATGCTTATATGTGATGTGGATATGTTTATACGGTGGTATGAATGCCTAATTAAAATGATGTAATGCTTTAAAGTGACGATTTAAATGGATGAGATGTTTGCTTAAACCTGGTGTTATCTTACTTAGCTTTATAGCTAACACTTGTTTCTTTTAATGTGTTGACACCCCTCAGGTTAGGCAGTAAGATGACGTGTGAAGCTGTGGCGAGAGATGGGTAGATGATCAAGCTGGCTTTAGTTTACCCAATAGCTTCGCATAGACCTTATGTTGTTGATTTTCCTTTATGGAACTTATGTAAAGACTATGTTATGATTGCTTTATGTTGGGCAATCTTATGGATTTCTTTTATTACTGATTTGATGCTATTAGTAACACCACTTATGTTTTCTCAACTGTTTTCCTTAGTTGAGTATTTTCCTAAATCGTTTCCGCATGATTTAACGCCGTTAGGCAAAATTTTTGGAAATCCATATTTTTACGAAACGGGTGTTACACCATCATGATAAGTTCTTTGATTTACCTTACAACATCAAGACCAGATATCATGTTTGCGGTTTGTTTATGTGCTCGTTATTAGTCTTGTCTCAGGGAAAGCCATATGAAAGCTGTTAAGCGGATTCTTCGTTACCTCAAAGGGCAACCAGTGCTGGGTCTATGGTATTCGATTGGGGGAGACTTTGAGTTCATGGCTTATACAGATGCAGATTATGGCGGCTGCAACTTTGATAGGAAATCGACTTCAGGTGGATGTCAGTTCTTAGGGGGAGATTGGTGTCATGGCAATGTAAGAAGCAGACGTCCGTTGCGATTTCGTTTTGCGAGGCGGAATACATGGCAGCTGGTGGATGTTGTTCACAGGTTCTGTAGATTCAGCAACAACTGCGTGATTACGGTCAGAATTTCCTTTGTACTCCCATAAAGATAGACAATGAATCCACTATTTCCATTACCAATAATCCTGTTAAGCACAGTAGGACTAAGCACATAGACATAAGGTTTCATTTTATACGTGATTGTGCTGAAAAGAAGTTAATAGTCCTAGAAAAGGTGTCGAGTGACTTTAATTTAGCTGATCTGTTCACTAAGACTTTCGACCGAACTCGTTTCGAGTTGTTAGTCCAATTGATTGGAATGAGAAATCTATAGTGACAGTGTCTCTCAAAAAGAACTTTGTAAAATGTGTCATGTTTGTGTCTTTATGTATATGTTTAATATAGCGTCAGAAAAACAAAATAAAAATGAAAAAAATCAGAAAAGAAAAAGAATATAATAAACAGAGTAAAGTCACTTCGTCAAGACGATTAGACGTGACGATACTTTAGCTTTTAAGCCTGCTTAATTGTACTTTAAAATGCTCAGTTCAGTGAGATCATTATACGATGTATCAGTAGGCACAAAGTACCAAGGTTTCCTTAAATCTGAACTTAACGTATACAATGTTCTTATGCGAAACATATTCAGATATATGTGTAAGTTCAGGTCTCCCTCGTTTGTCGGACCGTCGAAACGAGATTGACTAAGGATATGTCGAGGTGCGAAATCCCTCGAGATAACCCACGGTTTCTATATCACCTTTTGTAAGATATATATATATCACTATATATATATATATACATATATATATATATATATCTATGCATGAACATAAACACTCGTATTTGGTTAATATAGTGAGGCGGCTTTCCGGACAAACAATACCCACTTGGTAACTTAAGTCCTAAACCAACCAACCACGAGTGTGTGTTTTGCGGTTCGTGCGTGAGACGAGTGACACAACAAGATCTACTAGATTTGTGTGTTCTTAGCTCTAGTAGTTTCACTCTCAAGATTTTGCTCGTTTCTCTCTCTACACTCTTGCTTAAACACGCAAACACACAACCCATATATATAGGCCAGGGCTGGAACACGCAAAATCCTATGGATTTGCGTGTTTCCATGTCAGCCCATAAAGGCCCATTAGGGTTTGGCCATATGCGTGTTTCCCAGAACACGCATATTGGTTTGAGTGTTCTTGTGAAAAAGCAAACTTTTACTTGTTTCTCAAGAACTCTCAAACCATTTGAGTGTTCTTCTGAACAAGCAAACTTTTTCTTGTTCCCAAGAACTCTCAAATGACACTTAGGAATATTTGAGTTAATGTTTCTACTGCTGTAAACGCAGAACCAACATTAACTCAGCCAATGTTCCTACTGCTGTAAACGCAGAACCAACATTGACTAGATTACCTTTAGAAGTATTTAAGTTAATGTTCTTACTGCTGTGAACGCAGAACCAACATTAACTTAATTACCCTTTATATGTATTGTCTACATCTATGTTAAGTACCTGCAAAACACAAATAATAAACCGACATATAGACATATATATAAAGATCCCAATATGATCACAATATATGCAAAGGTAATTTTATTGACAAACGGTAATTTACAAGATAAATTACAAGACTTGAATATAAAATACATATCACATCTAGAATGCTTTTGTCACTGTGAAACATGCACCAACAGTCTCCCCCTTGACATGAGCATCTAGATGTGGTCTTCAAGTCTTCATTTGTCTCCCTAAGTGCTGGCCAAAACCCTGTCATCAGGAACTTCAGGTGTTGCATCCACTGGACTCTTGCTCTTCTTTTCAATCACATCAGCAGTACCTAGCTCTCGATTAGAGCCTGACTCTGTTTGATTGTCTACGCCAACCTTGCCCTCTGCAACGGTTGCTTGTAGTGATAACTCATCTGATCCCTTGTCTTTTGGATCAAGTAGATCAAGTATTGCATCAAGATATGCACACTTGTCTTGAGCTAAAGAGTCTGGCGGATTTTCAAACATGCTCCCATACTCATCAAAATTAAAGTACGCAGCAACGTCGTCCAGGAGCTCACTTCCAACTTCTTCCTCATTAGTTGGTCTGACCTGTATGCCGACTACTTCTCCTCCAGTCGGTTGCTTGTAGTGATAACTCATCTGATCCCTTGTCTTTTGGATCAAGTAGATCAAGTATTGCATCAAGATATGCACACTTGTCTTGAGCTAAAGAGTCTGGCGGATTTTCAAACATGCTCCCATACTCATCAAAATTAAAGTACGCAGCAACGTCGTCCAGGAGCTCACTTCCAACTTCTTCCTCATTAGTTGGTCTGACCTGTATGCCGACTACTTCTCCTCCAGTCGGTTGTTCCTGGATACCAACCACTTCCTCTACGGCCGGTTGATCAGATGAAGGAGCATTTGATGTGTCAGCAGCTTGGCCAGATTGACCTTGCTGACTCTGCTCCCCCTGAGCTGCATTGACATTTGAGGTCAGAAATCTCTGAATCTCCTAATGCTGTCTGGAACCACTCGGATCCTCAACGTCCCTTTGACGATGTTTGAGAGCGTCATCCTTGCAGCCAGACTTCTCCCCCTAAGATTCAAGATTTCTTATCTTGTTGTGCATCTCAGCAGACTTCTTACCTAAGCTTTCAAGATGCTTAGCTTGACCTTTCAGCAGTTTATGGTGCAACCCAATGGAGTCAACAATCTCATTAACTGAGTTGATCGTTGCTTCCTGGGAATCCTGCAAGTCGTACTGGTGATTCTCTAGCTCTAGGTGACTTTGTCTTACGAAGTCAGCATCTCTTCTGTGTGACTCTTCTTTTCCTTTAAGCTTGTTAGACAAGCCGGCAACTAGAGCTCTCATCCTCTGGATGTCATCAGCTAACTTGGATACTCTTTCCTTGTTAGTCTGAGCAGGTCCTTGCCGTGAAGAAGTCACTGGTGGTCTTGTTGTAGACGGTGGAGTCGTCGATGTAGACATGATTGGTGTAGATGTAGAGCCGCGTGTCCTTGCAGTCATTAAGACTGGTCTATCACCAATCTTGATTCCCAAAAGTCTGATTACCTTTGGAGGTGACTGGTCATCTTCTGCGCTTACCAGTGATACTACAGATGGTTTGATGACTGGCGGATTGACTTGAACTTGAGGAGTTGATGGTGCTGCTAAACATGAGAAAGGTGCAACCATCAATCCTTTACCCCTAGAGAGAGGTCCTTCAGTCATTTCTTCATTTAAGCTCTGCGCAGGCTCTTGAACACTCGGTTCTAGCTCATCCAAATCTTGTCTAGTCTCTTCCACCTTTAAGAATATGTCTCGGCAATGAGTTGCAGCGACTCATTTACATTAGACGCCCCCTCGTCCTGACTTTGTCTTTTCCTTTTGAGACTCCGCCCCGACAAGGATCAATCTTCTTCTTCTACAACTGGTCGGGAATCAGCTTCTGCCATGGGGAGATAAACTGCTGCAGAAGTACTACCAACACCGTGACCTATGGGTACTCTGCCAGCAGCATTATCTGGACCATCATCCCCGTCATCATCTCCATCATCTTCCCCATTTCCTCCTTCTCCTTGGTTGACATCTCCTCTAATGTCCTCAACAGCGTCGTCTTGGTGATAACCATATCATCGACGTGCTGTGTACCTAAACCCCTATCATCAACCATCAAGTTGACTTCTTGGTTCTGTGAATTATCAGGTTCAACAACGATCTCAGGATTTGCTTGAACAGCCTCTTCCTGGATTAACAACACTTGAGGAGCCTCTGCTGCAGCTGGAGGTCGTTGTTCTAGTTGTTGTTGTTGTTGCTGTTGTTGTTGTTATGGCTGTATCACTGGTGCAACTAGAGGTTGTGGAGGGACTGGCTGTGGAGCAGCAGCAACATCACCTTCAACATCAGAATCCTCATGCGCGAATCCATTATGTTCTGGAGCAACATAAACGGGATTAACAAGCGCCCCAGATTTCCACGGTATCTATAACTATCGTTAAAGATACGATTAGGCATAGTCGTCACCGATTCAGTGGGACCCACCGGAACAAGATTGGGTAGTCGAGCATTAATGATCAGTATCACGATCCTCGGATACATCAAAAATCTCTCATCATCCTTCGCCCTTATCTGCCTATGCATCTCATTAAAGATATAACGAGAGAAGCTATAAGGCTTGTTCAGCACCAAAGAAATCACTTGTGCTTGGGTTTCGACATTCAAGGAATCGTAACCCGACTTCTTATTGCCTAGTTTTAAAACTGGCTCTCTTCTGCTTGCCCATCTCACACCCTGGACATGGTTTTTCTTTATTGAAAGAAATCTGAGGTATCCCATCAACCAGTTGTTTGCGAGACAACTTGTTAATGTTTTTGAAATTAAGGTGGGATAACCTTTTATGCCATAGCCAGTTGGTGTCCTCATCAGCTTTGGTATAGAAACATTGCTCTTTTGGAGCTGGTTCCATATCCATGATGTACACATTTCCTTTTCTTGGTGCAATCATCACCACTTTCCAATCCTTGTTAAATATGGTGCCTTGTGCAATATCGAACAATACTTTGAAGCCATCATCGCAAAGTTGGCTGACACTGATCAGGTTGTATTTCAAACCATTCACAAATGCAACTCTTTTGAATTCGACTTGTCCATTATTGAGCACACCATATCCTTCAGTCTTTCCAGATTGATCGTTACCAAATGTCACTGTCGGTCCATCTTGGACAGTGAACTCTTCCAGTAGGGGCTTACATCCTGTCATAGTCCGGCCAGCAGCGCTGTCCAGATACCAGATATTCTTCTTTCGATCGCCCTACACACACACAAAAATCATTAGTTCTTTTTGTGAACCCATCTTTTCTTGATGGGTCCACTGGACTTCTCTACAGAAGCCACAGTTGACAGTTGTGGTGTTGAACTGGAGGCTGCATCTGGAGTTTTATCACCAGCTCCAGGTGCAGGAGTAAAAACAATTGGTATTTGATACTTACTCCCTTTATTTTTACCAGATTTTGTTCCGGAAGGAACATTCTTTTGTTTAGGTATTAAAGAGAGTGGATTAATATTTTGTTTGAAAACTGGAGGTAATAAACCTCCTTCCAGATTGTTAATCCGGGCAGTACAACTCTAAACCTGTCGAGACAAAAGTTGGAGTTGACTTTCCAGATTAACCAAAATATTATTTTCTTCAGGCAGTTGAACCTTGGACCTAGGTTCAACTGGTGCTTTAGTCTTTCGGGTCTTGGGCACCTTAGACTTTTGAGGTAAAGGCTTGTTACCAGTGGCCTTTTTGACTGGAGCTTTAGCCTGTTCGGCTCCAGTTTTAACCTCAAAGGGGGTGGTCTCAAAGGTTTTAGTTTCAACAGCTTCAGGTTGATCATAAGGTGTTTCAACCTTGAGAGCTGGAGGCAATGCATGAAGATCTGGTATGAGAGCTGCCATCTCCAGATCTCCAGATTTCCATGCATTCTTCTGGGCATCGATAGTTCTTGAAAATGCATCATAGTTTTTGCCAGATGCTTTTACCCATGACTTGATAATCTTTTGTTCTTTTTCAAGATCAGAAATAGTTTTTGATTATCAAGTTCTAAAGCCTCAATCTTTAAAACTGACTCCTTGAGAGCCAACTGGACACTTTGCAAATCATTTAGTTGTGGTTTAACATTGTTCAGTTCAATTAGGATAGTGTCAAGATATCTTTGAATATTAGCTCTTACAGTTTCCACAAATGCCAAATCACCACTTAATGATTCAGCCAGGTCCAGTTTTAGTTCAGGGTCAACCTGGTTATCATAGTCACATACCTTCTTCAGTATGATGTCCACCCATCTTCCAGAGATGACATCTTCTTTCACCACGTGTTGCTGCTGTTGATCTTCCAAGGCCATGAAGCACATGTCCCTTTCCTCTTCTTCATCATCAGATGAGTCATCAGAGTACTCCCATTTTCCCTCAGTTTGTGCCATTAAGCACCGATCCTTTTTCTTTTCCATGGACAGGAGGGCAATCTGGGCCTTAAGCTTCTTGTATTTAGCTTTGTAGCTATCATCAGGCCGATTGAAATTAGGGACAGAGGGGCCAGTTTGGTTGTTCAACTGACTAGATCTGCATTCCTTCATAAAATGACCTTTCTTACCACACTTATAGCATGTAAGATTGGTCTTATCCAGAGAGCTGGAGCTGGAAGCATTGTTGGGGCCATTAAATCTTTTGGATTTATGCTTAAACCTATTAAAGGTTTTAGCAATCATGGCGACCAGATCATCATCGTCAGTTTCATTACAACCATCACTGTTTCAGTGGTCAGTCCAGAGTTTAAGAAACTGTTCAACATCTCCTTCATTGAGTGTACCTGGACACTCTCAGCAGACATTAAAGCAGCACAAGGTCGCTCAGTTACACTAGCAACCTTGGGACTCTGGGCATGGTTCATGGCATCTTGCTCAGCCACAAGTCTTGCAGCATTATTATCTTCAGTGAATCTGAAGGCTCCATAGAGCGATGCAAGAGTATGAGTGTGCAAGGTTTTACCTTGTCTCAAGACAAGAACCATGTTTTCCCATTTGGAAGGAAGAATATCACAAAACTTCTCAAGAAGAATATCCTTATCCTTCTCTACACCCAAACCTCTCAACTGATTGATGAGGCTAGAAAATCTGGTGTATGTACCAGTTAGACTTTCATTGGGCAAGGCAAAGAAGGATTCATACTTCTTGTTCAAAGCAACTTTTCTGGTGACAATAGTGTCATCACCTCCTTCAAACTGAATAACTAACTCGTCCCACATAGATTTTGCACTGGGGAACAGCACAAGTGTTGGAATTAGATCTTCAGGAAAAGCCCCAAGGATCATGTTCTTGAGTCTGGTGTCCAGATCAACAAGTCTACGATCCTCATCAGACCAATGGTCTTCTGGCTTTTCCCTTGAACCTCTTCTTCCAGTTGGATCAACAAGAGGACTGACCCCAAGGGTCATGGGTATATATGGTCCATCCTTAAGGATTTTCAACATATACCTTTCAATCCCACCAAAATGCAAAAGCATTCTAGCCTTCCATGTACCGAATGTCTCACTGTTTCCATCAAATTTTGGAATAGGAGTGTTAGAGTAGTGTACATGGACATGGTTTGGGGCAGTAAGAGGAGGAGGGTTGGTGTTAACATTTTGAAAAGGTTGTGCATTAGTATTCGAGGGGTTTTCACCTGAACCAGAACCATCTCCACCTTCAGTAGTGTTTCATCTTAGCAGATCTAGGCAAGTTTATTAGCCTTCTGCTCTGATACCACTTGTAAGTCCCAACTCGATAGATGGTACTACTGAAGACACCTCTATGTCGATGGTGGAGTTACTTTGCAATATATGCACTGAACTGGAGACGACCAGTTACAGTGTGTATATACCAAGTTCTAGATAGATTACTTATACAAAAGACAATAAGTGAAGAACAATGCAATAATACAAATAACTTGTAAGATAACTTGATGAGACAATATGTATTTTCAATGTGTAATTTATTTATTGATATTAAACAAATTACAAGGTTGATGCGGAACCAAGATAATACACGAATGTAAATATCCTAACAACCTATGAAATACAATTGATCTATACTCGGAATTTCTCAAGACAATCGAAACACTTAAAGTTGTGAAATGTTCCTTTTAGCGATTGAGAGAAGATTGCACAAGTTCACCAAGAATATTGCAGGTTTGCAAAGTGTGAAGTGTTTGTATGTTTTTCACTTTGTGAGTTGAACACTTAAATTCTTGGTTGTGCAATGACTTGTATTTATAGGCAAAGTTAACATTGGGATGTTAACTTTAGCCGTACAAATGTGGTTGAGAGCATTTAAGGAATAGCATTTAATTCCTTAAAAGCAGTGTAAAGTCGCATGATAAAGCAACTTTACACAACCACCTTTATGTACCTTTTATTACTTAAATAATAAGACAAGGCTTATTATCCGGGTAAAGGTACATAAATATACAAGTCAATTCCTCGTAATCAGTGTAAAGCTTTGTAAGGGCTTTCCACTGATGGTCTCCAGTTTGTAACTGACTAGAATGCCAACTGGGCTTCGCTGCCATTGCCATTCTCTATCTTCCATTTGTTGTCTTCGACTTCAACTGGAATGATTCTTCAACTTGGTCAGTTCTCAACTGGAGGAAGTCTTCAGTTGCGTTAACTGTACGGTGCAACTGGACTTCAATATATTTATCGACAAATCATTAAGGTCTCCAGATACAACTGGAGACTGGACAGTTCACTGGACAGTTTAACTGGGTCTCAGGTGCAACTGGAGACTGGCCAGTTTACCAGGTGAACTGGTCCTAACATAAAAATACATAAAAATTCAAATATAATGAAAATAAAGAGATAAAGTTTAATAACAAGATAAACAAACTCTTAATCTTCATTTTCATCTCCGTTTGAATTTTGGTGAGTTGTCGGTGTGTAAGTGTACTCTGCTCGACCTACAAGCTTGAGCTTTCTCCATTCCGGACTGGATAGACTCAATTTTCATACACTTAAGAGATCCTTTATCTTCCTGGTTGACACACATCCTTTTAAGATAAATAATCTGCACACTCAAACAAACTCGTGAGATCCAAGGATAGATAATTGAACTCGAAAACACTTAAACAGATATATATATAACAGATAACAAACAATAAATTCTCCCAATTAAGATTAAAATCTAAGCAAATATCATGTCAGCACACTGATGATATACCATATACGGAGCTCTACCTCCGTACAAAAGATTGGATACGAAGGACCCTTCGTAAGCAGCGAAGGTACTAATAAATTATACCAAGCAGACGTTTCCGTAGCCAAAGCTACGATACATACCTCCGTAATTCCGGAGCCCCTAAGGATGATCACAAACAATAACGAACGGATATACACAAATCCATTCCATGCTTATTCGATCTCCCGATAAAGGAATGATATCAAAATATTCCTATAAACTAGGACACGATTTAAGAATCCTAGATATGTCTTCTTGTTAGGACCAGTTCACCTGGAACTGGCCAGTCACCAGTTCACACTGACCAGTTCACCAGTTGCATCTGGTGACTAGTAAACTGGTGACCAAGAAGATTTGTCGAGAAATATATTGAAGTCCAGTTGCACCGTACAGTTAACGCAACTGAAGACTTCCTCCAGTTGAGAACTGGCCAAGTTGAAGAAACATTCCAGTTGAAGTCGAAGACAACAAATGGAAGAAAGAGAATGACAATGGCAGCGAAGCCCAGTTGACATTCTAGTCAGTTACAAACTGGAGACCTTCAGTGGAAAGCCCTTACAAAGCTTTACACTGATTACGAGAAATTGACTTGTATACTTTATGTACCTTTACCCGGATAATAAGCCTTATCTTATTATTTAAGTATTAAAAGGTACATAAAGGTGGTTGTGTAAAGTCACTGTAACATGCGACTTTAAAACACTTTTTAAGGAATTAAATGCTATTCCTTAAATGCTCCAACCACATTTGTATGGCTAAAGTTAACACCCAATGTTAACTTTGCCTATAAATACAAGTCATTGCACAACCAAGAATAATACTCGTTCCAAGTTATTTCACACACAACGAATAACTTCATACTTTGCAAACCTGCATATTCTTGGTGAACTTGTGCAATATTCTCTCAATCGCTAAAAGGAACATTTCACTACTTTAAGTGTTTCGATTGTAGAAGAGAAATTCCGAGTATAGATCAACTGTATTTCATAGGTTGTTAGGATATTTACATTCGTGTATTATCTTGGTTCCGCATCAACCTTGTAATTTGTTTAATATCATAAATAAATTACACTTTGAAAACTACATATTGTCTCATCAAGATTGTTTACAAGTTATTGTATTATTGCATTGTTCTTTACTTATTGTCTTTTATATAAGTAATCTATCTAGAACTTTGTATATACTTATCTAACTGGTCGTCTCCAGTTTAGTAAGTATATTGCAAAGTAACTCCACCATCGACATAGA
>CM067169.1:117363335-117376490 GCA_034093135.1 Erigeron breviscapus | reverse complement strand
CGGGCTGATGAGAAATTCTGGGAGATGCCAGTGTTAGTACAGAATGACTCCAGAGTTGCATTCTGGAATTCTGTTCCATTGTCACTTCTTAACTGACACACCTTTCGACTGTACTTGAGCTCAATTTGCTTGATAAGACTGATGATTTCAGCAGCAGCTTCACGTTTAGACCTGAGAAAGATAACCCAACAATATCTGGAAAATTCATCTACGATCACCAGGGTGTATCTGTTACCAGCACGAGTTTGAACATTCACTGGACCGAAGAGGTCCATATGAAGCATATGAAGAGGTTCAGATATGCTGAAATTCTGTCTGGTCTTGAAACTGGTACGTTTCTGCTTACCCATCTCACATCCTGTACATGGTCTTTCCTTTTTGAAGGAAACTGAAGGTATCCCATCTGCCAGTTGTTTTCTAGACAACTTATTAATATTTTTGAAATTTAAATGGGATAACCTTTTGTACCATAACCAGTTTGTGTCTTCATCAGCTTGAGTATAGAAACACTGCTCTGAAGGAGAGCTTTCCATATCCATCACGTACACATTCCCTCTTCTGGGAGCAATCAATACTACCTTCCAATCCTTGTTGAATACAATTCCCTGAGCAATATTGAATAGAACTTGATAGCCATCATCACACAGTTGACTGACACTGATCAGGTTATATTTCAAACCATTCACAAATGCAACTCGTCTGAATTTGACTTGTCCATTGTTCAGAACACCATACCCCTCAGTTTTTCCACAACCATCATTTCCAAAAGTAATGGAGGGTCCGTCAGAAATTACGAACTCCTCCAGCAGGGTCTTACATCCGGTCATCGTCCTGCCAGCTGCACTGTCAAGATACCAGATAAATTTCTTTCGATCGCCCTGCACATCCACCAGATATATCAGTTAGATTTAGGAACCCATCGACTGATGGGTTCACTGGACCCTCCCTTATAGGTCCCTGGAGGTATCTGGTTGAGTTCACTTTCTTCAACAGTAGTCTTAGTTGAAAAGACTACTGGGTTGATAGTTTTGAAACCTTTTTCTTTTTCTCAACTGGAGAAATATATTTATCTTTCTTGGAAAAAGGTTTGGTATTTTGTCTAGGGCCAGATGAAGTACCTCAATAAAGTTTAATCTTGCATTAAAACTTTGAAATTGACGAGTCAGTAATTGAAACTGGCTCTCTAACCTTGACAAAATATTTTCATCAGATGACACCTGAGCCTTTCCAGTTGACTGGACTTGAGGCTTCGGTAGGGAACTGGTCTTCTTCTGAACCTGGGGTTCTAAAGAAGCAGTCTGAGGCAAAGGTTTCTTCAGATTGACCTTTTAATTGGAGCAGTCATCTGGAATGCTCCAGTCTTAACCTCTGGGGATTGAACTGGTAAAATATTGGCCTTGGATAAAAACTGACTGGACTTGCAATCTGTCATGAAATGACCTTTTCTGTCACACTTAAAGCATGTCAGATTGGTCTTATCAGTAGAAGAACTGGATGCAAATTGTCCAGATGGCCTATTTGCTCTTGCATTGAAACGGTTAAACGTTTTAGCAATTATAGAAACCAGGTCATCATTTTCAGATTCATCACAGTCTGGAGAGATTTGACTAGCTTCTCCAGATTCCATGAGTTCAGACACCATCTTCTTCATAGAAAATACATTCTTAGAAGATATTAGTGCTGTACCTTGTGGTTTAGTATGACTAACCACAATAGGACTACTGGAGGCATGGTTATAGGCATCTTGTTCTGCCACAACTCTCTGAGCTTGATTTTCCTCAGTGTATCTGAAAGCTCCATATAGAGTTGACAGAGTGTGAGTGTGCAGAGTTTTACCTTGTCGTAAGACCAGGATCATGTGAGACCATTTGGTGGGTAAAATATCACAAAATTTCTCCAGAAATATATCCTTGTCTTTCTCAACCCCCAGTCCTCTCAACTGGTTAATGATACTCATAAATTTGGTGTAAGTACCAGTGAGAGACTCATTGGGCTGAGCAAAAAATGACTCATACCTCTTGTTTAAGGAGACTTTTCTGGTGACAATGGTGTCATCTCCTCCTTCATACTGGTTCACCAGTTCATCCCACATGGTTTTCGCACTTGGAAAAAGAACTAGTGTGGGAATTAGGGTTTCTGGAACAGCCCCGAGGATCATGTTTTTGAGAAGGGTATCTAGATTTACCAATCTCCTTTCCTCTTCAGACCAATGTTCCTCCCTCTTTTCCCTGCCTCTTCTAGATCCAGTTGGGTCAAGAAGAGCATTGAGAGGTGATGTGGGGACATAAGGTCCTTCATTTAAGATTTTCATAATGTTTCTCTCAATACCAGTGATATGCAATATCATCCTAGCCTTCCACGTACCAAATTCATCACTATTCCCACTGAATTTAGGAACAGGATTGTTTGAGTAATGCACATGCACATGTGGAGAAGTAGGAGTAGGAGGAGGAGGTGGTGGATTAGTGTAATTAACAATGGGTGGGTCATTATTTTGATCATTAATATTAGGATCAGGACCATGATTAAAACCTCCTTGTGTATTTTCTGGGGTGGCCATCAAAGAAGCAGATCTAGGCAAGTTTGTTTAGCCTTCCGCTCTGATACCAATTGTGAGTCCCAAACTCTCTTGATGGTTTAACCCAGAATGAAAAATACAACAAGTCTAATAAGCACTAGATTGGACTAGTATTACTTGAATATAAATGCAAGTATATAAATAAAGTAATACACGACTTAAAGTAAAGGTGGAACACAATGTAATATTTTCAAGTGTATTTTATTTATGATGTTAAATAAAATACAAGGTTGTGCGGAATCAAGATAATACAAATATGTAAGTATCCTAACAACCTATGAATTACAAATGATCTATATTTGCCAAATAACTCTTTTGATCGAGATACTTAAAGTTGTGAAGTATCCCTGTTACGATCGAGAGTATTTAGACAAATTCACCTTAATTGCTAAAAAGTAATTTTAACAAGGAAATGACTTTGTATTTATAGGCAAACAAATTCACTGGTGAATTTGTGCCGTACAAATATGGTTGCATGCATTTAATGAACTGACAAGGTTATTAAATGCATTGGTTAAAGTACAAGGATAAAGTCACATCAATATGACTTTATTCTTTTAACCAACCACCTTTACACACATATGTACTTTTGGTAAAGACAAGTGGAATGTCTTTTGAAAAGTGTGTAAAGGCAAAAAGTCAATACCTCGTAATCAGTGTTCAGACTTGTAAGGTCTAGAACACTGACAAACCTCCAGTCGTAGATCTGGTAAGACTTCCAGTGGACTCCGCCATTTTTCAGTCTTCTTTATTCTAACTTCAGTCTTTGACTTCAGTGAGAATGTCTTCAGTAGAATAGATCTGGACTGGGTGAAGTCCAGTGAGCTAATCTGGAGGATTCCAGATTTCCTATACAAGTATTTTGCTCACTGGTCTTCCATTATTTCTGAACAAATCTTCAGGGTCGCTCCAGTCAGCAAGTCTGGAGTGGGTCCAGTAAATATTATTTCTGGACAAGTCTTCAGAGACTTTCCAGTCTTCAAGTCTGGAGTGAGTCCAGTAAATCTGGACCTAACAAGTTCCCCTTATAATTATAGGTTCTCATCATTGGATGGAGACATGTTCTCTTCACCCTCACAATACCTAAGGTGGTCGGCTTCTCTATGGAGAAGTCTCCAGCGCCAACACAAACACCTCTGATACAATGGCGTTAAGCTTCTTAAAGCTTTACACCGGTAGGGAATCGCCAATAAATTGGTCAAAACCCCTCCTTGTTCCCGATCGAAGATCCGTGCAATTATTTGATCAAACACTTAGGATGCCTAAGGTAATGACATGATAGGAGCCATAGTAGGCAGGTTGACCAAGAATGCTTAATTTTTGGTGAACCGTTAGACCTTTTCATTGGTTATGATGGCAAATATGTATGTTGAAGAGGTCGACTCAAAGCGTGGAAGTCGTTAGGCAATTGTTTCAGATCGAGACAAGCGTTATGTAAATGATCTTTGAAGAAGTTTTTAGCGAAAATGATGAATATGGTGTACTCAAGTGATGTCTATCACCCCTAGACCGATGGGAAAGAGATAGGATGTTTCAGAAGCTTGGGTCAATGATAAGTTTATGTGATAGGATTACGATGGTGCGTTAGGATGCTCACTTACTATTTGTTGTGTTCACATGCAATGACGATTATGAAGTAGGCATTGGGTGACGTCTCATGAGATGTCATGTTGTTGAAAGGAAAGTTGTGGGGCCGGAGATCATCAAGGTAACGACTCCTAAAGATGAGATTGCTAAAGAAGTGTTTCTAGTAGCTCAAGATCGCCCAAAAGCTTAATGATGAACAAAGAAAGCTTATTTGAAAAATATGAATAATATGGTCTAGCCATAAGTCTCTAAGGAAGGGTTCTATTTGCAATGATAAAAAATGGCAAGTCGACCCATTGTTCAATGAATCATGTAAGGTATAGTAGCAAGTTAATAAGGTATGTGTCGGGAGGTCTTATCTGATGAATGACTACACTCCGCATGACATAATGCGTGCATTACTTACGAAAGTTGAGGAAATGATGTGATTCACTTGATTTAATTTAAAGATTGATCGAAGAAATGGCTAAACGGTTGAAATGGTAAAGTGAAAGTAGAAAAGACTACGTAAGAGGCTAAATGAATTTGGTTATGTTAAGTACAACCCAAGGAAAGCCTGAAATGGTAAGATGAGGTTAAAGATATGAATGTGTTACATACCTATGTGTGGTGAATATGATTCTGGGGACATAATCCTCTTAAGGGGGAGGTAATTGTAACATCTCGCATGAGGGACAACAAAACATAGTTTTCATAAGTTATCTTCCCAAAATGGATGTTTGTATGTTTATATGTATTCTGGAATGAATGGGAGGTTACTAAGGGATTAATTATGATTACCATTGATGATGAATGGTAATCTTATGCATGCTATGATGAAAGGATAATACGTATATGTTATCTAATAATGATAGGACGGTACGAAGTATGTGATAAGATGAAATGCATATGATGTAAAGATAAAACGATACGATGTTAATACGATATGCTGCTATGATGAAATAAAGACGTGATGCTATAACGCAAGTAATAATATGATGATGCAATGCTATGATGTTATGATAATGAAATGATATGACGATATGTTACTATACTAAGATGATATGATGGTAATATGACATGACGATATGATGTTAATATGATATAACGATAAGATGTTATTACGAAATAACGATATGATGTTATGATAATGAAATGATATGACGATATGTTACTATACTAAGATGATATGATGGTAATATGACATGACGATATGATGATGTATGTATATCATATGATTACTTGCATAGCTTGAACACCTAGTCACTAGACTTTTTATAGGTTTGCCATGACACGTGCATGATTAAGGGCCCTAAAGTAAAGAAAAAATTTATGTGATTAGTTTAGGTGAAAGTTAGCCTAAGCTAATAAAGATATGAAGTCTCGAGCAAAAGTATAAAGTTGTGTTAAGCTTAACCCATGCTAGTTCTTCAGAGCTAGTGTGTATGTGGTCACGTGGCGCGGGAATCTAGATACATCCCCGTGGCATAGTTATGTTTGAGTGTATCAAGGTGGAGTAACTAACCACTACACGTGCAAAGGTAAACGGTATACGCAGTTGGATTGACTTTGTCTTTCCATAACGACGACGATGAACCACCGTAAGGTCTACCCATCAAGTCGGGTGTGAGGACTCCATGTAAGGCCTTATGGCCCCCTACACATAACCCAACATCCCTAAGTATGTGTCACTTATGTCACATAGCCTACGTCTAGGCAAAATAAAAGAAAGTAAAGAAAGATAAGAAAAGAAAGATGAAAAGTAAAGATCTATGATGTTAGGCACAATTAGGACTACGATGAATCCTAATGTGTTAATTTATGTATGATGCTTTAATGTTGATGATATGATCTATGAGTATTCCGGGTGGAGTAACTAACCAACAATGCATAAAGGCGTAAACGGTTTATTCAGTTGGATTGACATTGTCTTTCCTTAACGACGACGATGGACCACCGTAAGGTCTACCCATCAAGTCGGGTGTGAGGACTCCAAGTAAGGTCTTATGGCCTCCTACATACAACCCCATATCCCTAAGAATGTGTGGCTTATGTCACATAGCCTACGTCTAGGCAAAAGAAAAGTACAGTAAAGAATGAAAGTAAAATATGAAAGGATAGGCAATGTGTTATGTTTATGCTGTGTAGGTGATAACTCAAATGTGATATGATATGTACTATGATGATTATGTGATATTAACAATTATGAAATGCTTTTGTTAATATATAATGAATTGGTAAATGTTTTCAAATGCTTGTTATCTTACTTAGCTTTTAAAGCTAGCACTTGCTCTTTTGAAAAATCATTGTTCCCTTAGGTTAAGCAGGATCGAGCTAGTGAAAGACTTAGTGATTGTGCACCGAACCGCGTAAGCCTTGAGAATTGGATTGTGAATGGAAAAGATGTTTTATGAGAAAAACCCTAGAAGGTTTTCTAAGGCTTGTTGGCGATTCCCCGAAGGTAGGAATGGTGTTCCTTTACGCCAACTAAGGTTGATGATTGATTGTCGAACCGTGTTCAACTTTAGTTAGGGTTTTGTTCGATCGGTGATCGTATGTGTGTGTGTCGATATTGTATTATGCATTCAAGTACATAATTCTGAATGTCGAATGTGGAGGAATCCTCCTCCTTTTATAGGAGGAGATTCCTTGGAGGAGAAGGTTAGGGTTTTCCCTATTCCTTCTTTGAATTAAATTCTACTTACCATGTTTATCCGATTTTGTTTCCTTAGGAGTTTATCCTTTAATGAGATCGAACTAGGCAAGAGTATTTTTATCTTTGGAAAGGATTTGTGTTAATCCTTTTACTTATTCGATTGAGTTGATCGCCTTCGGGGTTCTGTCCTTCGTAAATGTGTATCGTTATGTTTCCTTCGTATAGCAATTCGGAGGGGTACATCGTCAAGCCCCCCAGTCTAATGTTAGAGGCTCTAAAGACTATAATTTTAGACTAATCTTTTCTTCCCGTGTTTTAGAAATTCTGAATCTTATTACGAAGGATCAAAGGAGAACTTATATTCGTCTTCCAGGGGGTAAAGAGCGGTGACCGTATGTTTAGGGACCGTTCTTGGCAGTTTCAGAAAGATAATGGAAACCTTTTGTCTTCTTTGCACGGAAATCGAAGTGGTAGGTAAGGGCTATTAAAGCTTCTGCCGTTTCATGTTTTCGAGATTATCATCTTCTTCTTTCTATCAATCTCTCAAATTTCTTCATTTATGTTTTCTGGATTTTGAATGGCTCGCGCTAAAGCAAAAAGAACTGTTGGTGGTGACCAACCTGTATCTACTCAGGCTGGCACATCTGCTGTTAGAACTCCGGCACCGACATATTTCCAAGGTCGTCGGAAAAGAATGGCTGTGAAAAGTAAGCATCCAGTTGTCTTTACTGATTCTGATTCTGAAGTAGATAAGGCGTCATATCGCGATTTGAGATATGAGTGGGCCCGTCTTCGCCGAGAACTTGTAGAAGTGAAAGGTCGGGAGGCACGCTTGAAAGATGACGTCAAATGGGCCGGTGATGAGATCCGCCGTTTATCCCATGAAATGGAAAAGTCTATTCCTTTCATTGCCCTACGTTGCTCCAACAAACGTTATCAGGAGAAGTTGAAGGAGGCGGAAGGAATGTTTGATGACTCTGAGAAGCGACTGTCGGAGAATAACATCTATGTTGATGGGGTCAGGAAGGTGTGGGGTGACAAGTGCGAGGAACTACAGACTGCTCATTCGAAGATTCAATTTTTGGAGGAGCAACTGAAGAAGTGGAGAAGGAAGTTATTCCTCATATTTATCAAACCACACTTGCTGACCCGGAGGCTGCAAAACGCTTGGTAGAAACGGCGGTTGCTTCGGAAAATGTTTCCGATGTGTGCCTTGTAAAATAAATTGTATTGTAATTTGTTTATAATTTCGTAATGAATGTATCGTAATGAAATTTTTATTTTTTGCTTTTTTGAAGTATGCATGGTTCCGAAGGGTCCCCCTACGGTGTTCCATGTCTTTTTATTATAAATGCATGGTTGCGAAGGGTCTCCCTTCGTTGTTCCATGTCTTTGTGTTTAGTGCGTATTATTATCCTAGGACTGTGTCCTTAGGTTTCCGGTTGTACGCTATGTGGGCGTCCCCTTGAACATGCGTTTTACTCAGAAAAAATACGTCTTTGAAATTTATTGGATAACGATCGTGGTAAAAAATACATAAGGGAGCGACCCTTCGTATGAGAATAGGAAAAAAGCATTGCTTTTTGCAATTGCTTTATTTATTCTAAAAAGGATAGTTGTCACATTGTGAACTCTATCTATTTATTATCTGCCATAGCACTTGGGTACAAAAAATAAGCAGTTTTACTGATAGAATTTCCGGAGATTGGAACTGTTCCATGTGCGGTCCACTGGTTCGCCATCCAATGTTGTTAGCTTGTACGCTCCATTGCCGAAGGCTACTTGGACCTGGTACGGACCTTCCCATGTTGGTCCCATTTTTCCTGTGTACTTTACCTGACTTGCACTGTTAAGACGAAGGACATAATCACCAACCTTAGACAAAGTTGGGTTGGTGCGCTTGTTGTAGTATTTCTCGAGTCTCTTTTTATATGTTACTTCCCTTATTGCCGCTATGTCCCTTCGTTCTTCCAGCAAGTCTAAGTTTACCCTTAATTTTTCTTCGTTTTCTTCCATGTCAACCTTGGATGTTCGGAAAGTTGACACCTGAATTTCTGCTGGTAAGACCGCTTCTGTTCCGAAGGCAAGGCTAAAGGGCGTTTCGCCATTGCTAGTTTTGGGTGTTGTTCGTTGTGCCATAAGACGAATGGCAGTTCATCTACCCATCCAGTGTGCTTTTTCCCTAGCCTTTTCTCCATTCCTTTTACTACCTCTCTGTTTATTGATTCAACCTGCCCGTTTGCCTGTGGGTGGTATACGGAGGTGAATTTTTGTTTTATTTTCAACCTCTCGCAGAACTTCGGGAATGTTCCTTGTGCAAATTGTTTTCCATTATCAGATACGATGGTTTGTGGCATCCCGAACCTGCACACTATGTGTTCCCAAACGAATTTCTCTATCGCTTTTTCTTTAATAGAGGCGAGAGGTTTGGCTTCGACCCATTTAGTGAAGTAATCAACTGCTACCACCAGAAATTTGACTTTTCCGGGGGCCTGTGGGAGTGGTCCCACTATGTCTATTGCCCATTGTACGAAGGGCCAGGCTGAGGTGACCGAGATCATATCTTGCTTTGGGGCCTTGGGTACATTCGAATGGATTTGGCACGACTCGCATTTTTGGATGTATGTTGTGGCATCTTGATGCATAGTTGGCCAAAAATATCCTAGGCGCATAGCTTTAGTTGCCACGGATCGTGCTCCTGAGTGGGTCCCACATATTCCTTTGTGTATCTCTTCGAGGATGACTGAAGCTTGATTCGGGCCTACACACCTTAGCCAAGGTGTCACGAAGGACTTTCTGTATAATTGTCCGTCTGTGATCTTATACTGAGGTGCTTTGCTTCTAATCTTCCGGGCTTCGTTGGGATCTTCTGGTAGTATCCCGCTGATCAAGTATTCACATATCGGTGTCATCCAATTTTTCCCGTCTTCTTTTATGAGATCAGCAACATACTTTTCGTTTATTGACTTTTCTTTTAATACTTCAATGAGCACCTTTTTGCCAAAGTGTTCGAAGGTGAGACTTGCTAACTTGCTTAGTGCATCCGCTTTTTTGTTCTGATTACGGTGAACGTGCTCTATCTTGAAGCTGCTAAAGCAGTCAATCAACTCTTTAGTCTTTGCCAAGTACTTCTTGATGGTTTCCTGCTTAGCTTCGAATTCCCCAGTGATTTGGCATGCTACCAATTGGGAATCTACAAAGGTGTGGATTCGCTTGATTTTCATTTCCTTTGCTAAACGAAGCCCTGCTAAGAGAGCTTCGTATTCTGCCTCGTTGTTTGTTGTGTCGAATTCGAACCTTAGAGCATAGGTATATTCCTTTTCTTCCGGGATAACGAGGATAATCCCTGCTCCTGATCCATTGGAGCTTGACGCTCCGTCTGTGTATAACCTCCAGACGCCCCATCCTTCATTCTCCGTGACATTTAAAGAGGCATACTTTTTTGGTTCATTACTTCCTTGTGTTTCTGCTATGAAATCAGCTAGCACTTGTCCCTTAATCGCGTTTCTCTTTCGGAACTCAATGTCGTGTTCCCCTAGCTCTATTGCCCATTTAGCTACTCTTCCAGACTTTTCTGGTTTGAGCAATATTTGCCTTATAGGTTTGTCAGTTAGTACTGCAATTGGGTGAGCTTGGAAGTACCTTCGTAATCTTCTTGCTGCATGCACCAGGGCGAGGGTCAATTTCTCTAGTTCCAGATAATTAGCTTCGGATCCCTGCAGAATTCGGCTAACGAAGTAAATGGGAACTTGCTTCCGCTCCCTTTCTGCCAGGAGGACTGCGCTTACACATTCGGAGGATGCGGCTAAATACATAAAAAGAGTTTCTCCTGGAACCGGGGAGGTGAGGGTAGGTAATTGTGCTATGTATTTCTTCATTTGCTCAAAAGCTTCGTCTGCTTCTTTTGTCCATACGAAATCCTTTTTATCCAAACATCCTTTGAGTGTTTTAAAGAACAGGAGCTGTTTATCTGCCCCACAAAGTCCCTCACACGATGGTTTAACCCACGAGTGTAAAATAACAAGACAAGTATGAACTAGAATCGGACTAGTATTACTTCAATATAAATATGCAAGAATATAAACAAAGTAATAAATGACTTAAGCAATATTTAAACAAGTAAATAAATGGTGGAGCACATATGTAGTTTTCAAGTGTATTTTCTTTATTGATGTATAAACAAAATACAAGATCGTTGCGGAACCTAGATATTACACGTATGTAAGTATCTAAACAATCTTTGAATTACAAGTGATCTATACTTGCTAATAAACTCCTTTGATCGATATACTTAGAGTTGTGAAGTATAACTGTTTAGATCGAGAGTATTTAAGCAAGTTCACCAATTTGCTAAAAAGTGATTTTCTCAAGGAAATGACTTTGTATTTATAGGCAACAAAATTCACCAGTGAATTTTGTGCCGTACAAATATGGTTGCATACATTTAATGATCCGACAGAACATTAAATGTATTGGATAAGGAATAAGGATAAAGTCACATCAAATGCAAGTGTATCCTTTTATCCAACCACCTTTACACACGTATAAACTTTGGGAAAGAACAAGTGGATTGTTCTTTGGAAAGTGTGTAAAGGCCAAAGTCAATTACTCGATATCAGTGTTCAGACTTGTAAGGTCTAGAACACTGACAATCCTCCAGTGTACAGATCTGGTAAGACTTCCAGTGGACTCCGTCATTTGTAAGTCTTCTTTCTTCAGACTTTAGTCTTTGACTTCAGTCAGAATGTCTTCAGTAGTGTAGATCTGGACTGGGGTGAAGTCCAGTGAGCTCATCTGGAGAATACTCCAGATTTCCTATACAAGTATTTGCTCACTGGTCTTCCATTATTTCTGGACAAATCTTCAGAGGAACTCCAGATTCCAAGTCTGGAGTAGGTCCATTTCTGGACAGATCTTCAGTAAGGCTCCAGTAGTCGAGTCTGGAGCGAGTCCAGTAAATCTGGACCTAACAAATTCCCCCTATTTGTTTAGAAATAATGCAAGTGTTTTCAGGTTTATAGATATACAATTTTGTATGCCTGGAAAACTCTTAGTCGATTTAAGTCTAAAAAATCTAAGTTACTGGAAAACACTTTATAGATCATGAGTGTTTTCAGTTTCATCTTTTAAGTTCTAACTTAGACTAAATCTGATCATTTACTTATATGAAATTAAAAATTGCAACTAATATTACTTTCATCAAACGATTAATTACAATAAGTACATGATAAAAGATTCAGACCCTTCTTTTTGATGACTGCCCTGGTGCATCTTCAGTAGCCTTCCTCTTTGGTGATGGAGATGATGGAACAGACACTGGTGGTCTCAAACCCAACACAGCTTCCATTTGTTGTATTCTTCTCCAGACCTTCTCAATTCTCTTCATAAACGCCTTAACATCTGGAGATAAATCAGTTTTACCTTTAAATGTCAATCTTATCTCCTTTAGTTCAGTCCATCCAAAAGCTTGGACTGTTGTATCTTTCCTTTCATCTGTAAAGTTACCCTCCCTGGTCAACTTTATATTAAATCTGGTCATTCCTTGATTGTTTTCAGCCAACTTGATTTCAGCATCAACAATTTTTCTAGCATTAGCCCTAAAATTTATCATTTGTTCATAAGAGGCTTTCTGCTTTGCCAAATGGACCATATATTCAGTTTCCTTGGATACACCACTCTGTTGTCCTTCAGTGGACTGGAGTTGTTGGCGATTAATTCTCAGAGAAGTATCCAGGGGAATGAAAGTGCTCACATCAGCATCCTTTATTGCCTTGATTTGTTTGGCAGTAAGCTTCGGCAGACCAGTCAATCTTTTTTTGTACTCTAACTCCAGAGCACCAGCGTTCTTTCTAATCTTTCTCTGGAGGTTCACCAGTTCCTCCCTTCTTTGTCTAATCAATTCTGGAATGGTAACACCATAAATTAATGAATCATATACCTGTTCTTCTTCAGCGTAGAACGAGCGTATATGAACATCATTTAATGCATCTAGACATTGATGAACTCTGGGATCATCCTTCATCTTCTTGAACACTTCAATGTTAATGCCTAACCTTCCAGCATTATAAGAGTCCAGAGTCCTATGATTAGCCATATCCCTATGATGGGCCAGCAGTTCATCTCTTTGGTTTGTCTTGAAAGTTTCAATCATGATGCATTGTTGTTCTAACTTCTTGGCAGTTTCATCATCAGCATCTTCAGTTTGCTCTTCTTCTTCACCAGATACCACTTTTTCTTTTCCTTTAACTGCCTTCAGAGTTGATGGAATATCTGGGAAGGACTCAAATTGGGGCTCACTGGCTTCAGTGCCAGTAGCTTCTTCAGTTAGCCCGGCTTCAGTGCCATATGCTCTTTG
>CM067169.1:117314425-117362335 GCA_034093135.1 Erigeron breviscapus | reverse complement strand
GCTACAAGCACAATACAACGATGACTAGGTGTCTCCAATAACCTAGAACAAGTATAAGATCGAAAGATAAGCTAAACGACACCTTTTGTAAAATCTGGGCAGTGGTGCGCCGCACCTTCCATGTGGTGCGTCGCACAACACTCCAGAAACTTTATATCCTCAGTGGGTGCGCCGCACCTACCCTTTGGTGCGTCGCACAAAACCATCAGAAAAACTTATCTATCAATAGGTGCGCCGCACCTACCCTTTGGTGCGTCGCACTAAACTCCCAGGGAAATTAGATTAAAGACAGGTGCGCCGCACCAGCCCTTGGTGCGTCGCAAAACGGGGTGTACCAAAAACCAAACTGGCCAGTGGTGCGCCGCACCTCCCACACTGTGCGTCGCACAAACACTCCAGAAACTTTATATCCTCAGTGGGTGCGCCGCACCAGTCCTTTGGTGCGTCGCACCAGGGGTGCAGACCAGCAACTACACTTTTACGCTTTGATCAAACGAATCCCACACTAACCCATACCCCAAATCCAACCTGGGTACTTAAAATTAACCCATTTAATTGCATTTCCATCATCTATTCTCAGCCTATACATCCTTTAATCCTTTACTTCATAAATCAATCGTTTAATCACCCGAAAAACATCAAATTGATGAACGTTTAATCAAATAACCCAACCCAAACCCTTATGGCCTGGATTAAGACTAATATAAGACTCACACAATCATTTCTCAACTGAGGAATACCTATATTACCTGTATTTGGTGATAAAGATCCAAGATCTAAGCAATACACGATCGATTCGGCTCCAAAACGAATAAGATCTAGGGAGAAATGAGAGAGGGAAGGGAGGGGATTAACTAGGGCTTGCTTTTGAGAAAGAAAATCTGCATAAGGCTCTCAAGGACAACCTTTAAACCTCTAAACCCGTTTTTGACTTTGCACACATGTCAAAACTAACCCCTAAGCTTCCTAATCCTTCATTATTGGTCACAAACTACTTTATTGACCATAAACATCATTAATCCTTCATTAAATGTCACTACATAGACATTGACCTTCATATTACACACATTTATACTACATTAACATTTAGGCTTACAAGCCTCACACATAACACACATTAGCTACATATAAACATTTAAATCTAAAATAGACTTAACGACACACACAATATTGACTTAACGGCATTAGTCAACTAGTAAAGAAAAGTTTGGGATGTTACAAACCGCCTACACACAACCCCACATTCCTAAGTATGTGTGGCTTATGTCACATAGCCTACGTCTAGGCAAAAGAAAAGTAAAGTAAAGAATGAAAGTAAAGTATGAAAGGATAGGAACATTTAGGAGTATGATGAATCCTAATGTGTTATGTTTATGCTAAGTAGGTGATAACTCAAATGTGATATGATATGTACTATGACGATTATGTGATATTAACAATTATGAAATGCTTCTGTTAATATATAATGAATTGGTAAATGTTTTCAAATGCTTGTTATCTTACTTAGCTTTTAAAGCTAACACTTGCTCTTTTGAAAAATCGTTGTTCCCTCAGGTTAAGCAGGATCGAGCTAGTGAAAGACTTAGTTTGGTGAGGTGGGTAGATGCTTTAAAGAAGACATTTAGTTTCCCCGCTTAGACATTCATGTTTAGCCATAATGATGTTGGCTACTTTAATTAAGACTTATGTAATAGTTATGTTGGCTCTCATGTTGGTGCCAAATATGGATTATCTTTTATTGTTTTGATGATATGAACATAGTAACACCACTTTCTATAAATGAACTATCCGTTATGGATTGGTTATGTTTTAAATGTTCTGTTTCTGCATTTCTAAACGCCGTTAGGCAAAAGTTTTTAAAAATCCAGGTTTTTAAATGACGGGTGTTACATGGTGGTATCAGAGAAATGGTTCAAGTGAACCAAAGACCGAACAAAGCTATTGGATTTGGACTTAAACCGTATGAGAAATGTTAGGCTTAAGTAGTAATGCTTTAGCTTTATGATGAAATGCCTTTAGGACGGGTTGGGTTGAGTGAGAGAGTAGGATTAAGGCTTATTACGTGTTCTATGAATTATATGATTATTTCAGAAGCCTTTATTCTTCTATTTCTCGCTTATTCTGTTATAAAATCCTTCTTTACAATGATAGACGGTTCTTGGAGGTAAAATGTTGATTCCTCCTCGTGGAGATTCAGAAATTAGTGTCTGGATATGTGTGAAGATCGGTGAAAAGTTATAGCCGGTAAAATCTTTATGGTGTTTATGATGTACAAAAAGGTAATTGGAGTATGAACTAAAAATGTTAGACGAGAGGTGACTAGCGGTCAATGTTGTCGAGCCACTGGTTTAGACGACATGTACCCTAAAGTTTGACGAGTGGAGTTAAGGTTAGACACTTGAAGGAATAGAAGTAGGTGATGCACAGAAGGGTTACCGGCACACTTGTGGAAGGATACAGTTACAATTCCGGTAGCGAACGTAATTGTAAATGTATCATGACATGTGTGTGCTTGTGCGACTGTGCCTTTGTTGATCCATATGAATTGAAGATGGAAATGATGGAACATGTGAAAAGTAGACAAATAATTATGGTTTAAAGCATGGTGAAGCCGGAGCATGTAGAGAAGTTCATACTGAAGATGATTGGACCCTTTAATCATTAAGCTCTTCCATTCTATGAACACCGTGTTATAATGTGAGGCTACATTCAAGCTGTGAGATGATAAAGTTTTGTATAAGCGCATGGCTCACACACTCGATGATAGGGTAATGTTAGTAAGAGTTTAGCGAGGTGTCGAGTTCCACTATGTATCATATATGAGGAAGTACATGATGAACACGACGAGTATTTTAATGAGGAGCTTTTCCATAGGTGACATGAATACTATGAAGATGAACTAACACGTGGATTCTTCTAGCGGTTTTATCGCCTAGTGCTTTCGCCGGTGTGACATAGTGTTGATGTCGTGATTCTATATTCTTACATATTTTTTCAAATGATCGCTTTTGTTGATAATGTGTTTTTCCTTAGGAAAATTTAAAGATGTGTAATAATGAAGTCATTTACTGCTATTTTTAATTAAAAGAAATAAAAGTTTTCAAGATTACTTGATTCATGAATTGACCGTGTTTCTCGCCTAAGTGATTTACTCATGAAAGGAAAAGTTTATATATTCCTGAAGTCGAGGTCATAAGTAGTTTTTGAAACTTTTCCAATAATGTCCGTGGTCTTCTTCCTGAACGAGAGGTCGAGTTCTCTATTGATATTACGTGTAGTGCTACTTTTGTGCAAAGGCACCTTACCATTTAGTTTTCACTAAATGAAAGGAGTTAACGATTTCAGTTGTGAAGTGTATATCATTCCCTAAGATAGATTTATGGTCTTGCTACCATATGCTGAAGTTTGATGAAGAAAGTCTTGCTAAAGTTGTCTTAACTCGTTACGATCATTATGAGTTTCTCAAATTACCTTCATGTTAACGGATGCTTTTACCGTTTTATGAAATCAAGAAATCGAGTCTAACACTTTCTTTAAATCGTTCAGTCATTACATTTAATGGTGACATTTCTATCTATTTTAAGTATGACGAAGAACATCTTGTTTTTCTAAATAAAGTCATTTTCATTTTCTACAAGAAGAAGTCTAATTCCAAACTCGCATGCTCGGAGTTGTAAGGAACAAGGTTCTATTTAGTAGTGATGTTCCATGACTGTAAGGTTATGGTACGTACTTAACTATAACGAGTCAGCCCAATATAATGTTTCCAGTGACTAAAATGTTGGTACTACGACCTATTATGATAAAGGCATAGTAAATTCTATACGTTAACGTGTGATTGGGTTAAAAGCCAAAACTAAAGACGAAAGTTTTTATGGTAATATAAATAAGTTGATTATCCTCTAACTGAAGTAAGGGGTCACGTTAACATGTGATATGTGACAAAGTTGCTTAGTGATGATATACCACATACGGAGCCCTACCTCCGTATGTAAATCTGCTATTACGAAGGCTGCTTAAGGATGTTTCCTGGCAGAAATACGGAGCTCACCTCCGTCAGAACGAACCACCTCAGTAAGAATAACGGAGCTCACCTCAGAATGTCCCAGATCCTATTACGGAGTTTACATGTAACACCCCAAAGTTTTTTTTAGGTAAAGAAATTAACCCCTTTTTACAGTTTTGACATTAAAATAAGTTCCTAGTATTTTATTTGTGGATATGGGGTTAATTTAGTTGGAACTTTAGCGGATAGCGGGTAAAAATACCCACAAAAATAGAAAAGGGCGTGGCAAGCCCATGAAGTGCCAGCCAACTTCTTTTCTATGACTCATACTTCCATTTGCTCTCCATCATTTCTTCATGCAGCTCCTTCTTAATTCATCATACAATTCTCATTCCATATCATCCTTCCATAAAGAATTATCATCAACAAGATTTATTATAATATCCAATTATTCAAGAAATTGAATAGTTAGGGTTTGTGGTGATTGTGGTGGTGGCCGAAATTTCTAGAGAAAAAAGGGGGAAAAGAAGTTGTAATCTAAAGTCTTGAATTAGCTCATGGTTGTCTGAGGTATTGATTCCCTAACCTAGTTTTATCTTTTCTTTTAAAATTAGGGTTCTTGGAGTAACCCAAATTGGGGATTTTGCTAGAAATTGATTTATGAATAATTTTCCCCCAAATTCTTAGATAACCTAGTTTGTCATTGAGTTGTATAATGAGTTTGGCTAAGAAATTGATATGCTCATGTGATAATATGGATTTATGAGAAAAGTGAATTTGTACTAGTTGCGAAATGTTGATAAAAGTGGTAGATTGAGCTACCTAGTGAAATTGTTGAAAGTGAAAGTAACTCAATGACAAATGGGTTGGGTTTGGAATTAGAAAAGGCTAGTGATTGATAGGTATGACTAGGTTGAGCTAGTCAAGTTGATGAATAAAAGCTTATGCATCTTATGATATGATTATAGGTTGAAGCTTGTATTTGTGCATTGACATATTATCGAGTTATTGTTCAAGTCGCGGAGGAGGTGAGTATATTTGCATACCTTTGTGTATACGTTGGGTCAATTACCATATGATGTTGAGTTGTGTCCATATGTGGTAATTGATTTGGCGTTAAGCCCATGTGGGGCATAGTGTTTATGAGGCCTAAGAACCTCCGGGACCTAAGAATCCCGATAGTTGATTTAGTGGGGCCTGAGAACCCCTTGTGAATGAGGCCTAAGAACCTCCGGGACCTAAGAATCCCGATAGTTGATATTGATTGTGTTTGTTTAGCTTATATGGATCCATGTATAGCGTTAAAGTGCAAAGGTGAGCATGTAGGTATGACACGACGGTGTCATAGGTTACATGTAATAGCCCTTTGTGTGTTGCCCTCCTTCGTGTTCATAAATGTATGCAAGTATATTCACTAAGCCTTTTCTTATATTTTAGTTGTTTCATCTTTCTTATAGGCGGTTCCGGAAGAAGGAACTAAGGTTGTTGATTAGAGCTTGAAGTAGTGAAAGTTGCTTTTGAAAGTTTGGAGGTATTGCCATCAAGAATTGGAAAGTTGTAGATACCTAGTTATCCCACCTCTCTATGGCTCTTGACTATCTTGGACATTTTGGTTAACTCAACTCTTGGTAAATTCTGGAAATAGTGGTTTGGTTGAGTCATGAGCTTTTGAAAGTAAACATGATCGTTTTGTTGATTATCCAAGTTGGGCAAATGACCCATTTGTTGGACAATGAAGTTTTTGAATGATGTTTATATGTTAGATTATGATGTAACGATGTTTTATAAGATTGGAAGTCTAAATCATGGATTTGAAAGATTTGTAATTGGGTTGGAAGTATTGCAAGTTGAGTTTTGGTGTCAAAATGAAGTTTGGAAGTCTGGACCAGACATTTCCCACTGCGGCGCAGTGGGAGTGTCCACCCCACTGCGCCGCAGTGGGGGCTTTTGTTCGTGCAGGTCAGAATTCTCCCACTACGCCGCAGTGGGAGTGCTCAACCCCACTGCGCCACAGTGGGGAAAGGCTGTAAAAAAAAAAAAAAATTTTTTTCGTATTTTTCTCTTATCGAGTTTAGTCCTTTCATTACCCATCAGAACGGAGCTCCGCCAAATATGGAGGAAATCTCTTATTTCCTCCTTTTAAAGAAAAGGGATCTACCCAAATCCCTTCCTAAACTCTAGGGTAAAACCTTAATGACCTAACTTATTCCCCAAGATGAGTTCCCCTTATAAATAGAGGTTCTCATCATTGGATGGAGACGTGTTCTCTTCACCCTCACAATACCTAAGGTGGTCGGCTTCTCTATGGAGAAGTCTCCACCGCTAACACAAACACCTCCGATACAACGGTGTTAATGTAACACCCCGCCTTACCACAACACAATATTGTCCGCTTTGCCCGCAGGCTCACGACTTTGTTTCTGGTTGCTCGGACAAACTTCCCAGAAGAGTCACCCATATGGCATTGCTACCACCCGAGCACGCTTAACTGTGGAGTTCTCCTCTCATCCACAACCAATGCGCCCAAAACGCGTTGTGTTGTATAAGACCAATGATATTAATTATAGCCAGGATCCCCCTTGTATTTCAGCGATGTATGCTTTCACACCCCCTCAACACAACTCAACGTCCTCGTTGAGTTATGCAAGTGCGCCATACACTCCCAACAATCCCAAGGGTTGCTCTGATACCACTTGTAACACCCCCGCCTTACCACAACACAATATTGTCCGCTTTGCCCGCAGGCTCACGACTTTGTTCCTGGTTGCTCGGACAAACTTCCCAGAAGAGTCACCCATATGGCATTGCTGCTACCCGAGCACGCTCCTCTCATCCACAGCCAATGCGCCCAAAACGCGTTGTGTTGTGTAAGACCAATGATGTCACTTATAGTCCCACGTTGCACGATAAGGGACTTAATGATAAAAAGTCAAAAAATAATCACACGCCACATTCATAATCACACAACATTATCAGCATATCATACATATCTAATAATCCCAAATAACCTCCCAAGTGAATCACATACCCAACATATGCATGAGATAATAAAACAATCATTAAAAGAGGTTATATCAAAACTACATTTTGTTGTGTCCCCCAGCGTGACAAAATATATTATCTTACCTCAAATAGGACAATTATGCGACTTAACTCGTACTTCTTCTCTGTTTCTGTTTGAGTACCTATGCAGAGGCGTCAAACAATGACACTATTATATTAATGTCAACTATTTTAACACATCTAAAATAATATAACATATGATATAAACTAGCTTATTAATCCATGGTCTAGCTTAATTATTACTAAACAACATGTGATGATTTATTTAACTTAATTATAATAATAAGCCTGCTAAAAGATTTAAACAAAACCTGACCACTTAGTAGATTTATAAAATAATCATGTTAAATCATGTTAATGATGACATATCCCTCCTGCGGTACGAAGAGGGAACAGTAGCACAGTACAATACGAAGACTGTCTGTAACGAAGGATTGCGCAGAAGATGGAAAAGTTAAGAATTGTTCCCCTATAAAGTCGGGATTTGTTTTATCAAATTGGGCCGATAATTATGGATATTAGACCCCTGGCCTTTTATGAGGGAAACCCTAGATCTTGGCTTTCTCTCCAAGTCAAGCCTCTCTTATAAAAAGGGAGGCGGAAGACATATCATTTTTACCTCCTCTTCTGAAGAAAACATACACGCATACGACCCTCATCAATTCAGCACAGCCGGCCACCAAAGTCCACTTGCAAGCACGATAATAACCGGTCTACCCCCATATCGCAGCACACGATCGAACAAGATCAAACCCATAATCATTGGCACAATCTCAATTGGCCATATTTGATTGGCGTAAAGAGATCAACTCTACCTTTTGGGAATCGCCAACAAACAACCAAAAACACCCATCACCCCTTTTCTAAACCTAATCTCGGTTTGGTGTACAATCATTTGGCGCCATCCGTGGGACCAAACTCAAATCAAAGACCCGCGACAAAGATTTTTGTGCATTCACACCGGAAAAATGGTGAAGAAAAACAAAAACAGACCTCTGAAAAACAGGAGATCTGCTCTGGCGATCAATCAGATGACAACCAATCACTCAGATCTTACTAAGGTTAAACCAGAAGTTTTTTATTTCCCTCCTTTGGGGGAAAACAAGCCTTCCAATGACCCCCTCATTATCCAAGCCACGATATTTAATATCGAGATACGAAGAGTCTACATAGATAGCGGAAGCGAATGCGATGTCATCTTCGAACATTGCTTCCTCAAATTACCAGATGCCTTATGAGCTCGCAAATTGGATTCCCGGGGTCCATTAGTTGGCTTTTCGGGAGAGCATGCATGGCCGCTGGGGGAAATTGACCTAGACGTCACTATCAGTGATGGAATACACGAGAGGACCGAAACATTAGACCTCTCGATAGTACGATCTCCTTCGCCCTACAACATTCTTTTGGGAAGAGCTGCGATGCAGCGGATGGAGATAGTACCCTCAGTGATCCATAGGCTCGTCAAGTTTCGATCCGAAACAGGGGTAGGCTCGATCTGCTCATCCTATGAGCCAACGAAACAAATCAACGATGTGAAAAGAATAGAAGACGGAAGTTCCTCCGCTCCGAAGGAACCGCAGGGAGAAGAGGATACGACGAAGATCGTGGTCAACCCAGACTTTCTAGACCAGACGGTCTCTGTAGGTATCCATCTCTCAGACGAATGTAAATATAAGCTCCGGAAGCTACTACAGTCAAACATGGATATTTTCGCATGGGAGTACAAGGACATGATTGGGGTCCCTAGGATCCTCACACTGGAAGGAAAACCCTTCGTGACGGAACACCGTTTGAATGAACGAAAGCATATAGAGCCGATTCACCAGAAAAAACGCAGCCTCTCCGCTGATAGAGACGAGGCTGCTAGGAAGGAAGTAGAGGAACTACTGAAAGCCGGGATAATAAGAGAATCCGCCTACCCGATTTGGATCGCTAACCCGGTGATGGTAAAGAAAGGAGATGGGGGGTGGCGGATGTGTGTCGACTTCACAAATATAAATAAGGCATGTCCAAAAGACTGCTACCCCCTACCTGAGATTGATTGGAAGGTGGAATCACTAACGGAACACAAACTGAAGTGTTTCTTAGACGCGTACAAAGGGTACCATCAAATACAGATGGCGGAAGAAGGAGGAAGATAAGACAACATTTTATACAAGCAACGGAACTTAGTGCTACCGGAAAATGCCGTTCGGCCTGAAGAACGCAGGGGCTACGTACCAAAGGTTGATTGACAAGGCGTTCGCCACGCAAATAGGAAGAAACCTGGAGGCATATGTCGATGACATGGTCATCAAAAGCAGAGACGAGGAAGACCTCATAGAAGACATTCGTGAAACCTTCGGAAATCTCCGAATAATAAACATGAAGCTCAATCCTAAAAAATGCTCCTTTGGTGTAGAAGAAGGAAAATTCTTGGGATATCATATCAGCAATAAAGGTATACATGCGAATCCCTCTAAGGTGAACAAGTTAAAACAAATCCCGACTTTATAGGGGAACAATTCTTATCTTTTCCATCTTCTGCGCAATCCTTCGTTACAGACAATCTTCGTATTGTACTGTGCTACTGTTCCCTCTTCGTACCGCAGGAGGGATATTTTCAAATAATGGTTCACAGTTAGTTACTAGTTTTTCTTTCATGCATTACAAGAACTTACGAAAGGCATTATGAAGAAAAATTGATTATTTTGTTTAGTATACTAGCTCATTTGCTAAATGCCACACCGACTCACTACCCCCTGAAATCGAATGAGATTTAAGGAAGAATATTTACATCAGTTAGTTCTTGACTTAATATCCAGAATCATTAACAATAATTATTTGACATCTTTAGATTGAAATTCGAAGATGAGTATGTACAGCCTTAGATACAATAGGGGACCATTGAAAAATTAGACTATCCATTCTATGTAAACTCTTATTCTAGTAACTTATTCCCAGGTTTCTCCAATATGTATGTTTTTATTTATTATAATTATACTTCGTTTGCAAACCCAGGTAAGGATCTAACACCTATGTAAAATCTAAATATTACATCACTAGCTAGCAATACATACTTCCGATCGATTCACTGACTACATATAAAGGTCCGTTTTTTTTTGTTACAAGACACCTTTTACATAGTTAAAATATCCCAATGCACCTAGACTATATATCAAAATCATTATAAATAAGACTTGTTACCTGAATTATATCTCAACCTGTTGGCCTATTAAATCGAATGTTGATGATGCTAATCGCCACAAAACTCACGCACTCTTCTTGCTTGAATTGTTGCCTCAAAACCCACGAATAAGAAAAACCCCTAGGTTTATGGGTTTCCGTTTCTTTTCTATCTAGCAATGATCTAATTAGGTTTATTAAGCCTCATTTATAATAAAGTTTGTTTAATTGTACTTTAGGTCCCTCTAGTCTCATTAACCAACAATTAACCTTCTCTAATATAGTTTTGGCTCTAACGGGAATAAAAGCATTGGTGACAACATTTAGCAATTAGCAACATATTTGATGACAAATAATTGACGTTTTACACATTACTCACGACCCATTAATAATCAACATTTAAGCACACATAATGACTCTAACGAAAATCCTAGTTTGACTAATGACGAAGTCAACTATATGAGAAAAATGTTTAGGATGTTACAATTCTTTCCTCCTATCAATTAAGCAAACAACGAGAACAACGCTCTCCCATCTCAGTCTTTGTCGGCCACGAGACAGTTTCTTAATACCTTTTGACCATAACACTACTTCTATATATTTCCATAAACTAAGCAAACCGTCCTCCTCTTTTCCAAAACTCACGTGCACATCAAAATGGGTGGTCGTATTCATGTAATCCTAGTAAATTATGAACTACCAATTAACATGCTTAATATACAATAAAGCTTTATTAAGACTTTATTCCATTAATAGTCTTAAAATCAGTAATATTAAAACCAAATGCTACTATGATCGACTATTTTTTCTCTAATCATTATAAAACAAATAATGATGTATATAATACCCACTAATATCCATATAATGCATAGCAAACGTATCATATCAAAATTTGTCATTTGTATTGATAGTCCATGTCTCACGTTCACATTTTGGTGGACTTAGAATTCCTTCTCACATTTTAGAGTAATTACAACCAACTAGCATTATAAAAGTTCTACTAATTAACCGTTACTACACTAACTCTATATAAAACCAAGTCAGTGTACCCCCAAGGTCGTACACCTCTCTCGCGGTTAAACATCGTCTATACTAGGTCACTGACAACTGCTATTCTTACTACTACGTACCTCCAACCTTTGTCCACCACTCACAATACAACTATTTACAATCATCAGGTTTTTAGGCACCACTAGCTAGCCTATACTCACTTACTACTTACAATGTAACAATATACGACTATCGGAATTTTTATATAACCTCTAAGTAAAGAGGAACCAATAACCATGTGGTATTGTGGTTCATGGAGTTCTACGTATTTAAAAATTCCATTAACTTTTCTCATGAATTCCTTTTTATATAAAATTTATTATTATAGTACTTTATATTATTTCACCATCCTCTCCCACGGTTTGTATAGATGAGAAGACTTACCATTCTCAACATCCACAAAAATTCTCAACAGCAATTTAAATTTTATAGATACTAACACTTCATACCATAAACTTCTAAATCACTATACAACCCAACACGATTTCGATAAAACACGGCTATTTATAAGTTACACAATCGCGAAACGATTACTCGATAACAATATAGTCAACACTAAATTCAACTAAAGTCTATACACTTGCAAAAATATATACTAGCAAGTCCATAACTCATTACCTCTAGCTACAACTTTACCATTTGACATTTTGACAAAAAAATATTATTTTTTTTAAACTACTTTTATAGTCTACATCCATAGCTAATTACAATTAGCTCAAAATAAATTAGATGAAGTTGACAAACATAACAGCTTAATTTAAATAACAAATGACCAATTATGTTTGAAATACATACCAAGTGTCACATCCCATTATAGCGGAAATATAGGGTTAAAAAAATTGCGTACTTATCAGAAGGTAAATAGAGATTACATCTATTAATCCAAATACAAGTCTATTACAAGTATAATCGTTCAGATGTGGATCCCAATACACGGATACAAACTATCCTCAATTGGAAATGGGTCCACCTAATACAATAATAACATTTGGACAACTAAGTACAATTAGGACTAATAAAACGATAGTCCTCAGAGGTCTGACGCTAATTGTACGTCCAATGTTCAAAAGATGGCTTCACGAAGTCATATACGCTTCCAATACTTACTGTTGGTTACCTGAAAAGCATGAAATTTGAGAGGATCAACTACCGAAATAGTTGGTGAGTTTACAGAATGTTTGACCAAGTTTATTCGTCATTGTGAGCACAAAATGACTTGTAGTTATTTTCAACAAGACAATCAGAATCCAACACTTGATAATATTTCATAACAAGGCAGCCGGGGTCTAAGTCCGACTAAAGCATATGACAGCCGGCAGCCAAGTCCGACAGTATCAGTCACTATGCTACATTGCTTCGCACAGGATTTCCCTCTAAAATGGGGTGCGCACCACAACAATGTTTATGACTAGCATATGATAGCCGGGAAACAACATCCGACAGTATCAGTCAACACGCCTCGCACAGGATTTCCTTCTACTAGTGGGTGCGGACCCTAAACAAGACAGTCAAGAACTAAGTCTGACAACACGACCACTAGGTGTAACAACCCTACTTTTTAAATGTTATATATGAGCTAGTTATGTTGTCCTATGATCTCGCAAGCCATAGTTATACTTAAAGCTAGTAGATAATGCCCCTAAATTAGCAATCTAAAAAAAAATCCCCCCCCCCCCCCCCCCCCCCCCCCCCCCCCCTTTTTTTTTTTTTTGTGTTTTTTTTTTTTTTTTTTTTTTTTGTTTTTTTTTTTTTTTTTTTTTTTTTTTTTTTGTTTTTTTTTGTTTTTTTTTTTTTTTTTTTTTTTTTTTTTTTTTTTTTTGTTTTTTTTTGTTTTTTTTTTTTTTTTTTTGTTTGCAAACCCTCCCCCCCCCCCCACCCCCCCCCCCCCCCACCCCCCCCCCCCCCCCCACCCCCCCCCCCCCCCCACCCCCCCCCCCCCCCCCCCCCCCCCCCCCCCCCACCCCCCCCCCCCCCCACCCCCCCCCCCCCCCCCCCCCACCCCCCCCCCCCCCCCCCACCCCCCCCCCCCCCCCCCCCCCCCACCCCCCCCCCCCCCCCCCCCCCCACCCCCCCCCCCCCCCCCCCCCCCCCCCCCCCCCCCCCCCCCCCCCCACCCCCCCCCCCCCCCCCCCCCCCCCCTAAACTAGCAATCTAAAGCTATTGTTCAATTCTAAATATGAATTATAAAGTACCATTGAACAAAATTTTATTGATGGTCAATCAAATTAGCTAAATAATAATGTAAGTCTCACAAGTTGAGATAACCATCAAAAATCCTTACGAAGGTCCAACAATTTAATCATTTAACTAATTAAAGTAAATTTGGTCACGAAAATAAAATTTCCAATTCAAAATATGTTATAAGTTCTTATGCGCATAAAAGCGTTTAAATCATAATAAGTGTATATATATGCATATATGCTTAAATTAAATACAAGATTACAACCAATGAGCCTTGTAACAAATTAAAAAACCAAAGGTATGTACATATACATACATACATACGGCACACACACTTATGTTTTGGACCTCACTAGCTAACATATTAGTGCAAACTAATACAAATAACCTTACAAAAATACATATTCTTACACCTAACACTTACATACATATTACACAACAAAATTTTATAAAAAAAAAGATGTGAAAGACCCCCCATATGCCCTAGAAGGGCCGGCCCCCATCACCCCCTCACATACCCATTTCAAACTTCATACACTTCAATTTTTCTTCCTTGGAACTCACCACTTTTCTCACAACTCTTCCCTCTTCTCACATACTCTCTTATTCTCTCAAGACAAACTCTCTTCTCCCTCCTTTCTTCTTGATACCCACGGCCAAAAAGAGAGAAAGAAAAGGCAAACATCAATCCATATAAACATACAATAATAATAAGGGTTTAAGCTAGATTGTTAAGGGTTAATACAAGCAAGGTTCAAGGGTTGTTCTAGGCTTAGATTCAAGGGATTATAGAGGTTTGAAGGCCACGAAAATCTGCCCAAATTCTTCATCCAAAACCAAGTTCAAGAGGGTATAATCTTCATCCTTTTTACTAGATCTAATCTTGTTTTGTTATATTCAAAGGTTTTATCAAAAACTCATACTTTCTTCTTGTTTTCTTTGTAATATACACTTAATGAGGGCAAAAGTTGATAGGATCTTTCTTTCCATTCTCATGCATGTCGAATCTAATAAGAAAGATCCAAGGATTCAACAAGTTTAAGACCCAAAAGTGTGGTTATAGATTAGTAGCTTTTAAAGTGACTTTCTTGTTGATAGATCTATATTTTTTTGTATATTTTTGAAGAGTATATTCTGAGATTTTTCATATAAAAGATTTTTTTGTATTGTTGAAAGTTAGATCTATAAAAGTTGATAGTAAAAAGTGTTGATTCGAATGCATATATGCTAGATTTAAGAAAGTTTGATCTTTTGTTGGATTATGAGATGGATATGGACTTGTTATAAGTGAAAAATATGTTAATATGTTAATATTCTGGAAAAATTGATAAAATATCAAGGATATAAAGCTTGAATCAAAACATGTTAAAATAAGCTAGAAATCACAAACCGAAAACACGCAAAAATGCATTTTGAGCACACACATGCACCATAATCTTATGACCAAGAAAATATGATAAACCTACTGGAAAAATGTTGAAATAAAAGCACAAAACTCAGATCTATTGGTCTATGACAACAATAAGCTCAAAAATCACCTTTTCGGGTCAAATAATCACTAACCGAAAGCACTAAATTGCACATATCAAACCACCACCACTCTCACGATTTTGGACACCAAAATATGATGAACTTTCTGGAAATAATGAAACAAGAATGAAAATCCATTTTGAAGCACTTTAATTGCTCAAGAAATGATGCTAAAATCACTATTTCGGTAAACGATTTTTAATCATAAAACCCTCAAAATAAGCAAGACACAAGAGAGGTTGAATGGATATGATTTTGTATGGATAAAAGTTGCCTAAAAGGCCTGAGATTTTAGACCAAAATGTTTAGTGATGATTTCTAAGAATTTCCATGAATTTTTGAATTTAAATAGTAATTAAAAGACATAAAAATCCATAAATAAATTATGCAAATCAAGAATGAAGTTAAATCATCTTAACCATTGATAAAATTAACTAAAACCTACTGGAGAAAAATAGCTAAAAGGCAAGAGATATGTGTTACATAATTTAAAGATAAATAATTAAGTAAAAACAATTAATTAAATATTATTATTAAAATAAATGGAAAATACACAAATAAAGTATAAATCATGAAATTATAAATTAAGGAGCATATATATCAGAAGATAATTCAAATGAAATTATCCATAATTTATAAAGGCCATTATGACACTTAAAAGTATTTTTAAGGAATTATTTAATTAATAAATCAATAAAATGAATAAATAATTAATTAAATAATATTAAATTAAACATATAATTACAAATCAGAAAAATATACATAAATATTAATATTATAAGACCACTAATGTCAAATATTATTACTAAGCAAAGTATACAATGGAAATCATATAAATCCAAGCCAAATTACCGAAATTCCAATAAACGTACAAAAACGTATAATGAGAAAACGACTTTTACACCAAATCCTTATACCCAAACAATGAGAACATCATAATGCACTTGAATTCCATAATCTAATGACAACCAAATATGGGCAAGTCTACTAGTATACATCTCATGATCTAGCTCACTAGTTCATGTCACGCGAACTTACGCCACGAATATATACGTTATGGTTTAGGCTTGCTTGAGGCGCAACAAATCTAAGCGAAGGAATCACGTTTGATCAGCCCCTATTCACTCTCTAATCAGTGAGTCATAGCCCCCTTTCAAACTCTTTTATATGTTTACTTACGGGTGAAAAGCATGATTAATTAAAATGACTTTCTCTTATGAAATGATTCTTGAAATAATGATAATGATATGGGAATTATATTGTATGTTCAACGTGTTATATGTTATATGATGAGCTTGAGTACTGTCAAACGGTGGTCCCCTGTACACTACTATTAACTCATTTGAGGCCTGTAGTTAGAGGGTTGCGCAACTAGGACTTGTCCCCTCATCCACTATTATAGGGAACGGTGGGATGTTTGGTCTGCCTTGGTGGCCACCTTCATCGCCAGTCTGGCCTCGCGGTGCTCTAACTACTATATATTTATGGGCGTCTCCATGGCACGACCCTTGGTTTTCTTTATGCACGTGATTGACAGCATGTGCTTATCATTATCTTATCATTTGGGACATTATATATTGATTATTGGGACATAACCGGTCTTAGTAGTGGCTCAAGAACAATCTCATCAAATTATGTCATGGTAGTCTTACCATTGACCAGAGGTATTGATATTATATTATGGATGGCAATTATTGTTTGAACATACGGTTTGGGTATGGACAGTATGATGGAATTCTTGGAAATTTTTATGACATATTCTTTCTTGAATTGGATTAAATACATGTGTGTTGTTAGCATAATCCTATGAACTCACTCAACTCTCGTAGTTGACACTTTCTTCTTCATGCTTTTCAGGTCTAGGGCAGTAAGTTAGCTTTTGGACCGCTCCTTGGACGATGTGTTTATTTGTTGCATGTTGGACTAGTAACGCAAACATTTGATCTTTTGATTATGAATTTGGTTATGTAATGTTTATTAAACGTCCACTTGAACTTGTTACCTTTTGAATTCGAATGGCTTTTGAAACTTTATGTTGATGTTTGTTACCTAAATCTTTTGTACCATGTCGTTCTGTGGCATCTCGTGTTTCCGCTATAGTCGGGGTGTTACACTAGGGTTCCATAACAATGATAACTACAGGGACAACATTTTAGTTCGTCAAACACAAGAAACATTTTAATCAGCCATCACACGGCAATTCAATGTCATTTTATCCAACATTTAATAAATGACACGTATACACATTTTCACAGCCTCTAACATGGCAAATTTACTTCAAATGATCTAAGCATCCAAATCACATGGCATACTTACAAAACAATTATTTATTTAATAAATCGTGTATACAATAACACATGCTTTTCAGGCCCAAAGTAAAAGGAAAAGGGCGCCATAAACTCACCTTAGCGATCTAGTGCTAAAAGGTGCAAAGTAGCTCGAGAAGATTCAACAATCAGTTCTCCACGTTATCCAAAACCTATGATATCATTACCAATAATGAGGATCCAATCTCTTGACGACGAGTATCCTACGTACAACTACTTAGCTATATACCCTAGAATGCCATAACCGAGAACGTGTTTCAAACTTTCATTTTATTTACCTTTAGTTGGTAAAAATCAATGACATAGTCATTAAAAGTAGTATAAAAATACCATAATGTCAACCCTACTAACCTCAACAAGTTGATTTAGCACGATTAAGTCAAGTCATAAGTCCCTAAACACATTTTCAACTTAAATGAGTGTGAACAAGACGCATTCGACTTGACCCTTTTAGAAATGAGAGAAGTCTCGTACAAGAAGAGTGTTATTACTAGAAACTAGACTCTCTTACGATTCCAACGATAGGTCATAAGACTTAATTGGAGTCACGGATCAAAAGTTATTAACATTTGAAAATTGACGCGCAAAATTTTACAGGGGGTATCCACTGCGCCGCAGTGAGCCATTGCCAAGCTCACTGCGCCGCAGTGAGCTAACCACGAACAAAACAGGCCCTAGCCACTGCGCCGCAGTGGGGCTAACCCATGCCACTGCGCCGCAGTGGCCAAATTCTGAACCAGAAGCAGCAGCTTCAGTTTATGCAGGAAAACCAAACCAAAACCCTTCAAACTCGACCCAAATCAATCCAAAACGATTTGTAGGAGCTTGTAACCCATTTTGAAGCATTACTAAACATTATAAACCATAAATACACATAACCCAACCCATAATTTCATCCATAACATCATCGAATCTTCCGAAACGATCAAATCCAAACCAAAACCCTATTTAAACCCTAATTCCATTTTAAGTTGTTTTAGGCCATGTAAAAACTCGAAATGACTAGAAAAGAGTAAGTAAACATAAATAGGCGCAAAAGGGATGATTTAGACTTACCAAAAATTGATGTTCTTGAAGATAGTTGAAGAATATGTAGATGAAGATGATGATGATGATATAACTTCAAATGATATAGCTTAAGATCTTTCAATCCTTCCTTTGCCAAAAACTAGATTTTTGATGATGATAAGAGATTGAGAGAGTTTTAGATTGAAGAGTATTTGTGAAGTGTGTGTGTGGTGTGTGTTTGGATCGACCAGGGAGAAAGAAAAAGGGGGGAAGGGCTTTGTTGGCCTATTTTCCTCCTCTCAGACTCAAATCAGTCCATGTGGCTTCATTTGGGATATTTTAGTATCCCCTAATTTGGTAAAATGCTTACAATTAAATACCGTTTGTCAAAAAGTCAAAATGTAAAGTAAAGGTATTTTCCCTCGTCTCATTTTTGTTAAGACAAGTAAATAAAACTTTATCAAACTAACTTTAGAAATATTTAGTTTAGACAGTCTATTTACTGTGTTCAATTATAACATTTAAATCTTTATTTAACGTTATTTTAAGACTCGGCATTCCGTCTAAATAGCTAATAGTCTACGTCATAAGGATACGTCTAATTGAACCATATCAAATGTTCAATTAACTAATAATTTCTACGTCATATCTCTAAATTAGACGAAATTATAATAATGATCGAGATTAGGACTAACCCGTTGTTAATAAATTACGAGTTGTCACAGCATCCCCGACTTCTAAGGATTTCGTCCCGAAATCAAGTCTTGCTTAGTAAAAAGATGAGGATACTTATCCCTCATATAGTCCCTCACGTTCCCAAGTCGAGTCTGGTCCGTGTTTTGAGTTCCAACGAACTTTGACCAACTTGATACGACTTCGTCTAAGCTGTTTGAGCTGTTGGTCTAAATTTCAACAGGCTCCTCTACAAATTGAAGAGAGTCATTCACTTGCAACTCTTCCACAGGTACAACCAATGTTTCATCAGTTAAACATTTCTTTAGATTCGATATATGAAATGTGGGATGAACATGTTCAAGCTCCTGGGGTAAATTGAGCTTATAAGCCACGGAACCAATCCTTCGAACAATTTCGAATGGTCCGATATAACGGGGACTAAGTTTTCCTCTCACGCCAAAGCGTGCAGTGCCTTTCCAAGGTGACACTTTCAACATAACTTTATCACCCACTTGAAACTCAAGGGGTTTCCTTCTACGATCTGCATAGCTCTTCTGGCGATCCTGAGCCGCCTTCAGCCGTGCCCTAATTTCAACAATCTGGTCAGTAGTCTTCTGAACCAGTCCATACTTGTACAACGACGCTCACCAGCATCAAGCCAACAAACAGGCGATCTACATTTCCGCCCATACAAAGCTTCAAAAGGCGCACACTTTATGCTTGTGTGATAGCTGTTATTATATGAAATTCAGCTAACGGCAAAAAGGTATCCCAGCTACCTTTGAAATCGATAACACATGCCCGAAGCATGTCTTCTAACGTCTGAATGGTACGCTCACTTTGCCCGTCCGTCTGTGGATGGTAAGCCGTACTCAATTTCAACTGAGTGCCCAAAGCGTCTTGAAAATATCTCCATGATTGAGAAGTAAAACGACCATCACGATCCGAGATAATAGACACAGGAACCATGAAGTGACACGATCTTCTCAATATATAATTGAGACAATTTCTTTATTTTCCAATTCTCCCGTATGGGAATGAAGTGTGCAGACTTCATCAATCGGTCAACAATGACCCAAATAGTATCGTAACCCTTCAAGGTTCGAGGTAACTTCGTAATGAAGTCCATAGTAATCTGTTCCCATTTCCAGTCAGGAATTTGGGGTTGCTGGAGCAGCCCAGAAGGCTTTTGGTGCTCTGCCTTAACCATTGAACAATTTAAAACACTTTGAAACATACGTGGCGATATCTCTTTTCATACCAGGCCACCAATAAAAATCCTTTAACCCATGGTACATTTTGTCAGCACCAGGATGGATTGAATACTTAGATCGATGACTCTCGTTCATCTAAGAGTTCTCTAAGTCCATTATACTTGGGAATCCACACTCTGCCCTTGACATGTCGGATCCCATCGCCATCCAATTCAAATAACCGTTCGGCATTCCACAATGCTTCCTTCTCGTTACGCCCTGGTTGTAAGGCCTCATCCTGATCATCTAAAACTCTATCCCTTAATGATGAGCCAAGGTAAGAACTTGCTCTTGTTATGACAGATAGTGAAATTCTATCTTTTCGACTTAACGCGTCAGCAACAACATTTGCTTTACCGGGATGATATTTGAGTTCACAATCATAATCACTGAGTAATTCTACCCATCGCCTTTGTCTCATATTCAGCATTTTCTGATCGAAGATATGCTGAAGACTTTTGTGATCTGTGAATACCGTAAACTTTGTACCATACAAATAGTGCCTCCAAATCTTTAAGGCAAAAACAACCGCTCCGAGTTCAAGATCGTGGGTTGTGTAATTCCTTTCGTGGGTTTTGAGTTGGCGAAAGCGTAAGCAATGACCTTACCCTCCTGCATAAGTACACATCCCATTCCCTGATGTGATGCGTCACAGTATACCACAAAGTTTTCAATTCCATTCGGTAACGCTAAAATAGGAGCATTACATAGGAAGGGAAAAAAAAAGTCACAGACACGAAGTTTTCAATTCCATTTGGTAACGCTAAAATAGGAGCATTACATAGCTTGTCTTTCAACGTTTGAAATGCTTCTTCCTGGGCATCCTGCCAAATAAATTCCTTGGCCTTTTGAGTTAACAACGTCAAAGGTTGAGCAACCTTTGAGAAGTTCTCAATAAATCTCCTGTAATCCAGCCAATCCAAGAAACTGGCGGATTTCTGTCGGAGTCTTAGGGGCTTCCCACTTCTTTATTGCTTCAATCTTAGATAGATCTACGTGGATCCCATCCCTGTTCACTACATGACCCAAGAAGTGTACTTCCCTAATCCAGAATTCACATTTTGAGAATTTCGCGTACAACTTCTGATCCTTGAGCAGTTGCAGAATGGTTCTCAGATGACCTTCATGTTCGTCTTTATTCCTTGAGTATATCAATATGTCGTCAATGAATACAATGACAAACTTGTCAAGATACGGTCGACATACTCGATTCATTAAGTCCATGAACACAGCAGGTGCATTGGTTAAGCCAAACGGCATAACCAAAAACTCATAATGTCCGTAACGAGTTCTGAAGGCTGTTTTAGGAATGTCCGTCTCTCTGACTCTGAGTTGATGATACCCCGATCTGAGATCAATCTTGGAAAAGTGTGATGCACCTTCCAATTGGTCAAACAAGTCGTCAATACGAGGTAAAGGGTACCTGTTCTTGACAGTCAACTTGTTCAGTTCTCTGTAATCAATACACATACGCATAGAGCCGTCTTTCTTCTTCACAAATAGGATCGGAGCTCCCCAAGGTGATGAACTTGGACGAATTAGTCCTTTAGCTAACAACTCTTGAAGTTGTTCGGACAATTCTTGCATTTCTGATGGCGCAAGACGATAGGGTGCCTTGGCCACGGGTGCAGTTCCAGGGACCAAATCTATTCCAAACTCAACTGGCCTGTGAGGTGGAAGTCCCATCAAATCTTCAGGAAACACCTCTGGAAAATCTCTAACTACTGGAATATCTTTCATGTCTTTATCCTTTGATTTTCTTTCTACTACTAATGCTAAGAAAGCAGGGTGTTCTTTTTGTAAATACTTATTTGCTTTTATCGCCGATACTAAGATCAATTTCTTTCCCTATTTGTCTCCTTGCACTACTAGGGTTTCGCCTTTCGGTAGGGGTATTCTAACAATCTTCTCATAACAACTTATATCAGCTCTTACTTTAGATAACCAGTCCATACCAATGATTACATCAAAACTACTTAGTTCTATAGGAATTAGGTCAATTTTAAAAGTTTCACCGGCCAATATCAAATTGCAATTTACTAAATGATCTTTAGCAATATACTTCTGACCGTTTGCATATTCAACAATATAAGTGTCTTTCATGGGGATAGCTATTATGCCAAAACGAGACTTAAATTCTAAGGATATGAAACTTTTATCAGCACCAGAGTCGAATAGCACAAATACGTAATGATTATTGAGTATGAATGTACCTATCACAACGTTGGGATCACGTCGTGCATCAGCAGCATCCAAAGCAAACACTCGACCTCTGCCTTGTCCTCCTTGATTCCTAGCTTGATTGTTCCCGCATTGTTCCTCACGGGAACTATGGCATTGTTGTTCGGGGCTTGATTAAGTCTTGGACACGCTGGTCGGAAATGAGTTTCACTTCCACACTCGTAGCATTGATTTGATACTTTCTCCCTACAATTCTTTGCCAAATGTCCCGCCTTTTTACAACGGTGGCAAATAGGACAATTTCCTATATGACGCATGCCACACCTGTTACATCTTTTGTCTGCGTCAGGGTTTCTATTAATATTCTGGGGAACCACTGCAAAGTTTCTGGCAGCCTTAAACCTTTTTCCATTTCCACCATTGCCAAATCCACTACCGGAGGCTTGGTCAGTCCTTCTCTTGATCACCTCGGTTCCAACAGAAGAACCGGTGGTTCTTTTCAAATCTATCACCATTCGATTGGTTGCACTTACTGCCGCTTGAAGAGTTAAGGGATTAAAAGCGGCTACTAACCTTCGGATATCAGGTGACAATCCATAACAGTACCTTTCAACTAACTTCTCCTCCGTATCCACCATACGAGGAACTAGCCTTGTCAGTTCATGAAAACGAGTAGTGTATTTCTCGTTGTCTAATCCAATCATGGTATGATTCCAGAATTCACCCTCCATTTTCTGTACTTCCTCCCGCGGGCAGTACTTTTCCATGAGCATCCTTTTAAAGTTCAACCAAGGTATTCTATATGCCGGCTCTCGGCCACGAGTCCTAATCTGCTCGTTCCACCATGACAGAGCGTGCTTCTGAAATTGAGTGGAAGCATATTCCACTTTGTTTTCTTCAGCACAACGGCTGATATGAAGCACCGCCTCTATACTCTCTAACCAGTTGATTAGACCTACCGGACCCTCGGTACCATTAAATTCTTTTGGTTTACAATAAGTGAAGGTCTTGTAGTCATTCCCGTGCAGATGCACTCGAGGAATAATTTGTTCAGCAGTAGGCTCGACATTGTTACTGTTGTCAGCATGATGGTTATTATTGGCGTTCATGCTTGCCGTAATCTGTGCGACTAAAGTAGGCATAGCAGCCAACAGTTGTTGTGTCACAAATGCTGCCATATTATTTTCCCCACCAGTATTTGGGGTAGGTCCAGGGCCAGTATTCACCTGGACAGTAGCAGCTTCCTGTCTTTGCTGAATCACAGGTCCTTCCTGTTCAGCTTCAGTATTCAAAGGAGTTGATCGAGTAACTCTCCTTGGAGCAACTTTCTTAACTGGAGCCTTTTTCGGGATCTTACTTTTCGTCTTGGGAGCCATCTATCCTTGATATGAACAAGATGTAATTTAGAGGTTTTCTCGTAAGAATAACACAGAATGTAGCTTTTCAAGATATAAGAGGGCATTAAACACACGTCACAAATTATCGACTTACTTGAACTCATTAACTAAACAAGACAAGAAATATAGTTCACTACATTTCTAGAATTGAAATGAGCAAGTAATGTAGCCTGAACAAGTAGGTAAGCCAAAGAACGACCATATTTCATTTATACTTAAAACTTTTTACATAGTCTGACTTGTACATTTCCAAAATCTTGTGGAAAACTACATCCACAATCCAAATCATGTGGGAACAACATCCACGATGATACATTACACAGTCAGAGCAATACTATAAATACGTGGGAAATACATCCACCAAAAAGATTACAACTCAAATACAGAAGTACGAGTTGTCATCCTTTCTAAGGCTTACAATACGTTACTACTACCACTACTGATTACATCCTGAAAAGAACTACAACAAGCAACGCCACCACCAAGACTACCACGACTGTTAGTATCCAGATCATCCTCCCAATAGCTTCCTTCCCTTCCCTAGCAACAGTCATAGCCTCAGCCGCCTGATGATAAGCTCCAGTCAACGCCTGAGCTTGATTCTCTACATTCTCCCTTGTACAGATGAGGGAATTGTTCATCCTTGACAATTGTCGGCGATAATATTCCGACCTATCAGCTGCAGATGCAACTGGCCTAACGACACTTGGATTGTAGACAGGCACTCTGGAGGGACCCGCAGCATACGGATCTCCCTGAAAGAATGAAAGACCAAGTCCACAGTTGCCCTGAACTGGTGCAGAAGGACCAGGAGCATAAGGGTCTCTAGGAGCATAAGGTATACGAGCTCCCTCGGTAGTCCTCCTCTGATATGGAGATACCGGTGTTACAGATGATTGAACATTGATAGACACATGTTCACCTCCAGATTCGCTGGATGATGATATCAAATTGATAGGGCAAGATTTATTACCCGATTCCTCCATAGGTTCCTCTTCATATGAGTCAGGAACACAAGGAATGGAGTTTGCCACAACTGGAACTGGAGGTGTACTAGGTACAACAGCATTAGAGCTAACTCCGTCCGACATGACTATTCTGAAAGGATAGTCAAAGAATCCATATAAGTCTGATGGATAAGACAATTCAAATCAATTGAATGAGACAGTACGCAACAAGAGTTTCAAAGAGATCTTTGTCTAGATTATACACATTCGATTTGGGTTTCTATTAGCAACATATCTCCAATGCTTATATATAGGGTCACCCGCAACCTTCCCACCACATTTACAATATGTTGTTAATATAATCCAAACTATCACGTATATAAACCTTATGTATACACATACGAGTTGAGTTTCTATTCCTAACATACCTTCAATGCTTATGTATAGGGTCACCCGCAACCTTCCCACCACATTTACAGTATGTTGTGAATATAATTCAACTAACACGTATATACACAATTTAAGATATTTATTTCGAGCCTTATACTATTTTACATAATCGGGACGTAGTTGATCGGGTTAGGTCTAATTATTGACAAATAGTATAACTCTCGAGATAACTATCCTAAACCTTAAAGACTTAGATTTCTTATTTGAAGCGACCATGGCTATAGATTGAGTTATTCACGAGGAATAACTCCGTATTCACTATAACCTTGTCTCTGATACCAATTTTTGTCACACCCCATTATAGCGGAAATATAGGGTTAACAAAAAATTGCGTACTTATCAGAAGGTAAATAGAGATTACATCTATTAATCCAAATACAAGTCTATTACAAGTATAATCGTTCAGATGTGGATCCCAATACACGGATACAAACTATCCTCAATTGGAAATGGGTCCACTTAATACAATAATAACATTTGGACAACTAAGTACAATTAGGACTAATAAAACGATAGTCCTCAGAGGTCTGACGCTAATTGTACGCCCAATGTTCAAAAGATGGCTTCACGAAGTCATATACGCTTCCAATACTTACTGTTGGTTACCTGAAAAGCATGAAATTTGAGAGGATCAACTATCGAAATAGTTGGTGAGTTTACAGAATGTTTGACCAAGTTTATTCGTCATTGTGAGCACACAATGACTGTAGTTATTTTCAACAAGACAATCAGAATCCAACACTTGATAATATTTCATAACAAGACAGCCGGGGTCTAAGTCCGACTAAAGCATATGACAGCCGGAGCCAAGTCCGACAGTATCAGTCACTATGCTACATTGCTTCGCACAGGATTTCCCTCTAAAATGGGGTGCGCACCACAACAATGTTTATGACTAGCATATGACACCCGGGAAACAACATCCGACAGTATCAGTCAACATGCCTCGCACAGGATTTCCTTCTACTAGTGGGTGCGGACCCTAAACAAGACAGTCAAGAACTAAGTCTGACAACACGACCACTAGGGTTCCATAACAATGATAACTACAGGGACAACATTTTAGTTCGTCAAACACAAAGAAACATTTTAATCAGCCATCACACGGCAATTCAACGTCATTTTATCCAACATTTAATAAATGACACGTATACACATTTTCATAGCCTCTAACATGGCAAATTTACTTCAAATGATCTAAGCATCCAAATCACATGGCATACTTACAAAACAATCATTTATTTAACAAATCGTGTATACAATAACACATGCTTTTCAGGCCCAAAGTAAAAGGAAAAGGGCGCCATAAACTCACCTTAGCGATCTAGTGCTAAAAGGTGAAAGTAGCTCGAGAAGATTCAACAATCAGTTCTCCACGTTATCCAAAACCTATGATATCATTACCAATAATGAGGATCAAATCTCTTGACGACGAGTATCCTACGTACAACTACTTAGCTATAGACCCTAGAATGCCGTAACCGAGAACGTGTTTCAAACTTTCATTTTGTTTACCTTTAGTTGGTAAAAATCAATGACATAGTCATTAAAAGTAGTATAAAAATACCATAATGTCAACCCTACAACCTCAACAAGTTGATTTAGCACGATTAAGTCAAGTCATAAGTCCCTAAACACATTTTCAACTTAAATGAGTGTGAACAAGACGCATTCGACTTGACCCTTTTAGAAATGAGAGAAGTCTCGTACAAGAAGAGTGTTATTACTAGAAACTAGACTCTCTTACGATTCCAACGATAGGTCATAAGACTTAATTGGAGTCACGGATCAAAAGTTATTAACATTTGAAAACTGACGCGCAAAATTTTACAGTTGGTATCCACTGCGCCGCAGTGAGCCATTGCCAAGCTCACTGCGCCGCAGTGAGCTAACCACGAACAAACAGGCCCTAGCCACTGCGCCGCAGTGGGGCTAACCCATGCCACTGCGCCGCAGTGGCCAAATTCTGAACCAGAAGCAGTAGCTGCAGTTTATGCAGGAAAACCAAACCCAAAACCCTTCAAACTCGACCCAAATCAACCCAAAACGATTTGTAGGAGCTTGTAACTCATTTTGAAGCATAACTAAACATTATAAACCATAAATACACATAACCCAACCCATAATTTCATCCATAACATCATCGAATCTTCCGAAACGATCAAATCAAACCAAAACCCTATTTAAACCCTAATTCCATTTTAAGTTGTTTTAGGTCATGTAAAAACTCGAAATGACTAGAAAAGAGTAAGTAAACATAAATAGGCGCAAAAGGGATGATTTAGACTTACCAAAATTGATGTTCTTGAAGATAGTTGAAGAATATGTAGATGAAGATGATGATGATGATATAACTTCAAATGATATAGCCTTAAGATCTTTCAATCCTTCCTTTGCCAAAAACTAGATTTTTGATGATGATAAGAGATTGAGAGAGTTTTAGATTGAAGAGTATTTGTGAAGTGTGTGTGTGGTGTGTGTTTGGATCGACCAGGGAGAAAGAAAAAAGGGGGGAAGGGCTTTGTTGGCCTATTTCCCTCCTCTCAGACTCAAATCAGTCCATGTGGCTTCATTTGGGATATTTTAGTATCCCCTAATTTGGTAAAATGCTTACAATTAAATACCGTTTGTCTAAAAGATTAAGATGTAAAGTAAAGGTATTTTCCCTCGTCTCATTTTAGTTAAGACAAGTAAATAAAATTAAATAAACTAACTTTAGAAATATTAAGTTTAGACAGTCTATTTACTGTGTTCAATGTAACATCCCAAAACTTAATCGTATATGTTGACTAACGTCGTTAGGTCAAATTCTAAGTCCGTGATATGTTTATGTGGAAAATATGTGTTTATATGTTTATGTGCCCTATATGTGAGATTTAATTATCTTTAATGAGTGACAATAAAGTAGACTTAATGATGTGTAAAAGGCTTATGTAGTGTGCGAAAGTGCTTTAGTGTGTTATATGTATCCCCAATAGGTGTTTTTAAGCGAAATGAAGTCAATATGAAGTCCAGGGACTAGTTTTGCCAAAGGTGTAAAGTTAAAAACGGGTTAGGTTAGGATTAGCCTAATCTAGGGTTATTTTCCAGCCTAAACATAATTAAAAAGCAAACACAAAGTTTCTTCAATCCCTAATTGATTTCTTAAGCAAAATCTTCAAGTTTTGGTCAATCGAATCGAGTGTTTTGTATTGAATTGGATCGGCCATCAATTGCTACAGGTAATCCATGATTCGTTGTCTATATTTTCAGATCTAAAGATGTTATATATTGATTCAAATCTGATTTTAAAAGGGATTCTTAAAGAATTAGGGTTTATATTATGTTTTGGTTAATTAATGATCAAAACGGTGTTAAACGAGTCTAAGGTCGATCTTGATGATCAAAAGATGTTTATTTATGTCGAAAACATGTTTTGGGAGAAGATTTAGTCGTTCGTTTATGGAAAAATCGAAGAACTTGGTCGTTTTTGAAATCTGGACGAAATTACGTTAAATTCGTTAGCTGAGTCTGATTTTGTACTTGCGAAGATAATCTTCGTTTTGCTATCTTCGTAAGAACAAATCTATCTTCGTTTTGCTATCTTCGTAAGAACAAATCTATCTTCGTTTTGCTATCTTCGTAAGAACAAATCTATCTTCGTTTTGCTATCTTCGTAAGAACAAACTATCTTCGTAAGAACTGTAGCTAAGTTCGTAAGAAGGATTTTCCAGACTAATTTCGTGAGGTCTGTAAGGTTCGTTTGGGTCCCAAATGACTTATATTTCGTATATTAATGTATCTTAGGTGTCGGGGATTATTGTTAAGCACTTTTAGCCTTTCATTACGCGCGTACACTACTACCAGGTAAGATACAATACTTTTGTCACACTGAGGGTGCAACAAAAATGGTTTCATAAACTATAACCTCCATAACGGTAATGTATAACCTATAATGTGGATGGGTCGATATGGGAGGTACACGGGGATTAATGATATGACGATGCTTATGCCTAAAATGTTTCCCCGCAGATATGTTTATGACATGATATGTGATGTGTGATGATATGCTTAACGATATGATATGATATGACGAACGGTGGTTAATGATATGATGTAATGATGATATGTGCATGTATATGTGGCTTGTTCATCTAGAACCCTAGACCTTTTTAGGTTGCCATGACACGTGCACGTTTTAAGGGCCCTAACGTGAAATGATGATAGATGATGACTAGTTTAGGGTAACATAAGAAACCTAAACTAAATGTGGTAAATGCTCGAGCTAATTAGATGATGAGTGTTATGCATACCCGTGCCTGACGGTGGATATAGGTACGCTGAGGTGGTTGCTTGGGTTGCTCCTTGCAACAGTCATACGTGGCGAGTAGTTTCGGGTGGTCTGATGACCCACCTAATGTCATGAACATAACGTGCTACTCAGGGATCGACATTGTCTTTCCTTAACGACGCAGATGGACCGTCGAAAGACTTCTCCATCAAGTCGGGTGTGAGGCTTCCTTGAGGTCGTATGACCGCTGCACACAAACTCATACCCTATATGATAACGGTAACCTCGGTTACAACTTAACGGTAACTTCGGTTACAACTTAACGGTGACCTAGTCACAATTTAACGAGATGATCAAAGTGACGAAATTGATTAGGCACATTTAGGGTCATGAACTCTATGCTTATATGTGACGTGGATATGTTTATATGATGATATGTATGCCTAATTAAAATGACTTAAAGTTTTAAAAGGACGATTTAAATGGATGAAATGTTTTGCTTAAACCTGGTGTCATCTTACTTAGCTATTTATAGCTAACACTTGTTCTTTAAATGTGTTGTTCCCCTCAGGTTAAGCAGTGAGATGACGTGTGAAGCTTTGACGAGAGATGGGTAGATGATCAAGATGGCCTTAGTCTACCCAATAGTTTCTCATAGACTTTATGATATTGTTTCCTCTTGGAACCCTATGTAATGACTGCTTTTTTGATTGCTTTATGTTGGGCAATCTTATGGATTTTCTTTTATTATTTCTACGATACGTTAGTAACACCACTATTGCTTCTCAACTGTTTTCCTTGTTGAGAGTTTTTAATAAATCGTTTCCGCATAATTGATGCCGTTAGGCAAAAGTTTTTGGAAATCCATATTTTTACGAAACGGGTGTTACATTCAATTATAACATTTAAATCTTTATTTAACGTTATTTTAAGACTCGGCATTCGTCTAAATAGCTAATAGTCTACGTCATAAGGATACGTCTAATTGAACTATATCAAATGTTCAATTAACTAATAATTTCTACGTCATAATCTCTAAATTAGACGAAATTATAATAATGATCGAGATTAGGACTAACCCGTTGTTAATAAATTACGAGTTGTCACACAAACTCCATTTTCAGGTATCCATAATTATATCAAATAATTATTTATTAAGTGATTTAAGAAAATTTTCAACCTCTCATTTTCTTTTAAAACTCTGAACTCTATCATGAATTGAATCTCCAAATAATGTTTAATCATTGTTATAAGCATTTAGACTAAATCGTTAATTATTTGATACGCAACAAGACCCGTCTTGTTTATTGATCTTACATGAAAACTCTAAGAAAACTCAATTGACTAGACGATAGGCATTTTTTTTTATTATTATTTTTACTTCAGATCAATAAATGAAAGTACCAATAGATACACTTGAGAAGCGAACTAAAGTAGGACATAAACTATTGACGCTTAACTCAAATGAGGGTGTAACCCTCCTAAAATTCTCACCAACCCATCACATTCCACACTGGTCAACACAAGCAAGGCCATAAACACACTCGTACCATGATACATTTGCAATTATGTTTCAGAACATAACTGTAAATGCATCTCTCTACGCGTGTACTGATTATCTCGCTTGTATATCACAGATTATCCACCCACCATTTGGGTAAACACCACCTTACTCATCTATCATCATCCTCACACCTTATCTCCACTTAGGTCAAGCATACATCGCTGACATACAAGGGGGATTCTGGCTATAAGTAATATCATTGGTCTTACACAACACAAAGCGTTTTGGGCGCATTGGCTGTGGATGAGAGGAGAACTCCACAGTTAAGCGTGCTCGGCTGGAAGCAATGCCATATGGGTGACTCTTCTGGGAAGTTTGTCCGAGCAACCAGAAACAAACCCGTGAGCCTGCGGGCAAAGCGGACAATATTGTGTTGTGGTAAGGCGGGGTGTTACAAGTGGTATCAGAGCAACCCTTGGGATTGTCGGGAGTGTATGGCGCACTTGCATAACTCAACGAGGACGTTGAGTTGTGTTGAGGGGGTGTGAAAGCATACATCACTGACATACAAGGGGGATCCTGGCTATAAGTAATATCATTGACCTTACATAACACAACGCGCTTTGGGCGTATTGGCTGTGGATGAGAGAAGAACTCCACAGTTAAGCGTGCTCGGGTGGCAGCAATGCCAAATGGGTAACCCTTCTGGGAAGTTTGCCCGAGCAACCAGAAACAAAGCCATGAGCCTGCGGGCAAAGCGGACAATATTGTGTTGTGGTAAGGCGGGGTGTTACAGTTAAGCTTCTCAAAGCTTTACACCGGTAGGGAATCGCCAATAAATCGGTCAGAACCCCTCCATGTTCCCGATCGAAGATCCGTACGATTATTTGATCAAATAAATTGACGCCTTCCGTGAGACATAACACTATATGTCTCGTCCCCGCCACTTGGTTAAAACCACTGGCTATGTTCTTTATCAGATCCATATTTTTCCTATTGAAACCCTACACTATACATACGTTCCCATCATTATCGCCAGCCGTTGTTAATCCACAAATTCTTCAAACTTTTTTTTCCCAAGAAATCTCACGCCTCGATTGCTGATGATCAAATCTGAGTATTAAATTAGATGTTATTCATCAGTATATCTTTATTATATTAAAATTGATTCATAAAATTCACAAACCATTGATCTCTCCCTTCTGATCGTATCAATTTTGTCTACACCATGTAAAAACATAATAATAAGTTCAATGGAAATAAATTCTATATCACCTCTTACAGTGGGTGTCGAGCCTGATGCCTACCAACAAATCATGAGAAGTTCGACATTAAAACCCTCAAAAATCCAACCGAAAAATCGAACTCCAAGTCGCCACCTTAAATTTAATTTATCCACCTTTGGATGATTTACAAAAACAAGCAATTCTTTCTATAAATATCAGATCCAAATCCCATATCTTTGATTCATAATCGATAAAAAAAAAATCCACGAAAAAACCCGACAAATATATAAACTATCATAAGAGCCACCACCGGCCGTCACTAGGATGGTGACAGACCATGACGAGGATCTCCATATATGGGTCGACTAACGATATTAAAGGATCCAAAAAACGTTGAAGTAAATATGAAAGAAGCCCGAAGAAAGAAGATGGAAACTTGAAGAAGGAAGCTTGGAGAAATCCACCGCCGGTGACCTACCGGCCCTCACCAACACACAACACCGCTGCCCGACCACCGGGAGCTGAATATGATGCCACTAAGAAGTCCCAACAGGTCGTAGGTCCTGACCTATCCCAGATCAAAAGATACATAAGGGTACAAGACGATTTAAATCCATCAACGAAAGAGACACCAGTAGCGCCTATCGAGGTTAAATCCATCTTGAAAAAATTTGAACAAGCTCTCCCCCCCCCCCCAAAAAAAAAAAAAAAAAAAAAAAAAAAAAAACAAAAACCCCCCCCCCCCCCCCTCAATTAACATCTAGAAACCAAGTGAATACAGCCTTGGTTCATGGAGTTCAAAAAAAAAAGATGATGAAAACCCGATAAACAACTACACCATCGTTCAGCCACCATTAGCCATGGCCGAACTGAAGACTGATCAGAAACAACTTCCCAATAAGGCGAATAACGAAGGGTTACCCCCTGTTGGTTACATCCCGCCAAGAAAGAAGATTGTGATAACACCCGTGTCGGAAAAAAGCGATTCATTTTAGAAACAGCCATAACACCGTTTAACCGTCTTTCGCCACCGCCATATTAGAAAGCGACAACCAAAAAAGACGTCGCATAATGCAACTCAAGTCCATGGAAGATCAAGAAGATGCTGAAGAAAAAATTGAAGATGGAAAGAAACGGAAAAGACGAAAATACGATTTCTGGTCCTACCGACGCTCCGTTACCACCTGCTACCATGGAACCAACTCTTGGGCGAAGAAAGACTCCCCATGGAGCGACTAAGACATGGGGAAGGGACACAAGTTATGTCCTTGGCTAGAACAAACGCTAAGAAAACCCAAAAAACGTGACCGTAATTACAACGCCATCTCGCAGCCACCATTCAAACAACCACCATCAGCCACCACTTGACCAGGGCTGATCACGACAAAGAGACATGTGGGGCGATCATCCTAACCAGCCTACTGTGGACTCCAACCCGACAGAGAAAAAGATTTGAAGAAGTTTGGCCGAATTAGCCACGAATTACTACTATCACCAAAGTGCCACCGACAACCGCCACTATACTACTACCTATGTCGCTAACCAAGCATATATGCCGCCTTATACTCAGCCCACCATGACGACACCACAGCTTATAAGTTACCTCGTACGATATGTGGGAAGCTAGCTATCGAAATCGAAGCACGGTTTCAAACGACACGCATGTACATAGGGCTTCAAGATTAAGTTCGGGTCAACAAGTCGTAACGATGTATGCTCTTTTGAGACCATTCACGGCTCGCAATTTACTCTTGACCCGCATCAAAATATTAATATGAAGATGTGCGCATACAAATTTGCATGCATGGCTCCCATTATGGTGATGTTGTACACGGCAACATTTTTGAGTTCATTATTGACTCTTATAATATATGTTACCATACAATCACCAACCTTTTCAAGATATGCCACAAGTGACCACTATGCATACAAGAAGTAAAAAGCCGATATTATGGAGACAAGCATGTGGAGCAAATATAATTTCTCCTTAAATACATGTTGGAAGATGAGGCATTAATTTTTTTGATCCCATAGTCATGTGATATGATAATCCATGAGCAAGTGGAAAAATACTGCCAAACATTGACAAGAATAAAAAAAGAAAGAAGATTATAATATGCTATAATGGAGCACGCATGAAAATTCCACAGTGGAATGGATGGACAAAAAAGCCCACCGACGTTGACGAATAAAGAAATCGAAGGGAAGCATCACACCAATATACTAGACGACGAGGCCAATACTCGGCAGATACTATGGAGATAAAAGAAAAACAACGCTCTTACAACAACGATGCCCACAAGGTACCAGCTTTCGACTAAAGATATACATTTAAAATAATTTTACTAGTGTTCGTTCAGGAACAACGTCACAAATATATCCCACAAGGTCATGCACCACTGGGATATTTTTAACAGATCTTCTCATTACCGCAAACGTGCGTATGGAACTATTAAAACTCGCATTGGGACCCCAAGCCCTAGAGTCCATCGATAGGAAATTTATCCCCGATGGCATCGCTAAATAATAAATCGCGATGATTAAAATGAAAGATCGTTGGAGAAATCTATATACTCAACCTATTCAAGCTTGCCAAAGATAACATAAAAGGGAGAAAAAGTGATTTTCTATTAGGGAAGATATTATCGACATAACAAGAAGAATGGCTCTTCGATGACCCGCACAAGAACAACTACAACATCCAGAAGACTACAATATTTATCTCGATCTCCTACCTCCACCCTACCCCTAGCCGAAACATATTATATTTGCAAGAAAGGCATCATCTTCAAAGGCACGGACCAAAGCCAATACGCTCACAAAGGCGGTCGTAACACCAAAGGCGAACGACCACATCACACTTACTCTCCGATATTCTGGCATAGCTTTACACACAACGGAGGCTATATTATGATCATCGAAGCTCCCAGAGGACTATATCAAGCAATTGACGCAACATTTGCAAAGCACACCAAAGGAGGAGCATTCAATCAGCGGATAGCCACAATAACCGCAGCCAACGATCACAAAACGAAGATATCAAAAGACGACGGAGCTGAAACCTTCTGACCACAAAGCTGCTTGAAAGGTACAAATCTCTGTCACAACTATAAGACCCTACGTGGGCACCAAGCAGATAACTCAGTGCCAGATGCTTACTGAGCTCTGCTAACATAAGCGAAGTTGGGTCGCTAACCTTCGCAAATATTATATATAAGTACGTACAAGTAATTAATTAAGTTGGAGTAAGGGGACGCCCATAAAATCCAACGAAATTGCGGATAAATCTTGATAAAATTAAGATAACAGCCCAGTATATTCACAGATAAAGCCTTGGCGACAAAAAGTCAATAAGGCAAATCTTGTGCAAATTTGAGCGTTGTGGAATAGTCTTGAAAAGCAAAAGCCAATAGATAGCCTGATCAGCATCTTAAAAAGGCAAAGGCCAATAGATAATCCCAATGCAAATCGATACACACGACGGAAAAAGCTCAAAAAGAAGGTTACTAATCGGAGCTACCAAGGAAGACACAACTCACTACTAAAGACACGGACCTCCAGAGATACAGATAAGGGAGACATATAACCCACAACAGAATCCGATTTGAAGTAACCGATTATGACGAATGAGCGCCTCTTAAATCTTAGCCGATCCAAATCGACAGCTCTTAGAAGCTTTGTAAAAAGTTTTTAAGAAAAATTTGTAATAGCTATATGCGAAGCTGTCGAGGTGTGGAAAGCAAAAGATAGAGAGCCATTTGAACAAAAATACAAGACCATGCTGAAACTTTCTAGCACGACATTTATTACGAAGCAGCTGCAGAGAGAATAGAGCATGTTAATCGAAGGAATATTTTTAAAACCTTCCTGAAGGCTGAATGACAAGCATCAAAGACTTCAACAGACGAAGACGATTTCAGCCCTTACACATCAACATATTGAAGAATCTGAAGGGCCCAAGTTTGTCTTCACATCCTACGCCAACAAAACAAGGCCCTCCAAGCACTAAGAGACTCCCGAAACAACCTACGATGGTCAGATTACACAGTCTACACATGGCGAAAATAACAAGAAATATGCACAAACAGTTTTATTGTGCATCAACATGATCCGATAAAGATAACGGTGGAGTAAAATTCAAACATATTTCGGACGACGATTCAACATTGATATGTTGCCTAAACAAATTTTATGCGAAGGAGAACGCAGTTATAAGAAGACCATTAAGAGCAATACTACCTTCAGCAACAAGAGCCCGGATCAACCCTGCCTCAACATCCACCCTACTAGCGTCACACAAGCCAGATATCTTCGCAAAAATCCTAAATAAGCACACATCTCAAGAACCGATTATCCATCCACTACATTGAAGACCTTTTTCACCAACAGCAGAGCCGAAGCTATATACTACATCACAACATCACCGACCCATCATCAGAACCTTCCCAAGAAAAAGTGACGCAATTAAGGAAAACATCAAGTTCACATATGAGATTAAAAGCTTCTTTATCACCTACGGATATGGCATACAACAGACACTTGGGCGACATAAAGAAGCATCCTATTTGATCCCAACAAATAAAATAGCTTTATAACCGGCTTAGACCCACTACAAGGGAAATAAGTTTGGAAATAGCTATAAAGTAAACAAGGGATACATAGATTTTGAAGTGACCTAGGAAACTCCGGGAGAAGCACGGCAGAAGGAACCTCAGAGTATCACGAGTTTAAAGACACAAGCCGACGATGACAAACATCAACTCCGATGGACATGAAAGTCTCACCTGCAGATCATCATGCCGACAGAAGTTTCTAGCAGTCCAACCATGACATCAAGGTAATTCCCTAATTATTAGAGAGGAAAAAGGTGAATATTTTCTTGGAGTCTAATACCGCAGCCTCTTACTAGTCTCTCCTATTAGAATGGGCTTGATGATATACCCTATGTTTGATAAAATAATCGCACTATGGCACAACCGAGGGGGTGTAAGAGTTTAGGTGGTGGTTTGTAGGTGATTCCCTACCGGTAATAGGGTTGTGGCCGCTTTATGCCTAGTTTACGTTGAGTATTGTCACCGGTCTTGGGAGGCCGGCGTAATGTTGTGTGTGAACGGTGCGTTGAGGGTGATTTTTTATATCCCTGTGCCGTATGATATCTCCTCTTTATATAGAGGGTAGAAACTTGGAGAGGAGGGTAAGAGAATTATGGTAAATCTCTCCCTCTTTTGAGAATATCCTATTTCCTTTTGAGGAGATTCACGATGATCTTTTTTACAAACCGTGTCCGAGGTCGTCGGACTTTAAGTATATTATTTTACTGGGATAATCATGGAAAGTATCTATATCCGATCTTCTTGGTATGTTTCTTCGGAGCTGGGTATTATTACCTTGGGAGCTCCGGAATAGTTATGTTGAACGGAGGTCGAGCTCCGTTCTGGGTATATGGATAAGTAATTTTACCTGTACGAAGGTGTCTTTGTATCTGCTTCAGGTACGGAGCTAAAGCTCCGTATGGGGTATATCATCAAGCCCCATAGTCTAACTGGAGAGGCTGTCTTCACGGAGTCCGGTTAGACTTCAAAAATGTGCTCCGTTGCTTCGCTACTCCGTGTCGCAACTTGCCCATTCAATCAGCCAGTTATTTATTTAACCGGCATTAACTACACTTGTTTCAGGTTAATTACGGCTTATCCCATCAAGTGGAAACTTGTTGGCCCAAAACCAGGTAACTTTTCACTGGTTGGTACCCGTGATTATTACCCATATAAATACCAACTTATTGCCAAAAAAGGGCTTTTTACCTCTGTTTTACTTCAAGAGATCTTCTTCCGCTGCTTCTTTCTTCTTCTTTGTTTGCCAAATATTCAAGGTGTCTTCATTTGCAGAGATGTCTTTCAAGCAGTTGATTGATAGGCAACCTGCGTTGCCCAGCCTTGTTTTCAAGCCAGTAGCTCTTGCTCCTCCTTCGACCCCATCTACAGAGGTGTTGGCTGAGACACCCATGCCTTTGGCTCAGGAACGAGTTATTGAAGAGCAGGTTGTGGTAGATGTTTTTGATGGCATTGGTGAAGATGTAGAGGATGTTGCTCAGGAGAATACTGTTGCTAGCCGTTTGAAGAAGAGGAAGAAGTCATCCAAGAGTTTTGGTAGTTCCCGACCTAAGAAGTGGAAAACCAGGAGTGTGGAAGTGCCTAAGCAGCCTACTTGTAAGCTCTTCCTTACTTTCCCTTGTTTGTTTCTTTATTGTTATTAACTTCCTATTTTCTTTGTAGCCTTCGACCCATTAGGGGAGGCTCTTGATGCTGCTTCATGTCCTCGCTCTCTCTAGAGCATCGCTCCTTCCGGATGGGTCAATGAATTGATGAATATGGAGATTCCGGATCTCTCTGCCTTTTTTAACCGCTCAGTCTTCTGTAGTGCTGTTGTTGAGAGTGCTCTGCATGCAAGATTGCGAGAGGTTTCTGAGGAGTCCGGGCCATCGAAGGAACAGTATGAGAAGCTGATGACAGAAAAACATGCTCTTGAGGTGAAAGTGACTGAATTGGAGGTAGACTGTGGAGCTCTTCAGATTCGGGAAAAGGATGAACTACTGAAAGGAACGCAGGACGTGCTTGCAGAGCGATCTGGGAAGTATGGGAGGCTGATTGCTGAGGTTATTCCCCATGTGTGCAAGTCGTTCCTGCATGGTCCTGAAGTTGGTACGCTGCTGTCAAAGATCTGTAATGAGAACAGAGTTGATGCGGAGGTAGGATTGATGCGTGCTCTAGCTGATGAAGGTATTGTTGATCTAGAGGGCCGCGTTATCCCTGAAGGCACAACCGGTCGTCTTGATTCTGCATTGGATGAGCTGGCCAATATTGACTCTGCTTACCTTCGCAAGCTAACCTCTGATCCTGATGCCTCTCCCTCTGATTTGCTACAGGTTGTTCCATGACTCCCCTTGTGATCTTATGACTCCCCTTGTGATCTTTAAAACTTGTTGATGGATTGTGGTACTTCAAACAATATTTTTGTTGTGGTGGGCCTTCGTGCCTTTGAACAATTTGATGGATACTTGACCGGCCTCCCTTTATGTTGGGGGGGTCTCTGTATATACTTTTTTTAAAACCTGCAATTATTATGTTAACCTTACCCTTGACTTCTTCATAATAATGAGTCCGTCTTTGAGTGGTTTTTTGGCCGTTCCCTTTTTATTGGGGAGGCTCTTTTCATTGCTCCATGAATGTCTTAATGGGCGTCCCCTTGAACATTTATATGAAGTCTTTTTTATTTAATTTTAACGCCCGTTTAGATTATATTGATCGATCTTAAAATGTGTTGAAAGCTTTATTCTATTGAAAAAATAATTGGCAGGAGGACATTACATAGTAAAGTTCCTAGCTGCTAGCTTTCTTTCTTGGGACTTATCCGGTAGCTAATCGGACTTATCCCTTTGTCTCTTCAGGAATTAACTTTTTGACGGAGGTCTTTCTGGACCTCCGCCTTTTCCCCGAAGTTTCTTGATGTGTTATTCTTCCTGGCCCCTCTATTCCTTCTGCGTGTCCTTCTTTTGAACTTTGCTGTTTCTGGGGCTTGTGTTTTCTTTTCTGGCAGCATGGGGGTCTTTTTTCTTTGCTCGTTTGCTGAGCTTCGATTTCTCCCATGTGTCCTGCGTTCGGCGATTGAGTTAGACAGCAGTGTTGCTATCCCCGACTCACTTTGGAATTTTATCTGTGAGTGGATTGTTGAGGCTATGATCCCGAACTTCCTCATTGCTTTTCTCCCAAGTATGTCGTTCTTGTCAGAGTCTGCTGTTGCGAGCACAAAGGTAATTTTTTCTGTCTTCCATTTTGGGTATTTCCCTATTGTTACTTCTGTTCGTAGTTCTCCGATTGGCCATGTTCGCTCCCCTGCAAGTTAGTGGTTTTTCCACCTTTCTCAGCTTTTATCTGACACTTCTTGGTAACTTGGAAAAGTATTTCTCATAGAGGATATCGCATTCGCTTCCAACGTCTATCTGAACATTCCTCATTGTGATATTCACAGTATTTATTCATGTTCTTCTTTTTGGTCACGAGTTTGGTTGGGATCGGGAAAGTGGACGCAACTCGCTCCGTAGCCAGAATCTGTTTCGGGGTTTTTGTGAGACTGGACAGGATGTCAATCCCACTGTCTCTATCTCTGCCTGCCCATTGGCTGTCATCTCGGGTATACCGGGGAAATCTTCCGTTGCCTCCGTACTCCTTTCTTTTCCTTCCTGAGGAGTAATCGACATTCGTCGTTTCTCTTGCATCCAACCATATATGGGCTTTATCCATCAGACCATCGTATGTTTCGGGTAGGTCCGTACTCAGATGCTCAATGAGATCTATTGTCCGGAGTCCGTGGATAAGTCCTGAGATTCTCTGGCTTTCTGGTAGTCCCCGCACTTGTTGAGTTTCATTGGTATATCTGACTATAAAGTCCCTTGTTTTTTCGCCTTCCTTTTGTTTGATGTTATGCACAGAGATATGAGTTTTCCTGTGCTTCTTCTGCATACTAAACTGGGATCTGAATTTATTTTTAAGTACTTCGAAGCTATCAATGTTGTTCTTGGGTAGGCCATCGATCCATTCCCGAGCGTCGTCTGTTAGTGAGTAGGAAAATGTGTGGCATGTGGTTGGCATATCCCATCTTTGGATTAAAGCTGCTCCGACAAACTTCTTTAAGAAGTCGTCCGGGTCGCTTTTTCCATCATAATACCCCAAGTGTTGAGGGTATTTCATCTTTGTTGGTAATGGGTGACTTTGTATAGCTGCGGAAAAAGGGCTATCAGTGTTCACCAAGTGGGATAGGTCAACCGGCTCAGGGTCTTCCCATTCATACGAATCATAATCCGGATGGACTACATTCCTTCTAGGGCGTGGGAACCTTTGTAGGTTTCCTCTTGGTCTATCTTGGTCGTGCTGAGGTGTCCAGTTGTCCTCCAGACCTCCGTCGGACCCGGGTATATACCTTCCTCGTGCCCCCCGGAGGGCTGTCTCTTCGTTACTGATCGCTACGTTTCTTCCTTCTTCTATTCGTATGCCAGTTGCTCTTGTTGCGGGAGTTGTGACTGCTTGAATTCGCCTCCTTTGTTGTGATGGTGCCCTTCCGTTTTTTCTCCCCAGAGGGGCCTCCATCTCGATGTATTAATCAATTGAGTCCGAATCGTACTCATTTTCCAGGTTCCTGGTGATGTTGCGGTTTTGACCTGCTTCTCTTAGACGGTTCATGATTGCACTTAGGGTGTCGTAATTGGCTTGCACATATGCATCGTTTATTTCGTGCTCTGCCGAGGTTGACGCCCTATTGGCATTCCCGTGGGCCTGTGGTGTCCTTAGGTTCGAGGGGGCAAAGCCCGGCCTATTCTGTCCCTGGAGAGGCGTGAGTACGAATTCGCTCCGGCTTAGAGGTGGCGTTGATGCAGGCCCATGTAAACCTTGATCTGGTGGTGTCACTGTTGACCTACCTGCATTCTGACCCTGAGGAGTTATAACAGATCTACCTGGGCCTTAGCTCTGTGGGACGGGTCTTTCTGAGGTCTGGCCAAGTGATGTTGTTACGGATCTGTCCAAACCTTGGCCCTGCGGTGTTACCACGGATCTGTCCTGACCCTGACCCTGCGGTGTTACCACGGATCTGTCCTGACCCTGACCCTGCGGTGTTACCACGGATCTGTCCTGACCCTGACCCTGCGGTGTTACCACGGATCTGTCCTGACCCTGACCCTGCGGTGTTACCACGGATCTGTCCTGACCCTGACCCTGCGGTGTTACCACGGATCTGTCCTGACCCTGACCCTGCGGTGTTACCACGGATCTGTCCTGACCCTGACCCTGCGGTGTTACCACGGATCTGTCCTGACCCTGACCCTGCGGTGTTACCACGGATCTGTCCTGACCCTGACCCTGCGGTGTTACCACGGATCTGTCCTGACCCTGACCCTGCGGTGTTACCACGGATCTGTCCTGACCCTGACCCTGCGGTGTTACCACGGATCTGTCCTGACCCTGACCCTGCGGTGTTACCACGGATCTGTCCTGACCCTGACCCTGCGGTGTTACCACGGATCTGTCCTGACCCTGACCCTGCGGTGTTACCACGGATCTGTCCTGACCCTGACCCTGCGGTGTTACCACGGATCTGTCCTGACCCTGACCCTGCGGTGTTACCACGGATCTGTCCTGACCCTGACCCTGCGGTGTTACCACGGATCTGTCCTGACCCTGACCCTGCGGTGTTACCACGGATCTGTCCTGACCCTGACCCTGCGGTGTTACCACGGATCTGTCCTGACCCTGACCCTGCGGTGTTACCACGGATCTGTCCTGACCCTGACCCTGCGGTGTTACCACGGATCTGTCCTGACCCTGACCCTGCGGTGTTACCACGGATCTGTCCTGACCCTGACCCTGCGGTGTTACCACGGATCTGTCCTGACCCTGACCCTGCGGTGTTACCACGGATCTGTCCTGACCCTGACCCTGCGGTGTTACCACGGATCTGTCCTGACCCTGACCCTGCGGTGTTACCACGGATCTGTCCTGACCCTGACCCTGCGGTGTTACCACGGATCTGTCCTGACCCTGACCCTGCGGTGTTACCACGGATCTGTCCTGACCCTGACCCTGCGGTGTTACCACGGATCTGTCCTGACCCTGACCCTGCGGTGTTACCACGGATCTGTCCTGACCCTGACCCTGCGGTGTTACCACGGATCTGTCCTGACCCTGACCCTGACCCTGCGGTGTTACCACGGATCTGTCCTGACCCTGACCCTGCGGTGTTACCACGGATCTGTCCTGACCCTGACCCTGAGGTTCGGACTATCTGAAACTCCTCGCGCATTTGATGTTTCACCTACAGCCGTACTATGGCCACCCGTCGTGATAATAGGTGGCCAATAGTTGGACCCGGGCGTGTCGAAGAAAAATTGCTCCTGGAAATTTAACCATCTTGGGGGTGTGTTAGGTGTTCGCGGGGAGTAATTGGTGTTTCTGTCGGCCATGGCAATTGATTATTCTGATCGTGTGTGGGATCGCTGTGGTTTTTTTTTAAGGATAGCGCCAATTTGTTTGATCAAATAATCACACTATGGCACAACCGAGGGGGTTTGAGAGTTTAGGTGGTGGTTTGTAGGCGATTCCCTACCGGTAATAGGGTTGTGGCCGCTTTACGCCTAGTTTACGTTGAGTATTGTCACCGGTCTTGGGAGGCCGGCGTAATGTTGTGTGTGAATGCTGCGTTGAGGGTGATTTTTTATATCCATGTGCTGTATGATATCTCCTCTTTATATAGAGGGTAGAAACTTGGAGAGGAGGGTAAGAGAATTAGGGTAAATCTCTCCCTCTTTTGAGAATATCCTATTTCCTTTTGAGGAGATTCATGATGATCTTTTTTACAAACCGTGTCCGAGGTCGTCGGACTTTAAGTATATTATTTTACTCGGATAATCATGGAAAGTATCTATATCCGATCTTCTTGGTATGTTTCTTCGGAGCTGGGTATTATTACCTTGGGAGCTCCGGAATAGTTATGTTGAACGGAGGTCGAGCTCCGTTCTGGGTATATGGATAAGTAATTTTACCTGTACGAAGGTGTCTTTGTATCTGCTTCGGGTACGGAGCTAAAGCTCCGTATGGGGTATATCATCACCCTATACCGAGCCCTACCTCCGTATGTAAATCTGCTATTACGAAGGCTGCTTAAGGATGTTTCCTGGCAAAAATACGGAGCTCACCTCTGTGAGAACGGACCACCACAGTAAGAATAACGGAGCCCACCTCCGTCAGAACGGAGCTCACCTCAGAATGTCTGAGATCCTATTACGGAGCTTACCCATCAGAACGGAGCTCCGCCAAATATGGAGGATATCTCTTATTTCCTCCTCCTAAAGAAAAGGGATCTACCCAAATCCCTTTCTAAACTCTAGGGTAAAACCCTAATGACCTAACTTTTTCCCCAAGATGAGTTCTGTGAGTCCCAAACTCTCTAGATGGTTTAACCCAGAATGTAAAATACAACAAGTCTAATAAGCACTAGATTGGACTAGTATTACTTGAATATAAATGCAAGTATATAAACAAAGTAATACACGACTTAAAGTAAAGGTGGAACACAATGTAATATTTTCAAGTGTATTTTATTTACGATGTTAAATAAAATACAAGGTTGTACGGAATCAAGATAATACAAATATGTAAGTATCCTAACAACCTATGAATTACAAATAATCTATATTTGCCAAATAACTCTTTTGATCGAGATACTTAAAGTTGTGAAGTATCCCTGTTACGATCGAGAGTATTTAGACAAATTCACCTTAATTGCTAAAAAGTAATTTTAACAAGGAAATGACTTTGTATTTATAGGCAAATAAATTCACCAGTGAATTTGTGCCGTACAAATATGGTTGCATGCATTTAATGAACCGACAAGGTTATTAAATGCATTGGTTAAAGTACAAGGATAAAGTCACATCAATATGACTTTATTCTTTTAACCAACCACCTTTACACACGTATGCACTTTTGGTAAAGACAAGTGGAATGTCTTTTGAAAAGTGTGTAAAGGCAAAAAGTCAATACCTCGTAATCAGTGTTCACACTTGTAAGGTCTAGAACACTGACAAACCTCCAGTCGTAGATCTGGTAAGACTTCCAGTGGACTCCGCCATTTGTCAGTCTTCTTTATTCTAACTTCAGTCTTTGACTTCAGTGAGAATGTCTTCAGTAGAATAGATCTGGACTGGGGTGAAGTCCAGTGAGCTAATCTGGAGGATTCCAGATTTCCTATACAAGTATTTTGCTCACTGGTCTTCCATTATTTCTGAACAAATCTTCAGGGTCGCTCCAGTCAGCAAGTCTGGAGTGGGTCCAGTAAATATTATTTCTGGACAAGTCTTCAGAGACTTTCCAGTCTTCAAGTCTGGAGCGAGTCTAGTAAATCTGGACCTAACAAATTCCCCCTATTTGTTTAGAAATAATGCAAGGTTTTTCAAGCTTATATCTATACAATTTCTGTATGCTTGAAAAACACTTGTTTTGACTTAGTCTAAAAATTTATGTTACTGGGAAACACTTTATAGATCATCAGTGTTCCAGTTTCATCTTTTAATTCTAACTTAGACTAAATCTGATCATTTACTTTGTGAAACAAAATATGCAACTATATTTACAGCCATCAACAGAAAATAAGTTACAATTTTGTGAAAATAAATACAAGTACAAGTAAATGATACAAGAGTCAGGCCCTTCTTTTCGACGTCTGTCCTGGAGCATCTTCAAAAGCCTTTCTCTTAGGAGATGGAGAGGATGGTACAGACTCTGGTGGTTTCATGCCTATTGCAACTTCCATCTGTTGCTTTCTTTTTCATACCTTCTCAATCCTCTTCAAAAATGCTTTAACATCAGTCTACAAATCAGTCTTCCCCCTGAACGTTAAGGCAATCTCCTTCAGTTCAGTCCATCCAAAAGCTTTGACTGAAGCACTCTTCCTTTCATCAGTAAAGTTACCCTCTATGGTCAACTTTATTTCAAACCTGCTCATGCCTTCATGATTTTCAGCAAGCTTAATCTCTGCACCAATGATCCTTCTGGCATCAGCCCTGAATTTCAACATTTCTTCATACTTGGCTTTCTGCTTCGCCATCTGGATCATGTATTCAGCTTCCTTAGATACTTTCTGCTTCACGATTGATTCTTTGTGAAGTATCCAGAGGAATGAATGTGCTCAAATCAGCATCTCTGATTTCCTTGATCTGTTTGGCAGTGAGTTTTGGTAAGCCCTTTATCTTCTTTATGTACTCTATCTCCAGAGCACCAGCATTCTTTCTAATCTTCTTCTGGAGGTTCACCAGTTCCTTCGTTCTCTGTCTGATCAGTTCAACTACACTGACTCCATACGTTACAGCATCATACGTTTGTTCTTCTTCAGAGTACCTGGAACGAATGTAGACATCATCCAATGCATCCAAACATTGATGAATTCTGGGGTCTTCCTTCATTCTTTTATAAACATCAATATGTATGCCCAACCTGCCAGCATTGTAAGAATCAAGAGTCCCCATGATTGCCATCTCCCTTTTGTGGGCCAGCAATTCATCCTTTTGATTTTTCTTGAAAATTTCTATCATAATGCATTCTTGTTCCAGTCTTTTCGAAGTATCATCATCAGCAGTAGGTCCAGCAATTTCACTTTCTTCTCCAGATATCATGTGTTGCTTTCCTTTTACAGACTTCGGAGTTGTTGTGATATCTGGGAAAGATTCAAACTGGGGCTCACTGGCATCAGTACCAGTAGCCTCTTCAACCTGCACAATGGCTTCAGTGCCAAGTGATTTCTGCGCTTCTTGTGTACTGGCATCAGTACCAGTCACTTCTTCTTGTTGCACAATGGGTTCAGTGCCAAAGGCCTTTTCAATTGCACTGACAACCACTTCTTTCTTTTTCTCAATAACCTGCTCTTTCTTCTCAGACCTTTCCCCCTTGGAATGATCACCAGTTCTTGACTTGAGATCATTCCACAACTGTTCAAGCATGTACCTGTCTGTAGCACCAAAAGTTCTTCCAACCACTGGAGTTGTGATATTCACAGTGCTCCTCAAAGCAGTCACTTCCTTCTTAATAATCTGAACTTCTTGAGGCAAGTGCTTTGGCATTTCATTATTAATCATGTTTACCACCTGTGGCAACAACCCATCTTGAATGGTTCTAAGAACAGACCTAGAAATTTCTTCAGTAATTTCTTTTAACATTCCATGTCTGAACTTCTTAGCACATTCATCACTGATGGTGCTAACAACAACATTCTGATCAAGTGTTGGTCTACTTTCCAAAGAACTGATCCTGGTGGTCAACTCCTGAACCTCATCTGTCAGACCTGCCAGTGGTTGAACAAATTCAGCTTTCACTGCAGTCTGAACAGAATTTACCAATGTTGCTTCTATGCCCTGGACTGCCACTTTGATATTTTCAGAATTGTTATTTGTGGCCAGTACCAGCTCATTCAACTTCTCAAACACAAGCTTCTCGTTACCAACAAAAAGATTCATTTCTGATGAAAGGTTATTTGATAATAAATATTTGAAATCAGAAACAACCTGGGATGAAGACTGAAGTGATTTCTCCAGGTCCGCCACCTTACTTAAAAGGCCTTGGACCTCGGCTGAAGACGAAGTGGAGAAACCACTGGAAGGTGGAAGTTCAGATTGCCTTCTGAACACCAATGGAACTTGTGCCTGGACTGCTTCAGTAGATGTTTCAGCAGTTGTAACAGTCGAGTCCAACACACGTTGTTCAGATAAATCAATTGGAGTTTCAAGTGGAGGTGGTTGAGTTTGTGAAATTTGAAGTGTGGGAGGATTGAAATAAGGAGTGGTTTGTGGAATTGAAAATGGTGGTGGTGGTGGTGCAGTAATGGATTCTGGTGGTGGTGGCATTTCAGTAAGTGGTTGGGTGACTGAAGCAATAACAGATGTGACAACATTTTCTACTTCTTCACCCAGGAAATTCATGTTAACATCAAACATGTTTCCTTCAGACATTGGGGAATCTACCTCATCCCAATCTGGAGCCGTCCCAACTGTCTGATCATCTGTCTGATCACCAACTTCTACATTTAAATCTATCTGAGCATCTTGCTCACCAGTCTCTTGCTCAACAACCTGTACATTTTCT
>CM067169.1:117231499-117313425 GCA_034093135.1 Erigeron breviscapus | reverse complement strand
GTAGCGTCGTTAAGTGTTCTGGTGAGAAAGTTAAACCAAGAAAGTGACGTTTAAAGAGTCGAGGGGCTTAAAATGGAATTTATTAATGATGGCCAGGGGTTGTATGACAATTAGGCTACCCTAATTGTCATTCTCCAGATCTGATGCGTGTGAGAAACCAAGCAGCCCCTCTTCCCTCTCTCAAAGCAATTCCCTCCAAGATCTATTCGTTTCGTGGTGTTTCGAGCAAGATTTGATTAAGATCTTTCATCCTTATGATCATCTACAGGTAATATTGACCCATCCGGAAGGAGCGATGCTCTAGAGAGAGCGAGGACATGAAGCAGCATCAAGAGCCTCCCCTAAAGGGTCGAAGGCTACAAAGAAAATAGGAAGTTAATAACAATAAAGAAACAAACAAGGGAAAGTAAGGAGGAGCTTACAAGTAGACTGCTTAGGCACTTCCACACTCCTGGTTTTCCACTTCTTAGGTCGGGCACTACCAACACTCTTGGATGACTTCTTCCTCTTCTTCAAACGGCTAGCAACAGTATTCTCCTGAGCAACATCCTCTACATCTTCACCAATGCCATCAAAAACATCTACCACAACCTGCTCTTCAATAACTCGTTCCTGAGCCAAAGGCATGGGTGTCTCAGCCAACACCTCTGTAGATGGGGTCGAAGGAGGAGCAAGAGCTACTGGCTTGAAAACAAGGCTGGGCAACGCAGGTTGCCTATCAATCAACTGCTTGAAAGACATCTCTGCAAATGAAGACACCTTGAATATTTGGCAAACAAAGAAGAAGAACAGGAAAAGGGAACAATAACCTACCCTGACCATCACATTCAATGGTGAAATCCTTAACACCATGTTCCCAAAACGAAGCAACACGGGACTTAAACAACACAGCCTCCGGATATACACACAGCTTAATGCCATAAGAAGAAAGGCGATTGACATCAGACTGCCTCACACCACGGATACTAGGAACACCTATAGACTTATACTTCAACCTACTAGCATCTAACAAGCCACTACGCTCAGGAGGAATCAATGAATGATCAAAAAAGACAAATGAGTCTTTCCAATCTCTAACCTCTGTACCACCAGGAATGAACAGTTCATGATCACCATTCTTGGAAACAGTAACCCAATCACCAGACTCTTTAAGTTTATAAAAAGAGTTAAACAACAATACCGAAGGCTCTATGCGATTAGCACTACAGAGAACTTGGAAAGCTATAATTTTTGCGATACTAGTCGGATGAATAGTGAAAATATGGCATCGGTAGTAATCTAAGACGGCCAGGAAGAAGGAAGAAAGGGGGATCCTAAGATTACCAAGGGTAAAAGCCTTAACATACAGACCAACAAAGCCAGCAGGTGGATCGCAGATGGATTGCCCTCTTTCAGGGAAACGGACTAAATTAGGGTTTCGTGAGAAGTAGATGGAAACAAAGTTCTGATAAGCAGAACGACTCAACACATTGGTAATACTCCTTATACCCCTCTTCGTCATCACTCAAAATATATGGAACAAAGGAAGAAGATGAGGAATGGCGAGTTTACCTAGAAAGGAGCGACGAAGAAGCAGCGGAAGAAGATCTCTTGAAGTAAAACAGAGGTAAAAAGCCCTTTTTTGGCAATAAGTTGGTATTTATATGGGTAATAATCACGGGTACCAACCAGTGAAAAGTTACCTGGTTTTGGGCCAACAAGTTTCCACTTGATGGGATAAGCCGTAATTAACCTGAAACAAGTGTAGTTAATGCCGGTTAAATAAATAACTGGCTGATTGAATGGGCAAGTTGCGACACGGAGTAGCGAAGCAACGGAGCACATTTTTGAAGTCTAACCGGACTCCGTGAAGACAGCCTCTCCAGTTAGACTATGGGGCTTGATGATATACCCCATACGGAGCTTTAGCTCCGTACCTGAAGCAGATACAAAGACACCTTCGTACAGGTAAAATTACTTATCCATATACCCAGAACGGAGCTCGACCTCCGTTCAACATAACTATTCCGGAGCTCCCAAGGTAATAATACCCAGCTCCGAAGAAACATACCAAGAAGATCGGATATAGATACTTTCCATGATTATCCCAGTAAAATAATATACTTAAAGTCCGACGACCTCGGACACGGTTTGTAAAAAAGATCATCGTGAATCTCCTCAAAAGGAAATAGGATATTCTCAAAAGAGGGAGAGATTTACCATAATTCTCTTACCCTCCTCTCCAAGTTTCTACCCTCTATATAAAGAGGAGATATCATACGGCATAGGGATATAAAAAATCACCCTCAACACCGTTCACACACAACATTACGCCGGCCTCCCAAGACCGGTGACAATACTCAACGTAAACTAGGCATAAAGCGGCCACAACCCTATTACCGGTAGGGAATCACCTACAAACCACCACCTAAACTCTCACACCCCCTCGGTTGTGCCACAGTGCGATTATTTTATCAAACATAGGGTATATCATCAAGCCCCAGTCTAATAGGAGAGACTAGTAAGAGGCTGCGGTATTAGACTCCAAGAAAATATTCACCTTTTTCCTCTCTAATAATTAGGGAATTACCTTGATGTCATGGTTGGACTGCTAGAAACTTCTGTCGGCATGATGATCTGCAGGTGAGACTTTCATGTCCATCGGAGTTGATGTTTGTCATCGTCGGCTTGTGTCTTTAAACTCGTGATACTCTGAGGTTCCTTCTACCGTGCTTCTCCCGGAGCTTCCTAGGTCACTTCAAAATCTATGTATCCCTTGTGTACTTTATAGCTATTTCCAAACTTATTTCCCTTATAATGGGTCTAAGCCGGTTATAAAGCTATCTTTTGGGAGGATGCTTCTTTATGTCTGCCCAAGTGTCTGTTGTATGCCATATCCGTAGGTGATGAATAAGCTTTTAATCTCATATGTGAACTCAATGTTTTCCTTAGTTGTGTCACTTTTTCTTGGGAAGGTTCTGATGGTGGGTCGGTGATGCTGTGATGTAGTATATAGCTTCGGCTCCGCTGTTGGTGAAAAAGGTCTTCAATGTAGTGGATGGATAATCGGTTCTTGAGCTGTGTGCTTATTTAGGATTTTTGCGAAGATATCTGGCTTGTGTGACGCTAGTAGGGTGGATGTTGAGGCAGGGTTGATCCGGGCTCTTGTTGCTGAAGGTAGTATTGCTCTTAATGGTCTTCTTATAACTGCGTTCTCCTTCGCATAAAATTTGTTTAGGCAACATATCAATGTTGAATCGTCGTCCGAAATATGTTTGAATTTTACTCCACCGTTATCTTTATCGGATCATGTTGATGCACAATAAAACTGTTTGTGCATATTTCTTGTTATTTTTGCCATGTGTAGACTGTGTAATCTGACCATCGTAGGTTGTTTCGGGAGTCTCTTAGTGCTTGGAGGGCCTTGTTTTGTTGGCGTAGGATGTGAAGACAAACTTGGGCCCTTCAGATTCTTCAATATGTTGATGTGTAAGGGCTGAAATCATCTTCGTCTGTTGAAGTCCTTGATGCTTGTCATTCAGCCTTCAGAAAAGTTTTAAAACTATTCCTTCGATTAACATGCTCTATTCTCTCTGCAGCTGCTTCGTAATAAATGTCGTGCTAGAAAGTTTCAGCATGGTCTTGTATTTTTGTTCAAATGGCTCTCTATCTTTTGCTTTTCACACCTCGACAGCTTCGCATATAGCCATTACGAATTTTTCTTAAAAACTTTTTACAAAGTTTCTAAGAGCTGTTGATTTGGATCGGCTAAGATTTAAGAGGCGCTCATTCGTCATAATCGGTTACTTCAAATCGGATTCTGTTGTGGGTTATATGTCTCCCTTATCTGTATCTCTGGAGGTCCGTGTCTTTAGTAGTGAGTTGTGTCTTCCTTGGTAGCTCCGATTAGTAACCTTCTTCTTGATTTTCCGTCATGTGTATCATTTGCATTGGGATTATCTATTGGCCTTTGCCTTTTTAAGATGCTGATCAGGCTATCTATTGGCTTTTGCTTTTCAAGACTATTCCACAATGCTCAAATTTGCACAAGATTTGCCCTATTGACTTTTTGTCGCCAAGGCTTTATCTGTGAATATACTGGGCTTTTATCTTAATTTTATCAAGATTTATCCGCAGTTTCGTTGGATTTTATGGGCGTCCCCTTACTCCAACTTAATTATTTAATTGTACGTACTTATTTATAATATTTGCGAAGGGTAGCGACCCAACTTCGCTTATGTTAGCAGAGCTCAGTAAGCATCTGGCACTGAGTTATCTGCTTGGTGCCCACGTAGGGTCTTATAGTTGTGACAAAGATTTGTACCTTTCAAGCAGCTTTGTGGTCAGAAGGTTTCAGCTCCGTCGTCTTTTGATATCTTCGTTTTGTGATCGTTGGCTGCGGTTATTGTGGCTATCCGCTGATTGAATGCTCCTCCTTTGGTGTGCTTTGCAAATGTTGCGTCAATTGCTTGATATAGTCCTCTGGGAGCTTCGATGATCATAATATAGCCTCCGTTGTGTGTAAAGCTATGCCAGAATATCGGAGAGTAAGTGTGATGTGGTCGTTCGCCTTTGGTGTTACGACCGCCTTTGTGAGCGTATTGGCTTTGGTCCGTGCCTTTGAAGATGATGCCTTTCTTGCAAATATAATATGTTTCGGCTAGGGGTAGGGTGGAGGTAGGAGATCGAGATAAATATTGTAGTCTTCTGGATGTTGTAGTTGTTCTTGTGCGGGTCATCGAAGAGCCATTCTTCTTGTTATGTCGATAATATCTTCCCTAATAGAAAATCACTTTTTCTCCCTTTTATGTTATCTTTGGCAAGCTTGAATAGGTTGAGTATATAGATTTCTCCAACGATCTTTCATTTTAATCATCGCGATTTATTATTTAGCGATGCCATCGGGGATAAATTTCCTATCGATGGACTCTAGGGCTTGGGGTCCCAATGCGAGTTTTAATAGTTCCATACGCACGTTTGCGGTAATGAGAAGATCTGTTAAAAATATCCCAGTGGTGCATGACCTTGTGGGATATATTTGTGACGTTGTTCCTGAACGAACACTAGTAAAATTATTTTAAATGTATATCTTTAGTCGAAAGCTGGTACCTTGTGGGCATCGTTGTTGTAAGAGCGTTGTTTTTCTTTTATCTCCATAGTATCTGCCGAGTATTGGCCTCGTCGTCTAGTATATTGGTGTGATGCTTCCCTTCGATTTCTTTATTCGTCAACGTCGGTGGGCTTTTTTGTCCATCCATTCCACTGTGGAATTTTCATGCGTGCTCCATTATAGCATATTATAATCTTCTTTCTTTTTTTATTCTTGTCAATGTTTGGCAGTATTTTTCCACTTGCTCATGGATTATCATATCACATGACTATGGGATCAAAAAAATTAATGCCTCATCTTCCAACATGTATTTAAGGAGAAATTATATTTGCTCCACATGCTTGTCTCCATAATATCGGCTTTTTACTTCTTGTATGCATAGTGGTCACTTGTGGCATATCTTGAAAAGGTTGGTGATTGTATGGTAACATATATTATAAGATCACTAATAACTCAAATCTTCCAGTGTAACAACATCACCATATGGGAGGAAGCCCTGCATGTAAATTTGTATGCGCACACATCTTCATATAATATTTTGAGGGTCAGGAGCAAATTGCAAGCCGCGAATGATCTCAAAAGAGCATACATCGTTACGACTTGTTGACCCGAATTTAATCTTGAAACCCTATGTACATGCGTGTCGTTGAAACCGTGCTTCGATTTCGATAGCTAGCTTCCCACATATCGTACGAGGTAACTTATAAGCTGTGGTGTCGTCATGGTGGGCTGAGTATAAGGCGGCATATATGCTTGGTTAGCGACATAGGTAGTAGTATAGTGGCGGTTGTCGGTGGCACTTTGGTGATAGTAGTAATTCGTGGCTAATTCGGCCAAACTTCTTCAAATCTTTTTCTCTGTCGGGTTGGAGTCCACAGTAGGCTGGTTAGGATGATCGCCCCACATGTCTCTTTGTCGTGATCAGCCCTGGTCAAGTGGTGGCTGATGGTGGTTGTTTGAATGGTGGCTGCGAGATGGCGTTGTAATTACGGTCACGTTTTTTGGGTTTTCTTAGCGTTTGTTCTAGCCAAGGACATAACTTGTGTCCCTTCCCCATGTCTTAGTCGCTCCATGGGGAGTCTTTCTTCGCCCAAGAGTTGGTTCCATGGTAGCAGGTGGTAACGGAGCGTCGGTAGGACCAGAAATCGTATTTTCGTCTTTTCCGTTTCTTTCCATCTTCAATTTTTTCTTCAGCATCTTCTTGATCTTCCATGGACTTGAGTTGCATTATGCGACGTCTTTTTTGGTTGTCGCTTTCTAATATGGCGGTGGCGAAAGACGGTTAAACGGTGTTATGGCTGTTTCTAAAATGAATCGCTTTTTTCCGACACGGGTGTTATCACAATCTTCTTTCTTGGCGGGATGTAACCAACAGGGGGTAACCCTTCGTTATTCGCCTTATTGGGAAGTTGTTTCTGATCAGTCTTCAGTTCGGCCATGGCTAATGGTGGCTGAACGATGGTGTAGTTGTTTATCGGGTTTTCATCATCTTTTTTTTTTGAACTCCATGACCCAAGGCTGTATTCACTTGGTTTCTAGATGTTAATGAGAGCTTGTTCAAATTTTTTCAAGATGGATTTAACCTCGATAGGCGCTACTGGTGTCTCTTTCGTTGATGGATTTAAATCGTCTTGTACCCTTATGTATCTTTTGATCTGGGATAGGTCAGGACCTACGACCTGTTGGGACTTCTTAGTGGCATCATATTCAGCTCCCGGTGGTCGGGCAGCGGTGTTGTGTGTTGGTGAGGGCCGGTAGGTCACCGGCGGTGGATTTCTCCAAGCTTCCTTCTTCAAGTTTCCATCTTCTTTCTTCGGGCTTCTTTCATATTTACTTCAACGTTTTTTGGATCCTTTAATATCGTTAGTCGACCCATATATGGAGATCCTCGTCATGGTCTGTCACCATCCTAGTGACGGCCGGTGGTGGCTCTTATGATAGTTTATATATTTGTCGGGTTTTTTCGTGGATTTTTTTTTTATCGATTATGAATCAAAGATATGGGATTTGGATCTGATATTTATAGAAAGAATTGCTTGTTTTTGTAAATCATCCAAAGGTGGATAAATTAAATTTAAGGTTGCGACTTGGAGTTCGATTTTTCGGTTGGATTTTTGAGGGTTTTAATGTCGAACTTCTCATGATTTGTTGGTAGGCATCAGGCTCGACACCCACTGTAAGAGGTGATATAGAATTTATTTCCATTGAACTTATTATTATGTTTTTACATGGTGTAGACAAAATTGATACGATCAGAAGGGAGAGATCAATGGTTTGTGAATTTTATGAATCAATTTTAATATAATAAAGATATACTGATGAATAACATCTAATTTAATACTCAGATTTGATCATCAGCAATCGAGGCGTGAGATTTCTTGGGAAAAAAAAGTTTGAAGAATTTGTGGATTAACAACGGCTGGCGATAATGATGGGAACGTATGTATAGTGTAGGGTTTCAATAGGAAAAAATGGATCTGATAAAGAACATAGCCAGTGGTTTTAACCAAGTGGCGGGGACGAGACATATAGTGTTATGTCTCACGGAAGGCGTCAATTTATTTGATCAAATAATCGTACGGATCTTCGATCGGGAACATGGAGGGGTTCTGACCGATTTATTGGCGATTCCCTACCGGTGTAAAGCTTTGAGAAGCTTAACTGTAACACCCCGCCTTACCACAACACAATATTATCCGCTTTGCCCGCAGGCTCACGGCTTTGTTTCTGGTTGCTCGGGCAAACTTCCCAGAAGGGTTACCCATTTGGCATTGCTGCCACCCGAGCACGCTTAACTGTGGAGTTCTTCTCTCATCCACAGCCAATACGCCCAAAGCGCGTTGTGTTATGTAAGGTCAATGATATTACTTATAGCCAGGATCCCCCTTGTATGTCAGTGATGTATGCTTTCACACCCCCTCAACACAACTCAACGTCCTCGTTGAGTTATGCAAGTGCGCCATACACTCCCGACAATCCCAAGGGTTGCTCTGATACCACTTGTAACACCCCGCCTTACCACAACACAATATTGTCCGCTTTGCCCGCAGGCTCACGGGTTTGTTTCTGGTTGCTCGGACAAACTTCCCAGAAGAGTCACCCATATGGCATTGCTTCCAGCCGAGCACGCTTAACTGTGGAGTTCTCCTCTCATCCACAGCCAATGCGCCCAAAACGCTTTGTGTTGTGTAAGACCAATGATATTACTTATAGCCAGAATCCCCCTTGTATGTCAGCGATGTATGCTTGACCTAAGTGGAGATAAGGTGTGAGGATGATGATAGATGAGTAAGGTGGTGTTTACCCAAATGGTGGGTGGATAATCTGTGATATACAAGCGAGATAATCAGTACACGCGTAGAGAGATGCATTTACAGTTATGTTCTGAAACATAATTGCAAATGTATCATGGTACGAGTGTGTTTATGGCCTTGCTTGTGTTGACCAGTGTGGAATGTGATGGGTTGGTGAGAATTTTAGGAGGGTTACACCCTCATTTGAGTTAAGCGTCAATAGTTTATGTCCTACTTTAGTTCGCTTCTCAAGTGTATCTATTGGTACTTTCATTTATTGATCTGAAGTAAAAATAATAATAAAAAAAAATGCCTATCGTCTAGTCAATTGAGTTTTCTTAGAGTTTTCATGTAAGATCAATAAACAAGACGGGTCTTGTTGCGTATCAAATAATTAACGATTTAGTCTAAATGCTTATAACAATGATTAAACATTATTTGGAGATTCAATTCATGATAGAGTTCAGAGTTTTAAAAGAAAATGAGAGGTTGAAAATTTTCTTAAATCACTTAATAAATAATTATTTGATATAATTATGGATACCTGAAAACGTGTGGAGCTTGGTGTGACAACTCGTAATTTATTAACAACGGGTTAGTCCTAATCTCGATCATTATTATAATTTCGTCTAATTTAGAGATTATGACGTAGGAAATTATTAGTTAATTGAACATTTGATATAGTTCAATTAGACGTATCCTTATGACGTAGACTATTAGCTATTTAGACGAATGTCGAGTCTTAAAATAACGTTAAATAAAGATTTAAATGTTATAATTGTAACACCCGTTTCGTAAAATATGGATTTCCAAAAACTTTTGCCTAACGGCATCAATTATGCGGAAACGATTTATTAAAAACTCTCAACAAGGAAAACAGTTGAGAAGCAATAGTGGAGTTACTAACGTATCGTAGAAATAATAAAAGAAAATCCATAAGATTGCCCAACATAAAGCAATCAAAACAGCAGTCATTACATAGGGTTCCAAGAGGAAACAATATCATAAAGTCTATGAGAAACTATTGGGTAGACTAAGGCCATCTTGATCATCTACCCATCTCTCGTCAAAGCTTCACACGTCATCTCACTGCTTAACCTGAGGGGAACAACACATTTAAAGAACAAGTGTTAGCTATAAATAGCTAAGTAAGATGACACCAGGTTTAAGCAAAACATTTCATCCATTTAAATCGTCCTTTTAAAACTTTAAGTCATTTTAATTAGGCATACATATCATCATATAAACATATCCACGTCACATATAAGCATAGAGTTCATGACCCTAAATGTGCCTAATCAATTTCGTCACCTTGATTCATCTCGTTAAATTGTGACTAGGTCACCGTTAAGTTGTAACCGAAGTTACCGTTAAGTTGTAACCGAAGTTACCGTTATCATATAGGTATGAGTTTGTGTGCAGGCGGTCATACGACCTCAAGGAAGCCTCACACCCGACTTGATGGAGAAGTCTTTCGACGGTCCATCTGCGTCGTTAAGGAAAGACAATGTCGATCCCTGAGTAGCACGTTATGTTCATGACATTAGATGGGTCATCAGACCACCCGAAACTACTCGCCACGTATGACTGTTGCAAGGAGCAACCCAAGCAACCACCTCAGCGTACCTATATCCACCGTCAGGCACGGGTTATGCATAACACTCATCATCTAATTATCTCGAGCATTTACCACATTTAGTTTAGGTTTCTTATGTTATCCTAAACTAGTCATCATCTATCATCATTTCACGTTAGGGCCCATAAAACGTGCACGTGTCATGGCAACCTAAAAAGGTCTAGTGTTCTAGATGAACAAGCCACATATACATGCACATAACATCATTACATCATATCATTAACCACCGTTCGTCATATCATATCATATCGTTAAGCATATCATCACACATCGCATATCATGTCATAAACATATCTACGGGGAAGCATTTTAGGCATAAGCATCGTCATATCATTAATCCCCGTGTACCTCCCATATCGACCCATCCACATTATAGGTTATACATTACCGTTATGGAGGTTATAGTTTATGAAACCATTTTTGTTGCACCCTCAGTGTGACAAAAGTAGTGTATCTTACCTGTAGTAGTGTACGCGCGTAATGAAAGGCTAAAAGTGCTTAACAATAATCCCCGACACCTAAGATACATTAATATACGAAATATAAGTCATTTGGGACCCAAACGAACCTTACAGACCTCACGAATTTAGTCTGGAAAATCCTTCTTACGAACTTAGCTACAGTTCTTACGAAGTTAGCAAAACGAAGATAGATTTGTTCTTACGAAGATAGCAAAACGAAGATAGATTTGTTCTTACGAAGATAGCAAAACGAAGATAGATTTGTTCTTACGAAGATAGCAAAACGAAGATAGATTTGTTCTTACGAAGATAGCAAAACGAAGATAGATTTGTTCTTACGAAGATAGCAAAACGAAGATAGATTTGTTCTTACGAAGATAGCAAAACGAAGATAGATTTGTTCTTACGAAGATAGCAAAACGAAGATAGATTTGTTCTTACGAAGATAGCAAAACGAAGATAGATTTGTTCTTACGAAGATAGCAAAACGAAGATAGATTTGTTCTTACGAAGATAGCAAAACGAAGATAGATTTGTTCTTACGAAGATAGCAAAACGAAGATAGATTTGTTCTTACGAAGATAGCAAAACGAAGATAGATTTGTTCTTACGAAGATAGCAAAACGAAGATAGATTTGTTCTTACGAAGATAGCAAAACGAAGATAGATTTGTTCTTACGAAGATAGCAAAACGAAGATAGATTTGTTCTTACGAAGATAGCAAAACGAAGATAGATTTGTTCTTACGAAGATAGCAAAACGAAGATAGATTTGTTCTTACGAAGATAGCAAAACGAAGATAGATTTGTTCTTACGAAGATAGCAAAACGAAGATAGATTTGTTCTTACGAAGATAGCAAAACGAAGATAGATTTGTTCTTACGAAGATAGCAAAACGAAGATAGATTTGTTCTTACGAAGATAGCAAAACGAAGATAGATTTGTTCTTACGAAGATAGCAAAACGAAGATAGATTTGTTCTTACGAAGATAGCAAAACGAAGATTATCTTCGCAAGTACAAAATCAGACTCAGCTAACGAATTTAACGTAATTTCGTCCAGATTTCAAAAACGACCAAGTTCTTCGATTTTTCCATAAACGAACGACTAAATCTTCTCCCAAAACATGTTTTCGACATAAATAAACATCTTTTGATCATCAAGATCGACCTTAGACTCGTTTAACACCGTTTTGATCATTAATTAACCAAAACATAATATAAACCCTAATTCTTTAAGAATCCCTTTTAAAATCAGATTTGAATCAATATATAACATCTTTAGATCTGAAAATATAGACAACGAATCATGGATTACCTGTAGCAAATGATGGCCGATCCAATTCAATACAAAACACTCGATTCGATTGACCAAAACTTGAAGATTTGCTTAAGAAATCAATTAGGGATTGAAGAAACTTTGTGTTTGCTTTTTAATTATGTTTAGGCTGGAAAATAACCCTAGATTAGGCTAATCCTAACCTAACCCGTTTTTAACTTTACACCTTTGGCAAAACTAGTCCCTGGACTTCATATTGACTTTATTTCGCTTAAAAACACCTATTGGGGATACATATAACACACTAAAGCACTTTCGCACACTACATAAGCCTTTTACACATCATTAAGTCTACTTTATTGTCACTCATTAAAGATAATTAAATCTCACATATAGGGCACATAAACATATAAACACATATTTTCCACATAAACATATCACGGACTTAGAATTTGACCTAACGACGTTAGTCAACATATACGATTAAGTTTTGGGATGTTACATTGAACACAGTAAATAGACTGTCTAAACTAAATATTTCTAAAAGTTTAGTTTATTTAATTTTATTTACTTGTCTTAACTAAAATGAGACGAGGGAAAATACCTTTACTTTACATCTTAATCTTTTAGACAAACGGTATTTAATTGTAAGCATTTTACCAAATTAGGGGATACTAAAATATCCCAAATGAAGCCACATGGACTGATTTGAGTCTGAGAGGAGGGAAATAGGCCAACAAAGCCCTTCCCCCCTTTTTTCTTTCTCCCTGGTCGATCCAAACACACACCACACACACACACTTCACAAATACTCTTCAATCTAAAACTCTCTCAATCTCTTATCATCATCAAAAATCTAGTTTTTGGCAAAGGAAGGATTGAAAGATCTTAAGGCTATATCATTTGAAGTTATATCATCATCATCATCTTCATCTACATATTCTTCAACTATCTTCAAGAACATCAATTTTGGTAAGTCTAAATCATCCCTTTTGCGCCTATTTATGTTTACTTACTCTTTTCTAGTCATTTCGAGTTTTTACATGGCCTAAAACAACTTAAAATGGAATTAGGGTTTAAATAGGGTTTTGGTTTGATTTGATCGTTTCGGAAGATTCGATGATGTTATGGATGAAATTATGGGTTAGGTTATGTGTATTTATGGTTTATAATGTTTAGTTATGCTTCAAAATGGGTTACAAGCTCCTACAAATCGTTTTGGATTGATTTGGGTCGAGTTTGAAGGGTTTTGGGTTTGGTTTTCCTGCATAAACTGCAGCTACTGCTTCTGGTTCAGAATTTGGCCACTGCGGCGCAGTGGCATGGGTTAGCCCCACTGCGGCGCAGTGGCTAGGGCCTGTTTTTTCGTGGTTAGCTCACTGCGGCGCAGTGAGCTTGGCAATGGCTCACTGCGGCGCAGTGGATACCCCCTGTAAAATTTTGCGCGTCAATTTTCAAATGTTAATAACTTTTGATCCGTGACTCCAATTAAGTCTTATGACCTATCGTTGAATCGTAAGAGAGTCTAGTTTCTAGTAATAACACTCTTCTTGTACGAGACTTCTCTCATTTCTAAAAGGGTCAAGTCGAATGCGTCTTGTTCACACTCATTTAAGTTGAAAATGTGTTTAGGGACTTATGACTTGACTTAATCGTGCTAAATCAACTTGTTGAGGTTGTAGGGTTGACATTATGGTATTTTTATACTACTTTTAATGACTATGTCATTGATTTTTACCAACTAAAGGTAAACAAAATGAAAGTTTGAAACACGTTCTCGGTTACGGCATTCTAGGGTCTATAGCTAAGTAGTTGTACGTAGGATACTCGTCGTCAAGAGATTTGATCCTCATTATTGGTAATGATATCATAGGTTTTGGATAACGTGGAGAACTGATTGTTGAATCTTCTCGAGCTACTCTGCACCTTTTAGCACTAGATCGCTAAGGTGAGTTTATGGCGCCCTTTTCCTTTTACTTTGGGCCTGAAAAATGTGTTATTGTATACACGATTTGTTAAATAAATGATTGTTTTGTAAGTATGCCATGTGATTTGGATGCTTAGATCATTTGACTTAAATTTGCCATGTTGACGGCTGTCGAAAATGTGTATACGTGTCATTTATGAAATGTTGAATGAAATGACTTTGAATTGCCGTGTGATGGCTGATTAAATGGTTTCTTTGTGTTTGACGAACTAAAATGTTGTCCCTGTAGTTATCATTGTTATGGAACCCTAGTGGTCGTGTTGTCAGACTTAGTTCTTGACTATCTTGTTTAGGGTCCGCACCCACTAGTAGAAGGAAATCCTGTGCGAGGCATGTTGACTGATACTGTCGGATGTTGTTTCCCGGCTGTCATATGCTAGTCATAAACATTGTTGTGGTGCGCACCCCATTTTAGAGGGAAATCCTGTGCGAAGCAATGTAGCATAGTGACTGATACTGTCGGACTTGGCTCCCGGCTGTCATATGCTTTAGTCGGACTTAGACCCCGGCTGTCTTGTTATGAAATATTATCAAGTGTTGGATTCTGATTGTCTTGTTGAAAATAACTACAAGTCATTGTGTGCTCACAATGACGAATAAACTTGGTCAAACATTCTGTAAACTCACCAACTATTTTGATAGTTGATCCTCTCAAATTTCATGCTTTTCAGGTAACCAACAGTAAGTATTGGAAGCGTATATGACTTCGTGAAGCCATCTTTTGAACATTGGACGTACAATTAGCGTCAGACCTCTGAGGACTATCGTTTTATTAGTCCTAATTGTACTTAGTATCCAAATGTTATTATTGTATTAAGTGGACCCATTTCCAATTGAGGATAGTTTGTATCCGTGTATTGGGATCCACATCTGAACGATTATAATTGTAATAGACTTGTATTTGGATTAATAGATGTAATCTCTATTTACCTTCTGATTAGTACGCAATTCTTTGTTAACCCTGTATTTCCGCTACAACGGGGTGTGACAAAAATTGGTATCAGAGACAGGTTATAGTGAATACGGAGTTATTCCTCGTGAATAACTCAATCTATAGCCATGGTCGCTTCAAATAAGAAATCTAAGTCTTTAAGGTTTAGGATAGTTATCTCGAGAGTTATATTTGTCAATAATTAGACCTAACCCGATCAACTACGTCCCGATTATGTAAAATAGTATAAGGCTCGAAATAAATATCTTAAATTGTGTATATACGTGTTAGTTGAATTATATTCACAACATACTGTAAATGTGGTGGGAAGGTTGCGGGTGACCCTATACATAAGCATTGAAGGTATGTTAGGAATAGAAACTCAACTCGTATGTGTATACATAAGGTTTATATACGTGATAGTTTGGATTCTATTAACAACATATTGAAAATGTGGTGGGAAGGTTGCGGGTGACCCTATATATAAGCATTGGAGATATGTTGCTAATAGAAACCCAAATCGAATGTGTATAATCTAGACAAAGATCTCTTTGAAACTCTTGTTGCGTACTGTCTCATTCAATTGATTCGAATTGTCTTATCCATCAGACTTATATGGATTCTTTGACTATCCTTTCAGAATAGTCATGTCGGACGGAGTTAGCTCTAATGCTGTTGTACCTAGTACACCTCCAGTTCCAGTTGTGGCAAACTCCATTCCTTGTGTTCCTGACTCATATGAAGAGGAACCTATGGAGGAATCGGGTAATGAATCTCGCCCTATCAATTTGATATCATCATCCAGCGAATCTGGAGGAACATGTGTCTATCCATGTTCAATCATCTGTAACACCGGTATCTCCATATCAGAGGAGGACTACCGAGGGAGCTCGTATACCTTATGCTCCTAGAGACCCTTATGCTCCTGGTCCTTCTGCACCAGTTCAGGGCAACTGTGGACTTGGTCTTTCATTCTTTCAGGGAGATCCGTATGCTGCGGGTCCCTCCAGAGTGCCTGTCTACAATCCAAGTGTCGTTAGGCCAGTTGCATCTGCAGTTGATAGGTCGGAATATTATCGCCGACAATTGTCAAGGATGAACAATTCCCTCATCTGTACAAGGGAGAATGTAGAGAATCAAGCTCAGGCGTTGACTGGAGCTTATCATCAGGCGGCTGAGGCTATGACTGTTGCTAGGGAAGGGAAGGAAGCTATTGGGGGGATGATCTGGATACTATCAGTCGTGGTAGTCTTGGTGGTAGCGTTGCTTGTTGTAGTTCTTTTCAGGATGTAATCAGTAGTGGTAGTAGTAATGTATTGTAAGCCTTAGAACGGATGACAACTCGTACTTTTGTATTTGAGTTGTAATCTTTTTGGTGGATGTATTTCCCACGTATTTTGGATAGTATTGTTCTGACTGTGTAATGTATCATCGTGGATGTTGTTCCCACATGATTTGGATTGTGGATGTAGTTTTCCCACAAGATTTTGGAAATGTACAAGTCAGACTATGTAAAAAGTTTTAAGTATAAATGAAATATGATCGTTCTTTGGCTTACCTACTTGTTCAGGCTACATTACTTGCTCATTTCAATTCTAGAAATGTAGTGAACTATATTTCTGTCTTGTTTAGTTAATGAGTTCAAGTAAGTCGATAATTTGCGACGTGTGTTTAATGCCCTCTTATATCTTGAAAAGCTACATTCTGTGTTATTCTTACGAGAAAACCTCTAAATTACATCTTGTTCATATCAAGGATAGATGGCTCCCAAGACGAAAAGTAAGATCCCGAAAAAGGCTCCAGTTAAGAAAGTTGCTCCAAGGAGAGTTACTCGATCAACTCCTTTGAATACTGAAGCTGAACAGGAAGGACCAGTGATTCAGCAAAGACAGGAAGCTGCTACTGTCCAGGTGAATACTGGCCCTGGACCTACCCCAAATACTGGTGGGAAAAATAATATGGCAGCATTTGTGACACAACAACTGTTGGCTGCTATGCCTACTTTAGTCGCACAGATTACGGCAAGCATGAACGCCAATAATAACCATCATGCTGACAACAGTAACAATGTCGAGCCTACTGCTGAACAAGTTATTCCTCGAGTGCATCTGCACGGGACTGACTACAAGACCTTCACTTATTGTAAACCAAAAGAATTTAATGGTACCGAGGGTCCGGTAGGTCTAATCAACTGGTTAGAGAGTATAGAGGCGGTGCTTCATATCAGCCGTTGTGCTGAAGAAAACAAAGTGGAATATGCTTCCACTCAATTTCAGAAGCACGCTCTGTCATGGTGGAACGAGCAGATTAGGACTCGTGGCTGAGAGCCGGCATATAGCATACCTTGGTTGAACTTTAAAAGGATGCTCATGGAAAAGTACTGTCCGCGGGAGGAAGTACAGAAAATGGAGGGTGAATTCTGGAATCATACCATGATTGGATTAGACAACGAGAAATACACTACTCGTTTTCATGAACTGACAAGGCTAGTTCCTCGTATGGTGGATACGGAGGAGAAGTTAGTTGAAAGGTACTGTTATGGATTGTCACATGATATCCGAAGGTTAGTAGCCGCTTTTAATCCCTTGACTCTTCAAGCGGCAGTAAGTGCAACCAATCGAATGGTGATAGATTTGAAAAGAACCACCGGTTCTTTTGTTGGAACCGAGGTGATCAAGAGAAGGACTGACCAAGCCTCCGGTAGTGGATTTGGCAATGGTGGAAATGGAAAAAGGTTTAAGGCTGCCAGAAACTTTGCAGTGGTTCCCCAGAATATTAATAGAAACCCTGACGCAGACAAAAGATGTAACAGGTGTGGCATGCGTCATATAGGAAATTGTCCTATTTGCCACCGTTGTAAAAAGGCGGGACATTTGGCAAAGAATTGTAGGGAGAAAGTATCAAATCACCCCCCCCCCCCCCCCCCCCCCCCCCCCCCCCCCCCCCCCCTATGGCTACGAGTGTGGGAGTGAAACTCATTTCCGACCAGCGTGTCCAAGACTTAATCAAGCCCCGAACAACAATGCCATAGTTCCCGTGAGGAACAATGCGAGGAACAATCAAGCTAGGAATCAAGGAGGACAAGGCAGAGGTCGAGTGTTTGCTTTGGATGCTGCTGATGCACGACGTGATCCCAACGTTGTGATAGGTACATTCATACTCAATAATCATTACGTATTTGTGCTATTCGACTCTGGTGCTGATAAAAGTTTCATATCCTTAGAATTTAAGTCTTGTTTTGGCATAATAGCTATCCCCATGAAAGACACTTATATTGTTGAATATGCAAACGGTCAGAAGTATATTGCTAAAGATCATTTAGTAAATTGCAATTTGATATTGGCCGGTGAAACTTTTAAAATTGACCTAATTCCTATAGAACTAAGTAGTTTTGATGTAATCATTGGTATGGACTGGTTATCTAAAGTTAGAGTTGATATAAGTTGTTATGAGAAGATTGTTAGAATACCCCTACCGAAAGGCGAAACCCTAGTAGTGCAAGGAGACAAATCGGGAAAGAAATTGATCTTAGTATCGGCGATAAAAGCAAATAAGTATTTACAAAAAGAACACCCTGCTTTCTTAGCATTAGTAGTAGAAAGAAAATCAAAGGATAAAGACATGAAAGATATTCCAGTAGTTAGAGATTTTCCAGAGGTGTTTCCTGAAGATTTGATGGGACTTCCACCTCACAGGCCAGTTGAGTTTGGAATAGATTTGGTCCCTGGAACTGCACCCGTGGCCAAGGCACCCTATCGTCTTGCGCCATCAGAAATGCAAGAATTGTCCGAACAACTTCAAGAGTTGTTAGCTAAAGGACTAATTCGTCCAAGTTCATCACCTTGGGGAGCTCTGATCCTATTTGTGAAGAAGAAAGACGGCTCTATGCGTATGTGTATTGATTACAGAGAACTGAACAAGTTGACTGTCAAGAACAGGTACCCTTTACCTCGTATTGACGACTTGTTTGACCAATTGGAAGGTGCATCACACTTTTCCAAGATTGATCTCAGATCTGGGTATCATCAACTCAGAGTCAGAGAGACGGACATTCCTAAAATAGCCTTCAGAACTCGTTACGGACATTATGAGTTTTTGGTTATGCCGTTTGGCTTAACCAATGCACCTGCTGTGTTCATGGACTTAATGAATCGAGTATGTCGACCGTATCTTGACAAGTTTGTCATTGTATTCATTGACGACATACTTGATATACTCAAGGAATAAAGACGAACATGAAGGTCATCTGAGAACCATTCTGCAACTGCTCAAGGATCAAAGTTGTACGCGAAATTCTCAAAATGTGAATTCTGGATTAGGGAAGTACACTTCTTGGGTCATGTAGTGAACAGGGATGGGATCCACGTAGATCCATCTAAGATTGAAGCAATAAAGAAGTGGAAAGCCCCTAAGACTCCGACAGAAATCCGCCAGTTTCTTGGATTGGCTGGATATTATAGGAGATTTATTGAGAACTTCTCAAAGGTTGCTCAACCTTTGACGTTGTTAACTCAAAAGGCCAAGGAATTTATTTGGCAGGATGCCCAGGAAGAAGCATTTCAAACGTTGAAAGACAAGCTATGTAATGCTCCTATTTTAGCGTTACCGAATGGAATTGAAAACTTCGTGGTATACTGTGACGCATCACATCAGGGAATGGGATGTGTACTTATGCAGGAGGGTAAGGTCATTGCTTACGCTTCTAGACAACTCAAAACCCACGAAAGGAATTACACAACCCACGATCTTGAACTCGGAGCGGTTGTTTTTGCCTTAAAGATTGGAGGCACTATTTGTATGGTACAAAGTGTACGGTATTCACAGATCACAAAAGTCTTCAGCATATCTTCGATCAGAAAATGCTGAATATGAGACAAAGGCGATGGGTGAATTACTCAGTGATTATGATTGTGAACTCAAATATCATCCCGGTAAAGCAAATGTTGTTGCTGACGCGCTAAGTCGAAAAGATAGAATTTCACTATCTGTCATAACAAGAGCAAGTTCTTACCTTGGCTTCATCATTAAGGGATAGAGTTTTAGATGATCAGAATGAGGCCTTACAACCAGGGCGTATCGAGAAGGAAGCATTGTGGAATGCCGAACTGTTATTTGAATTGGATGGCGATGGGATCCGCCATGTCAAGGGCAGAGTGTGGATTCCCAAGTATAATGGACTTAGAGAACTCTTGATGAACGAGAGTCATCGATCTAAGTATTCAATCCATCCTGGTGCTGACAAAATGTACCATGGGTTAAAGATTTTTATTGGTGGCCTGGTATGAAAAGAGATATCGCCACGTATGTTTCAAAGTGTTTAAATTGTTCAATGGTTAAGGCAGAGCACCAAAAGCCTTCTGGGCTGCTCTAGCAACCCCAAATTCCTGACTGGAAATGGGAACAGATTACTATGGACTTCATTACGAAGTTACCTCGAACCTTGAAGGGTTACGATACTATTTGGGTCATTGTTGACCGATTGACGAAGTCTGCACACTTCATTCCCATACGGGAGAATTGGAAAATAAAGAAATTGTCTCAATTATATATTGAGAAGATCGTGTCACTTTATGGCGTTCCTGTGTCTATTATCTCGGATCGTGATGGTCGTTTTACTTCTCAATCATGGAGATATTTTCAAGACGCTTGGGCACTCAGTTGAAATTGAGTACGGCTTACCATCCACAGACGGACGGGCAAAGTGAGCGTACCATTCAGACGTTAGAAGACATGCTTCGGGCATGTGTTATCGATTTCAAAGGTAGCTGGGATACCTTTTTGCCGTTAGCTGAATTTTCATATAATAACAGCTATCACACAAGCAGAAAGTGTGCGCCTTTTGAAGCTTTGTATGGGCGGAAATGTAGATCGCCTGTTTGTTGGCTTGATGCTGGTGAGCGTCGTTTGTACAAGTATGGACTGGTTCAGAAGACTACTGACCAGATTGTTGAAATTAGGGCACGGCTGAAGGCGGCTCAGGATCGCCAGAAGAGCTATGCAAGATCGTAGAAGGAAACCCCTTGAGTTTCAAGTGGGTGATAAAGTTATGTTGAAAGTGTCACCTTGGAAAGGCACTGCACGCTTTGGCGTGAGAGGAAAACTTAGTCCCCGTTATATCGGACCATTCGAAATTGTTCGAAGGATTGGTTCCGTGGCTTATAAGCTCAATTTACCCCAGGAGCTTGAACATGTTCATCCCACATTTCATATATCGAATCTAAAGAAATGTTTAACTGATGAAACATTGGTTGTACCTGTGGAAGAGTTGCAAGTGAATGACTCTCTTCAATTTGTAGAGGAGCCTGTTGAAATTTTAGACCAACAGCTCAAACAGCTTAGACGAAGTCGTATCAAGTTGGTCAGAGTTCGTTGGAACTCAAAACACGGACCAGACTCGACTTGGGAACGTGAGGACTATATGAGGGATAAGTATCCTCATCTTTTTACTAAGCAAGACTTGATTTCGGGACGAAATCCTTAGAAGTCGGGGATGCTGTGACAACTCGTAATTTATTAACAACGGGTTAGTCCTAATCTTGATCATTATTATAATTTCGTCTAATTTAGAGATTATGACGTAGAAATTATTAGTTAATTGAACATTTGATATAGTTCAATTAGACGTATCCTTATGACGTAGACTATTAGCTATTTAGACGAATGCCGAGTCTTAAAATAACGTTAAATAAAGATTTAAATGTTATAATTGAACACAGTAAATAGACTGTCTAAACTAACTATTTCTAAAAGTTTAGTTTATTTAATTTTATTTACTTGTCTTAACTAAAATGAGACGAGGGAAAATACCTTTACTTTACATCTTAATCTTTTAGACAAACGGTATTTAATTGTAAGCATTTTACCAAATTAGGGGATACTAAAATATCCCAAATAGCCACATGGACTGATTTGAGTCTGAGAGGAGGGAAATAGGCCAACAAAGCCCTTCCCCCCTTTTTTCTTTCTCCCTGGTCGATCCAAACACACACCACACACACACACTTCACAAATACTCTTCAATCTAAAACTCTCTCAATCTCTTATCATCATCAAAAATCTAGTTTTTGGCAAAGGAAGGATTGAAAGATCTTAAGGCTATATCATTTGAAGTTATATCATCATCATCATCTTCATCTACATATTCTTCAACTATCTTCAAGAACATCAATTTTTGGTAAGTCTAAATCATCCCTTTTGCGCCTATTTATGTTTACTTACTCTTTTCTAGTCATTTCGAGTTTTTACATGGCCTAAAACAACTTAAAATGGAATTAGGGTTTAAATAGGGTTTTGGTTTGATTTGATCGTTTCGGAAGATTCGATGATGTTATGGATGAATATATGGGTTGGGTTATGTGTATTTATGGTTTTAATGTTTAGTTATGCTTCAAAATGGGTTACAAGCTCCTACAAATCGTTTTGGATTGATTTGGGTCGAGTTTGAAGGGTTTTGGGTTTGGTTTTCCTGCATAAACTGCAGCTACTGCTTCTGGTTCAGAATTTGGCCACTGCGGCGCAGTGGCATGGGTTAGCCCCACTGCGGCGCAGTGGCTAGGGCCTGTTTTGTTCGTGGTTAGCTCACTGCGGCGCAGTGAGCTTGGCAATGGCTCACTGCGGCGCAGTGGATACCCCTGTAAAATTTTGCGCGTCAATTTTCAAATGTTAATAACTTTTGATCCATGACTCCAATTAAGTCTTATGACCTATCGTTGGAATCGTAAGAGAGTCTAGTTTCTAGTAATAACACTCTTCTTGTACGAGACTTCTCTCATTTCTAAAAGGGTCAAGTCGAATGCGTCTTGTTCACACTCATTTAAGTTGAAAATGTGTTTAGGGACTTATGACTTGACTTAATCGTGCTAAATCAACTTGTTGAGGTTGTAGGGTTGACATTATGGTATTTTATACTACTTTTAATGACTATGTCATTGATTTTTACCAACTAAAGGTAAACAAAATGAAAGTTTGAAACACGTTCTCGGTTACGGCATTCTAGGGTCTATAGCTAAGTAGTTGTACGTAGGATACTCGTCGTCAAGAGATTTGATCATCATTATTGGTAATGATATCATAGGTTTTGGATAACGTGGAGAACTGATTGTTGAATCTTCTCGAGCTACTCTGCACCTTTTAGCACTAGATCGCTAAGGTGAGTTTATGACGCCCTTTTCCTTTTACTTTGGGCCTGAAAAGCATGTGTTATTGTATACACGATTTATTAAATAAATAATTGTTTTGTAAGTATGCCATGTGATTTGGATGCTTAGATCATTTGAAGTAAATTTGCCATGTTAGAGGCTGTGAAAATGTGTATACGTGTCATTTATTAAATGTTGGATAAAATGACATTGAATTGCCGTGTGATGGCTGATTAAAATGTTTCTTTGTGTTTGACGAACTAAAATGTTGTCCCTGTAGTTATCATTGTTATGGAACCCTAGTGTAACACCCCGACTATAGCGGAAACACGAGATGCCACAGAACGACATGGTACAAAAGATTTAAGTAACAAACATCAACATAAAGTTTCAAAAGCCATTCGAATTCAAAGGTAACAAGTTCAAGTGGACGTTTAATAAACATTACATAACCAAATTCATAATCAAAAGATCAAACGTTTGCGTTACTAGTCCAACATGCAACAAATAAACACATCGTCCAAGGAGCGGTCCAAAAGCTAACTTACTGCCCTAGACCTGAAAAGTATGAAGAAAAAGTGTCAACTACGAGAGTTGAGTGAGTTCATAGGATTATGCTAACAACACACATGTATTTAATCCAATTCAAGAAAGAATATGTCATAAAATTTCCAAGAATTCCATCATACTGTCCATACCCAAACCGTATGTTCAAACAATAATTGCCATCCATAATATAATATCAATACCTCTGGGTCAATGGTAAGACTACCATGACATAATTTGATGAGATTGTTCTTGAGCCACTACTAAGACCGGTTATGCCCCAATAATCAGATATAATGTCCCAAATGATAAGATAATGATAAGCACATGCTGTCAATCACGTGCATAAAGATAACCAAGGGTCGTGCCATGGAGACGCCCATAAATATATAGTAGTTAGAGCACCGCGAGGCCAGACTGGCGATGAAGGTGGCCACCAAGGCAGACCAAACATCCCACCGTTACCTATAATAGTGGATGAGGGGACAAGTCCTAGTTGCGCAACGCTCTAACTACAGGCCTCAAATGAGTTAATAGTAGTGTACAGGGGACCACCGTTTGACAGTACTCAAGCTCATCATATAACATATAACACGTTGAACATACAATATAATTCCCATATCATTATCATTATTTCAGAGAATCATTTCATAAGAGAAAGTCATTTTAATTAATCATGCTTTTCACCCCGTAAGTAAACATATAAAAGAGTTTGAAAGGGGGCTATGACTCACTTGATTAGAGAGTGAATAGGGGCTGATCAAACGTGATTCCTTCGCTTAGATTTGTTGCGCCTCAAGCAAGCCTAAACCATAACGTATATATTCGCGGCGTAAGTTCGCGTGACATGAACTAGTGAGCTAGATCATGAGATGTATACTAGTAGACTTGCCCATATTTGGTTGTCATTAGATTATGGAATTTAAGTGCATTATGATGTTCTCATTGTTTGGGTATAAGGGATTTGGTGGTAGAAGTCGTTTTCTCATTATACGTTTTTGTACGTTTATTGGAATTTCGGTAGTTTGGCTTTGATTTATATGATTTCCATTGTATACTTTGCTTAGTAATAATATTTGACATTAGTGGTCTTATAATATTAATATTTATGTATATTTTTCTGATTTGTAATTATATGTTTAATTTAATATTATTTAATTAATTATTTATTCATTTTATTGATTTATTAATTAAATAGTTCCTTAAAAATACTTTTAAGTGTCATAATTGTCTTTGTAAATTATGGATAATTTCATTTGAATTATCTTCTGATATATATGCTCCTTAATTTATAATTTCATGATTTATACTTTTATTTGTGTATTTTCCATTTATTTTAATAATAATATTTAATTAATATTTTTGTTTTTACTTAATTATTTATCTTTAAATTATGTAACACATATCTCTTGCCTTTTAGCTATTTTTCTCCAGTAGGTTTTAGTTACTTTTATCCATGGTTAAGATGATTTAACTTCATTCTTGATTTACATAATTTATTTATGGATTTTTATGTCTTTTAATTACTATTTAAATTCAATAATTCATGGAAATTCTTAGAAATCATCACTAAACATTTTGGTCTAAAATCTCAGGCCTTTTAGGCAACTTTTATTCATACAAAATCATATCCATTCAACCTCTCTTGTGTCTTGCTTATTTTGAGGGTTTTATGATTAAAAATCGTTTACCGAAATAGTGATTTTAGCCTCATTTCTTGAGCAATTAAAGTGCTTCAAAATGGATTTTCATTCTTGTTTCATTATTTCCAGAAAGTTCATCATATTTTGGTGTCCAAAATCGTGAGAGTGGTGGTGGTGTGATATGTGCAATTTAGTGCTTTCGGTTATTGATTATTTGACCCGAAAAGGTGATTTTTGAGCTTGTTGTTGTCATGAACCAATAGATCTGAGTTTTGTGCTTTTATTTCAACATTTTTCCAGTAGGTTTATCATATTTTCTTGGTCATAAGATTATGGTGCATGTGTGTGCTCAAAATGCATTTTTGCGTGTTTTTGGTTTGTGATTTTAACATGTTTTGATTCAAGCTTTATATCCTTGATATTTTATCAATTTTTTTCCAGAATATTAACACTAATATTAACATATTTTTCATTTATAACAAGTCCATATCCATCTCATAATCCAACAAAAGATCCAACTTTCTTAAATCTAGCATATATGCATTCAAATCAACACTTTTTACTATCAACTTTTATAGATCTAACTTTCAACAATATAAAAACATCTTTTATATGAAAAATCTCAGAATATACTCTTCAAAAATATACAAAAACATATAGATCTATCAACAAGAAAGTCACTTTAAAAGCTACTAATCTATAACCACACTTTTGGGTCTTAAACTTGTTGAATCATTGGATCTTTCTTATTAGATTCGACATGCATGAGCATGGAAAGAAAGATACTATCAACTTTGCCCTCATTAAGTGTATATTACAAAGAAAACAAGAAGAAAGTATGAGTTTTTGATAAAACCTTTGAATATCAACAAAACAAGATTAGATCTAGTAAAAAGGATGAAGATTATACCCTCTTGAACTTGGTTTTGGATGAAGAATTTGGGCAGATTTTCGTGGCCTTCAAACCTCTATAATCCCTTGAATCTAAGCCTAGAACAACCCTTGAACCTTGCTTGTATTAACCCTTAACAATCTAGCTTAAACCCTTATTATTATTGTATGTTTATATGGATTGATGTTTGCCTTTTCTTTCTCTCTTTTTGGCCATGGGTATCAAGAAGAAAGGAGGGAGAAGAGAGTTTGTCTTGAGAGAATAAGAGAGTATGTGAGAAGAGGGAAGAGTTGTGAGAAAAGTGGTGAGTTCCAAGGAAGAAATTGAAGTGTATGAAGTTTGAAATGGGTATGTGAGGGGGTGATGGGGGCCGGCCCTTCTAGGGCATATGGGGGGTCTTTCACATCTTTTTTTTTTATAAAATTTTGTTGTGTAATATGTATGTAAGTGTTAGGTGTAAGAATATGTATTTTTGTAAGGTTATTTGTATTAGTTTGCACTAATATGTTAGCTAGTGAGGTCCAAAACATAAGTGTGTGTGCCGTATGTATGTATGTATATGTACATACCTTTGGTGTTTTAATTTGTTACAAGGCTCATTGGTGGTAATCTTGTATTTAATTTAAGCATATATGCATATATATACACTTATTATGATTTAAACGCTTTTATGCGCATAAGAACTTATAACATGTTTTGAATTGGGCAAATTTTATTTTCGTGACCAAATTTACTTTAATTAGTTAAATGATTAAATTGTTGGACCTTCGTAAGGATTTTTGATGGTTATCTCAACTTGTGAGACTTACATTACTATTTAGCTAATTTGATTGACCATCAATAAAATTTTGTTCAATGGTACTTTATAATTCATATTTAGAATTGAACAATAGCTTTAGATTGCTAGTTTAGGGGCATTATCTACTAGCTTTAAGTATAACTATGGCTTGCGAGATCATGGACAACATAACTAGCTCATATATAACATTTAAAAAGTAGGGTTGTTACACCTAGTGGTCGTGTTGTCAGACTTAGTTCTTGACTGTCTTGTTTAGGGTCCGCACCCACTAGTAGAAGGAAATCCTGTGCGAGGCGTGTTGACTGATACTGTCGGATGTTGTTTCCCGGCTATCATATGCTAGTCATAAACATTGTTGTGGTGCGCACCCTATTTTAGAGGGAAATCCTGTGCGAAGCAATGTAGCATAGTGACTGATACTGTCGGACTTGGCTGCCGGCTGTCATATGCTTTAGTCGGACTTAGACCCCGGCTGCCTTGTTATGAAATATTATCAAGTGTTGGATTCTGATTGTCTTGTTGAAAATAACTACAAGTCATTTTGTGCTCACAATGACGAATAAACTTGGTCAAACATTCTGTAAACTCACCAACTATTTCGATAGTTGATCATCTCAAATTTCATGCTTTTCAGGTAACCAACAGTAAGTATTGGAAGCGTATATGACTTCGTGAAGCCATCTTTTGAACATTGGACGTACAATTAGCGTCAGACCTCTGAGGACTATCGTTTTATTAGTCCTAATTGTACTTAGTTGTCCAAATGTTATTATTGTATTAGGTGGACCCATTTCCAATTGAGGATAGTTTGTATCCGTGTATTGGGATCCACATCTGAACGATTATACTTGTAATAGACTTGTATTTGGATTAATAGATGTAATCTCTATTTACCTTCTGATAAGTACGCAATTTTTTTTAACCCTATATTTCCGCTATAATGGGATGTGACACTTGGTATGTATTTCAAACATAATTGGTCATTTGTTATTTAAATTAAGCTGTTATGTTTGTCAACTTCATCTAATTTATTTTGAGCTAATTGTAATTAGCTATGGATGTAGACTATAAAAGTAGTTTAAAAAAAATAATATTTTTTTGTCAAAATGTCAAATGGTAAAGTTGTAGCTAGAGGTAATGAGTTATGGACTTGCTAGTATATATTTTTGCAAGTGTATAGACTTTAGTTGAATTTAGTGTTGACTATATTGTTATCGAGTAATCGTTTCGCGATTGTGTAACTTATAAATAGCCGTGTTTTATCGAAATCGTGTTGGGTTGTATAGTGATTTAGAAGTTTATGGTATGAAGTGTTAGTATCTATAAAATTTAAATTGCTGTTGAGAATTTTTGTGGATGTTGAGAATGGTAAGTCTTCTCATCTATACAAACCGTGGGAGAGGATGGTGAAATAATATAAAGTACTATAATAATAAATTTTATATAAAAAGGAATTCATGAGAAAAGTTAATGGAATTTTTAAATACGTAGAACTCCATGAACCACAATACCACATGGTTATTGGTTCCTCTTTACTTAGAGGTTATATAAAAATTCCGATAGTCGTATATTGTTACATTGTAAGTAGTAAGTGAGTATAGGCTAGCTAGTGGTGCCTAAAAACCTGATGATTGTAAATAGTTGTATTGTGAGTGGTGGACAAAGGTTGGAGGTACGTAGTAGTAAGAATAGCAGTTGTCAGTGACCTAGTATAGACGATGTTTAACCGCGAGAGAGGTGTACGACCTTGGGGGTACACTGACTTGGTTTTATATAGAGTTAGTGTAGTAACGGTTAATTAGTAGAACTTTTATAATGCTAGTTGGTTGTAATTACTCTAAAATGTGAGAAGGAATTCTAAGTCCACCAAAATGTGAACGTGAGACATGGACTATCAATACAAATGACAAATTTTGATATGATACGTTTGCTATGCATTATATGGATATTAGTGGGTATTATATACATCATTATTTGTTTTATAATGATTAGAGAAAAAATAGTCGATCATAGTAGCATTTGGTTTTAATATTACTGATTTTAAGACTATTAATGGAATAAAGTCTTAATAAAGCTTTATTGTATATTAAGCATGTTAATTGGTAGTTCATAATTTACTAGGATTACATGAATACGACCACCCATTTTGATGTGCACGTGAGTTTTGGAAAAGAGGAGGACGGTTTGCTTAGTTTATGGAAATATATAGAAGTAGTGTTATGGTCAAAAGGTATTAAGAAACTGTCTCGTGGCCGACAAAGACTGAGATGGGAGAGCGTTGTTCTCGTTGTTTGCTTAATTGATAGGAGGAAAGAATTGTAACATCCTAAACATTTTTCTCATATAGTTGACTTCGTCATTAGTCAAACTAGGATTTTCGTTAGAGTCATTATGTGTGCTTAAATGTTGATTATTAATGGGTCGTGAGTAATGTGTAAAACGTCAATTATTTGTCATCAAATATGTTGCTAATTGCTAAATGTTGTCACCAATGCTTTTATTCCCGTTAGAGCCAAAACTATATTAGAGAAGGTTAATTGTTGGTTAATGAGACTAGAGGGACCTAAAGTACAATTAAACAAACTTTATTATAAATGAGGCTTAATAAACCTAATTAGATCATTGCTAGATAGAAAAGAAACGGAAACCCATAAACCTAGGGGTTTTTCTTATTCGTGGGTTTTGAGGCAACAATTCAAGCAAGAAGAGTGCGTGAGTTTTGTGGCGATTAGCATCATCAACATTCGATTTAATAGGCCAACAGGTTGAGATATAATTCAGGTAACAAGTCTTATTTATAATGATTTTGATATATAGTCTAGGTGCATTGGGATATTTTAACTATGTAAAAGGTGTCTTGTAACAAAAAAAAACGGACCTTTATATGTAGTCAGTGAATCGATCGGAAGTATGTATTGCTAGCTAGTGATGTAATATTTAGATTTTACATAGGTGTTAGATCCTTACCTGGGTTTGCAAACGAAGTATAATTATAATAAATAAAAACATACATATTGGAGAAACCTGGGAATAAGTTACTAGAATAAGAGTTTACATAGAATGGATAGTCTAATTTTTCAATGGTCCCCTATTGTATCTAAGGCTGTACATACTCATCTTCGAATTTCAATCTAAAGATGTCAAATAATTATTGTTAATGATTCTGGATATTAAGTCAAGAACTAACTGATGTAAATATTCTTCCTTAAATCTCATTCGATTTCAGGGGGTAGTGAGTCGGTGTGGCATTTAGCAAATGAGCTAGTATACTAAACAAAATAATCAATTTTTCTTCATAATGCCTTTCGTAAGTTCTTGTAATGCATGAAAGAAAAACTAGTAACTAACTGTGAACCATTATTTGAAAATATCCCTCCTGCGGTACGAAGAGGGAACAGTAGCACAGTACAATACGAAGATTGTCTGTAACGAAAGATTGCGCAGAAGATGGAAAAGATAAGAATTGTTCCCCTATAAAGTCGGGATTTGTTTTAACTTGTTCACCTTAGAGGGATTCGCATGTATACCTTTATTGCTGATATGATATCCCAAGAATTTTCCTTCTTCTACACCAAAGGAGCATTTTTTAGGATTGAGCTTCATGTTTATTATTCGGAGATTTCCGAAGGTTTCACGAATGTCTTCTATGAGGTCTTCCTCGTCTCTGCTTTTGATGACCATGTCATCGACATATGCCTCCAGGATTCTTCCTATTTGCGTGGCGAACGCCTTGTCAATCAACCTTTGGTACGTAGCCCCTGCGTTCTTCAGGCCGAACGGCATTTTCCGGTAGCACTAAGTTCCGTTGCTTGTATAAAATGTTGTCTTATCTTCCTTCTCTTCCGCCATCTGTATTTGATGGTACCCTTTGTACGCGTCTAAGAAACACTTCAGTTTGTGTTCCGTTAGTGATTCCACCTTCCAATCAATCTCAGGTAGGGGGTAGCAGTCTTTTGGACATGCCTTATTTATATTTGTGAAGTCGACACACATCCGCCACCCCCCATCTCCTTTCTTTACCATCACCGGGTTAGCGATCCAAATCGGGTAGGCGGATTCTCTTATTATCCCGGCTTTCAGTAGTTCCTCTACTTCCTTTCTAGCAGCCTCGTCTCTATCAGCGGAGAGGCTACGTTTTTTCTGGTGAACCGGCTCTATATGCTTTCGTTCATTCAAACGGTGTTCCGTCACGAAGGGTTTTCCTTCCAGTGTGAGGATCCTAGGGACCCCAATCATGTCCTTGTACTCCCATGCGAAAATATCCATGTTTGACTGTAGTAGCTTCCGGAGCTTATATTTACATTCGTCTGAGAGATGGATACCTACAGAGACCGTCTGGTCTAGAAAGTCTGGGTTGACCACGATCTTCGTCGTATCCTCCTCTCCCTGCGGTTCCTTCGGAGCGGAGGAACTTCCGTCTTCTATTCTTTTCACATCGTTGATTTGTTTCGTTGGCTCATAGGATGAGCAGATCGAGCCTACCCCTGTTTCGGATCGAAACTTGACGAGCCTATGGATCACTGAGGGTACTATCTCCATCCGCTGCATCGCAGCTCTTCCCAAAAGAATGTTGTAGGGCGAAAGAGATTGTACTCTCGAGAGGTCTAATGTTTCGGTCCTCTCGTGTATTCCATCATTGATAGTGACGTCTAGGTCAAATTTCCCCTAGCGGCCATGCATGCTCTCCCGAAAAGCCAACTAATGGACCCCGGGAATCCAATTTGCGAGCTCATAAGGCATCTGGTAATTTGAGGAAGCAATGTTCGAAGATGACATCGCATTCGCTTCCGCTATCTATGTAGACTCTTCGTACCTCGATATTAAATATCGTGGCTTGGATAATGAGGGGGTCATTGGAAGGCTTATTTTCCCCCAAAGGAGGGAAATAAAAACCTTCTGGTTTAACCTTAGTAAGATCTGAGTGATTGGTTGTCATCTGATTGATCGCCAGAGCAGATCTCCTGTTTTTCAGAGGTCTGTTTTTTTTTCTTCACCATTTTTTGCGGTGTGAATGCACAAAAATCTTTGTCGCGGGTCTTTGACTTTGAGTTTGGTCCCACGGATGGCGCCAAATGATTGTGCACCAAACCGAGATTAGGTTTAGAAAAGGGGGTGATGGGTGTTTCTGGTTATTTGTTGGCGATTCCCCGAAGGTAGAGCTCGTATCTCTTTACGCCAATCGAATATGATTGATATATGGCCAATTGAGATTGTGCCAATGATTATGGGTTTGATCTTGTTCGATCGTGTGCTGCGATATGGGGGTAGACCGGTTATTATCGTGCTTGCAAGTGGACTTTGGTGGCCGGCTGTGCTGAATTGATGAGGGTCGTATGCGTGTATGTTTTCTTCAGAAGAGGAGAGTGAAAATGATATGTCTTCCGCCTCTCTTTTTATAAGAGAGGCTTGACTTGGAGAGAAAGCCAAGATCTAGGGTTTTCATGATAAAAGGCCAGGGGTCTAATATCCATAATTATCGGCCCAATTTGATAAAACAAATCCCGACTTTATAGGGGAACAATTCTTAACTTTTCCATCTTCTGCGCAATCCTTCGTTACAGACAGTATTCGTATTGTACTGTGCTACTGTTCCCTCTTCATACCGCAGGAGGGATATGTCATCATTAACATGATTTAACATGATTATTTTATAAATCTACTAAGTGGTCAGGTTTTGTTTAAATCTTTTAGCAGGCTTATTATTATAATTAAGTTAAATAAATCATCACATGTTGTTTAGTAATAATTAAGCTAGACCATGGATTAATAAGCTAGTTTATATCATATGTTATATTATTTTAGATGTGTTAAAATAGTTGACATTAATATAATAGTGTCATTGTTTGACGCCTCTGCATAGGTACTCAAACAGAAACAGAGAAGAAGTACGAGTTAAGTCTCATAATTGTCCTATTTGAGGTAAGATAATATATTTTGTCACGCTGGGGGACACAACAAAATGTAGTTTCGATATAACCTCTTTTAATGATTGTTTTATTATCTCATGCATATGTTGGGTATGTGATTCACTTGGGAGGTTATTTGGGATTATTAGATATGTATGATATGCTGATAATGTTGTGTGATTATGAATGTGGCGTGTGATTATTTTTTGACTTTTTATCATTAAGTCCCTTATCGTGCAACGTGACATGGCTATAAGTAATATCATTGGTCTTACACAACACAACGCGTTTTGGGCGCATTGGCTGTGGATGAGAGGAGCGTGCTCGGGTAGCAGCAATGCCATATGGGTGACTCTTCTGGGAAGTTTGTCCGAGCAACCAGAAACAAAGTCGTGAGCCTGCGGGCAAAGCGGACAATATTGTGTTGTGGTAAGGCGGGGTGTTACAAGTGGTATCAGAGCAACCCTTGGGATTGTTGGGAGTGTATGGCGCACTTTCATAACTCAACGAGGACGTTGAGTTGTGTTGAGGGGGTGTGAAAGCATACATCGATGAAATACAAGGGGGATCCTGGCTATAATTAATATCATTGGTCTTATACAACACAACGCGTTTTGGGCGCATTGGCTGTGGATGAGAGGAGAACTCCACAGTTAAGCGTGCTCGGGTGGTAGCAATGCCATATGGGTGACTCTTCTGGGAAGTTTGTCCGAGCAACCAGAAACAAAGTCGTGAGCCTGCGGGCAAAGCGGACAATATTGTATTGTGGTAAGGCGGGGTGTTACATTAACACCGTTGTATCGGAGGTGTTTGTGTTAGCGGTGGAGACTTCTCCATAGAGAAGCCGACCACCTTAGGTATTGTGAGGGTGAAGAGAACACGTCTCCATCCAATGATGAGAACCTCTATTTATAAGGGGAACTCATCTTGGGGAATAAGTTAGGTCATTAAGGTTTTACCCTAGAGTTTAGGAAGGGATTTGGGTAGATCCCTTTTCTTTAAAAGGAGGAAATAAGAGATTTCCTCCATATTTGGCGGAGCTCCGTTCTGATGGGTAATGAAAGGACTAAACTCGATAAGAGAAAAATACGAAATTTTTTTTTACAGCCTTTCCCCACTGCGGCGCAGTGGGGTTGAGCACTCCCACTGCGGCGCAGTGGGAGAATTCTGACCTGCACGAACAAAAGCCCCCACTGCGGCGCAGTGGGGCTGGACACTCCCACTGCGCCGCAGTGGGAAATGTCTGGTCCAGACTTCCAAACTTCATTTTGACACCAAAACTCAACTTGCAATACTTCCAACCCAATTACAAATCTTTCAAATCCATGATTTAGACTTCCAATCTTATAAAACATCGTTACATCATAATCTAACATATAAACATCATTCAAAAACTTCATTGTCCAACAAATGGGTCATTTGCCCAACTTGGATAATCAACAAAACGATCATGTTTACTTTCAAAAGCTCATGACTCAACCAAACCACTATTTCCAGAATTTACCAAGAGTTGAGTTAACCAAAATGTCCAAGATAGTCAAGAGCCATAGAGAGGTGGGATAACTAGGTATCTACAACTTTCCAATTCTTGATGGCAATACCTCCAAACTTTCAAAAGCAACTTTCACTACTTCAAGCTCTAATCAACAACCTTAGTTCCTTCTTCCGGAACCGCCTATAAGAAAGATGAAACAACTAAAATATAAGAAAAGGCTTAGTGAATATACTTGCATACATTTATGAACACGAAGGAGGGCAACACACAAAGGGCTATTACATGTAACCTATGACACCGTCGTGTCATACCTACATGCTCACCTTTGCACTTTAACGCTATACATGGATCCATATAAGCTAAACAAACACAATCAATATCAACTATCGGGATTCTTAGGTCCCGGAGGTTCTTAGGCCTCATTCACAAGGGGTTCTCAGGCCCCACTAAATCAACTATCGGGATTCTTAGGTCCCGGAGGTTCTTAGGCCTCATAAACACTATGCCCCACATGGGCTTAACGCCAAATCAATTACCACATATGGACACAACTCAACATCATATGGTAATTGACCCAACGTATACACAAAGGTATGCAAATATACTCACCTCCTCCGCGACTTGAACAATAACTCGATAATATGTCAATGCACAAATACAAGCTTCAACCTATAATCATATCATAAGATGCATAAGCTTTTATTCATCAACTTGACTAGCTCAACCTAGTCATACCTATCAATCACTAGCCTTTTCTAATTCCAAACCCAACCCATTTGTCATTGAGTTACTTTCACTTTCAACAATTTCACTAGGTAGCTCAATCTACCACTTTTATCAACATTTCGCAACTAGTACAAATTCACTTTTCTCATAAATCCATATTATCACATGAGCATATCAATTTCTTAGCCAAACTCATTATACAACTCAATGACAAACTAGGTTATCTAAGAATTTGGGGGAAAATTATTCATAAATCAATTTCTAGCAAAATCCCCAATTTGGGTTACTCCAAGAACCCTAATTTTAAAAGAAAAGATAAAACTAGGTTAGGGAATCAATACCTCAGACAACCATGAGCTAATTCAAGACTTTAGATTACAACTTCTTTTCCCCCTTTTTTCTCTAGAAATTTCGGCCACCACCACAATCACCACAAACCCTAACTATTCAATTTCTTGAATAATTGGATATTATAATAAATCTTGTTGATGATAATTCTTTATGGAAGGATGATATGGAATGAGAATTGTATGATGAATTAAGAAGGAGCTGCATGAAGAAATGATGGAGAGCAAATGGAAGTATGAGTCATAGAAAAGAAGTTGGCTGGCACTTCATGGGCTTGCCACGCCCTTTTCTATTTTTGTGGGTATTTTTACCCGCTATCCGCTAAAGTTCCAACTAAATTAACCCCATATCCACAAATAAAATACTAGGAACTTATTTTAATGTCAAAACTGTAAAAAGGGGTTAATTTCTTTACCTAAAAAAAACTTTGGGGTGTTACATGTAAACTCCGTAATAGGATCTGGGACATTCTGAGGTGAGCTCCGTTATTCTTACTGAGGTGGTCGTTCTGACGGAGGTGAGCTCCGTATTTCTGCCAGGAAACATCCTTAAGCAGCCTTCGTAATAGCAGATTTACATACGGAGGTAGGGCTCCGTATGTGGTATATCATCACTAAGCAACTTTGTCACATATCACATGTTAACGTGACCCCTTACTTCAGTTAGAGGATAATCAACTTATTTATATTACCATAAAAACTTTCGTCTTTAGTTTTGGCTTTTAACCCAATCACACGTTAACGTATAGAATTTACTATGCCTTTATCATAATAGGTCGTAGTACCAACATTTTAGTCACTGGAAACATTATATTGGGCTGACTCGTTATAGTTAAGTACGTACCATAACCTTACAGTCATGGAACATCACTACTAAATAGAACCTTGTTCCTTACAACTCCGAGCATGCGAGTTTGGAATTAGACTTCTTCTTGTAGAAAATGAAAATGACTTTATTTAGAAAAACAAGATGTTCTTCGTCATACTTAAAATAGATAGAAATGTCACCATTAAATGTAATGACTGAACGATTTAAAGAAAGTGTTAGACTCGATTTCTTGAATTCATAAAACGGTAAAAGCATCCGTTAACATGAAGGTAATTTGAGAAACTCATAATGATCGTAACGAGTTAAGACAACTTTAGCAAGACTTTCTTCATCAAACTTCAGCATATGGTAGCAAGACCATAAATCTATCTTAGGGAATGATATACACTTCACAACTGAAATCGTTAACTCCTTTCATTTAGTGAAAACTAAATGGTAAGGTGCCTTTGCACAAAAGTAGCACTACACGTAATATCAATAGAGAACTCGACCTCTCGTTCAGGAAGAAGACCACGGACATTATTGGAAAAGTTTCAAAAACTACTTATGACCTCGACTTCAGGAATATATAAACTTTTCCTTTCATGAGTAAATCACTTAGGCGAGAAACACGGTCAATTCATGAATCAAGTAATCTTGAAAACTTTTATTTCTTTTAATTAAAAATAGCAGTAAATGACTTCATTATTACACATCTTTAAATTTTCCTAAGGAAAAACACATTATCAACAAAAGCGATCATTTGAAAAAATATGTAAGAATATAGAATCACGACATCAACACTATGTCACACCGGCGAAAGCACTAGGCGATAAAACCGCTAGAAGAATCCACGTGTTAGTTCATCTTCATAGTATTCATGTCACCTATGGAAAAGCTCCTCATTAAAATACTCGTCGTGTTCATCATGTACTTCCTCATATATGATACATAGTGGAACTCGACACCTCGCTAAACTCTTACTAACATTACCCTATCATCGAGTGTGTGAGCCATGCGCTTATACAAAACTTTATCATCTCACAGCTTGAATGTAGCCTCACATTATAACACGGTGTTCATAGAATGGAAGAGCTTAATGATTAAAGGGTCCAATCATCTTCAGTATGAACTTCTCTACATGCTCCGGCTTCACCATGCTTTAAACCATAATTATTTGTCTACTTTTCACATGTTCCATCATTTCCATCTTCAATTCATATGGATCAACAAAGGCACAGTCGCACAAGCACACACATGTCATGATACATTTACAATTACGTTCGCTACCGGAATTGTAACTGTATCCTTCCACAAGTGTGCCGGTAACCCTTCTGTGCATCACCTACTTCTATTCCTTCAAGTGTCTAACCTTAACTCCACTCGTCAAACTTTAGGGTACATGTCGTCTAAACCAGTGCTCGACAACATTGACCGCTAGTCACCTCTCGTCTAACATTTTTAGTTCATACTCCAATTACCTTTTTGTACATCATAAACACCATAAAGATTTTACCGGCTATAACTTTTCACCGATCTTCACACATATCCAGACACTAATTTCTGAATCTCCACGAGGAGGAATCAACATTTTACCTCCAAGAACCGTCTATCATTGTAAAGAAGGATTTTATAACAGAATAAGCGAGAAATAGAAGAATAAAGGCTTCTGAAATAATCATATAATTCATAGAACACGTAATAAGCCTTAATCCTACTCTCTCACTCAACCCAACCCGTCCTAAAGGCATTTCATCATAAAGCTAAAGCATTACTACTTAAGCCTAACATTTCTCATACGGTTTAAGTCCAAATCCAATAGCTTTGTTCGGTCTTTGGTTCACTTGAACCATTTCTCTGATACCACCATGTAACACCCGTCATTTAAAAACCTGGATTTTTAAAAACTTTTGCCTAACGGCGTTTAGAAATGCAGAAACAGAACATTTAAAACATAACCAATCCATAACGGATAGTTCATTTATAGAAAGTGGTGTTACTATGTTCATATCATCAAAACAATAAAAGATAATCCATATTTGGCACCAACATGAGAGCCAACATAACTATTACATAAGTCTTAATTAAAGTAGCCAACATCATTATGGCTAAACATGAATGTCTAAGCGGGGAAACTAAATGTCTTCTTTAAAGCATCTACCCACCTCACCAAACTAAGTCTTTCACTAGCTCGATCCTGCTTAACCTGAGGGAACAACGATTTTTCAAAAGAGCAAGTGTTAGCTTTAAAAGCTAAGTAAGATAACAAGCATTTGAAAACATTTACCAATTCATTATATATTAACAGAAGCATTTCATAATTGTTAATATCACATAATCGTCATAGTACATATCATATCACATTTGAGTTATCACCTACTTAGCATAAACATAACACATTAGGATTCATCATACTCCTAAATGTTCCTATCCTTTCATACTTTACTTTCATTCTTTACTTTACTTTTCTTTTGCCTAGACGTAGGCTATGTGACATAAGCCACACATACTTAGGAATGTGGGGTTGTGTGTAGGCGGCTGTTGTAACATCCCAAACTTTTCTTACTAGTTGACTAATGCCGTTAAGTCAATATTGTGTGTGTCGTTAAGTCTATTTTAGATTTAAATGTTTATATGTAGCTAATGTGTGTTATGTGTGAGGCTTGTAAGCCTAAATGTTAATGTAGTATAAATGTGTGTAATATGAAGGTCAATGTCTATGTAGTGACATTTAATGAAGGATTAATGATGTTTATGGTCAATAAAGTAGTTTGTGACCAATAATGAAGGATTAGGAAGCTTAGGGGTTAGTTTTGACATGTGTGCTAAGTCAAAAACGGGTTTAGAGGTTTAAAGGTTGTCCTTGAGAGCCTTATGCAGATTTTCTTTCTCAAAAGCAAGCCCTAGTTAATCCCCTCCCTTCCCTCTCTCATTTCTCCCTAGATCTTATTCGTTTTGGAGCCGAATCGATCGTGTATTGCTTAGATCTTGGATCTTTATCACCAAATACAGGTAATATAGGTATTCCTCAGTTGAGAAATGATTGTGTGAGTCTTATATTAGTCTTAATCCAGGCCATAAGGGTTTGGGTTGGGTTATTTGATTAAACGTCCATCAATTTGATGTTTTTCGGGTGATTAAACGATTGATTTATGAAGTAAAGGATTAAAGGATGTATAGGCTGAGAATAGATGATGGAAATGCAATTAAATGGGTTAATTTTAAGTACCCAGGTTGGATTTGGGGTATGGGTTAGTGTGGGATTCGTTTGATCAAAGCGTAAAAGTGTAGTTGCTGGTCTGCACCCCTGGTGCGACGCACCAAAGGGCTGGTGCGGCGCACCCACTGAGGATATAAAGTTTCTGGAGTGTTTGTGCGACGCACAGTGTGGGAGGTGCGGCGCACCACTGGCCAGTTTGGTTTTTGGTACACCCCGTTTTGCGACGCACCAAGGGCTGGTGCGGCGCACCTGTCTTTAATCTAATTTCCCTGGGAGTTTAGTGCGACGCACCAAAGGGTAGGTGCGGCGCACCTATTGATAGATAAGTTTTTCTGATGGTTTTGTGCGACGCACCAAAGGGTAGGTGCGGCGCACTCGTAGTTATTTTGAATTTCCCTGGAGGAATAGTGCGACGCACCACATGGGAAGGTGCGGCGCACCTATTGATAGATAAGTTTTTCTGATGGTTTTGTGCGACGCACCAAAGGGTAGGTGCGGCGCACCTATTGATAGATAAGTTTTTCTGATGGTTTTGTGCGACGCACCAAAGGGTAGGTGCGGCGCACCTATTGATAGATAAGTTTTTCTGATGGTTTTGTGCGACGCACCAAAGGGTAGGTGCGGCGCACCTATTGATAGATAAGTTTTTCTGATGGTTTTGTGCGACGCACCAAAGGGTAGGTGCGGCGCACCTATTGATAGATAAGTTTTTCTGATGGTTTTGTGCGACGCACCAAAGGGTAGGTGCGGCGCACCTATTGATAGATAAGTTTTTCTGATGGTTTTGTGCGACGCACCAAAGGGTAGGTGCGGCGCACCTATTGATAGATAAGTTTTTCTGATGGTTTTGTGCGACGCACCAAAGGGTAGGTGCGGCGCACCTATTGATAGATAAGTTTTTCTGATGGTTTTGTGCGACGCACCAAAGGGTAGGTGCGGCGCACTCGTAGTTATTTTGAATTTCCCTGGAGGAATAGTGCGACGCACCAAAGGGTAGGTGCGGCGCACCTATTGATAGATAAGTTTTTCTGATGGTTTTGTGCGACGCACCAAAGGGTAGGTGCGGCGCACCTATTGATAGATAAGTTTTTCTGATGGTTTTGTGCGACGCACCAAAGGGTAGGTGCGGCGCACCTATTGATAGATAAGTTTTTCTGATGGTTTTGTGCGACGCACCAAAGGGTAGGTGCGGCGCACCTATTGATAGATAAGTTTTTCTGATGGTTTTGTGCGACGCACCAAAGGGTAGGTGCGGCGCACCTATTGATAGATAAGTTTTTCTGATGGTTTTGTGCGACGCACCAAAGGGTAGGTGCGGCGCACCTATTGATAGATAAGTTTTTCTGATGGTTTTGTGCGACGCACCAAAGGGTAGGTGCGGCGCACCTATTGATAGATAAGTTTTTCTGATGGTTTTGTGCGACGCACCAAAGGGTAGGTGCGGCGCACCTATTGATAGATAAGTTTTTCTGATGGTTTTGTGCGACGCACCAAAGGGTAGGTGCGGCGCACCTATTGATAGATAAGTTTTTCTGATGGTTTTGTGCGACGCACCAAAGGGTAGGTGCGGCGCACCTATTGATAGATAAGTTTTTCTGATGGTTTTGTGCGACGCACCAAAGGGTAGGTGCGGCGCACCTATTGATAGATAAGTTTTTCTGATGGTTTTGTGCGACGCACCAAAGGGTAGGTGCGGCGCACCTATTGATAGATAAGTTTTTCTGATGGTTTTGTGCGACGCACCAAAGGGTAGGTGCGGCGCACCTATTGATAGATAAGTTTTTCTGATGGTTTTGTGCGACGCACCAAAGGGTAGGTGCGGCGCACCTATTGATAGATAAGTTTTTCTGATGGTTTTGTGCGACGCACCAAAGGGTAGGTGCGGCGCACCACTTGCCCAGATTTTACAAAAGGTGTCGTTTAGCTTATCTTTCGATCTTATACTTGTTCTAGGTTATTGGAGACACCTAGTCATCGTTGTATTGTGCTTGTAGCTTGTTGTTAAGCTGTATCAAGGTAAGATACACTACTTTTGTCACGCTGAGGGTTCAACAAGCAAAGGTTTCATACTTATAACTTCCTAAACGGTAACTTATGATATATGTGGGTATCTCGGGTTACACGGGAGGCATTATGGGATATGTAGTTGACCATGAGACCTGAAATGCAGACCCTATCGTAGTGAAATGAAGTAACTTACCCGGCTAAGTGCGTTGACGTAGTTGTTGCTTGGGTGGCTCCTTGCAACATGGTCTTTATAATGCAGGGCGAGTAATACGAGGGGTCTGACCAACCTCCACATATGGATTACTCTTGGATTGGCTTGCCATTCCTTAACGACGCTTGATGTACAACCGTGTGGGGTTTGTCATCTAGTCGGGTGTAGCTTATGTTACACATTAACGCAGTTAATAACGTAGTAAAGCAGTTAATGTAGTAAAACAGTTAAAACGTAGTAAAGCAGTCAATGTAGAAAGCAGTTATGTGGTTAAACGTGTGTAATGAAGTAATGCAGGATAGGCACATTTAGGATGACTATCCTATTTGATATGAAGTTGATATGCAGTTATGTGTGTTGTGTATTGTGCCTAATGAGTTTGTCTATTAATGAAGAAATGTTTTAATTGGACAAATGCTTTTAAATTAAGTGTGATCTTACTTAGCTATTCCTATAGCTAACACTTGTTTCTTTAATGTGGTTGTTCCCTCAGGTTTAGCTTGATGGATTAGTGACGCAGGACTTATGAGCTTGGGTAGATGCAATGAAGGAGCCTTAGCTACCCATAGTTGCTTATTATGGAGACTTTTGAATACATTTCATTTTGATGTCGAATTCATGTAATAATGTGTGAACGGTTGTTTAATGTTGGGCAACCGTTGGGTTTTCATTTGAACTAATGTTTGATATGGCATGTAACACCAACTAAACGCAGAAACCGAAATGTTTTTATCGGTTTGACTTTTAAAGTCTTTTCTTCCGCAATTTAACACCGTTAGGTGAAAGTTTTTTGAAAACCCATATTTTTAAACGTCGGGTGTTACAGCTGTTTGATCAAATAATCTCACTATAGCACAACCGAGGGGGTGTGTGGGTTTTGGAGGTGATTTGTAGGCGGTTCCCTTGAGGTCAGAGGGCTGCGGCTACTTTACGCCTGATTGATTGCTTATGGTTTATCACCGAGCCAAAGGGTCGGTGTTATGTTGTGTGTGTAGGGATTGAGAAGATGATATGATGTCGTGTCGTATGGCATTCTTCTCTTTATATAGAGGGTAGGAAACTTGGAGGAGAGGGTAAGAGAATTAGGGTAAATCTTTTTAGGAAGATTTATGATAATATTATAATGAGCCATGTCCGAGGTATTCGGGATTATTTTATTCGGATAATCATGGAAAGAATCTATGTATATCCGATCTTCTTAACGTGTTTCTTCGGAGCTAGGTATTATTACCTTGGGAGCTCCGGAATGATTTTGGTAAACGGAGGTTATGCTCCGTTCTGAATATATAAGTAGTTTTTACCTGTACGAAGGTGTCTTCGTATCTGCTTTGGGTACGGAGATAAAGCTCCGTATAGGGTATATCATCAAGCCCCCCAGTCTAACTGGAGAGGCTGTCTGCAGAGTGTCCGGCTAGACTTCAAAAATGTGCTTCGTTGCTCCGTGTTGCAACTTGCCCGTCTTATCAGCCCATTAATATTTAATCGGCATTAATTCCACTTTTTTCAGAGAGTTAATTACGGCTTATCCCTTAGGGTAACAACTTGTTGGCGCAAGACCCGAGGTAGCTTTTCACTGGTTGGTACCCGTGATTATTACCTCTATATAAATACCAATTTATTTCCAAAAAAGGACTTTTGCCTCCTTCTACTTCATTTCGAAAAAAATCCTTCTCTGCAGCTTCACCGTCGATCTTCATCAGGTACACTTTATCGCTCTCCTTCTTCTGTTATTTCATATTTTTTAGCAATGATGAAGAGGGGAATCAGAAGTATCTCCACTGTACATAACCTTTCTGGCTACCAGGACTTTGTATCGACTTATTTTTCTTTTTTTTCGGTAAAAGGCCGAGTATCGACTTATTTTTCGCAAAACCCTAAATTGATTCGTCTTCCGGGAAGAGGGCAATCTATCCTTGATCCTCCTGTTGGTTTTGTTGGTCTATATGTAAAGGCATTCACCCTTGGTAATCTTAGAATTCCTCTTTCTCCCTTTTTCTTAGTCGTCGTAGATTATTACCAATGCCATATTTCTACTGTTCATCCGACTGGTACATCAAAGATCATTGCTTTCCAGGTACTTTGTAGTGCTAACCGTATAAAGCCTTCCGTAGCGTTGTTTAACTCCTTTTATAAGCTAAAAGAGTCTGGTGATTGGGTTATCGTATCGAAGAATGGTGATTACGAACTGTTTATTGCTGGTGGTACAGAGGTTAGGGATTGGAAAGATTTGTTTGTTTTTGTTGGTCATTCATTGATACCTCCTAGGCATAGGGGATTGTTAGGTACGGATAGGTTGTCGTATCGGTCTATAGGTGTCCCTAGCACCCGTGGTGTAAGGCAATCTGATGTTGATCTTCTTTCCTCCTATGCCATTAAGTTGTGTGTGTATCCTGAGGCTGTTTTGTTTAAGTCTGGTGTTGCTTCGTTTTGGGAACATGGTAATAAGGATTTCGTCATTGAGTGTGATGGTCAGGGTAGGTTACATTATCTCTTATCTTGTTTCTTCTTTCTTTGTTGTTGTTACAGTCTTTGATGCGATTCCATTATTTTTGTTGTAGAAATGGCATTCAAGCAGATGATTGATATGCAGCCCGTTCTGTCCAGCCTTGTCTTCAAACCGGTGGCCCTTGCTCCACCTTCTACCCCATCCTCTGTTATTCAGGGGGGGTCTTCTACTGAGGTGTTGCCTGAGACACCTATCCCTATAGCTCAGGGACAGGTTGCTGAAGAGCAGGTTGTGGTTGAGGTATCTGATGGTGTTGGTAAGGATGTGGAGGATGTGGAGGATGTCGCCCAGGGGAATACTGTTGCCAGCCGTTTAAAGAAGAGGAAGAGGTCGTCCAAGAGTGTTAGCAGTTCCAGATCAAAAAAGTCGAAGGCCAAGCGTGTTGAGGTGCCTGTGGAGTCTACTTGTAAGTGCTCCTTAGCCTTTCTCTTTTCATCTCCTTAGTATTCATAATATGTTTTCTTTCCCTTGCAGCCTTCGACACTTTCGGGGAGGCTCCCGATGCTGCTTCTTTCCATCGCTCCATACAAAGCATTGCTCCTTCTGGATGGGTCACCGATCTGATGAATATGGAGATCCCTAAGCTTTCCGCTTTTTTTAACCGCTCCATCTTTTGTAGTGCTTTGGATTCAAGGTTGCGGGAGACTTCTGAGGAGTCTGGGCCGTCGAAGGAGCAGTATGAGAAGCTGATGTCAGAGAAGTATTCCCTTGAGATGAAGCTGGCTGATTTGGAAGTGGACTATGAGGGCCTTCAATCTGAGCTGGATACTGCACAAGCGATCATTATGAAGAAGGAGAAGGAGCTGGATGTGTTTAGGAGCCAGGTTCAGGAAAAGGATGCATTGCTGAAGGGGGCGCAGGATGCTTTTGCGGAGCAAACTGGGAAGTATGGAAGGTTAATTGTTGAGGTCATTCCCCATGTCTGCAAGTCATTCCTCCATGGTCCTGAGGTTGGTGATCTGCTATCGAAGGTTTGCAATGAGAACAGGGTTGATGCGGAGGCGAGATTGATACATGCTCTGGCTAATGAAGGTGTCATAAGCTTGGATGGTTGTGGCATTCCTGAGTACACAACCGAGCGCCTGGACTCTGCATTGGATCAATTGGCTAATTTTGATTCTGTTTACCTTCGCAAGCTTGCATCCGATCCTGAAGCTTCTCCATCTGACCTTCTGCAGGTTGCTCCTTGATCCTCTTGACATTTTTCTGTTTGGATTTTCAACATTCTGATAACTTCTTATGGTTTGAATACTTGACCGGCCTCCCTTTGGGTTGGGGGAGGTCTCTGTATATACTTTTTTGGTACCTGCAATTATTGTATTTAACCGTACCCTTGACTTCTTCATAATGATGAGTCCGTCTTTGAGTGGTTTTTGTGATTGGTCGTTCCCTTTATTTTGGGGAGGCTCTTTTTATTGCTTCATGAATGTCTTAATGGGCGTCCCCTTGAACATTTACACGAAGTCTTTTTATTTTTACTTTTTACGCGCGTTTAGAGTTTATTGATCGATCTTAAGAATATTTTGAAAGCTTTATTTATTTAAAAATAATTGGCAGGAGGACATTACATGGTAAAGTTCCTAGCTGCTAGCTTTCTTTGTGACACTTATCCGGTAGCTAATCGGACTTATCCCTTTGCCTTTTGAGGTGATTTACTCTTTGACGGAGGTCTTTCTGGTCCTCCGTCTTTTTCCCGAAGCTCCTTAGTATGCTGTTTTTCCTGGCCCCTCGGTTCCTTTTACGTGTTCTTCTTTTGAACCATGTTGTCTCTGGGGCCTTTGCCTTTATGCCTTGTAGGATGGAATTTTTATTCCTTTGCTCGTTTGATGGGCTTCGGCTTCTTTCTTCATGCTTTCTTAGCTCCGTAGTTGAGTTGGATAATATTGTTGCTACCCCAGACTCACTTTGGAATTTTATTTGTGAGTGGATTGTGGATGCTATTATCCCGAACTTCCTCATTGGTTCTCTCCCAAGTATCGCATTGTTGTTAGAGTTTGCAGGTGTGACCATGAAGGTGATCCTTTCTGTTTTCCATTTTGGATATGTCCCAATTGTTAATTCTGTCCTTAACTCTCCAATTGGCCATATTCGTTCTCCTGCAAGTCCTGTTAGTGGTTTTTCCACTTTTCTTAGCTTTTCTCTAACACTTCTTGGTAACCTAAAGAAGCAATTCTCATAGAGGATGTCACATTCGCTTCCTCCGTCTATCTGAACTTCTTTCATCTTAGAGCCTGCAATGGTAGCTTCGATGATGATAGGTCCGTTGGATGGCACTATATGCCCCAGTGGTGCGAACTTGTAGTGTTGTTCCTGTGGGTGTTCTCTGTGTATTTCAGAGCGTATCATAAGGATCTGTGCTGGTGCTGTTTTTTCCGTTTTCTCAACCTCATTTTTTATCCTTGTTGCTTGGCGGATACCTTTAACTAGGTGATCCAGCTTTCCCGATTCCACAACTTCTTTTATGGTTTTCCTTAGATTTCTGCAATTGTTTGTGTCATGTCCATGGTCTCTGTGATATTCATAGTATTTATACATGTTCTTCTTTTTTGTTATGAGCTTATTTGGGATTGGGAAAGTTGAAGCAACTCGCTCCGTGGCCAGAATTTGCTTTGGTGTTTTTGTGAGACTGGACAGGATATCGATCCCGTTATCTCTGTCTCTTCCGGCCCATTGGTTATCGTCCCTTGCGTACCGGGGGAACCTTCCATTCCCTCCGTACTCATTTCTTTTCCTTCCTGAAGTGTAGTCTACATTAGTCGTTTCTCTTGCATCTAACCAGATACGGGCCTTGTCTGTTAGGCCATCATATGTTTCAGGTAAATCGGTGCTTAGGTGCTCAATTAGATCTATTGTGCGAAGCCCGTGGATGAGCCCTGAAATTCTTTGGCTTTCTGGTAGTCCTCGTACTTGCTGGGTTTCGTTAGTGTACCTAACGATGAAGTCCCTGGTCCTTTCTCCTTTTTTTTGCTTAATATTGTGCACGGAGATATGAGTTTTTCTGCATGCTGAATTGGGACCTGAATTTATATTTGAGCACCTCAAAGCTGTCAATGCTATTCTTGGGTAGGCCATCAATCCATTCTCGCGCATCGCATGTCAGTGACTAGGAGAATGCGTGGCATGTGGTTGGCATATCCCATCTTTGAATCAGAGCTCCTCCGACAAACCTCTTTAAGAAGTCGCCTGGGTCGCTCTTTCCGTCGTAATACCCCAAATGTTGAGGGTATTTCATTTTCACAGGCAATGGATGGCTTTGTATGGTCACAGAGAATGGGCTGTCAGTATTTACCAGGTGGGATAGATCAACCGGTTCAGGATCCTCCCATTCATATGAATCATAATCCGTACAAACTACATTCCTTCGGGGGTGTATGGTCCCTTGGTAGTGTCGTCTTGATGCATCATGGTTCTGCTGAGATGGCAGCTTGTTTTCCGGACCTCTGTCTAAGCAGGGTAGATGCCCTCCCCGTGTTCTCCGGAGGGCAGTTTCTTCAGCGTTGGTTGGTGCATTCCTTCCCCCTCCTATCTGTACCTCGGTCGTTCTTGTTGCGGGGGTTGTGACTGCCTGAGTACATCTTCCTTGCAGTGACTGGATCCTTTTGTTTGACCTCCCCAAGGGGGCCTCCATCTCAATGTATTCATCTACTGAGTCGGAGTCATAGTCGTTTTCCAGATTTCTGGTAACATTGTAGATCTGACCCGTTTCTCTTAGGCGGTGCATGATTGTATTTAACACATCATAATTATCTTGCACGTATGCGTCGTTTATTTCGTGCTCTGCTAATGTCGATGCTCTATTAATTTCTCCAGGGGACCATGATGTTCCTTGGTTGGGCGGAGTGGTGTTCGACCTGTTCTGTCCCTGGCCCTGACCTTGGGGTGGTGTAAATACGAAGCTGCTTCGGCTTTGAGGGGTCGTTGTGGATCTATCTAGGCCTTGACTCTGTGGTCCGGATCTATCCGGTCCTTGGCCCTGCGATGTAATCACGGATCTGCCTAGACCTTGGCCCGGTGATGCGGATCTATCTGGACCTTGACCCTGCGATGTGATCGCGGAACTGTTTAGACCTTGACCCTATGGATCTATCCAGACCTTGACCCTGCGATGTGATCACGGATCTGCCTAGACCGTGGCCCGGTGATGCGAATCTATCTGGACCTTGACCATGCGGTGTGATCGCGGATCTGTCAAGACCTTGACCCCGGGGTGCGGATCTATTCAGACCTTGACCCTGCGATGTGATCGCGGATCTGTCTAGACCTCCTTGTGTGTTCGATGTTTCACCTGCAGCCGCACTGTAATCGCCTGTAATAATAGGTGGGTTGAAGCTCGACACATGCGTGTCAAAGGAAAAATGTTCCTAAAAATTTAGTCCTCCAGGGGGTATTCGAGGTCTCCCTGAATTGGGTGTTCTTGGTGAGTAATTGATGTCTCTGTTGGTCATGATAGTTGATTATCCTGATCGTGGGTGGGTTTGAAGAAATTGTTGTTTTTGAGCGATTTGTCCCACGGATGGCGCCAATTTGTTTGATCAAATAATCGCACTATGGCACAACCGAAAGGGTGTGTTGATTTTGGAGGTGATTTGTAGGCGGTTCCCTTGAGGTCAGAGGGTTGCGGCCGCTTTACGCTTGATTGATTGCTTATGGTTTATCACCGAGCCAAAGGTTCGGTGTTATGTTGTGTGTGTAGGGACTGAGAAGATGATATGATGCCGTGTCGTATGACATTCTTCTCTTTATATAGAGGGTAGGAAACTTGGATGAGAGGGTAAGAGAATTAGGGTAAATTTCTTCCTCTTTTAGGGATATCTTCTATCTTTTCAGGAAGATTTATGATAATATTATAATGAGCTGTGTCCGAGGTATTCGGGATTATTTTATTCGGATAATCATGGAAAGAGTCTATGTATATCCGATCTTCTTAACGTGTTTCTTCGGAGCTAGGTATTATTACCTTGGGAGCTCCGGAATGATTTTGGTAAACGGAGGTTATGCTCCGTTCTGAATATATAAGTAGTTTTTACCTGTACGAAGGTGTCTTCGTATCTGCTTTGGGTACGGAGATAAAGCTCTGTATAGGGTATATCATCAGTGGCCATAAGACCTTACTTGGAGTCCTCACACCCGACTTGATGGGTAGACCTTACGGTGGTCCATCGTCGTCGTTAAGGAAAGACAATGTCAATCCAACTGAATAAACCGTTTATGCCATTATGCATTGGTGGTTAGTTACTCCACCCGAAATACTCAAACATAACTATGCCACGGGGAGGTATCTAGATTCCCACACCACGTGACCACATACACACTAGCTCCGAAGAACTAGCATGGGTTAAGCTTAACACAACTTTATACTTTTGCTCGAGACTTCATATCTTTATTAGCTTAGGCTAACTTTCACCTAAACTAATCACATAAATCTTTTATTTACTTTAGGGCCCTTAATCGTGCACGTGTCATGGCAAACCTATAGAAGTCTAGTGACTAGGTGTTCAAGCCATGCAAGTAATCATATGACATACATACATCATCATATCGTCATCACATATTAGCATCACATCGTCATATCATTTTATATTCATATCGATGTATCATTCATAACATCATATCGTTATTTCGTAATAACATCTTATCGTTATATCCATCATCATATTGTTACTTGCGTTATAGCATCACGTCTTTATTTCATCATAGCATCATATCGTATTAACATCGTATCGTTTTTATCTTTACATCATATGCATTTCATCTTATCACATACTTCGTACCGTCATATCATCATTACATAACATATACGTATTATCCTTTCATCAGAGCATGCAAAAGATTACCATTCATCATCAATGGTAATTGATTGATCAAATAATCACACGGACCTTCGATCGGGAACAAGGAGGGGTTTTGACCGATTTATTGGCGATTCTCTACCGGTGTAAAACTTTAAGAAGCTTAACGCCATTGTATCGGAGGTGTTTGTGTTGGCGGTGGGGACTTCTCCATAGAGAAGCCGACCACCTTAGGTGTTTTTAGGGTGAAGAGAACATGTCTCCATCCAATGATGAGAACCTTTATTTATAGGGGGAACTCATCTTGGGGAATAAGTTAGGTCATTAGGGTTTTACCCTAGAGTTTAGGAAGGGATTTGGGCAGATCCCTTTTCTTTAGGAGGAAGAAATAAGAGATTTCCTCCATATTTGGCGGAGCTCCGTTCTGACGGTGTCTTATGGCAGTCGCCTTATGACGGTGTCTTATGGCAGTCGCCTTATGACGGTGTCTTATGGCAGTCGCCTTATGACGGTGTCTTATGGCAGTCGCCTTATGACGGTGTCTTATGGCAGTCGCCTTATGACGGTGTCTTATGGCAGTCGCCTTATGACGGTGTCTTATGGCAGTCGCCTTATGACGGTGTCTTATGGCAGTCGCCTTATGACGGTGTCTTATGGCAGTCGCCTTATGACGGTGTCTTATGGCAGTCGCCTTATGACGGTGTCTTATGGCAGTCGCCTTATGACGGTGTCTTATGGCAGTCGCCTTATGACGGTGTCTTATGGCAGTCGCCTTATGACGGTGTCTTATGGCAGTCGCCTTATGACGGTGTCTTATGGCAGTCGCCTTATGACGGTGTCTTATGGCAGTCGCCTTATGACGGTGTCTTATGGCAGTCGCCTTATGACGGTGTCTTATGGCAGTCGCCTTATGACGGTGTCTTATGGCAGTCGCCTTATGACGGTGTCTTATGGCAGTCGCCTTATGACGGTGTCTTATGGCAGTCGCCTTATGACGGTGTCTTATGGCAGTCGCCTTATGACGGTGTCTTATGGCAGTCGCCTTATGACGGTGTCTTATGGCAGTCGCCTTATGACGGTGTCTTATGGCAGTCGCCTTATGACGGTGTCTTATGGCAGTCGCCTTATGACGGTGTCTTATGGCAGTCGCCTTATGACGGTGTCTTATGGCAGTCGCCTTATGACGGTGTCTTATGGCAGTCGCCTTATGACGGTGTCTTATGGCAGTCGCCTTATGACGGTGTCTTATGGCAGTCGCCTTATGACGGTGTCTTATGGCAGTCGCCTTATGACGGTGTCTTATGGCAGTCGCCTTATGACGGTGTCTTATGGCAGTCGCCTTATGACGGTGTCTTATGGCAGTCGCCTTATGACGGTGTCTTATGGCAGTCGCCTTATGACGGTGTCTTATGGCAGTCGCCTTATGACGGTGTCTTATGGCAGTCGCCTTATGACGGTGTCTTATGGCAGTCGCCTTATGACGGTGTCTTATGGCAGTCGCCTTATGACGGTGTCTTATGGCAGTCGCCTTATGACGGTGTCTTATGGCAGTCGCCTTATGACGGTGTCTTATGGCAGTCGCCTTATGACGGTGTCTTATGGCAGTCGCCTTATGACGGTGTCTTATGGCAGTCGCCTTATGACGGTGTCTTATGGCAGTCGCCTTATGACGGTGTCTTATGGCAGTCGCCTTATGACGGTGTCTTATGGCAGTCGCCTTATGACGGTGTCTTATGGCAGTCGCCTTATGACGGTGTCTTATGGCAGTCGCCTTATGACGGTGTCTTATGGCAGTCGCCTTATGACGGTGTCTTATGGCAGTCGCCTTATGACGGTGTCTTATGGCAGTCGCCTTATGACGGTGTCTTATGGCAGTCGCCTTATGACGGTGTCTTATGGCAGTCGCCTTATGACGGTGTCTTATGGCAGTCGCCTTATGACGGTGTCTTATGGCAGTCGCCTTATGACGGTGTCTTATGGCAGTCGCCTTATGACGGTGTCTTATGGCAGTCGCCTTATGACGGTGTCTTATGGCAGTCGCCTTATGACGGTGTCTTATGGCAGTCGCCTTATGACGGTGTCTTATGGCAGTCGCCTTATGACGGTGTCTTATGGCAGTCGCCTTATGACGGTGTCTTATGGCAGTCGCCTTATGACGGTGTCTTATGGCAGTCGCCTTATGACGGTGTCTTATGGCAGTCGCCTTATGACGGTGTCTTATGGCAGTCGCCTTATGACGGTGTCTTATGGCAGTCGCCTTATGACGGTGTCTTATGGCAGTCGCCTTATGACGGTGTCTTATGGCAGTCGCCTTATGACGGTGTCTTATGGCAGTCGCCTTATGACGGTGTCTTATGGCAGTCGCCTTATGACGGTGTCTTATGGCAGTCGCCTTATGACGGTGTCTTATGGCAGTCGCCTTATGACGGTGTCTTATGGCAGTCGCCTTATGACGGTGTCTTATGGCAGTCGCCTTATGACGGTGTCTTATGGCAGTCGCCTTATGACGGTGTCTTATGGCAGTCGCCTTATGACGGTGTCTTATGGCAGTCGCCTTATGACGGTGTCTTATGGCAGTCGCCTTATGACGGTGTCTTATGGCAGTCGCCTTATGACGGTGTCTTATGGCAGTCGCCTTATGACGGTGTCTTATGGCAGTCGCCTTATGACGGTGTCTTATGGCAGTCGCCTTATGACGGTGTCTTATGGCAGTCGCCTTATGACGGTGTCTTATGGCAGTCGCCTTATGACGGTGTCTTATGGCAGTCGCCTTATGACGGTGTCTTATGGCAGTCGCCTTATGACGGTGTCTTATGGCAGTCGCCTTATGACGGTGTCTTATGGCAGTCGCCTTATGACGGTGTCTTATGGCAGTCGCCTTATGACGGTGTCTTATGGCAGTCGCCTTATGACGGTGTCTTATGGCAGTCGCCTTATGACGGTGTCTTATGGCAGTCGCCTTATGACGGTGTCTTATGGCAGTCGCCTTATGACGGTGTCTTATGGCAGTCGCCTTATGACGGTGTCTTATGACAGTCGCCTTATGACATTGTCTTAATTGCTCTATGAATGTCTTAATGGGCGTCCCCTTGAACATTTAAAATTTATTGTACGTACTTATTTAAAAAATTTGCGAAGGGTAGCGACCAACTTCGCTAGTGCCTACGTAGGGTCTTATAGTTGTGTCAGAGATTTGTACATTTCAAGCAACTTTGTGGTCGGAAGGTTTTAGCCCTGTCGTCATGTGATCGTTGGCTGCGGTCATCCTGGCTATCCGTTTAATTGAATGCTTCCCTTTCGGCGTGCTTTGCAAATGTTGCGCCGATTGCTTGATATAGTCTTCTGTGTCTTCGGGAGCAATATAGATTATTGCCTTCGTAGCTCGTGGAGCTATCTCATAGTATCGGAGCTTGGTGGTGGTACCAACTTTTGATGTCGCGATCATCATTGCAACATACTTGCTCCGGTCTTGTCACGATGGTTATGGCGAACTATGAATATCTTCGGGACTCGCCATTATTTTTTATACTGTCAGATATTTTCTCCATAATATGTGCGTTAGACCATGCACATTTTTTCTTCTATATCAATCTTCATATTCCTTTTCTGTCAGTCAGGGTCGGATCCATCATCATTGAAGGTAGGTCCTAAGACCTACCTTAGTTTTCGAAAAATTTCAGAGGCTATGTGATAACTTTTTTCAAGGACCTACTAAAAGTTTGGTCAGGACCTACCTTCCCATCGGAGATAACATTCAGGCCTCTTTGTGAGAAAAAGAAAGAAAAATTTTCCCGCAAGTGAGAAGACTGTAAAACGAAAAAGCAAAGGAAGAAGATGAAATATTTAATGTTTTCTTATATGTCTCATTACAAAGTACAAAGCACTATTTTTTTTATTGACCTTAAAGTTGTTTTGGAAGGCAACACCTTTTAATCCACTTTTATCAAATTAACATGTGTTGTACAAGTTTCTTAGCACAGTGTACACACCTTAATTGAACGAAGTGAACCAAACAGGACATGGTTTTTTTATCCTGGATAGTGGAAAACATCTAGTCACTAATTAAATAATAATATTTTTTAGTAATTTCGCTTCTTACTATATAAATAAAATCTTTCACACATGAATGTGTTTTGAATCTAAATTTATTTCAAAACATATTTAAGATTTTGGACAATTTAAAGTTTTGTTTATAATGTAATTTTTTTATAGTACATCGAAGAAATTTAGGTGTTTTATGGACCTAATTTATATTATGTCACAAGGCTTTTAAAATCTTCAAAACTAATATGATTCCTAATTTATATTATATATCACAACTCACAAGACCTTTAAAATCTTCAAGACTAACATGATAACATTATGTTGGCAATATTAGTTTTATAGTTTTCATTTGTATTGTGTTAGGATATGTTTATAGTGGTTTTGGTATTATATGAATTATTAACGATAGTAAAATCGTTCTCGCATGGATTTCATGTTTATATATGTATACATTTGTTTTTTTTTTTTTTTTTTTTTTTTTTTTTTTTTTTTTTTTTTTTTTTTTTTTTTTTTTTTTTTTTTTTTTTTTTTTTTTTTTTTTTTTTTTTTTTTTTTTTTTTTTTTTTTTTTTTTTTTTTTTTTTTTTTTTTTTTTTTTTTTTTTTTTTTTTTTTTTTTTTTTTTTTTTTTTTTTTTTTTTTTTTTTTTTTTTTTTTTTTTTTTTTTTTTTTTTTTTTTTTTTTTTTTTTTTTTTTTTTTTTTTTTTTTTTTTTTTTTTTTTTTTTTTTTTTTTTTTTTTTTTTTTTTTTTTTTTTTTTTTTTTTTTTTTTTTTTTTTTTTTTTTTTTTTTTTTTTTTTTTTTTTTTTTTTTTTTTTTTTTTTTTTTTTTTTTTTTTTTTTTTTTTTTTTTTTTTTTTTTTTTTTTTTTTTTTTTTTTTTTTTTTTTTTTTTTTTTTTTTTTTTTTTTTTTTTTTTTTTTTTTTTTTTTTTTTTTTTTTTTTTTTTTTTTTTTTTTTTTTTTTTTTTTTTTTTTTTTTTTTTTTTTTTTTTTTTTTTTTTTTTTTTTTTTTTTTTTTTTTTTTTTTTTTTTTTTTTTTTTTTTTTTTTTTTTTTTTTTTTTTTTTTTTTTTTTTTTTTTTTTTTTTTTTTTTTTTTTTTTTTTTTTTTTTTTTTTTTTTTTTTTTTTTTTTTTTTTTTTTTTTTTTTTTTTTTTTTTTTTTTTTTTTTTTTTTTTTTTTTTTTTTTTTTTTTTTTTTTTTTTTTTTTTTTTTTTTTTTTTTTTTTTTTTTTTTTTTTTTTTTTTTTTTTTTTTTTTTTTTTTTTTTTTTTTTTTTTTTTTTTTTTTTTTTTTTTTTTTTTTTTTTTTTTTTTTTTTTTTTTTTTTTTTTTTTTTTTTTTTTTTTTTTTTTTTTTTTTTTTTTTTTTTTTTTTTTTTTTTTTTTTTTTTTTTTTTTTTTTTTCTGCGTGCGTGGTAATTGGCATGTTGGTGATTCTTAAATTTATTTTTTTTTTGAATTCTCTCTCGCTCCATTCCGTCTTCAAATGTTGTCAAGTCAAAATCGAGGACCTACCTAAGTTAAAATCCTGGATCCGCCACTGCTGTCGGTATGGTTTTTTAGATCTCCATTATGTTGGTCGGGCTTTGACGGTGCCTTCTAGTTGCGCGTGGTTACACGTAATAGAAAATCGCGTTTCATTACCCTTCTTTTTTATTTACTTCGTGGGCTAGAGAAATGAATGTCTCATCTTGCGATATCTACGGAGACATTATATATATCCACGTGCCTATTTCCAAATGATCTTCTAGCTCCATTTTTAAAAAATGAAATTTCATGTAATTTTTGATTGTCCATGTGATAGTCACGTTGACCATCCATGTTCTTCCTTATTCCCATGCATATATGAAATGCATCTAGATTCGTTCCCCTTGATAAGAGACATTCGTTTTTGAATTTTTACTACCTCCAAGTGCTCATATGCAAACTTCAATTCATCCATATCTTTATGTATGCATACAATACACCTTGCTGCATTGTTGATAATTATCATGCACACCATTCATCTTGTTGCCTACTTGTGCTTGACCATATCCTCATGCATGAAAACAGCATATATGCCATGATTTTTATAAAAACATGATGGGTTATGTCGGTGATAAGTCTTTTTATTTTCATTGCTTCGACTTCTGCGGCTGCTACCCTAACCTCATTTTTACCTTGAGCGTCTGTACATGGTCACAAAATGGCTCCGCAAAGTCAGTTTGTAGTGGCGTTTTTGTTAGTTTTCGTCTTCATTCGATAGAGAGATCATGTAATTTTCAATACTGTTTATTCCAATCTTCTATTGCACTTTATTACCAACTTTAAGTTATCTCCATGAAAGTCATAATCTGCGTGCGTGGTAATTGGCATGTTGGTGATTCTTAAATTTATTTTTTTTTTGAATTCTCTCTCGCTCCATTCCGTCTTCAAATGTTACTCCGTCAGGTATTCAGCATCTTCTGGTCTTCTATGGGCTTGAGTTGCATCATACGACGTCTTTGTTGGTTGCGAATGCTGGCTTGGCGTTAATTGCTTGCTTTTCAAGATTTTTCATATTTTTGTTACGGGCACTTGTGTTAGCTTTTCCAGCAATTTCGCCGTGACTCCTATGTAGATCTTCATCGTTAGTCGACCTTAGACATACGCTTCTTTATGGATGTGATCCCGTTATCGCATCACTTGGTGGTGGCTGCGCAAATTTTTTTGTAGATCTTCGCTTTCGATGGATTTTTCGACATACCCGAACTTCAAATCTTTTCTGAAATAGAATCTGAAATAATGGGTGTTGTTTAAGGGTAAAGTTACTCTTAAATTAATAGGGGTTTAATCTTGTTTAGGAAAATGATAATGGATGTTTTATACTTGTTGGCGGTTCCCTAATGGTGTGAATAACTTATTAGCTTCACGCCACCAAGTGTTTAATATGGGGGTGTTTGTATGTGTTTTTCATTAGGGTATTAGGTGAATCCTTTGAGAAGTATTTACAGGCCTCTTGGGAAGGATCCAGAAGCTGGAGGTTAACGGTAACAGTAACGTTACGGACAGCTGTTGTAGCTTGGACAGACGTGCAACGGCTTTTGATTTAGGGGTACAAGTACGGGTTGTACGTACCAATGCACGTTCTATATTGTACTAGCTTGTCTGTAATCTAGCCGCAACCTTCGCAGCTAGGTGGCGGAGACTTTTGGCTTAGCTTATTGTATTTTAGGTTCCGGCCTTCGCCTTAATAAAGGCTCCGGCTTAATATTAGTATACGTAATCTGGAGGGTCAAGGGCTAAACCGGAGGGTCAAGGATGGTACATCATCAAGCCCCCCAGCCTAGCATTATGCTCTTGCGTGATGGTAGGGTAAAGCTAGGTGTATTTTAGAAATTATAACAATTTTTATCTACGTTTGAGTTTTTCGGAGGTTACACTCCGTAGCCTCTTGTGTATTATTATATACTCCTCCCTCCAAAAATGAAAAATAAATTAAAAATTAAAATAAAGAATAAAACGTCATTTCGTTTTTGTTTTATTCTTGCTATGGTATTGTTAGTGGGTGCCACATGTTGCGTCCGGAACACTCGTAATAAATGCTTCCAGTTGCAGAGTTAGTGGGATACACGTGTTGTGTTCTGACGCTGCGTCGCTTCAATGCGTCCCATCGTGTGAACAGTTACCACCTTCCATGCCTATAAATACTTTCTCATTTCCCACTTTTCTCACTTTTTTCGTTTCTCCCTCACAAACTCGCTCTCTCCTCTCTTGAATCCGTAGCCTCCGTAGACTGTTAAGCCTTCTCTCTTTTTGTCGGGATCATTCCGCAGGTATGTGCTTTTAAGTTTCCGCTTTACGATTTTATTATGGTAATAGGAAGGATTTATGTATTAGTTTTTGTAACGTTTCCAAAGACGAACTAGTCCAGTTTTTGTCCGACCATATATTTCCTCCAGGGTATCATTATACGGTTCCGCGCCCCTCCGATAATGCGAGGATGGTTCCAGCAGGAAAAGTAGTTTTGTATATGGCCATGTTTGAAATAGCGAACGTCCGCTTGCCCTTTACCATCTTTTTTCTTGAGGTTCTCAAACATTTTAAATGTCATATTTCTCAACTGACCCCCTTCGGAGCCCTTAGAATAACCATGTTCGAAGCCGCTTGTCGTGCTCGCAACGCGGAGCCTACGGTGGGTAATTTTCGTAAATTCTATTGTTTGGGAGCCGATGGGGATTGGTTTACTATTCAGAAAAGGCCTGGGTCAAAATTGCCGGAGTGTATTTTTGGTGTCACTGCATCCATAAAAGGATGGAAAAGAAGGTTTTTTTACGCGGACGCTTCCATTGTTCCTCCGGAGTATCCTTCTTTGCTGAACATGAAGGGTAATGCTCGTGGCACCTTGGTGGATACTTCAACAGAGACGAGTTTGATAAAAATTTGGTAACACAATTGTGTAGACCTCCGACATTGAGCCGTACATTGCCGGAGGCTGTTTTATACCTGGTGACGTTGAGTTCTGTTTGGTCGTATCATCCGGCTGCTCCAGACTTGTAAATAAAGATGGGGAGGGTACGGAGTTTCCGAGCCTTCAAATCTGACCTACGAGAAATTTTTTCTTTGTCCTTTATTATTTGTCAGACTTGTCTGCCGTAGTCATAATTTTATTGCTTTTTTATTTTGTATTATTATTATTTTTTATGTATTGTTACCTTACCTTGTTTACTTTCTTTCAGTTATGGACTTTTTGTCGTATATGGGTAGCGATCTGGAAGATATTGATGCTGTCCCGGATGTTCCGGAGGGACAAACTGTTCCTGAGGTTCCGCGCATTTCTCACGAGACCATCCAACGTAGGAAAGATATTGAGCAGGATTTTGCCAACCAGCTTGTTTTGAATAAGAAGAAGAATGAGAAAGAGGAGACTGCCACCAGCGAAGCTTCCGGCAAGAAAATTAGTCGGAAGAGGAAAGTTGAGAAGAAGAATATGCCCAAGTCTCGCAAGAAGCCAAAGCCATCAAGGCGTGTTGAATTGGAGGAGCCTATTGGCGAAAATGACAGGGTCGTGGAAGAGGAAGAACTCGTTGCGGAGGCTCCGAGGCGTGGGGCAGGAAAAAGCCCCATGGCTGTAAGGAGAATGAAAAAGGACCTTCCTAAAGACATCCACGAGATCGAAGATTCCGATGATGACGCCTCCGGAACAGGTCACCACGAGTCGGAGCCATCGCAGAGTGATGACCTCCATCTCCGCGTATTCCAAAGGTTCCTTCATCGAAGAGTCCGTACAAGGTTGTGTTTTCTAGGATTCCTTCTGATAGTTATCTGGAAAGAGATGAGGAAAAATAGAATTTCGTTTCTGTTATAATGGTTCTGGCTCGTCGTCAAGAGGTAGCTTTATTGTCAATTGAAGAGTTTCGCAGTTCCACCAATGAGACTACGATCCGCCATCTTTCTGAGCAGGTATACTTCTTATTTACTTTGAATGTTATTTTGTCATTTAAAATTCTCTCCTGCTTACCCCTTTTTCTTTTACATCGTTAGAATGACTTCTGGAGGCGTTGGGATGTTTTGGAAGCGGAGAGGGATGATTATAAGGAGAAGAATAGGGAGTTGCGTCGTAAGCTCCGGAAGCTGGAGCTTGTGGATCCGGAGTTTCAGACGCAAAAGGTTGCAGATATGGAGGCGGAGAACGTCATTCTCAAAAGACAAGCGGAAATGGCGGAGCAGGAGGTGTCCGTCCACCGAAAAAGGATTGAAGAGATGATGCAGGAGAAAAGCAAGTTGGACGATGAATTGTTCGAGGAGAAGGCGAAAGTGGAGCAGTTAATGTTGGAGATTGATGAGCGTAAAGATGTTGAGAAAAATTTGCGTGACAAATTGCAGGAAATGGATGAAGATATTGAGAAGCTGACGGCGGACAAGGCGGAGCTGGTGAAGGGGATCCCTCTTATCTTTGACAAGCTCCGCTCAAGCTCGGAGTTTGCGAGGGAGATGGGGGCAGTTCAAAGTTGTGCATTGGCCGTAGGTTTTAACAAGGGGCTAGTTAAGGTGACGGTGCAGGTTCCGGAGCTAGATATAACTCAAATTCCTGGTTACCAAAGGGGTGCCCTCGCGGCCATAAAAGAAGCTGCCAAGAAATTCTCCGAGAAAAAGTTTGATTATTTGAACGAGGTTGCTGCTGATGCTGATCTCCTTGCCTCGGAGATTCTTGCTATTAAGCCTGCCGGATCGTCCGATGCTTCCGCCTCTGCCCAAGCTACCGCATCCTCCGCCGCCCACTCAGGCTCAGTTGTCCAGAATGTTTGAAACCAAACTTGGTGTTTTATTGTTACTTAAATAATTTTATTTTTCGCTCGGTCTGTAAAGCCTTTGTTGGCTACGTACAATACTTCTTTCCTTTATTTCTCTACATATTCCGTAGGCTACGCGCTCGATGGCGATGAGCCGTAGCTAAGACAATGCATTATTTCTTTTTATTAATTATCTTGCTTTATTTCTCTACATATTCCGTAGGCTACGCGCTCGATGGCGATGAGCCGTAGCTAAGACAATGCATTATTTCTTTTTATTAATTATCTTGCTTTATTTCTCTACATATTCCGTAGGCTACGCGCTCGATGGCGATGAGCCGTAGCTAAGACAATGCATTATTTCTTTTTATTAATTATCTTCTTTATTTCTCTACATATTCCGTAGGCTACGCGCTCGATGGCGATGAGCCGTAGCTAAGACAATGCATTATTTCTTTTTATTAATTATCTTGCCTTTATTTCTCTACATATTCCGTAGGCTACGCGCTCGATGGCGATGAGCCGTAGCTAAGACAATGCATTATTTCTTTTTATTAATTATCTTGCTTTATTTCTCTACATATTCCGTAGGCTACGCGCTCGATGGCGATGAGCCGTAGCTAAGACAATGCATTATTTCTTTTTATTAATTATCTTGCTTTATTTCTCTACATATTCCGTAGGCTACGCGCTCGATGGCGATGAGCCGTAGCTAAGACAATGCATTATTTCTTTTTATTAATTATCTTGCTTTATTTCTCTACATATTCCGTAGGCTACGCGCTCGATGGCGATGAGCCGTAGCTAAGACAATGCATTATTTCTTTTTATTAATTATCTTCTTTATTTCTCTACATATTCCGTAGGCTACGCGCTCGATGGCGATGAGCCGTAGCTAAGACAATGCATTATTTCTTTTTATTAATTATCTTGCCTTTATTTCTCTACATATTCCGTAGGCTACGCGCTCGATGGCGATGAGCCGTAGCTAAGACAATGCATTATTTCTTTTTATTAATTATCTTGCTTTATTTCTCTACATATTCCGTAGGCTACGCGCTCGATGGCGATGAGCCGTAGCTAAGACAATGCATTATTTCTTTTTATTAATTATCTTGCTTTATTTCTCTACATATTCCGTAGGCTACGCGCTCGATGGCGATGAGCCGTAGCTAAGACAATGCATTATTTCTTTTTATTAATTATCTTGCTTGATTTTGTTATTGCATGTTCTAAGTATTTTGTGGTATGTTTCTTATTCGGGGGCTATTTATGATTATGATCGTAGCCCTATAATTGTAGGCGTAGCCTATTTAGCACTGTGGGCGCAGCCTATTTTCATTGTGTATGCATGTTTTATGTTTTGCTTTTTTATGAAGGAAAATTTTGTTTGCCAAGCCTTGGGCTTACGTAATTGCCAAGGGGTCTTGGGCTTTATATTTAGGAAGTATGCTTTCCTTCATTACTTGCAAGACTATTGGGGTCTTGCGACCCAAAGTTGTGAGCGTATACGTCTGCTTGCGGAGGCGAAGCCCAGCCGTAGCGTATTTATATTTGTGTGATGTTTCCAATACTTAGAAAAATATTTCTAAGATTTATTTGCTCAAGTCTCACAAGTTTTGCGTTGCTTAGGCTCCGATTAGCCGTAAACTGCAGTCAGTTTGTGATACTTTATTTCTTATACTTACGAATATTTGTTTAAAAATGTCGCGTTGCTTAGGCTCCGTCTGGCCGTAAGCTGCGGTTTAATTAATGTCACTTGGTCGTAGCCTATTTACATGATGGGAGGTCGTAGCCTCGCTAACAAGATAGAGAAAATTACAAGTAACACTTTTTCAATTGTGAGCCATTCCATGTTCGTGGAAGATCTTCTCCTTGAAGTGTGGCCAGTTTGTAGGATCCATTGCCGCAAAATTCTGTCACTTGGTATGGACCTTCCCATTGGGGTCCCAGCTTCCCAGCCTTTTCGGCTTTGCTTGCATCATTGTTTCTGAAGACGTAGTCTCCAGGCATGAAAGTTTCCTTCTTGACCCTTTGGTCATAATATTTCTTCATTTGTGTTTTGTAAGCTGCCTCTCTGATGGAGGCTACTTCCCTTCTTTCTTCAAGTAGCTCTAAATTCTGTCAGAGCTGTTCTTCGTTCTCGCTTTCACTGTTGAACCTGCGGATGGTTGGCACACATGCTTCGGCTGGGATCATGGCCTCGGAGCCGTACACGAGGCTAAATGGTGTTTCTCCATTGCTTGTTTTTGGAGTCGTTCGCAAAGCCCATAGCACTTGGTGAAGCTCGTCTAACCATCCACTTTGGTATCTTCCCAGCCTTGTCTTAATTCCTTGTACAATTTGCTTATTCATTGCTTCCACTTGTCCATTAGCCTGTGGGTGGGCTACGGACGTGAATCGTTGTTGTATCTCCAATTTGTTGCAAAATTGAGGGAAAATTCCTTGGCTGAATTGTTTTCCATTGTCGCTGACTATGATCTGTGGGATTCCGAATCTTGTTACTACTTGCTCCCATACGAATTTTTCCATTTGCTTGCCTGAAATGGTGGCTAAAGGCGTGGCTTCCACCCACTTTGTGAAGTAATCGACAGCTACGACTAGGAATTTAACACGTCCTAGAGCCTGTGGGAAAGGTCCGACGATGTCAATGCCCCATTTAGAAAAAGGCCACGCTGCTGTTACTGGGATAAGTTCACTTTTGGGAGCCTTCGGAACCGTAGCATGAATTTGGCATGAATCACAGGCTTGGATCTCTTTCAAAGTATCATTGTGCATGGATGGCCAATAGTATCCCATCTTAGTGATTTTGGCTACCACCATTCTTGGTCCGGCATGGGATCTGCAGCACCATTGATGTATTTCTTGAATAACTGTCCTTTGCTTGATTCGGGCCAACACATCTTAGCAATGGTCCCAAGTAAGATTTTCTGTAGAGGCCTTCATCTCGGAGGGTGTATTGTGGAGCCTTAATTCTGATCTTTCTTGCTTCTTCTTTGTTCGCGGGCAGCAGTCCACTTGTCAAATATTCTATGATTGGTGTCATCCAAGTTTGCCCTTCTTCTTCCACAGGTGCCACAACGATGTCTTCTTCAATAGAGCTTTTTTGCAATGTTTCGACAAGAACTTCTTTAGTTAGATGGGCGAAGGAGGTGGAGGCTAACTTGCTCAGAGCATCTGCTATTTTGTTGCGGCTCCGACTTATATTTTGTATCCGGAAGCTCTTAAATTTTTGCCTTATTTGCCTCACTTTTTCCAAATACTTCTTCATTGCTGGCTCCTTTGCTTCGTACGTTCCATCTACTTGAAAAGCTACTATTTGAGAGTCTACACAAACATGGATGTGGTCTACTTTCATTTGATTTGCGATTCGCAGGCCTGCTAGTAGTGCTTCATACTCTGCGGCATTGTTCGATGCCTTGAATTCAAACCGCAAAGCATAGGTAAATTCTTGGCCTTCCGGGCTTGTTAAAATGAGGCCTGCGCCGGAACCGTCTGCACTAGAGGCTCCATCAGTAAAAAGCTTCCACGTTTCTGGACTTTCCTTTTCTTCCGACTCTTCCAGCTTCACAATACTTTCCGCTTTTCTCTTGCTTTTTGACTCCATGGGCGGGACCTCCGCAAGGAAATCTGCTAGTATCTGCCCCTTGATTGAATTTCTAGGCTTGAACTCAATTTCGTGTTCCCAAGCTCGATGACCCATTTTGCCAATCTTCCAGAGACCTCTGGCCTAGTTAAGACTTGTTTGATCGGCTTATCTGTCAGGACCTAGATAGGATGTGCCTGGAAGTATCGTCGGAGCCTTCTAGCCGCATGAACTAAAGCAAGAGTTAGCTTTTCAATTTCTGGATATCTTGTTTCCGGAGCCTGTAGGACTCTGCTAACATAGTATATTGGCTGTTGGACTCCTTTTCTACTTGATATCAAAACTGCACTTATAGTTTCACCGGAGGCTGCCAGGTACATCTGAAGGGTTTCGCCTGGTGCCGGAGCCGTCATTGTCGGCAATTGGCATAGGTATTCTTTTAGCTCGGTAAAAGCTTTTTGAGCCTCTTCTGTCCATCTGAAATGTTGTTTTTCCAAGCACCCTTTCAATGTTTGAAAAAAAGGAAAAGATCTATCTGCTGATTTGGATAAAAAATGATGAAGGGCTGCCAGCTTTCCATTGAGGCTCTGGACTTCTTTAAGAGCCTGCGGCGGTTTCATGTTTTGAATGTCCTTGACTTTTTCTGGATCTGCCTTGAACCCTTCCTTTGTAATGACGTGCTCCAAAAATTGGCCTTCCTCCACCCCAAAAGAACATTTCTTCGGGTTCAGCTTCATATTTATGGCCCGGAGGGTCTTGAAAGTTTCTTCAATGTCTAGGAGCATATCTTCTTCACTTCTGCTTTTAATGACCATGTCGTCTACATAAGCCTCCAAATTTTTTCCAATTTGTCTTCCAAAGGCCTTATCCACCAATCTTTGATATGTTGCTCCAGCATTCTTTAGACCAAATGGCATCTTTTTGTAACAATAGATTCCTTCGGACGTGTAGAAAGCTGTTTTGTCCTCATCGTCCGGATGCATCTGTATCTGGTGGTAGCCTTTGTAAGCATCTAGAAAACATTTTAGCCGGAAGCAAACAAGTGATTCCACCTTCCAATCAATTTCCGGAAGGGGGTACTAGTCTTTAGGGCATGCTTTGTTGATGTCGGTGAAATCGACACACATCCTCCATCCTCCGTCATGTTTTTTCACCATCACTGGGTTGGCTACCCAGCTTTGGTACTTAACTTCTCTGAGGATGCCAGCTTTTACCAAATCTTCCAATTGTTCTTTCGCAGCTTTGCTTCGGTCTGGAGCTAGGCTCCGACGTTTTTGGAGCATTTTTAACATTTCATGAGTTTACTCTTGCTCCCCCTCAAATAAACGATCTCTTCTAACTTTGATTATTTGTTGAATCTTATCAAGGCATTGAACAAACTTAACTATCTGACTTAATTCTCTTTTGAGCATCAACAAATGGTTAATCTCTATTCAATCTCAAACTCTTCTTATCATCGAACAATGGTCAAATATTCAATAAATCTTTCAAATATCGACCATGTACATCATCTTGAATATACTCAATCTCGAATCAACGATAATTATTCACTCTCTTCACCTAAACTAACGATCCTTTGAACAACCAAACACTATGAATCATCCTCAATCAATATCTATCAATCAAATTCTACCTAAAACTTGAACTCTATCTATCAATCATTTAATCATTTCTCCTCCTTATGATGAATATGTGAAACGGTTTCATCATACAATAATGATTGATAGTATAAACGGTAGATGCTAACAAACAACAAGCAAACAAATTAACCCAACCCAATTCCCAATTCCCAATGAACCTATTGGTGAACTAGAAATTGAGGTTGCGTTGTTGGAAAAAGATTTTAATATGGTGTTTGTGTTCTTTGTGTTTTTGTGAAGAGAAATGAAAACCGGATAAAAATGATCCGTTAACACAACCAAAAATCGAAAGGATTAATGGTGTGGCCTAAAAATATGATTACTATTTTTAGGACTTCCCATTATCATCGAGAAATGCACAAAGCTTATCTCTAAATGGTTCGGTCTATGGTTTTTCAACCAATAGATTGCTTTAAAGAATGTAACTCATGATCAGTGTCACCAAGGCGTTCGATAACCATGTCTTACGATCCTCAAAGACTTTTGTGAAAATAAATCCGAGGTCACATGGACTTCTCGTTAACTCAACAAATCCATAAAATGAAAATGTGAGACCTACGTTCAACGTTGGAAAAGATGTTAGCATTGGTAGGATTTCCATTCGATCATCGTGGAATATCAAAAATATGATATCACTACGAATGTTCCGGCAATATCACAAAGATATGCGATGTCACAAAGACATATATAGACTCTATGTGTCCTAGTCAAATGAAAGAATATTTCAAGTACGCTCTAGACTCGATAAGTGATCAAATGAAGTCGGGGACCGGAGCAGAGTGTCTCCCTTTTTCAATATCAACATCTTCCAAATGAAGAGTCGATAGAAATGTGAAAAGCTCCGTGAGAATAAAACAAGCATTTGTTAAGAAATACTTGAGTGGTTAGGTAAAGATGTGCATTGCTTCACTGGGTCCATGAAGTCTTCTTCAATATCGAGAAATCAACAAATGAAATCCGATAGAAACGTGTTGACCCGGCTTTTTGAGAATTTTGGGGAGGGCTTTCATTTCTTTTAGCCCTTTCTCACGTCATCTTTTTCACCTTAACCTCTCACTTTTCGACTACTCCCTCATGTCCTATTTGCACAAACATCATCACACTCATATACCCTCACAATCTAGAATTTAGAATAGAACTCCGGGGTTAGATCTCATCGGAGATGACAAGATCATGGAGTGTTTATGAGTGGCCTAAACTCTCATGTGCAAATCTAACACCGAACTTCTTTGAAATTGATCGAAAATGGTTTGAAAATCATCCAAAGTGTTTATAAAATGGAAAATGAGTTTGAACACTTGGAAGTTTTGGTTTTATAAACAAACTCCCCCTAAATATATGCATGATATAAACAAAGGTTTTGCATATAAAGGGTGAGTAAAGAGTTTGAAAGTTGCTCACAAACATTAAAAATGAGACTACAAAGGCAGTACACAAGGCGTTCGATGCCTTGCATCTCATCCTAATACATTGTGAGTAACTAAAAGACAAAGTAAATAAAAATTGATGAAAAGAGAAAATCTTTTTGGATTTTTTCAAAAATAAGAAAATGAAAATCTTTTTGGATTTTTCTAAAAATGATGAAATAATAAAAACAGTTTTTAGAACGGGTTATACACTGATGTGTGCATAAGCCACCTATTCATCAAATCATTTGGAAATCACTTTTGGAACCCATTTGAGATTGGGTCCAATGGTTTTTAAACTCTTGAAAGACCAAATGTAAGTCTCATCGATTTGATGAATAGATGTTGCATTCCACGGAGAACTAAAACCCGGTGTTTTAGTTGAAAAGATTTTTCGTGGAACCAACGGTGAAAAATCATTTGATTTCTTTGAAAAACTTGCAATCTTGGGAGATTGAGTTGGAAAATGATTTTTCGAAGCAAAATCATTCACTTTTTGCACAACTGCTTTCACAGGTTTTGGTGCAAAATCAAAAAGCTCAGAAAATGAGTATTTGAATGATTTTGACTCAATTGACTTATCTTTTGAAATCGGTTTCCATTTAGAATTAGTCAACTGAGATTTTCTTGAGAAATGTGCAAAGAGTTATCCTCGAAGGATAGAAAAGACACAAAAGTAGTTGTTCCATCAAAAATAGGTTTCTTAGAGTACTTCTTACCCTTTTGCAAGGAGTAATTAGTAAACTGAGACACCTTTCTTTCAAAAGGTTTTGAAGATTTACCCGTGTAAACCCTCTTTGGAACATCAACTTTAGGTTTTGATGAAATAGATTTTGGAAAACTTTTGGACATCTCAGTCTTGTCACAAACACACTCAAGATCAGTCTGAGTTGATATCTCAACGGTCTTAACAACATCACATTCACTTGGTACTATAGAATTCACAACTTCACATATAGGACAATCAGGTTCAGTGCAACCTTCAACAACTTCTTTAGGTAGGTCAAGAGAGACAGAACAATGATTTTGACGTTGAAAAGATTTGGTTTGTGTTTGCAATTCAATCTCAAGGTCGGAAATTTTCTTTGTCAAAGAAGTTTCGTGTGACTGAAGTTGCAAACACTTGTCTTCAAGACACTTGATTTGAGCACAAAAATTTGTTTTTTCTTCTTCAACTTTGCTCTATAAATGGTGGACTTATTTTGCAACTCATGGTCAAGCTTAGAAATCTTTTGTTGCAAAACAAGTTCTTTTGATTGATTGTCCAAAGCAATTTTATTGAGCTCTTTGAAAGAATTGTCCAACTGATTTGTTAATTTGAAAATCTTTGATTGCAAATGATCATTTTCTTTTTGAAGACTTTCCATGTTGGACAAAATGAGATCATTTGCAGATTTGAGCTCTTTGTTTTCATATTTGAGTTGGTCAATTTCAAGTCGAAAACTTTCCATAGTAGACAAATTGAGAGTATTAGCAGACTTGAACTCTTTGTTCTCAGATTTGACTCGGTCAACTTCAGATTTAAGACTTTCCAAGACAGACAAGTTGGAATTATTAGCAGATTTGATCCCTTTGTTCTCAGATGTGAGTTGCTTAATTTCAAGTTGAAAACTCTGGTGTTCTCTCACAAACGTTTTAAAAATATTCACATCGACTTTGTTTTCTTCAAAAACAACCACTGCACATTTACTCTTCTTGGTACACCAACAAGTATGATTATCATGACGACGTATTTCTTCCCAACTTGGTTCTTCACCCATTAAAAAATCTTCCACTCTCGCAACAAACTTGTCCGTAATTTTAAGATCCATTTTGAATTAAAACTTTTGATAGTCTGATGAAACGAACAACTCAAGACAAGATCCAAAAAAAATTTTAGCTCAATAATTAAAAAAAAATCCAACAGACAACTAAAATGAAATCTGGCCCAATCACACTCTTAGCCCAAAAGATATCGAAAATTCAGCCTAATCCAAGAAGATTAAAAAGTTTAGTTCTAAATGGCATCTAAGTCCAACAAATTACACTTTTAGCCCAAGATGTTGACAACTACACATAAGAAATGACGGAGACAATCTTTTCTTTTAAAAACACTCAAACGAAATAAAACAAATCAAAATTTCAATTCCAAAAGTAAAACAAATCCATGCGAAATTGATAACAACTAATGTATTATCAAAAGTTTGGACTTGTAAAATCACGTGATCTATCCTTTTTGTCAGCTTGCAAGTACTTCAAATAAAAAGAAAAGCATGATAGCCATATGAAAGATTCCTTTTCTTGTAAATTCAAATGCGTCCTTACACACTGACACACGCGAACGGACCATTCACAAAAAATCAACAAATTGTACACACGCCAGTACATCTACTAGGCTAAACACACTCAACTTTACACCATACAATCACGCGTGTACAGTGAATTCTCTCTCAGTCAACACGTTTTTCAGAAAGCACGTGTATTCCTTTTGAACCACACAAAACAACTTTCAATATATCTCTTTTCTTGATATCAATATCTCCTTCACCTACGAAATTATTTCCACATTCAAAACAAAAATTTCTTTTTCACTCTTTCTGCCCTCTTCCAAAAACTATCTTTCTGGTAATTTTGATTTCACAATATCAACCAATTTAAAACTCAAAAGATTAAACACGACAAACTACTCAACAAACACGATTATGAAGATAGAACAACGAACAAATCAAGCAAGCACTACAAACAACATAGTCATCAGACAACACCCAAGGTTTCAAGCCTTTAAGAACGAAAGTGCTATTTGCCGAGCAAAAACCTCGGCAAATGGGGTGTTCAAAACAAATTTCTCAAAAATTTGCACCAACAATGGGTAAGTGACAAAAATGATTTGGAAAAGACTTGAAAAATATTTTTGAAATTTTGTTCTATTTGCCGAGCAAAAACCTCGGCAAATGGGGTGTTTGGGTGAAAAATTGGTTAAGTGTTGGAAAAAGGTCGATTTGCAGAGGTTTAAGCTCTGCAAATGGGTGATTGGAAAAAATTTTGATTAAGTCTTTGAGAATTTGTATGGTTTGCCGAGGTATTTTCTCTGCAAATAAGGTATTGGAATTTTTTTTTGCTAAGTATGATTTTGTATGGGTTGCCGAGGTATTATCTCTGCAAATGCGGGTATTGGTTGATTCAAGTGGTTTGGTCGAGAATGAAGTCGGCAAACACGAGTATGGGTCACAGGGTATGGGTTTTGATCAGAAAATTTGACTTTTGAAGAATTTAGCTCGGCAAATGATGATTTCTGCAGAAAAATTGAAGAACACGGCGGTGAACAGTAACCACGGCGGCCGGAAAAGGTAACCACCTCGCCGGAAAACAAAAAAAATCCGATTTGTTCCTCAATTCTTCGAATTAGAACTCGAAATCACCACCAAAATACTTATAATCAGAATCCGAACAAACCCTCAGCAACAAAAGTCAATTTTGAACCTCGCCGGAAAAGTCAAAATCTCGCCGGAAATAGTAACCGACACCAAAAGTTGTCAAATCGAAAATTTGAAAATATGATTATGATCAGAATTTGACCGCGAACAAAACCTCGTAAATTTCAGCTTGATTCGATCAACAACGAAGAAGAAATTGAAGAGAGAAGTTCTGGAGCTATTTTGTTGATTTTTCTTCTTTTTCCTTTTTTTTAATTAATGAAAATGTAAAGTAAAATAGAATCTGCTCTTTTTCTCCTTGAAATGTGAGATCAGTCAACGGCTGCCAAGTCACGTACAGGTTACTGTAGCTACAGTAGCAGACAAACAACAACTCAAATTGTAACCTTTTCAATTTTGAAGAACGTAAATGTTGTATTTGCCGAGATATACGATTAATCACACAAAATCAATCAGATAGATGAAATTGATCACAAATCCATCAAATTCAACAATAATCCACTTCTAATCTGTGATTATAACACTAAAACAGCCTCAAAATCATCAAAAACAACAATTTTCAGAATCAAAGTAAGCTCAAAATCTCTAAAATTCGAACAAAATCGGTTGATTTTATGTTTGTGGATCGTTCGGATTAACCGATTATGCTCTGATACCAATTGATAAGAATAGAAATGAGCTTAATTGTGATAACAATGGTGGAATTATGGTTAGTGTGTGTAAAGTGTGTTTGTGTGTGAAAGGGAGGTTGAAGATGAAGTTAGAGAGAGAAAGTAATTTAGAAAGAAAGATGTATGGAATTATGATTAAGGCTTATTACAAAATTAATGAAAATTACATGGGGAAGGAGTATTTATACTCTAATCTCAATTATAACCAATACTCCTTCCACTATTGAATATTTACAATTTAACATCATATTTATATTTCTAACATTTTGTCTTTTCTTTCTTTTTGTTTTTATCAATAAACTGTTGCTTTTCACGGGTGTAGTTAGTGTCTATTTTGCAGGTGTCACCAATGGCATACAAAGACTATGAATCTGATGATAATGATGATGATGCCACCTTTGATAAAAAATCTTACTTGAAGTGTATTGAGTTTTTCGTGCAGGATGAAAGTGACGATTGGATCAAGGCTTGGTTTACAATAACGGAAATGGATGAATGGTGTGGAGAATATTAACCCAAATATCATGACCTTTTGGAGTGGTATTATTATGGGTTGGAAACTTGGAATAAAAGAGCCTTGAATATTGCATGCGGTCGTCCTTTCCGCGACTTTACATCAGAAGAAGCTTATGCTTTCTTGGAAGAGGCTTTGGAAAGATCGTATGAGGAGAGGCGACGACAATATGAGAGGGATGATGAAGAAAGCGAGGATGGAAAAGAAAATGAGGTAGAATACAATTCTGTGTTTATTCCAAATGCTACTAAATCGGTTTTGCAGGATGAAGAGAAAGCACAAGTTTCTCAGTCGCCCCCCGAAGATGGAGATGGTCATGAAATATCACATCCGGAACAAAACAAGATTGACCTTGATGATGTGGATATCGTTTCATCAACTGATGGAGAAGTGCAGGTCAAACGGGAGCCAAATGGAGAAGAAACGGACAAAATCGAAAATTCAGACGTTGTTCTGGAAGAGCCAGCGCCGCTGGTGAACTCCACCAGCGCAGCTGGTGAACTCCACCAGCGCCGCTGGTAGGCTCATGTTTCAAACAGAAGCTGATCAGCGCCGCTAGGACTTACAGCCAGCATCGCTCACAGCCCCGTATCAGACACAGTCGCGTTCTGATTTTGTTTTGACCCTGGAATGGAAGTCCAATCAGATCCGGATCATTTTTCTACAACAAATGGATAGTGAAAAAGGTAAGCATTCGAACTTATTTGATTTACTATTTACTAAAATGCTTTCCTTTGATTTGTTTGCAGGGGTGCCAAAGTCGCTGACATCTTTCAAGAAGATCATGGCACGAAAGAAGGAGCCGGATAAGGATGATATGGCTCTCACAATGGAAGAATGCAAGGACACGGGACAACATCATTCGCAACCCGAGTCGGGTTACCCAAGGAGCTTTCCTAGTCCTACTTATTGTGATTCAAATTTTAATTGCATTAAGTTAGATAATCTTAGGGCTAGTAGTAATTACATGCACTATTTGTTTTTGAAGCTAGCCCCGCACCATTTGGGTCCCAAACCTTTCAAAACCGCGAACATGAACTTTAAAATGATTTGCTTAAAAATACCGTGTCATAACGGTAATTTCAAAGTTTTGTATGTTCGTATGAAAGGATACATTTTTAAGATGAGTTTTGTAAAGGAAACAAATCATTTCAACATCTTAAAAATGAGTTTTGTTAAGGTGAAAGAAATGGTTTGGGAAATGATTAAAATTAAATTCACATTTTATTCACCTTATTCGCGTAAACCGCCCGACACTTTAAGTGTGGGGGCATTTAAGACCCCGCAATGGTAAATATGGGGAATGAGTCCGGCTGAAGACTCGGTAAATTTAACGCTTCTTGGGAGGCAACCCATGTATTTGTTTTATTTTTCATGCATTAGGTTATTTTGTTTAGTAATAATATTGCTCCTTGTTCTATTTCGGTTGAACAAGCAAGTAACCATGTTTTTCATTTTTGTTTTGTCTTTTTAGTTTTGATATTTTGATTTAGATGTGCAAACGACAGGTTAATCATGAGCTTTGTAGATCATTGCAAGTGGTGAGGAGATGAACATCAAGAAACAAGGTTACACAAGCTCAAAGAGGTGTAGTGATGGTTTGGAGAAGCATCGGTTCGAGATTCAACACTCAAGACGGAGGAGAAATGATTGATATGAAGAGTTTGGCGCTGTCTTGGTATTTTGGCCATAACTTTTTCATCCGATGTCCGTTTTTGATGAGTGACCAGGCCACGAAACCGGAAAAGAGAGAGATACAACTTTGATTCTGAGCAGATTTCGTCATTCAGGACCCATCAGCACCGCTGGGCCCACTTAAGTGCCGCTCAGAGCAGCAGATGCATATCCAACGCCGCTCAGCCTTCCGCCAGCGCCGCTCAGATGTCGAGTGGCAGTTCGAACTTCATTTTAAACCTTGTAAACACATTACTAACCCCTCTCAATCACCCAACACTTATCAAGAGCCGCTCAAATCTCCGTTAGCACATCGAGATCACCGAAAAAACAAAAAAAATCAGAAAAACCCAAAAAATCAAAAAAAATCAAAAAATCAAAAATACCAAAAAGAAGAGGAGATGGAGGAACTTCATGGATCGCCATCAAAGGAGTTGACTCAAGCTTTACAGAGGATCTTTCACAGTTAACCGAGCATTTGCCATCTCCAACTGCATAAACCCGAGAAGTTTCGTAACTCTTATCTTTTTAATTTTGTTTTTCCTATTTTCCCTTGTGTTGGTAATGCCTAGTACAACGAGGACGTTGTACAATTTAAGTGTGGGGAAAAACCCGGTGTTTATTTTTGCAAAATTTTCAATTTTTCTACTACTTTATTTCATGCAAAAAAAAATTTTAATTTTTTAATTTTTCTTATGTCAAAAATCATTTTTGAGAAATAAGCTTTGCAAGTAGACAAAAGATGACGATATATAAGAAAAAAAAAAAAAAAAAAAAAAAAAAAAAAAAAAAAAAAAAAAAGATTTTTGAGAAATAAAAGTAGACAAAAGATGACGATAATAAGCGATATTAACTTTGGTAGGATGAACGGTTAGTTAGAACATTTAGTTTAACTATAGATTTGTGGTTGTTCATTTTTCCAAATGGATTAGAGCTTAGACTGAAACTTGTATGCGATTATGTTTGCCATAGCACACTTAACCGGACTTTAATATGCCTAGTAATTGGAACTATCTAGCTATTAGTATAGGTATATTAATTGGACTTTAATGACTTTAGTGCTTATGTAGGAACTATTTTAGATGTATGGTTCATCGTTAATTCTTACACTATTGATTTTAAACTAGTTGCATGTTAAGTAAGTGTATGAGTCATCTGGGGTCTCTGATAATGTCTATGCATGAATAATGTAGTAATCTTAAGAAAAGGCAATCAGTAGATTAATAAAGAGTTCAAAGAACTATTAACGAGTAAAATATACACATCAAGTTATGTCGCTTTGCGCGTGGGGAACCACCGACCTGTCACCGCTGTCTTGATATAAGGTATAAACTCTAACCATTAGTTGAGTTATGTCGCTTTGTGCGTGGGGAACTGATGGTGGTTTTTATTTCTGCTTTTAAATTTATAAAATGTTGTACAAGTAATTATCCCAAAACACACACCTACGGGCAGAGAACCCGATCGGATGTAGTATAGTTAAGTGATAAGTTACAGGATCGTTCGCAGGGACGCGTTGCTTTACCTAATCTAGTAATACGTGTAATTCTAGCGGTTGTGGGGTTGTCACGATTTTCTATTAAACTAATTAAAATACTGAAAAGTAAATAGAAGCCGCAACCGCTTATTTAGCGAGAGGCTTAGTCTGAAAATAGTTTGAAAAAGCAAATAACAGTAATTAAATTAAAATACTTGTTTGGCATCTCCGATCTCATGGTACTACCAAATATCATTCTACCTACTTGCTAGACTGTTGGAAACTTAATCACGGCTCAGATTCTCGTTAGATTCACTTTGCCTAAGTAACTAGTGCTGTCGCTAGACTCACACTACCCTATAAACAAATTCTCGTTAGGTTTATTGTTTAAACATTAATGATCTAAAGTTCGTGTTACTAATTCATCTTTTAGTTACCCGGCTCTTAAGCCGTGACCAGATAATAATTATCTCCGGTGACCACAATGCTCGTTTCCAAGTCACTGGATCGCGTCTGACATTGTTAACCATCATGTTTTATTCATCCTAATTACTATGGTTCTCGATCCTTCGGTTACAAGTGAATCACCTTTTACATCTAGTTAAATACCGACTAGTGTTTTCCATCCTTATGTATTAATCCTAGTGTATGATTATAGACAGATCATCAGAATTAAACTAATACATGCAGATATAGAACCAATACTAATATGAAGAACTAGTAAAACATGGATCTACGATAAAACAGTAAAACACACTCCAACAGATCTAACAAATAAAGTAAAATAGATAAACATCTACATGATCACATCGATCCAAACAAGTATTCAGCCTACTAGCCTGACATTATTAAAGGAATAACAAAGTCTGAAAAGATGAAAGACATTGTTTACCAACTGAAAGTAAAGTAAAAGAGTAGATCTAGGTTGAGGATGAAGATCGGAAGGTGTTAGAAGCTCCAAAACCTCCTTGGAATCTGCAAAGTCGACCTAGGGTTGAATATGGGCGGCTAGGGCTGCTGAATCGGCTCTCTCTTAGGGTTTTGAGGGTTACTTTGACTTAAATAGGTGTGAAAGTCGGTTGTTGATCTGGGCCGCCCAGCGGCGCTGGAATGGGCTCCAGCGGTGCTGGGACTGGGCCAGCGGCGCTGGCATGGCTGCTGCTTCTCGTACTTCTTCGTTCGGCTCCCGGATCACCTCCTTGTGTCTTGTAACTTCATAGGCTTCCATCTTGAGTCACTTGATGCCATTTACCCTCACTCGCATCTTCCGTGAACCTGCGTAAACATACGATTCATTAAGTACCGATAGTTCTGGAATATTAACTCATTTAAGACATAGAAATGAAGCCTTTTGATAGGGGTTTTTATCACAAAATGGACGCTCATCATATACCCCCGCACTTAAGTCTTTGCTTGTCCTCAAGCAAATAGTCCAAGAAAAAAAAACAATGATGAGCGGACAACTTAAGTGTTCAAGTTATTCTACTTCGTTAAAAACATTTGAAAGATTAGTCATGCGAAATGATTTGAGAAAGCTTTAGACAAAATCAGTAAGCTATAGCTGGAGGCAAGATAATTGGTCAATCATAACTAAAAGCTAACTTTTTATTTGTGTTAATACCTCTAAAACCGTTCTATAATTCCACATGTCTTAAAGCTCAATCTTACTTCCTTATGCTGACTAGTTAAGCACTTAATTAAAGTTTGTATAGCAATCAGAACTACTAGCTACTAGCAAGGCATTTATATTCATCATTTATGTACTTGTGAGTCACTACTTAGACATACTCTTACACTACAGTCATGCTCGCTAGCCAAACACTAAAGCAGTTATATGATATTATCATCTTTAATAGTTGAGACAGCGGTGACAGGTCGGTGGTTCCCCACGCGCAAAGCAACATAACTCAACTAATGGTTAGAGTTTATACCTTACATCAAGATAGCGGTGACAGGTCGGTGGTTCCCCACGCGCAAAGCGACATAACTTGATGCGTATAGATTTTACTCGTTATTAGTTCTTTGAACTCTTTTAATTAATCTACTGATTGCCTTTTCTTAAGATTACTACATTATTCATGCAATAAACATTTATCAGAGACCCCAGATGGCTCATACACTTACTCCGCATGTAACTAGTTCACATTAAATAGTGTAAGAATTAAGGCGAACCATACGTCTAAACTAGTTCCTACACAAGCACGTATATAATTAAGTCCAATTAATACACCTATACTAATGACTAGAAAGCTCTAATTGCTAGGCATATTAAAGTCCGGTTAAATGTGCTATGGCAAACATAATCGCATACAGTTTCAGTCTAAGCTCTAATCCTGTTGGAAAAATGAACAGCTACAAATCTATAGTCAAACTAACAGTCCTAACTAACCGTTCATCTACCAAAGATAATATTGCTTAGTTATCGTCATCTTTTGTCTACTTGCAAAGCTTATATTCTCAAAATGATTTTCCGTCACAAGAAAATTTGAATTTGCATGAAATAAGAAGTAGAAAACTTATGATAAATCAAGCAATTAAACCACGGGTTTTTCCTGTTAGGACCAGTTTACTGATAAACTAGTCAGTCCAGTTATATCTGGAGACCTGAAGAATTGTCCAGAAATATATGAAGTCCAGTTGCAATGTACAGTTAATGCAACTGAAGACTTCCTCCAGTTGAGATCTGACCAAGACCTGAAGCATTTCAATTGAAGTCAAAGACAACAAGTGGAAGATAGAGAATGACAATGGCAGCGAAGCTGTGAGGTCCTAAATACGAGATGGTTAAACCCAGAAGTGTAAAATACAACAAGTCTAATAATCACTAGAATGGACTAGTATTACTTAAATATAAATGCAAGTATATAAATAAAGTAATACATGACTAAAAGCAATAAACTAAAGGTGGAACACAATGTAATATTTTCAAGTGTATTTTATTTATGATGTTAAATAAAATACAAGGTTGTGCGGAATCAAGATAATACAAATAAGTATGTATCCTAACAACCTATGAATTACAAATGATCTATATTTGTCAAATAAACTCTTTGGATCGAGATACTTAAAGTTGTGAAGTATCCCTGTTTAGATCGAGAGTATTTAGACAAATTCACCTTTTTGCTAAAAGTAATTTTAACGAAGAAATGACTTTGTATTTATAGGCAAACAAATTCACCAGTGAATTTGTGTCGTAAAAATATGGTTGCATGCATTTAATGAACCGACATGAACATTAAATGCATTGGTTAAGGTACAAGGATAAAGTTACATCAATATGACTTTATTCTTTTAACCAACCACCTGTACACACGTATAAACTTTGGTAAAGAACAAGTGGAATCTCCTTTGGAAAGTGTGTAAAGGCAAAAGTCAATTCCTCGATATCAGTGTTCAGACTTGTAAGGTCTAGAACACTGACAAACCTCCAGTGTACAGATCTGGTAAGACTTCCAGTGGACTCCGCCATTTGTCAGTCTTCTTTATTTTGACTTCAGTCTTTGACTTCAGTGAGAACGTCTTCAGTAGAGTAGATCTGGACTTGGGTGAAGTCCAGTGAGCTAATCTGGAGAATACTCCAGATTCCTATACAAGTATTTACTCACTGGTCTTCCATTATTTCTGAACAAATCTTCAGAGGGACTCCAGATTCCAAGTCTGGAGTAGGTCCAGTAATATACCATTTCTGGACAGATCTTCAGTAAGGCTCCAGTAGTCGAGTCTGGAGCGAGTCCAGTAAATCTGGACCTAACAAATTCCCCCTATTTATTTAGAAATAATGCAAGTGTTTTCAAGCTTATATCTATACAACTTTGTATGCTTGAAAAACATAAGTTTTGACTTAGTCTAAAAATTTATTGTTACTGGGAAACACTTTATAGATCATCAGTGTTCCAGTTTCATATTTTAATACTAACTTAGACTAAATCTGATCATTTACTTTATGAATCAAAATATGCAACTATATTTACAGCCATCAACATAAAATAAGTTACAAATTTGACAACTTTAAATACAAACAACAAGTAAATGATATAAGAGTTAGGCCCTTCTCTTCGATGTCTGTCCTGGAGCATCTTCAGAAGCCTTTCTCTTTGGTGATGGAGAGGATGGAACAGACACTGGTGGTCTCATACCTAGCACAGCTTCCATCTGTTGAATTCTTATCCAAACCTTTTCAATCCTCTTCATAAATGCCTTTACATCAGGAGACAAATCAGTTTTACCTTTGAAAGTTAATCCTATGTCCTTCAGTTCAGTCCATCCAAAAGCTTGGACTGATGCATTTTTCCTTTCATCTGTAAAGTTACCCTCCCTGGTCAACTTTATATTAAATCTGGTCATGCCTTGATGATTTTCAGCGAGTTTGATTTCAGCACTTGTGATCCTTCTGGTATCAGCCCTGAATTTCAACATTTCATCATACTTGGCTTTCTGCTTAGCCATCTGGACCATATGTTCAGTTTCCTTTGATACTCTCTGCTGTTCCATGGCAGACTGGAGTTGTACACGATTAATTCTGAGAGAAGTATCCAGAGGAATGAACGTGCTTATATCTGCATCTTTTATTGCTTTGAGCTGTTTGGCAGTGAGTTTTGGCAGACCTTTGATCTTTTTCCTGTACTCTATCTCTAGAGCACCAACATTCTTCCTTATTTTCCTCTGGAGGTTCACCAGTTCCTTCTTTCTCTGCCTAATCAGTTCTGGTACACTGACACCATAAGTTACAGCATCATACAATTGTTCTTCTTCAGAGTACGTGGACCGAATGTGAACATCATCCAATGCATTCAGACATTGATGAACTCTGGGGTCATCCTTCATCTTCTTGTAAACATCAATCTGCCAGCATTATATGAATCCATAGTCCCCATGATTGCCATCTCCCTATGATGGGCCAGCAGTTCATCTTTTTGATTTCTCTTGAAGATTTCTATCATTATGCATTCTTGTTCCAGTTTCTTAGAGGTGTCATCATCAGCAGTAGGAAACTCTGATGAACCTTCAACAGTTTTCTCTTCTCCTCCAGATATCATTTGTTCTTTTCCTTTTACAGATTTCAGCGTTGTTGGAATATCTGGGAAAGATTCAAACTGGGGCTCACTGGCATCAGTACCAGCAACCTCTTCAACGTGCATAACGGCTTCAGTGCCAAGTGTTCTTTGTGCTAATTGTGCACTGGTATCAGTACCAGTCACTTGTTTTCGTTGCACGATGCTTTCAGTAGCAATGGCTTTTTCAATAGCACTGGTAACAACTTCTTTCTTTTTCTTTGTCAAACCTTCTTGAACACCAGACGACTTTTCCCCTTGGATTGATCTCTAGTTCTTGACTTGAGATCATTCCACAACTGTTCAAGCATATGTCTGTCCAGTTCACCAAACGTTCTTCCAGCCACTGGAGTTGTATCAATCACAACTTTTCTAAGTGCCTGCACTTCTTTTTTAACAAATTCAACTTCTTGAGGCAAGTGCTTTGGTAATTCTTTTTCTATCATCTTCTCCACTTGGGGTAACAACCCATCTTGAATAGTTCGAAGAAAAGACCCAGAAATTTCTTCAGATATTTCTTTCAACATACTAAGTCTGAACTTCTTAGTAACCTCATCACTGATGGTGCTAACAACTGCATTCTGATCAAGTGATGGCCTACTCTTCAATGAACTCACCCTGGTAACAATTTTATTAACCTCATCTGTCAGACCTGCCAGTGGTTGAACAAGTTCACCTTTCACTGCAGTCTGAACAGAGTTTACCAGTCTTGTCTCCAATCCCTGGACTGCCACTTTGATATTTTCAGAATTGTTATTGGTGGCCAGTACCAGTTCATCCAGCTTCTCAAAAACAAGCTTCTCATTCCCAGCAAAAACATTCATTTCTGAAGCTAGATTATTTGATAATAAAGACTTGAAGTCAGAAATAACCTGGGATGAAGATTGCAGTGATCTCTCCAGGTCCGCCACCTTACTTAAAAGGCCTTGGACCTCGGCTAAAGACGAAGAGGAGGGACCACTGGGAGGATCAAGATTGGAAGTCATTCTGGTCATGAAAGGTACTTGTGTCCAGACCTCTTCAGAAGTAGTTTCAGCAGTTACAATTGTTGAGTCCAGCACACGTGGTTCAGATAATTCGACTGGAGTTTCAATTGGTGGTGGTTGAGATTGTGAAATTTGAATTGTGGAAGGAGTGAAATATGGAGTGGTTTGAGGAATTGAAGGTGGTGGTGGTGGTGGCATTTGTGATTCTGGTGGTGGCAAATTTGTTTCTGGTGGAGGTGGTGGCATTTCTGGTAGATGCTCTATCTCTACTACATCATCTCCAAGAAAACTCATGTCAGTGTCAAAGTTATGACCTTCTGACATGGGTGAATCAGCTTCATCCCAAAAAGTTTCACCAACAGTCTGATCACCAGTCGGTTCACCAGCTTCTACATTCAGATCAATCTGAGCATCTTGCTCACCAGTTACTTGTTCATCAGCTTGAACAACTTGTTCTACCTGCTCATCAGTCTGTACATTCTCAATCTGCTCAACAGCCTGTACAACATCCTCTGTCTGTTCAACAACTTGTACATTTTCAACTTGTTCAACATTCTCTTCTGGTTCAAAAATTGGAGACCCATCTACATTCATAACATCACTAGGATGTCTTGCTGGATTCACCTGAACACCATCTCTCATCAGACGCCTATTTGATCTTGGTCGTCTGGAAGGTTCAACATTTGGTTGTTGACCTTCAGGAGCCACTTGTCTTATGGGTTGTACAGCTTCTATAATTTGAACATCTTGGTCACCAGAGGGTCCTTCACCAACTTGACCTCTACCTGCAGCCACTTCTACTTCTTCCCTTTGAAAAGAGGGCATGGTCTGAGGAATATCTACCTCATTCAGTGGAGATCTTAGGTTGGTCAGATCCCTCATATACTCACTCACAGAAAAGTAAGTAGTTTCATAATCGTACTGGTCTCCAAGAGCTCTTTTAAACATTAGTGAAAGAAAACGTATATATGGAACAAAAGCTTTTCTTCCTTTCACCTTAAGACGCTCTACCAGATCATCAAACAGGATCTGAGAAAAATCCACTCTATAACCAAATCAGAGGCAGTAGGCAATCTGGAGATGAGTCTGATTTATCTGGTCCAACCCTCCAGAACTGCCTCCCAAACATTCAACAATATGCGTGAAGAAGAATCTCCATGAGTCTGTCAGCCTGCTCATGTAGACTGTTCCCTTCCTGGATAGCTGGCCATGCTCATCCATAATTTCTGTGTACCCCATCAGTCTGCACACTTCCCTGAAATTTATACCAGAGGGAAGTTCGATGGGTAACTCATTCTGTTCAAAATAATTCAATTGTAGAACAGACCTGAGTAAACTAACAGAGAAACTCAAGGATCTGGTACCTCCTTTGAGAGTATAAGTAATTGATGAAGTTTCATCATTATAAATTGCAGAGTACCAGAATTCACATAGATAATCGTGGTACATCCTCCCTGGATTTAAGGTCAAAGCACCATATAATGGACATGAGAGAAAGAATGTATTTAGT